>JAQOWZ010000007.1:21584500-22838500 GCA_035578165.1 Stenolophus ochropezus
TATTACTAATAGGTATATGTGTGCGACACATTGCACATCATTGGAAAAACCGATAAACGTGTTCTTGTCTTTCTAAACTTGTTTGGTTGTTTGTTACATTATATGCGCAAGAATGATTTCTAATTAAGACGAATTATAAAATATTGAGTTGGATTATACGAGTACTTCGGAGATGATGAATGTCAACTATAAATTTTATTTTTAAATAGCTATTTGTATATCTATGCTTATTTTATAGTTACTGGATACCAAAAATATTATGTAAACATTCTGATATCTTTTTTAGATTTTTATTCTGAGAACAATGGTATTTATTATTTATTTTGAATTAGGTTGGGGCGGCGAATACTGTGAGTGTCCCGGCAACAACAACACTTGCATCAATGACGGCAAACTCTGTTCCGGCCGTGGAGACTGCAAGTGTGGGCAATGCGAGTGCCACCGTGTGGACGGATACCTTTATTTCGGCACGTACTGTGAGGAATGCCCTACCTGTGATGGTAAACTCTGCGAAGAACTCAAACATTGCGTAGAGTGCAAAGCTTACAAAACGGGAATATACAACGAAGAAGAATGTTACAGATATTGCAACAAAAAAATCAACATTATAGACGATATAGAAGAAGAGAAAAGAGAAAATGAAAAACAATGTACAGCATTTGACAAAGACGACTGTCGGTTTAAATACAAATATTGGTATGACGCTAATAAAGAGTTGAATATATTTGCTGTTAAAGAAAAGATTTGCAATATTAATATATTAGGTAAGCATTTTTTGCTTCATTGTACATACCGGGTAATAAAAAAGGGTCGAAATAGAAAATTAGATAACAATATAATTAATTAACAATTATAACGAGTTCTTTTATCCTATTTTATGTACATTTAAAAAAAACGTATTTTCAAAATTAATGAAATTTGTGTTAGTTTATAATACTCATATGACTATTATTACTAGGTACCTTTGAATATATAATAAAGTATTATCCTGTATAATAACGAAATGCGGAACATAGGACTTTAACATGGGATTTCAAAAAATTGTGGATACTTCCTCCTGACCTCCTGATATATTTAGAGCAAAATTACAAGATTACAAAGTTGTTCGAAATTAAATTCTACATCAGATAAATCTTAATTGATGCAATAGCACGTCTGCAGTACGATATACAGGGTGTCCATTTTAAGTGGTACACTATTGCTATCTCGATAACTATAAGCGCTACGAGGTCGGTTAAATTAGCAAACAATTTCTATTTTACAAGATTATTAAAATGAGACAAACAAATTTTGTTTTAAACCAGTGGTTCTTAAGATATGGGGCCCAACTTTCTTATTTTAAATGGAACACCATATATATTTTTACATATTTGGAATCTACATGAAATTATAAATCCAATCGTAGGGTTGAAGTTAAATTTTAGTTAAAAAAGAAAATCCCTATGTAGACAATAAGTTTCTATGCTTATATCTGAAAAATAGCAGTTGCCATGAATCAATAGAAAACACGTCAAATTTTGCGTTCTTTTACCGAGAATTTTTAATTCAGAGATTGAATTGGCGTAATAAGAACGCAGAATTTGACGTTTATTTTTTTTATTTATTCATGGCAACTGCTATTTTCAGATATAAGCATAGAAACTTATTGCCTACATAGGGATTTTCTTTTTTAACTAAAATTTAACTTCAACCATACCATTGGATTTATAATTTGATGTAGATTCCAAATATGTAAAAATATATACAATGTTCCATTTAAAATAAGAAAGTTGGGCCCCATATCTTGAGAACCACTGGTTTAAAACAAAATTTGTTTGTCTCATTTTAATAGTCTTGTAAAATAGAAATTGTTTGCTAATTGAACCGACCTCGTAGCTCTTATAGTTCTCGAGATAGCAATATTGTACCACTCAAAATGGACACCCTGTATATTAATGCCCGGTTGTAGAAAGGCTAATCAAAAACATCACTGATTAATTTGACGTTGTTATCCTGGCCACGTATTAAAAATACATTGCTGTCAAAAAATTAATCATTTATCAAAATTAATGAAGCTTTTTGCAATTCGGGCTAAATATAAAATGTAATATTTTCGTTAAAAATCAGACAGACATGGAAATAAAAGAAAATATTTATATGTATTCTCTAAATATGTCACCCTTGTTTAACACTCTATTATCTAAGAATAGTAAATTCAATTCGAGAATATTCTGTGTGAAGAAATTAAAAAATCATAGAATATACGTATTGCATTTGAAATTAGAGATCTCTGCAGCAAGGAAAATCGGCCACTATACTTTTTAACTCTCTACTTCTTTGTTTCACTTCATACAAGTTTTTAATTTGTTCGTTCTAACGACATTTTTTAAGAAAATTTTCATCGGTCCACATAACTTGTACATTTTTGAGAAGTTTATACTACTTTTCAATTGTCCACTATTAAATTTAGATTTTTTCCTATTTCCAATATGATATAAAATACATCTGCATTAAAACGAAAATTAATAACAAAAAAAAAAATATGTTTTATATTCATTTCGGTCAACTGGGCTTTGGAAACAAAATCAAGAATCTTTTGTTTCAAATAAAGTTGGGTTCAATTCAATATTCGCCCAAATTCTAAGAGAAGAAAATACGTGCGGTTGTCGCCTTCCTACTTGGATAACGCTAAAAATATGCTTCTAAAGCAATCTGTATATTTTGGTGCGAAACATAATAAATTTCTAACATATCCCGTTTTTCGTCAATGGGGGTTTCCAAGACAACGCCTTTTTAAAATATATATTCTGCATATCAATTTTGGTCGTTAGTATATTGTAATAAAACTAAAATAACATATAATTGTTGAATACTTTATTTAAAAATTGAAATTAAAGTTTTATTTAAATGACCTTGTGACGTCATTCCCCTGATCAATGTTGCCAACTATAAGTACATAAGTTTTAATTTCACCGGTTCGCAACACTGCCTCCGATAGCTAGCTTCATGTGATAAAATGACAGTGCAAGCTCGATTTCATTTAATTTTAAAATATATGAGAACACACACACGTGGTAACTGGTAAATGCATCTATCGAAAGCATGAATCACGAAAGCAGGTTATGTTTATATTCAATGCTTGAATTTACGCGGTACTCGTAGCCTAACTTCACTTCAGATTTTTAGCTACTTATAGTTCTATCTCATAGCGCACATGGACTATCTTTTTCTAGTCAGGGGAATGACGTCAAGCCCATTGTCCGTAAATTTTATTAATTTTTTTCTCGGATACTATCAACTTTTTGGAAAAATAAAAAAATATGGGTCCAATATTTTGTTTTAAAGTTTATCATATAAAAAAATCAAAAAATCTTGGAAACCCCCATTGAAAATTTTTGATTTAGTTCCAATTTCCAAAGCATTCTTAATCGGAATGAATAAATCCAATGATTTTTTTATATTTTATTAATTTTCGTTTTAATGTAGATGTGGTTATATCATTGGAAAGAAAAAAAATCTCTTAGTATTAAAGACAATTTTGAGCCTCATACATAAATTGAAATATAGTATTGTAACGTTTTATTTATTTAGGTGAAGTGTAAAAAATGATTGAACACTAATATTTATATAACTAAGTTTAATAAAAGAAATACGAATTATAAAAGATAATTAAAATAAGTAACACTATGAATAAACAAACAAAAATACTATTTTAAGACTAACAATTATTAATAAAAACTTAAACACTGAGATTATTTATTTAAACACTTAAAACTACGCAATATTTATTTCCACAATATATTTATATCACCAACTATATATTTATTTATTTCTACTTTATATGTCGCTGTCATGTACTGACCGACACTGACTTTCCATAATGACTCTGAATACTCTGACCGATACTAACTTACTGACCTCCATGAGCTGCCCGATGCGACCCTTACATACCAGCCGCCAACCAATCTCCAGAACATTCCACAGCCCTCTAGACTATTAAATTCCCCGAACAACAGTTGCGCCGCTTCTACCCCACCTGACCTTTCACGCCTCTATTTGCTCAGACAAGTCAGTCATGATGACACATCCGCGATGAATCTCGCTCGTTACGGTATGAATTTCTCAAGTGTTCGAACTATAATTTGAGGACTGCTGACAATTCCTCGCAAAAAAGTGTTTGCAGAACTTACAAATAGAAACTTGTATGAATTGAAACAAAAAGTTATGAGTTAAAAAGTAAATGGACTTTCAGTTTTTTGCCTGCTCGAGATCCCATTGGTTAGTCCATTAATAGACTTAATATTTTACCTACGCTTCATTGACTTGTAAGGTTGAATTATATAATCGTTATCTATATAAGATTTTAAGGTATTAACGCATTTTTTTTATAAAAATTATATATAAAATATATTTAAAATTTGACACTCTCCCCGCACAACTCAACTGATATTTCAATTAATTTACTTGTTTTTGTTGCAGTATTAGTGTTGGGTATAATAGGAAGCATAATCCTGGCAGGACTCATTGCATTGTTACTCTGGAAAGGGGTAACAAGCGTGCACGATAGTCGAGAATATGCAAAATTTGAAAATGAACGAAGAACTGCTAGGTGGAACAAAGGAGAAAACCCCTTGTTTAAAAGCCCAACATCCACATTTGCAAACCCTACTTATGCACAGTAGTACAACCATTAATTCATTATTCAACGTATTAGTCATTATACGATCTCAAAAAAATCAATTGTTTTACTATTTTATTGTACAGATAACATCGGAGAAAAATATAATGTATGTAATATATTGTTTAACTATTATAAAGATGCTATCGGAATATAAATAGTATAAATTGTCACGCAATATGAAGAAAGATTTCAAAAATCCAAATGAATTTATTACAACATTCAAAGTTTATATCTTTGTTGAGTATATTTGGATTGTGTCCGTATATTATTCATTATCAAAAAACTTCAAAGTTTTCAACAAAATTTAAAAGTATTGTTTTATTATTATTTAATTTAGGTTTTTTTATTTTCAATTTATTGCAAACCCCAGAAGTTATTGGTTTACGCGAATGGATTTTTATAATTCACAACATGTTCTATGCTGGCATTTGTTTTCTTTCTCACCTTTTGTATTTAAAACATTCTAAACATATTACAAATTACTTTTTTGACCTTTTATATTTATTGAAATATGAAATTAACCTTGATTCTCAAAAAATAAATCTGTTGTTAATATCACAAATATTATTGGGATTTTCAATTTTATCTTTTATGTATGGTTTAACATTATTTGGCACATATATACATATAATTAATCATTATATTTATATGTGGAAAGATGCGTATGGGCATTTTATGCATTATTTATTTTCTTCTATATTATTTTTAATTGAAATCATATTTGTAAATATTATGTTATTATTGAAACAGTGTTTTATAAATTTAAATAATAAAATAACTACAACTAAAATAAATGAAAGAATAATTTTTGTACATAGTCATTTTCTTTTAAAAACTAATACTATTAAAATTTTTACTAAACTTCATAAAAAACTATGTATATTATCCGACTCTATAAATTCTATATTTTCTATTCAATTAACGTTATCATATTTAGCTATTTTTGTTGAATTAACTTTTAGTTTATATTTTGTTATAATTACAATCATTGAGTTTAATATTGATAGTGATGGTGTAAAATTGTATTCTTTATATCTGTTACCTTGGGCCATGTATCATTTTATTAAATTATTAGTAATTTCTCTGGTATGTCAAAGTGTTATTACGGAAGTTAGTACTTAAAAATATAAATTAAAATTTTATATTAACTGTTTTATGTCTTATAGGCTAAAAATTCTGTTCTCTTGCTTCATAAATTGGCGAATGATATAAAATGTAATGAAATATTAAATGAAATAGAAGATTTTTCAATTCAGTTATTTCATTGGGAATTCAATATTTCAGCGATGAATATATTTACAATTGATGGAATAATAGTTGTAACAATACTATCATCTATTATAACTTATTTAGTTATTTTAATACAGTTTCAACAAAGTTCTAAGTAATAATACGCACAACTACTTTGAATTTAAAATAAAAAAAACCCATTTATTAATTAATCGAATAAGTACATTATTAAAATATATCTAAAAGTCAAATAATAAAATTACTTCTTTTATTTTACATTATAAGCGCAAGTACCTTGAGACGTGATACAATCAGTCAAATGATCACTGAATAAGTTAGTAGCCTAGCTACATCCACAACATTGCTGACTAATTACGGTGTTCTGGTCTGGTACTCATCGACCGTATACACTAGTATATAAGGTCGATGGATACGCTATTTTACGCGATTCGATAGATGCACCTCTCTCCTCCCCCAACGGAATGTTCGGCGTACGCCATGCTATGCTCGACACGAGCTGCAAACAAATGCAGCTCAAAAGCAGGTGCCTATTTGGCGCAATTTACGCTTACTCGGTATAAATTAAAATTGATTATCATACAACGGTAAGTATACGAGTATTAACAAATTAAAATTTACCATAAATTATTTTGACTTTAATACAGGTCTCAACATGAATGTAATTCTTCAATTACATAAAAAGAAGTTTTCCAAACTAACTTATAAGGAACAATTAGCAGTGAAACAACAAGGTCGTCCAACACCTGAACTAAACATAGAAAATACGGGTAAAAGTCGCGGAAAATCATATAACAGACAATTTAACAAAGACATATACTTAAGAAACAACTGGATTTGTGGTTGTAACGAGAAGAACGCTTTGTTTTGTTTCCCGTGTTTGTTGTTTGCAAACGATCGTGGCGAAAAAATATGGACTGAAACTGGGGTGAGAGATTTAGTGCATTTGACCGAAAAAATAAAGAAACACGAAAATTCTAAAACACACATCAGCAATGTAATGCGATTTGCTTTATTTGGCAGAATCAACATACAAGCTCAGCTTGATTCTGCTTATTGGATCAATATTCAAAAACATAATGACGAAGTGACAAAAAATAGATATGTTTTATCAAAAATCATAGACTGCATCAAATTTTGTGGAGCATTTGAGCTTGCACTTCGGGGACATGATGAATCCGAAACGTCTGAAAATCCTGGCATTTTTCGAGGATTAGTTAATTTTTCATCAGAACTTGATAAAACCCTCAACGAGTATATAAAAAATGCAACAATTTTCGAAGGTAATTCAAAAAGCATACAAAATGAACTTTTACACTGTATGATAGAAGTATGCCAGGAAGAAATCTTAAGAGAAATAGATGAAACGCCATTTTTAGCAGTAATGGTTGACGAAACCACAGACGTTTCGGCGAAATTTCAAATGGTTACAATTTTACGATATGTAACAAAAGATGGTGATCCAGTTGAACGTTTCTTGAGCTTTTTGTTCCCAGAAAAACACGATGCAGAAACATTGTCTGAAACAATATTGGGTGTTATAGATCCGGTATTAAAAAATGACAGGAATAAATTAATTGCGCAAAGTTATGACGGTGCAGCAGTAATAAGTGGAGAACATGACGGAGTTCAGGCGGGAATTAAACAAAAATATAAAAATGCTCATTTTGTGCATTGCTATACGCATCAACTAAATTTAGTTATGTCAAGAGCATGTTCCATAAACTCTCAAGTCCGAATTTTTTTTGGAGATTTACAAGACATTCCCGAATTTTTCAGTCGTTCGACCCAACGTGTAGCAGTTTTAAATAAAATAGTAGAAAGAATTTTACCGCATTGTGTTCCTACCCGTTGGAATTTCTCTATTCATACAGTTAATGTTGTATACGAATATAAAGACTCCATTATTGAATGCATGGAACATTTGGAAGAAGATTCTAACGTACTAACATGCAAGCAAGCTACACGAATTCGACGTATTCTGCAAGATCCAAATTTTATTTTTTGGTTGACCTTCTTCCATTATGTTATGCCACACGTTGATGTTTTAGACAATCAACTACAAAAAAAGAACATAGATCCTATGGAAGCTCGAAAAGTAATAAACGTATTTGAACAAAATATATATAATGTTCGAAATAAAATAGATTCTATCATTACAGAAGCTTTTAATTTTACTTCAGGCCCCAGTGAAGTTAAGCGGGAACGTCCTGACAATATAGAAGATTACCATGTTACTTGCATAAATGTGTGTGATATTATTATAAACAATGCAAAAGAACGTTTCGCCTTCACAAACCACTTAGTAGCTGCATCACTTTTATTTCCTGAAAATTTTGTGGAATATCGTAACAAGTTTCCTGAAAATACATTAGACTTGGCTTGCTCAGCTTACAATGTTTTAAACAAGCAGCGTCTTAAAATCGAGCTTTCCGTGTTATACTCTAATGACGATTGTAGACATTGGCAAGGTGCAGTACCTTTACTAAAATTTATAATTTCTAATAATTTGGAGGAAACTATGGGTGAAACTAAGAAGTTACTACAAATACTTGTGACAACGCCAATGATTACATCAGAAGCAGAACGTAGTATTTCCACGCTTAAACGAATAAAAACCTTTTTGAGAAATTCAATGTGCGAAGATCGTTTACCCGCACTCTTCATGTTATCTATGGAAAAAAAAATGATTGCCTCTATACAAAACTTTAATGAAAAAGTAATAGATAAGTGTGCTGAAAATATGGAGAGACGTACTCCTTTAAAATTGAAATTACAGCAATAAAGAAAATTTAATTCCATTGATTATTATTTTATTTCCTTTGATTACTATTTTATTTCCTTTTTGTTTGATGCAGCACACCCATAAATGTACTACAAGCAATCATTGATGCAATCAACAATATACTGGAAACTGAAACCTAAAATAAATCATTTTTTTTTTGTAAGTAATATTGTCATTTTTGGAAATTCATAATTATAATTATACTTTATCAGATTCTACATCATGCTTGTAAAAACGGCTGCTTCCGAAGCGACATCTACTACGTTCTTATAAAGAATGGGCTATAGTCATATACATACAAACAGATCCGGAAAATAGCAAAATCAAGTTATATAAAATACTCATTTACGAATACCCTCCATTCAGAAATTTGACAAACACTGTCAGTATATATTGCTAATCGGGGGGTAAAAAATTAAAATTATATAATAAAATAAACAACAAAGTTTTTATCATATATTTTATTTGCTGTTTAATATTTATAAATAAATATGCGTGACCAAGCAATGTAACATTTGTGACTTCGTAGAATTGATGCTGTTAAATAAATGCATAAATTTGTCGACAGTTGTTTATTTTACAATTGTTTACTTTACTTAATTGGTGCAGCTTTCATTGTTTTACTTTTAATTAATCCACCACTTTTCGTAATCAAATTGTTACCTTGCCAATTTGCTACGCATTCTGAATTGGTTTTGAAATCGACCTGCAACTTCTCCCAAACTTTCTTTTTAGGATTTAACACATCATCTGGACTTCCATTATCAAAGTTTTCTACAATGACTCTATCACCTGCTACAGCTCCTTCCGGCGGTAAGAGTGGTTCAACTTGTTTCGGATCATCTCTGTGAAATTGATATAATTCAAATTTAACCAATGCTTGCTTCCAATAAACAAACATGATTTCCTCTAATTCTACATTTAACATTTATTTTATGCTTGCTTATAACGAACAAATGTTCAACAAATTCGAAATAATTCTCAGTTATAACGAATGGGGAAGTTTAGCGTGGTTGAAATTACATGTGAAATATCTTTTAGTCGTAAGTATATGAATAATTATAACTTAAAATGTAATTGAAAGTTAAAATTATGTTGCCAATTATTTATAATTAATGATACATCTTCGAGCCACTTAGCCACACTGACGTCGCAAGTGAGTTATGCGCTTGCGCAAAAGGGATAGTGAGACCTGACTTTTTGAACGCATGTTGTATTTTGAGGCATTACACCACACGCTTCTCTGTTGCCATGGGAACCCAGCGCGCGCTGGTTAAGATGGACGATACGTTCTCCGCGAGCCACACTGACGTCAGTTTTGTATAAAATTTCATTTTTTGAGAAATCTAGGCATCTTTGGATGAAATAAAATGTAGAATATCACTTTTGAAAGCAATCTTGATAAAATAAAAAAAAACGCTAAACTTCCCCATTAAATCGTGTAATAATAGAAAAAATAGAAACATTGATCGTCGATTACTCACCGCTATATTTACTTTTGACTTTAAATCAGGGTTGTTAAGAAAAAGCCACTATGGTTTAAACCAGCGGTTTAAACCAGACTGGTTTTTATATAGTTTTAACCAGTGGTTTTTATTAAAAATAATAGTAAAAAAATACACTTTTTGATTTGTGTTCTGCATTGTGATGCATTCGTAAGTTATAAAGTTATACTTATATTTGTATTATTAATAATAGGTACAATAAATTTACAGAGACAAACTTATATATTCGAAATATTGAAACCTATTTATACATTTTTGTATTCAGACATTTTTGTCTTTATATTATTACAGAATGAAGTAATTGCCAATAGAGTTATCATATTTTTATATTAGTATTAGGGCCGGTTTTATGTAAAAATGTAATACCCACTTAAATTTATAGTTCAGTAAATTCTTTTTTTTTTCATCAAATACACATCGTTTTAATTTATTAAATGATGATTTTATCATACATTCGTTTATCATTTGGAATAGATGATAGATGATGAAAATTTGCTGTGCAAGTAGATTTAAGTGGGTATTAAATTTTAAATTTTAAAAACACGGCCTTTGGTGTATTTGTCTCAAAATATTAACTAATATGTATTTATTTAATTTTAATTGATTTAAACCACTTTCAGCCGGTTTAAACCAGTTTCTTCCGGTTTAAACCAATTTAAACCACTGGTCTGGCTTTTATTGCAAAAAGTGGCTTTTATAACAACCCTGCTTTAAATACTGATCAAATTTTATTATTGCGTAATTTAGTTTATTGAACTCTTGAAAAAATATGGCTCAAAATAAAAATGTAAGAGCTGGACAGATCCCTATCTATTATAAAAATATGTCCAGGGTTTAATTTATTAAAATCTACATTTCCCTTTTAAAAACTGTAGCCAAACATAAAAATTGAAAAATTAAAGAACTGAAATTTAGAATAGATATCAAAATCGTTATTATATTATAACAGAACTATTTTTCTTATATCTTCATTTAATTATTTTTATATTTTATAAATGACATGACATACTAGTTGGAGTGTGTGAATTACGTAAATCCTAAACTTTTCCAGTAAAACCGTACATCCGGTGTACTATACAAAAACTTATTTCATGCAAAAAACAGAAACTGTTAATAAAAACGATAACGCGATAAGCAATATTGATGAAAGAAACTATATAAAAATTAATTGAACCTTTCATAAATAGATTACTGGATTCTGGATTGTGCTTTATTAAAATGGTTCAATTATCAAAGTTAAAATATATGAATTAATGAAGCAATTTGCTTGTTGACGAAAATTTTTGTTTTTGTTTTTCGAGTTCCTTATATTTATTTTTTAATATTATAGTATGTTGTACTTACGTCGAAGCACACAGAACCATGCCCTGAGATTCAACACCGCGCATTTTAGCCGGTTTAAGATTGCAAAGAACCACAACCATTCGATCTTGCATTTCTTCAATCGGTACGAAATTGACTAAACCACTGACGATTGTTCTTGTAGTTGGTTCACCCAGATCTATTTTTTCTACATAGAGAGCATCTGCATCTGGATGTTTAGAAACTTCCACGATTTTTCCAATGCGAATATCCAAACGAGATGGAGTAACTTCATCCGCTGCTGGAGTTGCCGCATTTTCTATTTAAAAAGTTATAATAACAATATTACATTTTTGTTTATTCGTTAATAAGAAATAACAAATTGATCATAAGAATGTGCTTGATATTTGAAAAACAAAAATGATACTTTAGAAACAGGAAAGTTGAAACTAGAATTTTGAAATTAGAAATTATCATTTACATTTTTATAAAGATCAAAAACAATTTGTAAAGAACATTTTTTTTATATTTTCTTACATTATTAAATTGTTTTTTGATATCTTGTCATAAATGTCTTGCTTCATTTTTTAAAATATCGATTAAAGCAAATTTCTTAAACTTACTCGTTTTTCCTGGAGCAGGATAAGCTTTTGCAATAAGAGCTTTTAATTTAGGTTCTTCAAATGTTTTTCTAATAGGCTCAAGTAACTTGTTAATGTAGACCTCCACACCAGCTTTTAAGTCTCCAGGATGTAAATTTTGTTGAGCAAATGCTTCCTCCAATTCGGAATATGTTGCGTAGATAATATTCCCTCCATATTCCTCACTTCGAGGAACTACAAATCCTTCCTCTGGTTTAAACAGAGGGTATAAAACATGTTTTACAAAAGATAATACACCATTATCTGCAATGTTTCCTGGCTCACAAAAAGCTTTTTTCAACTTCTTTTTCACATTTGCTGGCGAATCCAACAAATCTATTTTACTTTCTTCTTCTGATGAAGACATTTTTCCTCCAGTTAATCCAGGAACCATGGGATTCATTAGATGAATTCGTTTTTGATACCCTAATTGCGGCAAATACTTTTCAGCAAAAGTAAATATTTTACGCTGATCTACACCTCCAAATTGTGCGTCTACTTTCAAATATTCTTCATCTAAGGCCTGCAAACCTACAATTCCATATTTATCCTCTTCTTTAAGAACTTTCACCAATTATAATATTCATCTAAAACCCGAACATAGGGACTTAATATAGGAAATCAATTTTTTAGATCGTAGTTCTTCCCATTTCAGTTCACAAAGTTTTATACATATATTTTTATATTTTACCTCCTAGTACTTACGTATAACAGGACCAGAGATTGTACAAAAAATAGGATATCGATATTTGAAGAATAAGCACCTTTTATGACTTTACATTTCGATTTTGGCTGTAATTTTTTAATCGTATGGGGTACTGGTACATATATATTTAAATAATTGAATTAGTGAAATATATTAGTTTTTCTGTTTCTCCTATTACCTCTTTACTGGGAGGTAAAATTAAAAAAAAAACAAATTATTCATATATTTACGAAAAGTGACAAATATACAATTTATCAAGTAATATAATAAGAGCCATGAATTTAAAGAAAAAAATTAAGAATAGTTGTTGCGTACTAACTGACAAACAAGTATCAAAAATGACATTCCGATCAAGACAGCGAAACTGGAGTGTCATTTGTGACCCGCAGGTAGTTTTTCAGTGAACAAATTTGATAAAACCACACTATCAAAGTCATGGTTTCCTTTTGTGATATCAAAAATTTTATGTTTGAACTCTCATTCGAAATAATCAAGTAAATATAATCCGAGCTTTGAATTTAATAGATACAATTTACTAATAATTTCTGCGAAGTAACGACAACTTGGGTCAAAAATGACTCTTAAACCACTCCAGCTCCGCTGTCTTGTTCTAAATGTTATTTTTGCCACTCGTTTGTCTGTTACTACGCAACAACTATACGTAAATTTTTCTAATAAATTCAATTCTCTTATTATATTAATTATGAATATTTCATAAATGACCAGAGTTCGCACTTAAAATTTTTCATAACAAAATATAACTATGACGACTCTACTGTGGTTTTAGTAATTTTTTTCATGAAGCATTCTGATTGGGTGAAAATGACGTGTGTGAAATAGTCATATAAATAGACAGAAACTTCTGAATAACTATAATTCTAATAGATATACCAATTCTATAAGGTACAGTAAATTATTCGTATAATATCGGGAGATTTTCGGCTAATTTTTTAAATTAATCCTTATATTTCCAACTTCCTTAGCTATTAAAAAATATAGAAAGTTCATTCAATGCCACTTAAATTAGACTCGCTCGTAACAAACCAATCAGCAGGCACCTATCATGGGTAGTAACGTCAGAGCCCGTATGTTCCGTCGTTGAGTCGTGGTCGGGTGGAATTTAAATTTAGAATTCTTAAAAATTGATTTCTCATAGAAATATTACGGAAATTAGAATTTTTCTTTTGTATTATCACTGTAATAATATATTTTTATGTAAAAAGAATATTTAAAAAAATGAAATTAACAGATCTAGATTTAGTTAGTTTAAACAAAATTTAAAAATATATAAAATTTTATGCTTTAAACGTAGATATGTAAAATATTATTATAAATCAAATGAGAATTATTACGGGCTAAAAATTGAATTCTCATTTTAAACCCTTATGTTTAAGTTTAAAATTAAGAGCTTGAATGTACCTGGATATAAAAGTCCACTAAGAAGAGGATGGTCTACTTGTTTAACGACCTCAGCACCGGCTTTTTTAGCATCATGTTCAGTAATAACAGAACTTAATCTGTAAACATCTAATGTATATTCTTTTGATAATTCGTAATCTGTTCCTCTTACAAATTTAAGTTTATCTATAGGGACTCCAATAGAACTTAGCATTGCTTTAATTGAAGTTTCGTAATAGTCTACCCTAAGTGCTAGAAGCTCCCAAGGTGCTTTCATATTATCTAAGTAAGCATGGAGATCAGCAAATAGTATAGTAACTTCACATCCTGCTCGAAGGAAATCAGCAATTTTTGACATCGGCACAAAATATGCAACGTGCGGTTTTCCTGTTGTTGCAGTTCCCCAATATATTTTCAAATCTCGTTCTTTGAGAATAGATTTCAATTTATCTTCACCTAACACTTCTTGTAAGTTCCTTGTTATAAGATGGCATTTCTCATCAGGTGATAATTTACTTTCTTCGCTCATTGTTGCTGAAATAACAAGTGACATATGGTCATTTTTATAACAATATGTACATCATTGTGCAGAAGAAATAACATTCAAATTCATAATATTTAACAATCAATATTACTGTAGGTAATTTAAAATTTAACAATTAAAACATTCTAATTAAAATTACATCAGAAAATCATGCCTAACCTAAAATTATATTGTAGTATTTACCTGTTTTAAAATATATAAAATATTCAAATGCAATAAACTAAAGTTTTGCGGCAAAAACTTTTTGTACAAAAAGTGTGACGAACGTTCAAAATTTTTACAAGTTTGTGGATTTAACCTTAACGTGAACGTATCAAATCTACCTCATGAGCCACGACTGCCATAAACATGTACTACTTCAACACGTGACAGTAGTGACGTGTCAAATGTATTTCTAAATCATTTTTTTACTTTTCGTTTGTTGTGGAAGGTAAAATATTTATTCTTAAATGATTTAAAAATGAGATTTTAATCAATGTAACAAATAATTATTTCAAAAGACCTTTCGTTGATTGTATTTTTATTTAAAAATTCTGTTCTCAGAGATGTCTCAACATCAAGATCAAGATTCAAGTCCTGTGACATCTGATTCTGAAAAGAATTCAGATAATAATTTCGAAGAAATCACAAATACTGAAGAAGTTTCTACGCAAAATAATGTGTCAGCTATTGACGAATTTGACAATAATTTACCAGAAACCGTAACTCTTATACGGGGCATCAATGGAACGAAAGTATATTTAGTAGGAACAGCTCATTTTAGTGTAGAATCTCAAAATGATGTAGCAAGGGTCATCCAGATGGTTCAACCAAATATTGTTTTGGTTGAACTTTGTAGTTCAAGAATTAATATACTCCAGCTGGATGAACGAACCTTACTTGAAGAAGCAAAAAACATCAATATGGAAAAAATTCGGAATACTTTTAAACAAAATGGAGTGTTCAATGGCCTTATGTATTTGTTGTTGCTAAATATGAGTGCTCATTTTGCTAAAGAGCTTGGTATGGCACCAGGGGGAGAATTCCGGAGGGCTTTTTCCGAAGTCAGTCAAATTAAAAATTGCGAAATCCATTTAGGAGATAGACCTATACAAATTACAATTCAACGAGCTCTTGCAAGATTGTCGTGGTTCCAGACAGTAAAACTGTGCTGGCGTTTATTGACATCACAAGACCCTATTACTAAAGAAGAAGTAGAGAAATGCAAAAGACGTGATATGTTGGAGGAATTGCTTGCAGAAATGACCGGTGAATTTCCTGCTTTAGGAGAAGTTTTTGTACATGAAAGAGATATTTACTTAACACATTCCTTGCAAGTTGCTGCTACTCCTCAACTTATTAATGGTATTTTTTTTTAATTAAATATGAATCATAGAGGTGAATTGGTGACTGATTTTAATACATGGGTGGATTGATACTACAGACTACGTTTTTTTTGTGTAACTTAAAAAAGGGTTTGTGCGCCCATAAAAAGCGAGTATATGTTGAATGTTAACTATTTGCTATAAGGAATGTACGTAATTATTTGCAAGAAATGTGAATATGCTGTTGAATTTTTATAATAAGAACTTGTGCCTTTTTTTATTCAAGTTAATTTTGTTGAACTAAAATGAAAATGACCACAATTATTTACATTTTAATAAAACGATTCTAATAACCACATCTCGATACGTAAACTGCACTAGACACTAAATACTATTTAAATACTCTGTAACATTACGATGCAAATTTTCCTTTTTTGTAATTTAGACTAGTTTTGACACTTTCTCTAACATCTTGCGAAAGATTTCTACTATTTTCTTTTCTAATAGTGATTAGTTAGGGATGTGTACCAGTTGGTCGCAATGCAACGACCAGAATGTAAATGATTGAAAGTACATGTACGCTATACGTTAAAAGTTACACTAAATTATTATTATTTTTTTTTTAATAAAGTTAGATACTTGTATATATATTTTAGAACAAGCTTCTAGTAAATATTCACAAAAAAAATGAAAATCAATTATCACTTCTGATTCACTGATTATTAGCTAAAGTTGATCAACTCGTGTTATTGATGTTAAAAGTTTAAATATGAAGTTTCATTAAGAACGTATTTGCTCTATACGTGCACACATACAACCGGACGGACGGGCCGACCGACAGACATTACTCAAAATAGTTTTTTTTCTGCAAAGACATGGACATCTGGTAAAATCTCTGAACTTCAAAATCGATATGATTACAATATCTCCCATATGTATGTATGTATAAATGTTAACGAGAAAGAAATATGCGTAAAAATATGTGAAGGAGGATGGTTATTGAACGCATGGATATAGGGTTGTTGTTTATGTAAAGTAAACGAATTTTTATTTATTTATTTTTTGTTCTTTCAGGTCAAATGAGATATAAAACAGTAGTAGGAGTAGTTGGAATGGGTCATGTGCCAGGAATTCAGAAGCTGTGGGGTCAGCCGCAAGGTTCATACATTCGCGATATTATGATCGTACCACCACCATCAATGTATTCAAAAGTAATCAAAATTACATTTAAATTATCCTTATTAACTTTTGGAGGGTTTTTGGTTTATAGATACGTTCCAGGTACTAAAAAATTGTCTTCTTACTGTGTATCTCTTTGTACGAACTTACGAAATAAATGGTAATATTCAGTTTTATTGTAATTCAGTAACAGATTTAAAGTATTTTTTGATGACTGATAAATAAATATATATTTTTATTTGAGAAATATATTTTTTTAAAAGAAATTTTGGCGTAATATGAGACTGAATTTACCCTTATTATTATTATTAAAGTGACTTCACAATTTAAATTTATATGCAATATTGATTTATTATAACTTTAAAATGTAATACAAATATTTTCGTTACATTTAAAATTTAACAAAAATGGAAGACCTTGTAGGCAGGAATGATTTTTAAGTACACAATTCCAACAATTAAAGAACAATATTCCAAAAATACAGATTGTAAAGACAAATGATTAAAACTGCCTTACTCAGCATCACTCGCACACCGGAACCCTAAGTTGCCTGCGGAACTATCTTTGGTGTTTTGTGAACGAGCTGCACATCGATATCTCCAACAATAACTTTCGTGGCACAAATACGACCCTCCTTTTTTAACTCGTTCATCCTATAAATTCATTGTTAACTTTTTGTAAGTAAATAAAATGTTTTGAAAATAACTTACTGGGTTCTTCAACCACGTATCCTGAGTCCATTCCCATACATTTCCAGCCATATTGTACAATCCAAATTTATTAGGTGGGAATTCATCGACTGGACTAGTTGATAAATAACCATCTTCCTTTGTATTTTCTACAGGAAATTCACCTTGCCAAATATTTGCCCTAAAATTTATGCGATTTAATAGGAATCTTGTGTTATTACATTGGTACATAATTAACGATCGTTTTATTTGTACCTCTTCATAATTTTTATTGTTTCCTTGTGTAGACAAGGATGACAGTTTTCAATCAAAATTTCTCAATAGTTTTTGAAATACATTTCGTTTTTGTCATTTTTACGGATTAATTTTTAGTAATAATTGGTTAACAGTAAATACCTAGTACTATGTGTCAATTTTTAATGCTTTTTATTGATATCTTAACTATTATTAAAAAAACAATAAAATCTACTTTATATTATTATACTCATTTTTTAGAGAAAAACAATTTTTTTAATAATTTTTTGTTTATGAATTACAAGCTAAATATAGTCTTTTGTCCATTTTATAATGTCATATGTTATATGTAGGAAAAATGTTTAATTTTTATATTATCTTTGCTTATATTTTTTGAATTGTTTTTTTACATAACAAAAGTCAAATCTTTTTCAATGAATCCTTGTTAATTTTAGGATAATATTTTTGCAATTTTATAAGCTTAAAATTAATTGTATATCTATATTTTTTAAGTCAAAAATATCTAAGTTTTTTAATTATTATAATTATTGATGTGAAACCACAATTCCGAATCAATTACACCTAAATAGGTAATTGTAGATATCTAATCCTTGATTATATAATTTTTTTAAATAAATTAGACAATAAGTAAATTTGAATAAATGACTTGCAAAATATCTACATTATTTATTTTGTTTATCTAGAAAAATGAGTTCATTTATATGCTGACGGTTTCACGTTTATCAGTTGCGTTACCCATAAAAAATATGATAGTATGTATTACAAAGTATTATTATAGAATGAAAAAAAAAGATCGTAAATTATGAACCAACTTCTTATTTACTAGTTATACCAATGTTCATTTTTCGGCATTAATTTATTTCCCCAAGGATAAAGTTTTTGCCGTAAACCACCTCTGCAAGCCATTTCCCATTCGGCTTCTGTTGGTAATCTTTTGTTTAAATACTTGCAATATTTTACTGCATCATTCCACGACACATGAACAACTGGATGGTTCATACGATCTAAAATAAATGATTAAGCAAAAACCTACCTATGTTTTTAACAAATTACCATCTATATTAGACTCCGGTCCCTCCGGCTGTTTCCAATGTACATCCTTCATCTTAATCCACCAAGGAGCAGATACAGCCCTAACATCTTTATATTTTTCTTTATCTTTAACTAACATTTCAAATATAAAACTATCTCCAAATACTTCGGCTTCTGTTTTGTAGTTTGTTTTGATTATAAATTCAGCAAATTTTTGGTTAGATACTTCATATTTATCTAAATAAAATGACTTAACACTAACATTTCTGACTGGTCCTTCAAAATCAGAAGCGAAAACTGGCTTATTTGTTCCCATTTCAAATTCATCACCTTGTATAAATACCATATCTGTATAATCTATTTTGGAATGTTCACTTTCAGTTTCTTTTGTATGGATGGAATTAGCATTTTCAGAGTATTTTTCAAACGGTAATTCATTAATTTCATTATTACACTTTTTATCTGAATTTCGATTAGTTGCACATCCACAATCTGAGTGTACGAAAACTCTTATAAGTACTGTGTATATAATTAAAACATTTAAGTACATCTTTGTTTATTTGTACTATATATTTAAAACACGTATAAAATTTTATTTTTACAAATATTTAGTATAATAACATTACAATTTACTTAGTTAATGAACACGTAACACAGTATTTAACAGTTTGTTAGATAAGAAAAATTTCAAAATTCAATATTTGTTTATAACCTTTTTTAAAGTCTGTGATACTAGGCAGGACTAAAGAATTACAATACCGTAATGATCTACAAACATTCTATAAGACGGATGTAGTTAGTTATATAAAAATCACTTCTTTATTAAAACCAATTTAAATAATTTAAAACTGAACATTTTGAACTGGTACACGTCAAAATGACAGAAGAAAACACTTAGGAGTGGGGAAAATACTACTAATCTACTGAGGTGGAGAGGGGCTTACAACTTTAAGTGGGGAGAAAATGAAAACGCATCTGCGTACCTACAGATGTCACTACTATGCTGCTTTTGAATTGAACGATACTCGCGGAATACAACTATGTACATAATTTAAACGTTTTAAAGAAAATATTAAGAAATATATATTTCAAATGAGAAAGGAAGACGTACAAAACTAACTGCTACTATCGAATATTAAGGTGACCATATATCCCGAACTTTTTGGGAAAGTTCTGAATGGGGGTTTCTATTATATTTTTTTTATAATTTCATTTTAAAGTATGAGAGAAACTAAAGACTATTAGTGAAAATCCGATGACAATGTTTATATTAATAAACGAGTTACAGATTTCCAAAGTTTGAAATAATCAATGTGACGTAATGAATATGGATTTTCTTGTCGTGGACCAAAATGTTTTTGAAGTATATACTGTTTCTACATTACATTTATAAAAATTAAATTAATAATACAATACAGTATAAGTCTATATACTTAAAAACGTTAATTTAAATTGTATAAGTTTTAAAAAATGATAGTTATATTTAAATAAAAATTGTTTGAGAATAGCAGTGGCTCTAGTAATGCAAACTTTTAACAAATTACACATAAACAGGTAATTTATGCACAAATCTCGTGAATAATGCTATCACAAATATAAAAGAAATAATAAAAGTTAATGAATAAGACACAAATTCAACTAAGAACACATTAAAAGTGCCCAACTGAAATTTACTGTGACTCAAGATCACGTCCGTTGTGCTCTTCAAACTCATTCGTCGACTTGATGGCGAGATATTTCACTTGCCAATCAAAACATTAATGGTCTTTTAAAGTCCCCTCATCAAAATATTGATTCAATTCATATAAATGCTACAACAAAAACCCTCTGTATTTCGTAAGTATTTTGACTATACCATTTTATTTCTTTATTAATATTCATTATTATTCATATTCTTTCTATTCTTTGAACTAATTTCTCTAAATTCAATTGAGCTAGAATCCCCCATTATCAGTCCTAATTCCAATTTTTCAAGTCGTTATTTAATCACGAATTTAACGCCTTTGCCCTAAATCGTACTAAAAACAATAGTGAAGGAGCGTAAAAGTTTCTTTCCTGGTACTAATGTCGCAACATAACGAGTACCATTTAATATTATTATGAACAATTATTGGACTACCGACAAAACGCAGTCGGGTCAAAAAAGGAAAAAAATCTCCCAAGAAATTATTTTCAATTATTATTTTGTTTAGAAATAGTTTTATTTATAGTTTTGTTTAATTCCTAGATATCCGTTAAACTCTGGAAACGTCGAAAAGCCTTGGCAAGTGTTAATAATGGGAACCATAAAACATAACATCAGAATTACTCTGGATTGATGTTTTTGTTACCTTTAGGAGAAATAAATATATTAATTGAGTTAATCTTCTTCAAGAATATTTTATTTATTTTTCACTTAAAATTACAGTCTTTTGATGTAAATGAAATGTTTTTTATTTTTTATTGATGAATGATGATGAGAAATTTTACTATTTGTTAAAACTATAAACGCTTTTCTTCTTTACTGGGAGTAGGTCCTGCTACAGCTGTTGCTTGTGGACTAGCCACCGCTACGCCTTTGTCCCCTACTAAAGCAGTGCCTCTTGGAGCAGTAGCAGCAACGCCTCCAGGTCCAGCGAGAGCTACTCCTCCTGGCTGAGCTTGAGCAATACTAGGCTCTTGAGGAATGTCAGCTTGAACCACTTCAGACTCATTATCCTCTTCCTTTTGATCATCTTCAGTCTTAGCATCAATTACTATAGAGTCACTGTATAAATCTCCCTGTTTACGGGCAAGGTACCTTGTAAATTCCAAAGCAGCTATTCCCGGAGGTACGTCATTAGCATCATTTTGTGTGGCTTGTTGAACCTCAGGTTGCTCAACTCTTTGTTGAGGAATTTGTGGTTCGGATGAAAGATACAGAATTTGTTTTCCAGAACTTGGTTGTTGCAATCCAGGTACTGGTGCTTTAGCGGTGATATATTGAGGAGGTTGGACGTTTTTATCTACTGGAATGTGGATGAAAGCTAAATGCGGTTGTTGAGTTTCCTGTTCAGGTAAATCTTGATTCTGGTAAATCTGTTGTGGTTGGAGTTGCGGAACTTGAGGCGGAACAACTTCTACAGGAACATAATGAGTTTGATGAATTGGAGTTTGCACTTGCTGCTGTTTAATATCTTGCGTTTGAGGAAGAAGACGCCCTATTAATAATTGCTGACGAGAATACGTAGGCACCAAGGGCTGAACTTGAATTTGGGATGCGAAATTTTCTTGTTGATTTTCTCTAAGAAGTACGTAATTCTGTGCCTTCAGTTCAGAACCGTGATATCTTAGTGGTTTGATATCAGGTTCCTGCACCAAAACCACATTCGGGTTCGTTTGTTCTTGGGTTTGTTGAGTTTTAAGGTTAAGATTCTGTTGCTGTAATTCAGGTTGGGATTGTAAGATGAAAATGTTTTGTGGTTCAGCAGGGATAGCACTTCGAGTTAGCAGTTGAGGAATAATTGGTTGCACGCGAGGTAACACTGGCTGATAGTTGCTAATAAATTGGGGTTGTCCATTCAGGATGTAAAATCTTTGTCCAGGATTGAATTTCGGACTCACTGGCTTTTTTGGGAAATGGAGAGTCGGATTTTTGTCAGCTTCAGCAAGAACCTCAGCTTCTCCAGCTGTTTTTTCTGAACTGTCTGACTTTTCTTGTTCATTTGGTCCTATTTTTTCAAGAGAAACAGAAATATCTATTAATTGAAAAAAAATATTAAGTATAATGATAAAATTATTTAATTAATGTTTTACCACTTCTGTTGGGACCCTCTGGAATAGGTATGTTATTGTCTGCAAACCAGGCATATACAGCTCCCACAAGTTCTTTCGGAGGTGCGGTAAATCTTGTAACTGGTACATTTCCTGGTTGAGCGTTAATTAGAACAGGCTGTTGTTGAACTACCGCCGGATTCGGATAGAATAATATATCATTTTGAGATTGGATACTGTAATAAAACATAATTGATAGTTACTTAATAATTCAACAATATGATAGTAAACTACATTTACTTCATAATGAAAAAATAACAATAGAAATTACATTAAAAATAAATTAGTCTTGCAAATTATAACAAATGAAATGATATAGTAATTTTCATTTTTATCTGATATTAAGAAAAGAGAAAGGAAATTACTTTTTAAAAAGTATGTCAATTTAATTAATAGCCAAATGTAACAATAGAAAATATATATTTTCACGAATCTATTAATTTTTGTTGATTTTTCGAATACATTGAATGTAATCCTAGTATATGAAATGTAAACGACGATAAATATTTTTGATTTCATTACCTTTGCAATGCTTTTCCAAAAGCGGGCGTTTCTTGTGGATATTGTACGAATGGATATAAATTTCCCTGTACATATTGGGATGTAGGTGTATAGTAAACTAATGGCCCAGCTTTGAGATTTTGCGGCTGTATTGGGGATCCATATGAAGAAGATATCCAAAGTCCAAGTATAATATACGTTATCATATTTACTGTAAGAAAATCATAAATTAAAATTGTGTATTTTTAAATAGTCTAATAGTTCTTTTGTTTATTGTATTCTAAAAAAGACAATTGTGTTATACAAAGAGATAAATTTTATATTGTGAAATAATTAAAAATTCTATGAGTGTATTTTTACCACTTCATAAATAAGGGAGATTTTATAATTATAACGATTTGACATTTCGAGATTTTAACGGATTACCTAAAGTTGCAATACATTTTGATTATTTTTTACAACATGTCTGTGGGTTGATCCCGATGTATGAAATTGTAATTAAATTTAAACTTGTAAAGTTAATAACATGAGATGCTCAAAATCGGTTAATCGGAAATGGAAGTTAAATCTTTTTAGGTTTTTTTTGCATATTTACTTCGTAAGATTGAAAAAATATTGTTAATAATACGCGTACCTTGTAAAATATTATAACAATCTTTATGTAAAATTATAATATAGTTTTATCGGCGTAAAATATTGTATACTCGGTATTTAGTAGGCGGTCGATTTTGTAGTTACCACCGAGGTTACCACAGCTGATTTTTCAAATTAAAAGTGATTTAAAAATGGTAATCATTAACAAACAATGACATATCCTAACGTACTATGTGCATATATGCATACATACCTATAATATTATTAGGTTAATTATTATTTAACCATATAAATAATATCAAGATATATTACTGTAATCCTTTCTAACGATTAATTATTGTATTATAATTTATTTGTACCTTCTACTTCATTATATCGTATTTATTTGAATAAGATTGTTTTAAATGTATTTTAACATTTTCCAGTGATGGTATTTGTATTGTTTTAGTTGTGTATGTTTATTATTATTATTATTTATTTTCCATCAAATAGATAATATTGAAAATTTGAATTTACAGGTTCTATTTAGTTGAAAAAGTTCAATTTTTGAGACAACGATTAAAAAAATATATAATTCAAGAATACAACAATTATTATATTGAATTATTGTATAAAATTATTATTATTCAATTCAAGTCTCTTTCACTATCTTCTCACATACCTAACTTTTGGTTTAATAGATTTTTTTTTGTTCAATGTCTAACCAGTAAAATTTTTAAATTGTGTTATTTTTGTTTTTGAAAATTAAAACCTACGTTAAAACAGGTTCATTTCGTTAAAAAAAGGAAATAATAAAATTTAAAAAACATGTAACAATGGGATGAAATGAAATATATACTGAATCGATTTTTTTTATAGATTTTTATATTTTTAAATATTTTAGTAATATATGTATATTCAATAATTAGTACTTATATTATATTAGAAAACACGAAATATTTTTAATATTTCATCTTTATATTGTCCACATATTACTAAATAATATAAAGATATAAATATATTATAAACTTTACATTACCTAGTGCCAAATAATTATTTAATTATTATATTTCGAAATTCTAGTATAATTTAATATATGAATTATGTAATATAATTAATTTAAATGTATAGATTTTTTTTGGAAACAATAAAATTCCACCCACTTTTCACTTTTTCTAGTGAAATTGCACGAACTGTTTACATGTTTATTAACAAAAGAGCGCAAACATAAACAAAGGTACTCACCGTGAGAGATGAGACTGTATACACTTCACGTATCGATGGCAACGGGTTATTATGAACAACAGAACAACGACCTCACTTTATAAAGCACTTGAACTAGTGGGGAGAGCTAAACCTAACGCCCTGGTTAAAAATTATTATCAACTCCTACCCCACTGTCAATTGTTATATTTGTATACAACCTTCGATTCGTGTTGCAAATTTGGTACTATCATATGATATCGATTAACGATGCAATGATTACGTTAAGTTTCAGTGTCAAATGTCATAACCATCGCCAAAAATGGCACATACACGATCAAATGATTTAGACATGTGATATGTACGAAGAAGTCAAATTATAAATGAAAGTTATTCTGGTGGAACAATGCACCTTGATTAATTATAAGTATTTAATTATGCATAATTTGGAAATATTTTAAAAGTACAATTTATAATTATTATTCTTAATTTTATTACTCCTTAATTAGTTCTGATTTAACTGAATTAATTATATAATATTGTTTATGCACGCTTATAATTCTCGTAAAACTTTTGTTGATTAAATATTAGTTGATTTATTACGTTAACAGGAGTGGAATACTTTAAACAATATTACAAGAAATTTGAAGTTGTAACAAATATGAATTTATAATAATTAATATACATAAATATTGAATGGAATATGAATTACCTTTATATCGCGTTTATTGTGAAGGTGGTAGCTAAACAAAAGATTTTTAAAAAATTGTCGTTTTGTAAAATTGTAAAAATTAAGAAAAAGAACTATTTAACATTTATGACTTTCTTCACACTTGCCATCTCCTCTCACTATAAATAGCATTTTAACGTTTTTTCGATAATGTCTTGGATGTGGATGTGTATTTTGTGTATTTATTTGTCATATCCATTACGAATTTGACAGTAATGTATCAAATCGTTCTTTTTAAAATGAAGCAAAGCAGACCTATTGAACGTTGAACGATCGGGAAATGACACTCTAAACCAGTGGTTCTCTACCTTTATACATTTGTGGAACACCTTTAGATATTTAAAAAATTGACGGAACGCTACAGTATTAAAAAAAATTAGGTTCATATAAGCATAATAATATTTCAAATAAATTATTAGTTGAGATATATTTCGATGAATTGTATCATTAGAAATGGGTAGGTACTTCAAAAATATCAGCTAATAATTTCTTCAGTTATATTATGCGGCTTCTTTTTCAGAGAAATTAGTCCAGCTACTTCATAATTAAATTAATCTGAGCTTTTTCTGAAATCCTTTTTTTTTTCAATAATAATTAGTTGGGATTTTTGATATTTTTTTCACAAATTAAACAAAGCTGAATAGGTTCATTTTCTTATTTATACGAGGTAAATCCAAAATTTCAATAATTTTCACTATATTCACGATAAAATTTATACTTTTTGACATTGCTTGCGCAATGTTCTGGCTCAGTTTTGGGAGGATTGTTTATATTTACTGTTTTGTTGGTTTCCTTTAGTAAAATTGAAATGATTTAAGTCTGAATTTCAAGTATATGTTATAATTATTCAGCCGATCAATTAAACAATAAAATATTTTTTGGCGAAACGTAAATAATAAGCCAAATAAATTTGGCCGCACACTAGGGAAAGATTCGCGGAACACTAAAGTGCAGTGGAATAGTGATTAAGAACCTTTGCTTTTAACATATCAGTAACTTAAACTAGAGTCTGAATTGTACCATTTAACCACTTTTTTTTCTTCAGGTGTATACATATTTCTAATAATGAGGTCTTGGACTTTTCATTTTTAGCTTTAATCAATAGAATAATGAAAAATATTAGACCCGTATTTTTTATTTTTGCCAAAATTGCCTTTTAATAATGAAAAAACTGCTATTAAAAATGATATCCTTTAAAACGCGGCTGAATTACTCCACTTCACCTCTTGTCTAGTGACGTATCAATATTCTTACCTAACTTCACTTCGTTTCAAAAGTCAAACTGGCAAATTGAATAATCTACTGTAAATATAGTGACATACAGAAACCTTGCAATACTTTACATTACAGACTGTCCAATTTACCAATTTTTAAACGTGCTAAACCACAATATTTGGGATCTGTCATCCACACAAGGATAACTTTACATGAAAACACACAGACGTCACAATTTTTGCGACTTTTTTTTAGTATGATACTTTAAACTGATTATAACATGAAATCTAAATAAAAAAGGATTATCTATATCATACAAAGCAACAAATTAGACTTTGTTGGTTTGATTTGAACGATAAAAAGGGTCACATAATTTTTTTTTACAAAACCTTATTGCCCAACAAAGTTCCATGGACTTTCAGTTAATACTTTGAACTTGACAACCTTTGTTTAATTTTAAAATGAACGATCATAGATATACATTGCTGTCAAATTTGTAACCACACACCACACCACGGATATGACAAAGTATATATGTTTCATCTTAAAATAAACTAACAGTTTGTGAATGTGTGAACGATTCATGTATACACATTTCTATGAAACAGAAAATTATGAAAAGTTAATTTAGATGTCTTGTTATACTGGAAATATTTGACTAGACTGACCAAAATTTGTAGTTGTAGCTCAAAACTGTAAAAATAGTGATATTTGACATTTGATATTTTTTGACATGATCAGCAGAACCATCAAGGCTGTCGCACATTGTGCGGCACCGACCGGTAGCGACCAGATCGGCAGAAATGAGTTTCCATAGTTTCTTCGGAGGTGCGCATACTAGTTGATCGGGCGCCTCGGCTTTCTCTGCAGAGAATATTTTCCCGGTCCGTGCCGAGCCGATCGCGCCGCAGTCTATAAGTGAGCGATGGTAAGCGACCGGATCGGTAGTATATCTTTACTGGTGCTAACCAAAAACCGAAAACATACAAAAATATTTAGATAGGTAATCAATCTATTTTCATTTGCATTGAGTTCTACATACGTTATATTTTTAAAGCATGACTATCGATGAAGAAAAAGTCATTAATCTAGTTAATTTTAATTATTCAAATCATAAAGTGAAAGAAAACTGTTTCCTTCTTTCTTTCCATTTTTTTTTTCTCTCTTCTTCTTTTTCCTTTCTTTTAGTTCAACTTCTTTTCAAGCTAGAGTCACATTACTGATTCTTCGACTGAAAAATTTATATATTTTTTTCGCTTTTTATCAACCGTCTGCTAAACTTTTCTGTCGATTACTGCCGACTAGTGTGCCAAGTACCATATTCTTCCGATGGGTTCCGAACAGTGTGCGATGGCCTTCAATCTTAAAATTTTTCTGTTGTACTTAGTTATTAACGCACTTATATGACTTATAATATATTAATACACTGTTTGGAATGCTTTAATAACTAAAAGAAAAATATATTTGAAACTATTCTTTTTAAGTCTCTTATGAGTGTTATTTTATTTTACTTTAAAGCTTGTAATTTAAATTTTTTATTTGAATGAAAATGAATGTATTCTATAAAAATTTTAATTACTTATTGTCTACTTATTAGTATTTTATGTTACCTCAATTCTAATCATGTTTTATTCAATGCCATGTAGTAAATTTTACTATAATAATTAAAAAAATTCATTTAACTTTAAAGAAAAATGAATATTTGTGTTGTCAATAAAATATTTCATTTAAAAATAGAAAATATAAATAGAAACTGTGAAATTTTGTCAAGGACTATTATGCTTACATAAATGGATTAATATATTTGTCTTCACTTCAATGCAAATTATTATTAAGCAATACTTTCATATTAAGATATAAATTAAATATAAAGACTATAATTATCATTTAAAATTTCACATCATAAAATCACTCAACATTAATCTAGAACTGAAATATCATTTATAAAGTATTATCTAACGGTACATGTAATGTATACATGTGTAAGGATTATTTTTCAGCAAAAACCGAATGTAAAATAAACTTAGTTTAAGTTTTCCTGTGGTTTACTTTCAACTTTGATCGTTTAACCCTGATCAGTCCATTGGTATTAAAAAATGTAATTTTGACACAAAAAGTACAAAAATAGTAATATGAATTAATGATTTTTATTAAAATTTATTTTACGGTTATAAGTAGAATACTGAGGCACTGAGGAAATAATATTTTTAAAAAATTCTGAAGGAGATTCCATTAAAAATAAAATCAAAATATAAAATGTTACAAGTGTATTTAAAGATATAATTTGAATTATATACTTCTAAATGATTTTTCTTTAGGTATTTAAAATATTTTTTACATTTTTAACTAAAAATAAAACTTGTTTAACCCTTTGTTGTCATGACATTTTAAATTTTACTAGGTTTTAAAATTGTGGGTGTTCTTACAAACTGTATGCAAATAAATAAAATATATTTTTAATAAAAAATAGTACACACATGTCAGGATAATTTTTCTTCGAAGCTTCGCTCCTAGGTTATAAACAACACCTCACAGAATAATTTACGTTTAATGTGCAGGATCGGTTCCCGAATAATTATATTCGGTGCGAGTTTGCGAGCGTTGTGATAGAACGATTCCTGGAATGAAGTTGTTTTGTAGTTATTTGTTTAACTAAGCCAAGTGGTGTCAACAAAGTTTATTGGTTGCCAACATTGAAAAACAAATGCACTAATTTTTTTATTTGAAATTAAATTTCATTTAATATTCCATTATTTTCTTTCATTATTACTAGGCAAAAGGATGTATGAGAAATTAAACATTTTTATTATAAATATAACTGTCGGACAGTGAAACAACAAATTTTATTGTAAGAATACAAAAAATCTTATTTATCATCGTCCATATATTCACATTCTGTTATGTATTATCTTGTTTTATGAGTAGTGATAACTGACTAGTGCGCGATCTTCGACTAAACGGACACTGGAATTCGGTTCCCCATGTCACCAACTGACATTCTTCTTAAATTATCTCAAACTTATAAGTTGTAAGAGATTTGCAGAGGCTGACAATGAATTCCAGTAAAGTTGCAAAAAAAATCTAAAAATAGATAGAATTCTGGTTTTGGGTTCAACTACTGTGTTTGCGTTCCGACAATGGAATGGAATTATGGGTGAATATAAATATCTCGTTTTCACCGACCAGTGTATATGTAAACAGAAAGTACTGTAATAAAATAAATATTATACTGATTTTCACACTTCTTTATATTTACTGATGTTGAAGAATTAAAGACTATATAACGTTTCGACTATTTATAATATGTTGTCTGTTGTTGTGTTCTTTCAGCTGGACGAGCATACTCGCAAATAGAGCAAGTGGAAGCTAATGAGACTATTATTATTTATGAAATTTCATATTTAAGCTTCTGACTACTTTTCCTGCGATATAAGTTCTATGTCGGCACATTTAATATTTTGGTTAAAAGCCGTTGTGTAGAATTACCAATAATTACAATTCAGTAAATAAATATATCCAGTTATAAAACTCTTCTAAGTTATATTGCTGTAGTTTACGCGTATAAGAAGTAATGTAAATCAACACAATAAAAAATTCAAATAAAGGGTTTCTTTAAATACTTATTTGAAATATATATTTGTTACGTAATATTGACCTAAACTTAATGGGATCTACTTTGGAATACCGTTTTTTTTTTTTCATAAGAAGAACAACTATTGCTACTGATATTGATGTCAAATGAAGTTTTAATAACATCCGATTTTCTGAATGGTAATGATGTCGTCTAAATCTAGAATTTCTAGAGTCAGAGTCTCATCTTGAATAGATTATCAAAACTAGACTAGTAATAGTCTTGTTTTGGTATTTCCAGATAAGACAAGATTTTCTTATTTTAGATCAATACTCTTGACAAAATCCTAGACAGTTTTCTAAACTCTAGACTAACTAGATGCAGGTGCAGATAATATGAATTTTTTTACTCCCATACATAATTCAGTAAATACAAAATTTCAATTCATATCCATTAAGATTAAGAAAGTTTACTTATACCTTTTAGCAATATTTTCATAATTCGAGAAAATTGTTATATTAAAGAAAACACTGCAACTTTGATAAACATATATTAGGTATTTAAAATAAGATAAGAAAATCCTTTCATAATTTATTTTAACAAAAACCAAAAACTATAGAAAGGTAAGTTATAAGAAAAATGTAATATAAAATTTGAAAAAAGTTCGTTTCTTATTATAAGATGATTATTGGTTTATGTTAATGTGTTACAGTGATTATGAATTAGAAAAAGAACCCTGCCAACGAGTTATCTTTGCTCTTGTCTAAAGCGCATGCACGGATTAATCTAGCTAGAGTCTTGAAAATAACACGGCAACACTTTTGAATGGGGTATGTGACCAAATTTTGATTTTTACATATATGATAATAGACAAAAAATAAAATACCCGTATTTCTTTATGGATTCATTATTCGTAGTTTACGAAAAAATAATTATTAAAATTTGGGGAAGGGATATTTTGTGACGTCAGCTTGGTAGAATCGCGAAAGAAAAGACAGATAGACTGGCAGTGTAAGAGGCAGTATACTTAGCTTTTTCCACGGTCCTACCATACTGACGTCCATATCCTTTATCCAGAACATTAAATTTCCAATAACTATATTATTGCAAAATATTGTTTATTTTTTCGATTATGGTAACATACCCCATTTGTGTTCTCAGCCTTCCTGATGGATAGACGGATGAACACATCGCTCGAAATTTACACTACAAATAATCATAACTTCATGTGAAATATTCGAGAAAGTCTGGAAATATCAAAATATTTATATACCTATAATTATAGAACCTATACTCGAATTCGTATCTTCTTTCTTATATGTCAATTAGAAAAATTTCAAAATATAAATAGTAGATATACAAGTATAATATACAGGGTATTAAAAAATAAGTGTTCAAGATTTATAGAACATGGAGAAACATCTCTGAAAAGGTTCATTTTTGGACACATGCTGTATTATACTTTTCGATTTATTTTAACTTCTTTTCTATAGCTTATAAATCTTGACCACTTATATTTAAACACCCTGCATACATATTTTTAACAAATGTTAATGTTAATTGTAGGTCAATAATTTCGTTTTTCAGTAATTATTTTAAAAATATTTTAAGCATTTTATATATAATATGTATATTGTATAGGTACAAAAATATATAAACATTGTTGAAAAATTATTGCAATAATGGGGTAGGTGACCAATTTCTAAATTTGGTATATGTGATAGCTTGTACAAAAATAATATACCCGTATTTTTTTAAAATTGTTAATTATATGTTGTTTTGAAGTAAATAAATAATATAGTACTTGGGAGGGGACTATGACGTCAACGAAGTTCATGAGAGCGGCGAAGGTAGACAGACGGAAATAGGTGGTGTGAGTGAGATAGTGCTAACTTAGTGAACGTCATAGTAAAGGACGCTGTTTCTATTTAACGCAAATTACTAAACAATTGCTGAGAAATATTTAACTTTTTTAATGTCAACGTTAGTAAATAAATATACTTTCTATAATTCAATAGTTTTTTCATTAAAATTCTACCTTGGTCACCTACCCCATTGGTATGTAACAAAATATAATTATAAATATTTATGCATGTTATACATCTGCCAAAGCTATTCTGTTCAAGATATTATTTGCTACTATAAAACACTAGAACAGTTTTTTACGGTAACGGAAATTTATATGATGATATTGTTATTTTTATTGATTTTATTTTTCAAGTGAAACGACCACTCCTTTCAGAGGATATTGACCTTGTCCTTGGAAATAATCGCCAAATATAGTTTCTATTTCCATAATTCATGGCTGAAATATCTAACTTCTTACTGGATCATTATTCACTCCAAGTTTCTGCTGCCCTCGCCAAAGTCTATTATTAAATTGAAGTTTTTCCACAAACAATTCACCCCTGAAACATTCTAGTTTTTGCCTACTTCATTTAAATAGCAACATCAATATTAGGACAAAGAAAAGTTTATTTTCCACTTTCAAATTACATGCATGTCTTCTACATTCTACAAATTTATTGCACCTTAGAAATGTAAAGATTTTGAATAATTTATTACATACATCACAGCTTTCTCAATTAGCTATCATTCGTGCAATAATATTAAATGTCAAAATGTATCTTATTTCTTATTTTAAATAAATAAATATATCATACATGGCTTATTACATATTATCGGATTTGCCTATTTTCTTTATAGTAAATAACGGTAATGGTATAGATGTTACATTCCAGGCAGTCTAGCTGTTATGGCGATTGCACTACATATTGTACACTTTATGAAGAAAACAGATGGTAAATAATTTAACTCGGCTGGCTCCAACTAAAAAAAAACTGAATATTCTACCTTTTTTACTATTTTTGCGTCTTTTTATTTTTTGTTTTCTTTATTTTATCGGTTACTTACACAAAACAATAGAAAATATTTTAGATCTGGTATTTCGTGAAAAGTATCTAAAACTTAACCCTATAAATTTCATTACAGAATTATTTAGTTTAATTTATATTTTTAGCGTAAGAACTGTTTGTCCGTCACTTTATATACACATACATAAATTTAAAGAAAATTGTGATGTTGAAATTTTAATGAAATTTAAGCTTTTGACATGATTAGGTGAATTGGTAAAAATCGGTCAACCAGAACTGGAAGTTTATTTGTGTTATTCTTATTTTAATTTTTTTTTAATAGATTTTTTTTTATTGTTACTATGTCACTGAATCCATTTGATATAAGTTTACTATGGAAGTATATATATAATTAAAGATTACATTTTTATAATCAATCGAGTTATAATGTATAATTTAAACTGGTTTATACTTAATTTATTCATTTGATCATATTAAAATAAAAAAAACATGACAAAAAATAGGTGTTTGTACAGTAAACCGAATTTCATTTTAATTTTTACTTCCCGCCACTAGTGAAACAAATCAATGGATTGTAAAAAAAAATCATTTTACTAAAAAAACATTTTTTGAACTATCTACAATCCGATTTAAATATTATTGGAAATAATAACTTAATAGGAATTAAAATATTTTATATAATTTTAGAAAATAATAAAAGAATATAAAATCAAGAAGGATGACAATGTTCTTACCACAACGGAGTATTATTGTTACAAGGAAAGAATGTCTGATTTTTTTAAAAATAAAATAAATATTGAGCAATGGAGTTAATATTTACTGCGAAAATACAAGCAAAGTCAAGGGCATCATCATTGAAAATGAAAGTGTTTCTGTTTGTGCAGTGCACTGCAATATTTTTACTCAAGTCTAGAAATTACTTGAACAATTTTTTACTTTACATTAAAATTACAGACCACAAGAAGCATCCTTGAAATTATACAGACAAAGTCGGTAAAAATGGAAACCAGTATTACGGCTTCTACTTGAACGAGTTTGATTTTTCAAAGAACATAACCTGGATGACCTTGAACTTGCTATCTAAGCTCATCTTGTTATACAATGTTCTCACAATTTGATCCTTTGTCCTTTCAGAATTTGTTTCTAGATGTTGAGTACCGTTGGAACCACAAAAAATGACCCATGAATGCATGAGATTTTTTGACACCTATCGCAACAAAAGCAAAAGATTGATTACTTGATGTGTTCTTTTTTGCTAGTACATAATAATGTTTAGTAATTTATGGAATACTTCACAAATTTTATTGAAATTCTGTAATCTATTAATTATGTAATTTATCAATAAATTATAATAATATGTAATTGTATATAATATAAATATATATAACTAATTTAAAATACGTCATTTTCAGGGCCGTAACTAGACAATTTTCTAAAAGAAGGCAAGTCATTTCAGGGAGGGGGGTCTGTAAAATAAAAATTGATATAATGTATTACCTATATAAAATTAAGAACATAGTTAAAAAAGTCTATAATCTTAAACCCCTACATAAAAATAATTATAACTCATTCTGTTGGTCGGAAAATATCGAAGTTGGAGAATTTCTGGCATGCATCATGCGATTGATTAAGATGGAGTACAGTACGCTATAAAAAATAATTATAACATTTATAATATATATTTATCGAAAACAATATGGAGTAGCAATAAATTTCTAATTTTCTGCCAGCTGTACAATTATGTACTAGCTCTTTTTCTTTATTTTGTAGATAATTTACTAAAAAATTAAACCTATAATTTCTATTACAGGACACAAAGGCAATGGTAAATGTGATATATTTATGTATCTACATAATTAGGAAATTTCATAATTTTGAATAGTTTCATAAATTTTTAAAACAAGAATTGTTTAACTTAACTGATAAGATAAGGCGCTATTTATAAAAAGTTAGATATTGTAATTTTTCTACTCCTGCAAACTACAAAAAAGTAGAAAGGCAAGGGATTAAGTAAGAAAATAAAAAAAAAACTATTTTAAATAAGTTCAGATCCTCCAGATTGTACGTTAGTGGTTCAAGAGGTTCAAGTCATACATAAAACGGTTGGATACCACAACTTGACTAATTGTGACTAAGTTTTATTATTGTTATGGAAACCAAAAACAAATACAATAAGTCATATTTAAAATCAGAAAAAGAATACATTATATTATAAGTAAAAGAAATAAGTCATTACTCGTGAGTAAAATATTTAACGCAACACGCGAGTATTGTAAATTCTCACAATATATATTATACCACGTTTTACTGCGCAGTAGCGGCTAGCTATATAAAATTACTGAAGAAACATCAATACTAAGTTGCTATTATTATGCTATTTAAAAATGAATTTGTTAATAAATAATTTTAAAACTGATAGTATTGTCACAGATAATATATATATATATATATATATATATACGCTAGTATATATTATCTGTGATATTGTGTACAATGTATAATGGGGACTTCCGCGTTGCGAGCTTTTCACAAAATTTTAATTGCATATTAATTCTATCTTCAAATAAGTTCGTAAAAAGTTAAAAAATATATAAAATATTTATTAGACTTAAACATTTTTTAGAAAAACAAATTCAGCAAATAGTCTCTTGACGTATTAACCCTGAAGCCAATCTGACTTAGAGCGCATGTCTCGAAATCACTGAAATCATACTTATTTATTTGTGTTTTGAGATACATATACAATAAAATATTACCTGATAACATATTTTGTCCTTTAATAAGCACTTAATTAAGAAAATATATTAATAAAAACAAGTCTTTGATAATACACGAGCGAAATTCACAAACAAGCGTGGTTGAAACGAGAGGTTATGTTTGTACAACCAGTCTGATAGTAAGATGGTCCATGGTTTGCACTGGCAATTTTTATATACAAGTTTGAATTTGACGTTACGCGCGGCATTTGTAATGCTATGTTCACGTTGGTTACTATATCTATCTCTTTCTAACATCTTGTCTTCTTTGTCTGTCAGGGATAATACGTCACAAACCTATTTGCGAACATTTTTTAGCAAAACTATTAATTTATTTGCAAAATAAAAAAATACGGGTCTTTTATTTTTAAATTTAGATTCATTAAAAAAAAAAAAAAATGATGGAAGTCCCCATTACGGACAGTGGTGGCTTAGTTGGTTAGCGCGCTTCGACTCGCTGAGCGGAGTGTGAGATCTGGGGTCCAAATCCCAGTGACGACAAATCTCTGTTCGGAACCCAGTATAAGCTGTAGGTCCCTTATCCTGTTACTGGACTTCGGTATGTTCAGCAGTGTAAAATGAATAAATAATTTATGAAGTATTTTCTCACGTGTGAATAATAATAGGGTCATTCCACATTTTAGGTTTTATTTTAATATATGTATATAAATAATATTTTCATGCCATTTGTGTAGGTACATTGTTTTGTAAATATATTTTTCTTTGGAAATGGGCTTCGATTTCAAATCTTAATAGAACGTCATTTGCCCAAACGTCACGAATCAAAATGTTTAGCTCACTCTTGCGGACGATATGTAAACTAAGGTAGTTTATATTTTATTGTCTACATGTAATTTCAATTTATTTCATGCATAGAAATTTGTAATGATATACTAATGAAATATTTACATAAAACACCAACGATTAGAACACTTTATGATATTTTCGTGTGATTTATAGGTTAAGTTTACTTTGACGTTTTACTTTATCTGTAACTTTTTCATTGTATCATCTTTGTATATCTATATGGCAGATATGCCTTTGTGTGAGTTTTTGATATGTGACGTCACGAAAATATGAAGCGGTATACCACACACGTCATTTTCACCCAATCAGAAATCTTCATTTGAAGGCCATAGATAGTTTTTTAGTGAGTAAATTTGATAATACCACAGTATTTATAGTCATGGTTACATTTTATTGATATAAAATATTTTATATTTGAACTCTATTATTTTATATTGTCACAAGCATGATTAAAATCGAAGATTCCCTTTATTAAATAAAACGTAACTTTTTTTGGAATATCTTCATTTTTTTCGATCACTAAAAATATATGCAAAAAGTTTTTAATGCCATTGGTATACAAATAACTACAGTGTGTATTGTAAGAATATCATAATAAATTTATTGTAAGTACTATGTTTTCAAAGTTCTTATTAATAATGGAATAGAAAATCGTGTAAATAATGTCAAACATGTATCTAGGTAATTAATGTTCTTTTTTTTTAATGATTTTATTTATACATTTACACATACATACACGCACGTATAGATATAAAATTCAATAAAACATGCAAAATGTAAACAAAAAGTCTGATTAAAATCATAAATACAAGAGATCTTCTCATGGCCATTAAAAGATAATACTAATGAAGATAATAAACTACAAAGCAAGTCTAATTAATTTAAAATTAATATTCATAATTCCGTATTTCGTAATCCTGTTTGGGCTTTTCTTCTTTCTTCTTGTCTTTGTCGCACTTGTCTCCTTTTTCGCAGTTGTCCTTATGGGTTTCTTTAGGCTTTTCCTTTTTCTTTTCAGGCAGTTTGAAAGTACCGTCGGCGTAGATGGGGATCATAGCGTCCTCTGGATTCACTCCAGCGATGGCGGTTGCTACAGGCCGCGCTATGGCCAGACCAGCAGGGCCCACTACTGCTGTAGCGATGGGTTTACTGGCTGCTACACCTCCAATTCCTGCCAAAAATATTCAAATTCTTATTCTATGGCATAATAGCGAAGGGAATGTTAGGATTTATTTTACGAACTTGTCAGGGATTTTCTAATATGAATATTCTATAATGGGGAAGTTTAGCGTGGTTGAAATTACATGTGAAATATCTTTTAGGCGTAAGTATATGAATAATTATAACTTAAAATGTAATTGTAAGTTAAAATTAGGTTGCCAATTATTTATAATTAATGATTTATCTGCGAGCCACACTGACGTCACAAGTGAGTTATGCGCTTGCGCAGAAGGGATGGTGAGACCTGACTTTTTGAACATACGTTGTATCTTGCGTCATTACACTACACGCTTCTCTGTTGCCATGGGAACCCAGCGCGCGCTGTTTAAGATAGACGATACGTTCTCCGCGAGCCACTCTGACGTCATTTTTTTATAAAATAACATTTTTTGAGAAATCTAGGCATCTTTGGGTGAAATAAAATGTAGAATATCACTTTTGATCGCAATCTTGATAAAATAAAAAAATACGCTAAACTTCCCCATTGCTTTAAATTATTTGAGTAACATAATTTAAAATAAAATTGATTGTCCAGATTTATTAGCTAAACTTAATTTTCGTGTTCTACTTTATTCTTCTCGTTGCAATGCACGATTTTATCTTCCAACTCATAATTCCAATGTTCTGTACAAATCTCCGATTTATATAATGTGTAATCTTTATAATAGTTGTATCGAATGATATTGATATTTTTTTATATATAGTGTAAAATATTTTATTATTTTTTGTTTTTTTGTTCATTTACTTATCTTGGGTTGTATTCCTGTTTGAGTAATAAATTTTATTATAAGAAAGACAAATTTAGATATGAAATTGAATAATAGTTTTCTTTTTTCCTGTACTGTTTAACGACAACTGAATATATGGAAGTACCTATATCATGAAGGTCGTGTTGCCAGATCACAAAAAAATAAATCACTACATATTGCGCCAAAAAGTTACTTGATTTTCACTAGATTTTAAAATTCTAACATCGTTTCATCTGAACTCAAATATTTGTTTATTTATTTCAATTTTTTTCTTTGAAGAAATGATGAAAGCAAAATGAATTCATATTAATTCAATACATTCATTATTAAAAATATATAAAAATTAAGAAGGAACAGAAAAATATAAGTTGTAATTCTAATAATTTTTATTATTATGCTGCGACACTAAATTAGAAAATATTGGAAAATCGATAGAATTCTTATTAGATTTTTTAATTATTGTTAATAAAGCACAAACCATATCGCTAATACTCATATCACCCAACAAATTTATTTCAACTTTTGCATCTACTAATCGGGGAAGTATCGAATTTCGTTTTCCGTTTACGTACGCAGTGACTATGACATATCAATCATGTTCTAGGCCTAGGCAACAGATTGCACTATAATCTCTATTAAAGTAATTTGCATTTCACTAAATATAAGAGTTATAATAAAAGTTTTCACTAAATCACTAATCTAATGAAATTTCACTAGAACTGGCAACATAGCACGAAGGAAAACAAAAACAGTTACAATTAAATTTTTTTGGTACAAATTAAAATACAATTGTACTTGAAGATCGAAAAATAATTATTTCAATACCAAGGTTTGAAAATAAGGGTTTGCAGTCAGAAGCTAGACATTAGAAATCGATCGATACGAGGGTTACAATTAGTTAACGTCTGCAAAGATATTTTTATTCGGATGTATACCAATTTAAGTTGGTAATTTCGGAACTACATAATCATTTGACTTGTATAATTTATTTATTTATTTCGTTATATAAGCTGAGACGGTACAACATTAAAGCACATGGAGACGATTTAAAATATAAATACTTGAGCTTTATAGTTCCATTTGCTTGTATCTTTTATTTAAATCAGATGGACGTTTCGAACCTTAAATAGGTCCAACTTCAGCTATATCAAATGGTGTACACAAAACGATCGAACAGTAATTTAACCAGTTTTATTAATCGCTTTTATTTGTTTTTGTTGTTGTCATGTCAGCGACCTAAACGTGTTTTATTTAAAAATGGTTCGCAAATGTTGCTAGCAGCAACGATCAAAATTATGTCTGATTTACAAATTTGGACTGTCAATAAATGAAGTCTAGAAACTGAATTTTTCCGATCAATAGTAAACAGAAATTTTCAAATTTTTTTATGAAATTTTTGTACAAAATAAATTTGGTACTCACTAGTTTCATGGTGCATTATTTTTATGTAAGTGAAATACCTATATCTAAAAATAAGGAACATAAATAAACATCTATATACATTAGAGACAATTGTCATCTTTAGATAAACCTATCCGAATAATTATTTTTTGGCCTATATCTTTTTGTAAAACTTTATACGCAAGGGAGTCTTTAGGATTTTCAAATAAAGAGAAGGGGGGCGAACATTTTCAGCTTCCAAATACCTTATATTTTTTTAATGACTAACTATACTATAGTGGCAACATAATTTAAGAAAAAAATTGTATATACAATGAATGTAACTATAAAACAGAGGGGGTTGAAATCCACACAGGGGGGGTGTACGCCCCCCTCAAAACACAGTCTAGCGACGTCACCACTGTTTATACGATAAAGTGGCAAGTGGCAACACTATTACAGTATATAGAAGAAATGTTTACCGTAGTTTGACTATATTTTCTCTAACAGAAGGAAAAGCACACCCTTTTGTTTTGGTTTCTGTTAATTTTACGTGCATTTTGGAAGTGTATGGGGTATTAGCATGTAACCTTTGCAAAGAACCTACAATTTATATTTAAAATAAATCATTAATTTAAAAGTGCTTTTTATACTTAATTCATTTGTTTAAATGGGTCATAAAAATAAAATGTTACACATGTATTTCTAAAGAAAACTCTTAGTACTCCTTTTTTATTTCTTCCGGTTTATTCCATGATTGTACTTTCCCAGCATGTTACAGTTTTATATTATTTGTAATTAATTATGTTTTTTGGAAAATACCATCAAATTTTGAATATCAATGATATATATTTTATAGTTTCAACATTAAATATTGAAAGACAGTTCCAGCTTTCATTATTTTAATTCATCTCACATAAACAAAAGTAAATTTAAATCTACAACTACTATGTGGAAAATTATATTACAATAAAGATTTAAAATGGACTCTTTTTTATATAAAGATCATAAAAATGTACAAGCATCTATGAAAATATGAATTAAAAATTTCTCCAAAGAAGCTAGATATTAAGCTCTAGTTTTAAATTTCTTGTGTGACATATCTAACCTAGTGTGAGACACTATAGTCTATTTTTTATAAGAACGATTTGCTGGGAAGATAGGAATAGTTTGATCTTTTTTTATGATTGGATAGTACCCCAATATTATCCAAAAAATATTAAACTGCAGTTATCTACACAGCATATAGTTTTTATTAAAAATAAACTGTAGTGATTCTCAATCATTGGTTTGTGAAAAATGTTAATCAAATAACAAAATAAGGTATATATTTAAATTAGAATATTATAACCCATTATTAGAAAAATAAAAAATACTATTATAAGTAAATTATTTAGTATTTTTTTTTATTTTACATAACCATTTTGGCAATATCTAAGTTAATTGCTGGAGCTAGTATTATAATGGAACTGTAATTTTCTTTGTCATTTCCGATTATTTATTCTTACGTAGAAGTACCAAACACTTATTTTTACGGAAATTTGCCATTTCACAAAAAATAATTTATTCTATACGACACAAACAATCAAAAATAATAAATTAACCCGAATACCAACCAAATAAATTCAAAACGATAGAAACATTCGAATAAGTAAATTCTGTGTCATCTGAGAAGGAGTAGTGTTCATAAACTGCTTTATTTTATTTTGAAAAATGAAATCTGATTTGCTATTTGCTTCATGTAGACCAAATTCGATACGACATTGAAATAAAAACGCCCCGTATTTTTTAGAGGAGATAATTTGCAAAAGAAGAAATAACATTCTTGTATTCTTTAAGTATTACCATTGAATGTTAAACTATTAATATTTTTAATTATGATGGACAAGTTTTTTTATTTCAAAATGGGTTTTGGAAGAAAATAAGTCTATACTATTATAAGTTATGGCTTTTAAAATGATTTACCTGCTACTGCTAGTCCTACAGGTTTAGCTTCAGCAACAGACGCATCTTCTGGCGGTAGATTAATTGCTACTCCATCATCTGCATCGCCTGTGTCTCCATTCCCTTCTTCTCCGTTAGTTTGTTCCTCCTCTTTATTCTCTTCACTCTGCTTTCCTATTAGCTTATTCTTTTTTTGCTCAAACCAGAACTTTAGGTTGTCCCTAGCTATCTCATCCTCATCGTCAATATCGTCTTCTTGCTGCATTTGTTGAAACTGAGCTAAGTTCCTCGTGGCTAGATTCAGTTGTTCCATCTGTTGATTGTATTTTAATTGCTCGTCTTCGGAGAGCTGGCCCTTCGTTTTGGCGACTGTTTGCAGTTTGATGATGGTCTGGGCGGTTTGATGTATGGCACGTATTTCTTTACTGAATTCAGATTCATGTTCCGATTCTATTTCAGAAAGAAGTTCAGTGTCTATTGCTTCCGTAACTTCTGTAGGAACTTCATTATTCTTTATGATTTGGGTGATGACAGTTCCATCAGCCAATTCTGTTATTTGGAGTGTCTGGCCTTTTGCACCACCGTAAAATGGAACGTATGTTACTACATTCTTTTCTTCTTTGTTCCTAAATCATGAAATAAACATTTATTATTTATTAGAAAAAAATATAATAGTTATATTATATAACAGAGGTATGTGCAGGTGCGAGAAATTTTATTTTATTTACCGTAGTTTTAAAAACACAAAAAACAATAAAATTGTAAATAGTTTGGCACGAGTTACGTAGAAAACAATCGAAAACGTATAGAATTTAAAAGAAAAATCGACAAACAATCTTTTACAAAAAAATATTAGTTTATTAATTTCTATACAAACTCATACTTCATAAAAATTTAAAACTTTATCCAAACAAAAAATAGCATATCAGTTACAGGCAAGATCAATGAATTATAAACATTGAAATATCAATCAACTCTTCAACTCTTGCTATTTTAGAATCGTATATATACAATACATTTGCAATGAAAATTACCAAATTACAAGCTTTAAATTATATAAGAAAGGTTCGAAGTCCAAAACTGGTCGTAGAAAGACAAAATACTTTTTCTCTGGTTCGGAATTAGAATATCATATTCCAGCACGCTTATTGATGTTAGAAGGAGCTTCATTCTTAAACGATTTTTGGTTATATTTTGTTATTTGAGATTGGCATGACTGCATTAAATACACAAACTATCTAGGCAACTGACAAAGTAATTCTAATTTACCTAGGCAACAGACGAAACAGAAATCACTGTCACCAACCTAACTATTCTATCAAAAAAATCCCTTAATGGAAATTGTCAAATATTATTATAAAAAATAATGTAAATAAAAGCCGAAACAGAGAAAATAGTATAAAACATTCGTTATAGAAGGCAATTCAAGCACTCGTTCGTTCGGGCTCTCGCTGCTTCGCGCTCGTTCCCGAAATTCAAACTCGTGCTTGAAAAGGTTGCCTTCTACAACTTATGTTTTAATATACTATTCTATGATCACTACGGAAACTCGCACTTTTCTCATGTTGTATGTTTTGTCAACTTACGCTAAAATATATAGTAATATTATTTTGTTTTTATTTTTAAATTCAAAATCAAGTTTTGTAATATTGTTCACTGCAACAGTAATTTCAAATAATAAAAATTCAAATGGAAAGTAGACACCAATTGGAATCATTGTTCTTATATATTTTTGTCATTTAAAAGAATATACACCATGTGAGAATATAATTTATGCATATATTACGAGAGTAGAAAAACAAAAATATTTTAGTACCTAGCTAATATCAAAAATTTAGCAATATATAGGTAAGTCTATGCTAACATACATGAGTAGAAATTAATTTAGTTAGTGATTTTGCTATGTTATGCTCATTTTACGACTACATGGTATCAATTTCTTTAAAATATAAGCAGAGAGCCATATATTTATTTATTTTATTCCCAGTTTTCAAGAGCTGTATGTATGCAACTGTTTCTGTAAGTGAAGTTGTTCTGAAAAATGATGTAAACTAATTTCCTGGCTATGTATAGCTCTTACATTGTGGTTCGGAAAAATATCTCTACGTTACCATTACCATTTTATATTAAAAAATTATATTTTCAACAATAGTATTCGCAATTTATTTGCATTAAAATAACACAGAAGCATATACTAAAAACAAACTTATCCTCATTGTATTAGATTGTATATTTTCCTTCAAAGGCCAACTCTTTCTCCGCACGTTCCCTATTTAAGATCAACTATGGTCCAAGAAAGGTTGAACAGCATAACAATTCTAAATATACGTACTATTAATATTAATGATATTTCAGAAGAATTTTTTAAACGTACAGCAGTTCGTTAAAATACTTTTGCTTACATTATAAAGTCTTATATTATATTACTTATTTTGCCTTTATTAGTTGTTTTTATTTATGTATCAATTTTAAGAAAAAAGTTTTTATTATTTAAATTTTCGGTTGTCCCTTTTTAAGCCCCCGCATGAAAATCTAAGTCGACGCTTGTGTAGATGGTAATGAAAATTTGTTAATGGAATTTTTGAGTTGTTGTAAATAATATATATTAAGCGACTAGAAGCGCAAATAACACAATTTGAAATAACACTTATGTACACATGGTGTTATAAATTAAGTCACCTGAACTCTCAGATGTTTAAAAAAAATTGGGTTATATTTTGTTTGCAATACATTTTTTAATTATTATAAAAAAAATATGTCTGCTACTACTGCCCGTATATTGTAAATGTAAACAAGCAAAACCACGCATTCGTTCGCCGCAAATTTCAATTTTGTATGCAATTTATTACACTCTTATTTGTGTTCAAACCTAGATGAAAATTGTGATATATGTACATGCACATATAAGTAACCGCAACCCAGACAGCTAATGTACCTCGAAACTATGTAGAGGTACCTTGTAAAGATAACTAAAGGTAGAATAATAATTTCATACAAAAATACTGTAACTAAAATTTGATACAAATAAATTGCAAATTTTTAACATAAAAAACGATAAACGAATATATTTATTTGTTTCTCCAACGTCATCATTCGTAACCGTGTGATTCAAATCGTTAGGGTAGGGGGAAGGGGAATTGATGACATTTCCTAGTCGGGTGAAATCGAGTAATTTTCGAAGTTAATAAATGTTAAAAATGGCAGTATTTTATACAAATATAATAATGAATGAAACATACATTACTTTTCTATTTCATTTTTGTGGCTGGTTGGACGCGTTGGACGTAGATAGCAAATAACCATATATACCCCTGTACACATACGATAATGTAATAGCGAATAAAAGTTTCATCGATGCCATGCGTATACGACAAAGATGTTAGATAAAAGTTTTATAATGCTTGCAGCAGAAATTGATGACGTCAGTATCCATAGTCACAGGGCCTGGAAAGGTTTGTAAATGAAATTCTAAATATTGTCCAAAAAATAAAAAAATAAAAAAAAAATGAAATTACAAAATCACATTAAATATTCCCATCTTTCTGGCTCCAAAAACATGTTCTTATCAATTTCAAATTTCAAACAACTTTAAATATAAATTCAAGTAATATCAACAGTTTAAATATACCTAAATCATCTAGATGATATTTCTGTGACGCAGGCCTGAGGCCTTAATAGACGAAATCGATAGCCACAACGTAATAATCGAATTAATATAAAAAGTTTATACACCTTCAGAATTTTATTTACAAATACCTATCCGCATTAATAACATAATTTTTGATCTGGAGCTTTTCATCGATCGCACATGTAATAATTTTTGTCATAAAAAGAAAAATTAAAAATAAGTTAGATGATACTAACTTTGCGACTCTTTGTATTAACAAAATCAAATATAACGTCGTCATATGTCATCTCCAACATGAATTAATTTTCAATTTGTATTAGTACTAAGAATTCGTTATTCGGACTTGTTCCACTTCGAACGGATATATTTTTATCTATAAGTTTTGAAAGAAAATTGTAACCAGCTTATTTTCTATTTGCATCATAAATATGTCAGACACAGACGTCAACAAAAACTGGAGAAAACAAAAGAAATTGTTAAGTAATAATAATATTGATGGATAATGGGTATCAACGTGGACCAAGCTAAAAACTCAAAAATAATGTAATAGTAATTTACGTTATAAATTCGGTAAATGAGTTTCTACGTCTCGAGTAAGCTGAGGCGACGAAGGAGCCAAGTCTGGAATTTCAAAATGAATAGCGTAAAAATTTATTAAGGACGTATGACGTACATCGTTTCACATAGTATCGCTTTTTTAATTTTGAATCAATCAATTGTTTTCTCTTTGACATTTATGACAAAATTTTACAAAAATAAATGTTGAGAACAATATTCCAAACAAATGGTTTTGAAATATTTAGAATCAATGTTAATTGTCAACATTAATGTTTAATATTGTACTGTATATGTTTGCCATTTATATAATATATACTTCAAATTTAATATAGTACCTTTAAAATTTTATTATTTATACACTATCTAGTACCGTATATATATTTATTTGAAAGCAATATTATATGGATAAACTTGTCCTCATTAGATACACTGTTCATTTATGAAAATTTTTTATAAGCATTTTCACTTCCAAAGTAGAAGAAATTATTTTCAAATTATAATTTTACTATTATATTTCAATAAGAAAAAGTAGACATCTGGTTTGCATAATTATAAATATGTATTCACATTACACAGATTGGTTCGAGGAAGCCAGGAAACCATAAAACAAGTAAATGGACACAGCTGAAAGTTATCTTTATGTAAATTGAATGGAAGTTAGAATTCATATTGAAATTAAAAGTATTCTCCCATTCTGTGATTAATATTAATAATTCATTGTAATTTAATGTTGGTGTATATTTATAAATGGCTATTGTTCTTAATTACATCTCGTGATTATTATCTATATTTTTATTGAACGAAGCACAGTAAGTTTCTTACAATCAATGAACATACAAACATTTTAGTCCAGCGCAGGTGTACGTGAACTAGGTAACGGAACATAATACCAAAGGCATACCAAGTACTTCAACGTGCGACTGGTGATCTTGTGATATTAGTATTCAACTACTATTTTGTTTGCACATTCTACTATTGTTACATCATACCAAAATTACACGGGATAGTTTCAATATTCTTACCTCCCGCTATCTATATAAGGGAGATCTAGAGATTGTGCGAAAATCGCAGATTGATTAATTAGCATGTATACTCGTATAATTTATTTAATATGTACTAATAATATAAATGCTTTCGACGAAAAATTAATAAAATGTATATTTTATATCTATACTGTCATTTTGAAAAAAAGTTGATGATTAGATTTTTGCCACAATCGGTATACTAAGTGATACTTGAAACTCTTATTTTTTATAATTACTTTATACATTTTTTAAATAAAACTATAAGTTTAATAAATAATTTTTTAAAGTTATTTCTTTTAAGTTAAAGTTTAGGCTTGCAATAGGTCTGTTTTTTTAAATAAAGTATGACGATTAATGAAAACAGATGAAAAATCTTTGTGATAAAAAATACTCTCATATTGTTTTTGTTATGAAAACCGGTATTACATAGATTATTTCACAACATTAGAAAATATAAATGAATATTTTATTTATAGAATTAACAATATTTGTCAGATTTAAATCACATGGATGTTTTTTAAATCACTGATTTAAATCATTTGTTCTGCAATTGTTATTTAACATTCCAGATTTATGAAAATTTGGGAAAAAAGCGTGTGGATATTGTTACTAGGTGGCAATACTTTTAAGAACTACTATATTGTACAACAAGCTTGGAATGGTAGATGAAACTACTCCTATCTTCGCCACACTTCAAGATCAAACTGCTCCTATCTTTCCTGAAGGTATGAAACACCTGTAAATATTTTAACTTGAAAATATATTCCTACATAAAAAAGTTTTACTTTATAGTAACTAAATATAAGTACATATATTATTTTTATTTAATAAATATTTACAATTATTTACATTTATTACAAAATTATATACAATATATTTATATAAAATATTTAAATTATTGTTCATCTAAATACCCAATTTCCAATTCACTCTGTGCATGTGCAATGCCTCCAGGTCCTGCTACGGCAATAGCTTGAGGCTCGAAATAAATGTCTACATTAGTACCTTTTTCCACCAAAGCTCTTGCTAGAGGCGTTGCAATCGCAGTTCCTTCTAATCCAGCTAGAGCCATTGCTTGAGGTTTTAAGATCAAAGTAGTCAAGTTCTCAGGGTTTTTGTTTTCTTCTACAAGATTATCTTTTGTTCTGAGTTTAATTACTTTGGAAAAATCAATGGTATGCTGATTTTTCAAATAATTTAACTGGGGGTTAGCTTTATACGAAGCAGAAAAAGCAACTGATGGATCCTCATTTGTTAATGTTTCAGTTTTGTTTTTTGTTATTAATGCTTGCATTATTATACTAGAAATTTTTGGATTATTTAATTTAATATTTTGTTGTGGTAAAACAGGATTGTGTAATTTGTTTTTAAGTTTTTCAACTGTAAAGTCTTTTTGTGAAGATTTAGCAATAATTTCGTCTGGGTTATAAATAGGATATTGAATATAGTAATATGAATTAGTGGTGTACGTGTAGGGATTTGCAGTAATTTGCAGCAAGCGGCCAGGTGCAGATGGAATATTATATGCAGGTTCACCAGCAGTTCCCAAACTGTACAGCGGAGGAGTTAGTTGAGTTGTTGGCCATCCTTGAAGGGAGAAACCAGGCGAGAAGGTTATGAATCTAAAGAAGCAGAAGAATCATTTTATTACTGCTTTCTTGAGATTATTAGGAATTATATGATCCCAACTTAAATTGCAAATTTGTTGAAATAAATTAATAATTTTAATTGTTTTTGTTTTTCCTCTAAAACTCCGAGTTCGGTAAATAAATTAAAAGAAAAATACTAGAATTTAATCATATGATAAGTAGTTTTATTTTCAGCCTATTAGTTTCGGCAATTTTATCTTCTTCAGGAGCTATAATTTTGTTTACTTTTATAAATATTAATATTTATTCAATACAAAACTGCGGCAGTACTTTTCCTCTCTTTATTTTTCTTCGATACTATATTATCTGCCTATTTTATCAACGTTTGATTACATGCAATATGGTGTTACGTGATATTTACAATAGCTGCATGTAATATTAAATTGACAGCAGAATAATAATAATTCCTGCTATATTTTTAACTCAAATGTAATAGTTTTAGATAGGATTGGCAGAATGAAGTTTTGAAATTATCCATTTCAGTGGTTCTCAAACAAATTAATTTACATGCAGATATTTTCGGTAAATATCACATCACATATTATATTTAAATAAACATTAATTACTGTCATTATTTGCGTTGACGAAAAATAATAATAAATATTACAAAAAAATCAGCTTTGGTCATTATATAATCAACAAAGAATATTTTCGTAAAAATTTTATCAGTTACGAATCATTATCAATTCGTTATGTTAGATGTTAGAAGCTTAAATATATGTAATTGGTCTACAAATTAACTTTGAAGTTTCGCCCTATAAGTGATCAAATAGACATTGTGCTAAAAATAGTTAATTGAAGATGTCGTTGATATCTTAAAATGTCAAAATATCTGACGGTCGACAAAAATGCAATTTTAAGGTGGGACCCTACATTGAAATCAGGTATATAGCATGCTCAAGTATAGAATTTATGATATTCAATATAGGTAAAAAATGAGATAAGTTTGTATATATTTATTTATTTGTATGTTACAATCATAGTACATAAATATGCCATAAAACTATTTAATTAGTTTTTGGAGTACTACGGTAACAGAAAATAAATGTATTCCCATATAAATATAAATTATCAGTCATGCATTATAATTAACAAGTGCTTAACCCTTAAAATATTGGTCTATTTACAATTAGTTTTGTCCTAAATCGTGATACACAACAGGCCCTACAGCCACCAATTTTCCGAGTCTTGACATCGTTTTATTTTTCCTTAAATTTTCTACAAATTCGCTAAGATTCACACTTGGGTCAACTGATATCACCCTTGACCCTGGTCCAGCGATGGCCACTCCATTGGGCTGCGTGTAGGCAAATCCTCCAGGACCAACAATGGCAGTTCCTCCACTTCCTGCTGTGGCGATTCCTCCGGGACCTGCGATAGCTACTCCCCCTTTTCTTACTTTTAACCTCTGGATGAAAATACCGGAGCTGGGATGGCTGGTGCTTGATTCTTCTTTTGTTGGGACGTGGTGGTGATGATGGCTAAAAAATTTGTCTTCTTCAACTAAAATTGAATCGTTTGGTTCGGTTTCCAGTTCGTCTTCCATTTGACGATTTTCTACTTTTTCTTTTTTCTGTAACGATTTTTTAGGTTTTGATGTTGCTTTTTTGTCGGTTATTATTTTCAAACCTTCAATGTAAAAATCTTTATCGTCATTATTGGTTTCTGTGGTCTCTTCCAATTTCTGTATGACTATTTCAGTGTTTGTATCATCATCTTTAATTTCTATTTGTGGCTTTTCTGTTTCAAATTCTAAAGCTTTTCCTGATCTTAACTGTGATCTTGTGCTTTCAACATCAATATCATGATTATGTTTATTTTCTAGATGGTTTCTGCACAAATTTGAATCTGGACCATATTCAACCATACTTGTAAATGCTTGGAACATTTGTTGAAATGGATTTTTTATTACAATTGGAAAATATTGGGCAAATGGTCCTTGAAATTGTCGTCCAGTTGCTTCCGAAGGGACATTTTGTTCCGATCCCAATGATTTTGGTGTATCTGTATCTTTTGCTGTTTGTAAATTTGCAAAGTAAGTATCAGAAAATCTTTGATTTGGATTCTGCATAGGAACTGGATTAGATGCTAAATAATTTTGAATAGAATTATATGGATTGTATGGATTAATGATAGGATTTACACGAACATTTGCATATGGATCAGGGTAAGGATATGGGTAAGGTTGATAAGGAGTTGCATATGGGTTAATTTGGTAAGGGGCATACGGATATTGATATCCTGGGACTGCTTGTGAATTAGATATAATATTTTTAATATTATTTATTAAGAAATTTTGTTTAGCTAAAGTTAATTCATCTAACGTTTTATTATTTGTGTTAGTTTTTAATTTTTCTTCTTCACTTGGAACATTAGGGTTAACTTGACTAATAGGAACTAAACCATAATTTCCACCTCGAGTGGGGTCGAATTGATTTTGAATAGGAACAGAACCCATCATAGAATTCTGATACGGATCAGGCATTTGCGGGTAATTAAAATTTGGAATTATCAATGTTTGTTGATGTGTAACTTTTCGTTTTATCGTGTATCCGTCAGGAATTTCATCATTTTCACCTTCTTCTGGAGTATATGCTGTCTTGGTTGATATTTTATTCTGATTCCGTTGAAGATAATCGAAGATCGGATTTCCCAATGGTGTGTTCGAAAATTGAAAGTTTGGCAATTGTTTTGATTCTTTTGATTGATCTTGATTTTGTGACTTAAGTTGATGAGTTGTAGGATAAAAAGGTCTTCTAATAGTTTTCGGTTTTAAACCATGATTAAAATTAACTTGAGCTATTTTTTCCAAAATATCTTTAGTGCTTGCTTGTCGTTTTTCTTCTTCACTCGTTAACTGTCGTGATTGTTCGTTTTCGTTCGGTAGTTTCACTATCGTTTGTTTTTCGATTCTGCAACAATTTAAAATTGATTATTAAATCTTGAAATAATATAGAGCGTAATTCTTGTTAGACTTTAATTAATAAGCTATGAATTAAACTTACCGGCAGGCAAAAAAATCTTCCTATCTTCATTCTTGATTTAGAAAAGCGAAGAAACACAAAATAATGAAAACAAAAGAGTGCGCTTACAGAATAAGAAATTGTAACAGTTATATCAGGTTTTTATTGCGGTCACTTGTGTTAAATAATTTGGTTAGCACTGTTATGAGGTTAGGTGCAAAATGAATATTTTATTAGGTGAATTCACTTACTCGACTGACGGTTTCGGGGTCGAATCCTGGGGACGGCACTGGACCAAGGTGACAAGAATAGATATCTATAAAAAATAATTATAACTTCATACTGCGATCGAAATTAGTAATCAAAGACGGGATCAAAATTCTCATATAGAGAAACAGGTTTTTGAGTTGTCTTGTGTAGGATTTTGTAGAACTGCTATGCTATTATTACAAATATTACTACTGGGCAACTGGACAAGTTATTCTTTTACTTGTTTTTGCACATTTTTGTTCTTGAAGTCAACGACCTCTTTTTATTAACATTCATTCTTCGAAAAATTTTAATACATCATGTATGTATTGTTTAATTAATGAATTAATGAACATTGATTTCTAAATAAAAGATATGTTATGTCAAAAATATTAGTAATATTTTTAAACATTAAACAACAATATAAAACAAATATGAATGTCAGTTTTTTTATAACATAAAAAACACAAATGTATTCAACTCTACCTATTTATAATAATTAATAAATTTAATATTTTTATAAATATAGAAAAAAATGTAAAAATAAATAATTTAAATTATTACTCTTTATTTGATTTCCGACATATGCATATTATATTATTTATTATAAAGTTTTCATTACTTATTTTATATTTTTTTTCCATAATTATTCATAATCATACAATTTTTCTTGTTTATTTATATTTGAAAATGCTCTATTTCAATATTAAATTAAGTTTCAATATAACATTATCACTTTTTCATTCAAAACTAATCATAAATATGTATATAAATGTCACAAGAGCATTTTTGTTGTACATATGTTTTGTAAAGAATGGTCAACGACCATTTTGTAATAATTATCTAAAATCAATAAAAAAGATTTAAAAATACTTACAATAATATAGTAATTCATTGCAAAGTGTTCACTAAACCACTAGTAAAGATATGTGACGTTGACTGCTGAAGAATATTTAGACCGCGCCTTTTTAAAAGCACCGGAAGGTAATATCGACTCATCTTCTATCGCATTCGTATGTTGGATTGGCCTGGTCACTCGAAGCTTCTTTCCACATGTGCCGTGTTCTTTAGTAGGGGCAAGTAACGTTATTTCGTAGCAGCGGCCAAGACTTGCATTTTTATATTTTTTTGATTTTTCAATCGAAATTTGTTACCGAATGTGTTTTGCAACTGCTTTAACAAGTAATCTTTACAATTTCTTTAATGTCATATTTCAGTTTTTTAAGAGATTTCAATTCTAGGTTGTGACAGTAACTTATTTATAAATATCTACTTAAGTAATATTTAGAATACATCAAATAAAAACTAACATATCACTCATAATTTATTATTCATTACTAGGTATGCCATTTTTTACCGTAGATGTCAGTAACAATTTATTTACAACGTACAATCAGACTTTATTTCTCGGGTATTCTACGTTGTGTGAAAAAAGCACCACAGGTGTCATAAGAACAATAAAAATAATTATTACTCACGATTTATTTGATTTTATCGGTAATTTCTGTAAAATATATTTATACTGTAAAGTGCACTTGCTCGACGTCACCTCCCAGGTATTCTAACTAGCATGGAAAGTGTACTGTAAAGCCATTTTATGTAAAAAATACATAGTAGGTGACGAATTTTATAATGTTAAAATGTATAATTGTATTACATTTCTTCAAATTATAAGGAAAATAAACATTAAGAAACGTAAACAAACATATAGACAACATAAATAAATCAGTGGGTCATTTGATTGGCTCGAAATAGAAACCAGGTAGCATTAGCAGGTAATAACAATTTTATAGGTGATAAAAATAGAATGATTTCGATATCGTACCATCATTTAACATCTTAACAAGCGAAGCATCTCTCCAAGGCCGTCTCTGGGTCATGGTGAAGGCGACAACAATGAAAACAACACGCCATTTGAGCATCTTCGGCGGAATACACAACAATGTGAAAAGATCGGGAGATAAAAATAACTTTTGGTGCTTCTGTGTACTCAGCTGTAGAATCCCCTCCGTGAATACAAATGTTTTAGTTCTTTGTTTTACACTGGAAGGCTTGATGGTAATTAAATTTGACACGCAACGTCATAAATTATAATTGGAAACTACTTTTTTTTCATAAAATTATAATATTGCAAATGTATTTATAATAATACATATATAATAACCATTTATTTTGTTTTGTTGAGTTTGCCAATATTCTGTGATTTTCAGATATTGGCAATTCAATAATTAGTAAGAAAAATAAGATGCTTAAAAATATAACGGTTTTATCATGTTTTATTTTGTTTACATATTTTATTTCTTAAATATTTTGCAAACTTGTATGCACAAAACAGATTTAATTAATTGGTTTGTAAAATATAAAACAAAACAACCATTATGATATCAAATACAAGACATTTTTTTAACTACACAGTTGAAGTCTAATGTGGCTAAGCACCTCTTTTGCCCTACAACGTACATTTATTGTACACACTATATTATTGTATTTGTTTTTTTATTTATATATGCTGTGATATCGATGATCGACTGAGAGTTGATAATGGGAAGTAAAATGTAAACCTTGAAGACTGAGTACCGACAATTTTTTCTTCCCTTTTTTTATATAGTTTGTTATTTACCCTATTTAAAAAATTGTAACTATACAAAGTAAAACATTTTTTTCTGGATGATTAATATTAATAAATAATATTAAATTCAATACTTTAAAGAATGCTGGAAGCACTATTTCGAGTTGGCCAATAAGTAATTTGTGGGAACTTGCCTCATGTGAACTAGGCATAAAGAACAAAAATCAGATTTGCTACTAACATTGGAATTATTGTGGACGAAAGAATGTAGAAAATAGAAAAAAAAAATACATGAAACTAAAACAAAATCTTATCTTCGATAAATTGTGTAAAAATATAACAACATATAGGTATATAACAAATATAAATACTAACCCAAATTTTACACTATTTTTCAATTATTGATTTAAAATTTTATTACGACTTGATTGCATGTGAAACAGAATCTTAATAAATATTATTAATAAACTGTAAACGGTTATAATAGAAATATTACATATTAAAAAATTGAACTAGAATTTACGCAGTATAATTTATATGATTAATTTAATTTACAATGATTATTAATATTTGTTAGAAAATATAAATGTAGAATTTATTATTTAGTTTAGCAAAGTTATTATTGAGTAATTTGAATAGCACAAGTATATTTATTTTAATATTTTTAAATTGGTAATGTCTTACTATAGAAGTAAATATTAATTTGAATATATATTTTTTTATAATACATAAGTTCAAGATTGATAGAATGTGTTTATATTCAAATCATATGATGACACAGTTGTAATATTTAAGAATTTTGCTACAATCCATATTTGGATACTTGATCAAATTGAAAGATCCATGTTGAAAAAACAAATATAAAACTAACTGTAAATACCACCCACTGTGAAACAAAACAAAATAATTCCCTATAAATCTCCCACCATAATTCCCCTAATAAACATAGTCTTCGGCCTACTGTATCATCATCTCAATTCCAGAAGAAACAATAAAAGCCTCAAGATCACATGTTCTGCGTGTTATTCTTAAGTTCTGTGTTGGTGTGATGAACAGTAACAAGACGCAAGTTGAACGACCCCAAGTCATGCACCATTAAAACCCGATACGAGTTCGAAGGTGATCTCGGTGATCTTAGAACATCTCATGGACAACAAATACGGGAATCACTTCTTACAAACGCTCTTCCGCAAATATTTGTTGACTTTTCTATAGATAATATGTCGTATTTCGATGCTTAGTCATCGAGAAATACAATACAATCACCGGTGATAACGTCTGCTGGAATACTTTGTAGTTAAAAATAAACTGATAATTTATTGTTGACAATACTTAGAAATTCAATAACAGTTGATCACTTTTGTTGAATACTTTGAAATCTAAATTAAAATTGATAATTTCCGAGTAATTTTACAATGATATTTAGTCACCAAGGAATAGAATTACTTTTTAAAAAATTATTTATTTAAATGCTTTATAGACAAAGCTAAAAATTATAAATTATTTGTAAAGCTATTTCAATGTTTGTAAATAATCAACTTTCCCAATGGATAAACATATTTTTTCTACGACTACTATGGAAAGTGGCACTTTTCTCACACTATATAAAGCTTGAAAACATGTGTGATTCCAGCACTCGAATTCGTCTCGTTCACAAACTTTCACACCTCGTATGAAATAGGCGAATTATTGCAATTATTACACAATATACTATTTATATTTACCAAAAAATTAATTAAAGGAAGTATAAAAACTTTTAATCTCCCAAAACTAAACTGTTCATAAAGAAAGTTTTTTTCTCATTTTTTTTTTCAATTCTGGGGTTTAAGGTCCATGGAATCGGTTTTTGCACCGATGGAAAAATGTTTTTTAAACAGCGGTTTTTGCTATATTTATGTTGTCTGCGTGTATGTGTAAGACCAATTTTTTGAGTACCTACAATAATTTTTATTATAATATTGAAAAATAAAATTAAGATTAATTTTTTGAGTACAATTTATGTATACTGATTTAATTAGTTTTTGTTGTTACTTTGTGAATCGAAAATTGTACTTTAAATAAAGTTTTTCTTGAATAAATTTATTAATTGATAACTTATTGCAACTGTTAAAGGAAATTTAATTTCTTATTTATTAGTTTAAATTTTCCTACTAAATATTATTTTTTACATATGAAAGACTTTAGTTTTTCGAGAAAAATAATTAGGACATTATATATTTTTATTGTATTGCTGTATTCCTTTATTCGATAAATATAATTTCTTTAACTATATAAAATTACTGTGTTATTTATTTATAAATTCACATGGTATATACCGTAAAAATGATGTGGAAATAGTTCACAAAAGTATCTTTGAAATAAAATCATAAAATAAATCACGCACATAATAAAGCAGTTCATCATCTACATATTGAATACAACAGCTTGCTTGTTTACGACATCGTTATACAATTGTTGTCGAATATCACAATAAACTACAACTGGACTTTCGTTTGTTACGGTTACTTACTGAACAAGAATGTTAAAACAGTCGTACCTTGCCGACTGTTATGTATGAGTAATTTAGTTGTGTTACTTTTCATTCATAATAATGAAGGTTACTTCAATGACAACAAATATATTAAAAACATATATTTTATTATTCAGTATAAAACATTATTTTTTTGCCGATATAATATCGATTTTATATAAATTGCAACAATGAACACATTTTTTATTGTACATACATTTTATAAAAATAATTCGTTATCCTATACATGGCAGTTGTTGTTATATTTTACGAACTTATTAAGATTCGTAAACATAACCGTATTTAGAATGAGATTCAGAAGGCAAATAAGTTCTTACAACAGAATTAGCAGAATGAATTACATTTGATCTAGCCTGAGGTGGAAGAAATCTTACGGAAGCTGCTGGTACAGCAACAGGGGTGGCTATTGGAGTAGCTAAGGAAGTAGCACTCTGATCCCCAAGACCATTAGGAACAGCTAAACTACCTCCAGTAGCTACAAAACCAGTGCCAGAACCGGCCACATAACTCAAATCATGAGATCCAGCTCTATTACTATACGAGTAGCTTCCTCTTACATTCCCTTGAGCATCTGATGATTCGTGACGTTGGTACTCAGGAGTATCTACAGTAAAATTGTAAGAAGCGTCACCAGTGTTAGCTTGATCATCTTCATTTTCCTGAGAATTGCCGGAATAAGATGTCACCGGGACTGCGGCATTTGCAGGAGCAGAATAACTTGTTGGGGACGAAACACTTTGACCAGCAAGACCGTTAGCTTGGGCTAAGCTTCCTCCTGTGGGTTGGAAACCGGTTTGGGAACCAGCAACGAAACTCAAATCATGTTGACCAGCCATATTTCTGTAAGAAAAACTTCCCCTTACATTTCCCTGAGCATCAGAAGATTCATGTCGTTGATACTCGGGAGTATCAACATTAAAACTATAAGAAGCATCACCAGTGTTGGCTTGATCATCTTCATTATCTTGGGAAGCACCAGAGTAAGATGTAACAGACACTGGCACATTTGCAGGAGCAGAATAACTTGTTGGGGATGACACATCTTGACCAGCAAGTCCGTTAGGTTGGGCTAAATTTCCCCCTGTAGGTTGGAAACCAGTTTGGGAACCAGCAACGAAACTCAAATCATGTTGGCCAGCCATATTTCTGTAAGAAAAACTACCCCTGACATTACCCTGAGCATCAGATGTTTCTTGGCGTTGGTAGTCAGGTGTATCTACAGTAAAACTGTAAGAAGCGTCTCCTGTATTGGCTTGATCATCTTCATTTTCTTGGGAAACACCAGAGTAACTAGTTGACAATGAAGGAGCAGAGTATGATGTAGGTACAGAACTTCCAGAATTTCCTTCTAAACCATTAGGAACAGCTAAATTTCCTCCAGTTGGTAAAAATCCAGTTTGGGAACCAGCTACATAACTCAAGTCATGAGATCCAGCAGCGTTAGTGTAAGAATATCTTCCTTGGACGTTTCCACTGGCATCTGAACTTTCTTGTCTAGATTGATCAGCAGTTGAAAATGAAAACGAATATGAGCCATGAGGATTGGAACTGCTTTCAACATTAGAGGCAGGTATAGAAGGATGTGAAGCAGAGTAAGAAGCCAAAGGATATGTAGAAGCTGGTGCTGAATATGTAGATACAGCAGCAGTATTTCCAGCAGTGCTAGGAGTAGCTAAACTTCCACCAGTAGGTTGAAACCCAGTAGCAGATCCAGCTACATAACTCAAATCATGGTTACCTGCTTCATTCCTGAACGAATAGCTTCCTTGGACGTTACCACTAGCATCTGAACTTTCCTGTCTGGACTGGTCATTGGTAGAGTAAGAAAAGGAATAAGAACCGTCAGGATTGATAACAGTGTTAGTGTTGTCTGCGGAAGTAGGTGCCGAGTATACAGAAACAGGAGTTTGATGAGAAGAATGAGGTAAAGAAGATGGGGTAAGCAAGTTTCCACCGGTGGGTTGGAAACCAGTAGCAGCTCCTGCTACGTAACTCAAATCATGTGCACCAGCTTCATTTGTGTAGGAATACCGTCCTTGTACATTACCAGAAGCATCTGAACTTTCTTGTCTTGATTGGTCACCAGTTGAAAATCCAAAAGAGTAAGATCCATCAGTGTTTACTGAATTTTCGGAACTTCCCAAAGGCAGATTCCTTCCACTAGCATACCGGGTAGTAGCAATTTGTCCTAGCGGACCACCAGCTTGGGCCAAAGACCCAGACGTAGCGACAAATCCAGTTTGGGCTCCGGCAATATAACTGAGATCATGCTGACCTGCTTCGTTTGTGTAGGAATATCTTCCTTGGACATTGCCAGAAGCATCAGAAGATTCTTGGCGTTGATAAGTGTCAGTGTCAATGGAGAAATTGTAAGAAGAATCACCAGTGTTAGCTTCGTCATCAGTGGAAGAAGATTGAGAAGAATATGCTGTAGGTGCTGGGTGAGTATAAGGATGGACAGCAGCATACGGTCCTAAAATAATTAAAATTGTGAACCACTAATTATAATATATTTAGAAACAAAGTAATTAAATGTTGTTGCAGTTTGCTTGTCTTCATCAAAAATCAATGAATTCTTTAGTTTTATCTCTGAAATTAAATTTAAAATTGAACACCACTATGTTTATTACGAATGAAAACCGATACCTATATGTTACATGTATACTAACTCGTAGCTTATTGCAAGATAATGCTATTAATTCTTAATCGGATTGCTACAATAAATTAACGGAAAGGTATTTATAATTTTTTTATTTCCAATAGGTGCATAAACCACAATAAAAAATTAGAAAATCTTTTAAGTTATATACAATAACTTGTTTATTATAATTTTAAAATAAATACAATAAAATAGATAGGTATGTATATGATTTATGAAGTTTAAGATATTTAAATTGTATATTTAAGGCGTTCCTCTTAAAAATTTAGAAATTCTCCTGACACTTCAGGTAGAAAAATACCCCGTGGTGATGAAGGGTACATGTTAAGAAGTTGAAATCAGTATGCAGTGTGCAGTGTTTATATTTATTTGCTATCTGATAGTAAGCCTTGCAGCCTTTGTGGGTCATATTTTACTATTCAAAGTATGGTTTATTATCTATTTGTAATAAGTAGTAATAAATAAAAGTAATTTATGAAGGGTTCGACAAGTATTGAAGGGTCGGTATATGGGCGTACAGAATAGTTCTTGGAAGATGCGATTCAAAAGGACAAAGAGTCAATCTTTGTCTGTCCTTGGGGATGACTTTATGGTGCAGAACAAGAGACAGTAGAAAGAATAGAATCAGTAGCGGCACTCCGTTGATTTATTTCCAAACTGTTCAACGTGCAAAGGCCCACAATATGGAGCAAGGGATATTTTTAATTTAAATTAAAATACCTGTACATTTAAACTTAAAAAAAATCGTAGTTGCAGGTTTTAATGCCTTTCCATTTAAGTATTAACTCAAAATAAGAAAATAATTTGTTTGTTAATAAACACATAACCAAATATCACATAACACTAATACCTATTTTATACAATAAAATTAATAAAATTCAGTAATCATGACAAATATAAAAAACTTAACCCTCAACTAAGAACTACAACTACAATATCTAGATGTGTTGCGGGAGACGCGCATTCTAATTATTAAAAATATGTTTTTTAGGCGGCTGGTACATAAATTGTTGTTTTTCGTATCTGCTGGCAACCTTAAAGTATCAATTTTTATTTGACATCTGTCAAAGTCAAAATTTTTGGCCGCTAGTTTGTTCATTATTGATTTACATAGTTCATATTAATGTGATTAATTATATTAGAATATAATAACAAATGTAAGTAAAATTTTAACTATTCCTTTACAAATATTAATGAAAAAGTAATGAATTTGCGAGTAAAAATAGCGGCCGTAAAGTAAATGCGGCCGTAAGGTAAATGCGGCCGTAAAGTAAATGCGGCCGTAAAGTAAATTTTGACAGATGTCAAAAATTGATTTTGAATGAAAATTCATAATTTCTTGTTGTAATTGCCTAAAAAATGTTGTGTGCACCTCGGCTAAAAGTTCTTTTTGGACCTCATCTGATTTGTAGCCTCGGCTTTGCCTCGGCCGCAAACTTCGGTTTCGGCCCAAAAAGATTACTTTTAGAACCTTGATACACAAATAACTATTTTAGGCGGCCACTACAGAAAATTATTAATTTCCATTTAATGATTTAATACACTATCTGTCAAAAGAAATTATTACCCACGGCTTATGATTAGGCAGCGGAAATAAATATTTCCATCTTGAGCAAAACCAATAATATTTAAGCAAAATTATTTCCATTCCGTTCATTGCCATGAGCCGATGTTTTTTTTTCTCTTTATTGTTGCTATGGTTACTACTATGTATTTTCTTCTCGCATAATTTATCAGATCACTTTAATTTAGAGTGATGTGACGGAAATTAATAATTTTTGGAAATGTAAAGAATGACAATTGTTGTCAACCTCAAAATTATTTCTAAAAATATGTATCACTTCTTCGAGAAAGATAAATAAGAAAAAAAATGTCCGTATCATTTACATATTCATTTAATAAAAGATAAATTTAAAACATTGTTATAAATCTCAAAACGTCGTTTTTAACTTTATGTGATTGCCTAAAAATTATAGTGAGCAACTTGTCAAAAAAAGCTCATACCAATGTGAGAATTTTTGCGGCACGTGATAGGGGCAATCGGCATATTTCATAAACAGTTTCAAATATCTCTTACAACAATTACACGACAATTCGAAAAGAAACGCGGGACTATCAGATGCCTCAGTGAAACAAAGTTTTTATACACCTTAATATCAAAATAATTATGAAATGTTCCGTACATTAAAAGTATGAATTCTCTCTTCGCTAAATAAAGATATAAACGATGCAATTTTCAGGAAAGCAGCCAACTATATTTTTTCAAACTTGACCGTTCGACCCCCAATAGATTTTCTTTAGAATATGAAATGAACAGTAGTGTGCTATGCATATATTTAAATTAAATTGAAACTTAAATTTAAAAATAGAAAAATAAAATAAAAATGATATGCTAAACTTTTCTTTAACAATGTCGTTTTAGTAAAATTATAAAAATTATAAAAATGTAAAAATGGTGTGCGACACCTTAACGGACAACTTAAATTATTAAGTTTTTATTTCATTTTAATTTACGACTATTTCCATGTTTAAATTTAAGCTAAAAATTAATTTTTCATATACACAATATGCATATGCACTATTATAAATTTCATCTCCTGAAAAAAATTCTTATGGGGTCGAAACGACCGATTTGAAAAAATAAAGTTGACTGATTCCCAGAAACTATCATCCTGTCATCTTACCAGAGGGTTGTGGATGCAATCCTTCTAGTCCTTCCGGTACAAAACCTCGCACTCCAGCAGTATACCTTATATCAACAGGTCTGCCATTGATATCTCTGTACATATAATGCCCAGCGACTTCATTTTGGGCATCTCCAGATTGTTTAGCGAAATAATCTTTACCAGTGTCATAACCATACTTGTAGCCTCCATCGTTGTGTAGTACGTAGAATTGACTTCTTCTGCCGCTTGGAAGGTTTGGTATGTTCCAGGAGTAAGTGCTGCTTACTGCTGCCACCAAAAATACCACCAACTACGAAAAAAAAAACACTTTTAGTAGAGATAAAGAAAATATAAATATAAATATTAGAGAAAAAATGAGTAAATAATTTGTCAGTACAATTCACAGCAAAAATTATCATAATTAATAGTAAAATAAGATAGAAAGCAAAAATGTCGAACCTGTGTGATTTAGACATGAAGGAGTGAACATTGAATTCGAAATATAAAATATTTCTGTAGAAATGTAAGAATTACAGTTTCAACGACTTGATTTGTCGCTGAGAAAATAATTTACAAATTTTTAGTTTGAAATTTCTACTAGAGTATTCATAATAAATTAACGATAAAATATTAATTATTTAAACCAGGGACGGATCCAAAGGAGGAGGCACGGAAAAGTCATAAACCTCCTTCCCCCATAATGTTTATTTTCTTTAACATTTCTTATTAAAAAAATCCTATTTTAACAGATTAACTCCTCAATAGTCCTTTATTTCTATAAAATGCGATTAAGTCCTATTCAAATTCAAAATTTTAATAGCATTTTTTAGAGTATGACCAAACCAACGTTCAATTTTATAGTGAATATAGTTGAAAGATAGGTTGTAGTAGGTATTTCGCGAAATAAATATAATTTTATAATTAATAAAATAATCACTTGGTTCTGTTATGAGACAGATAGTCTAATGATTATCGAAAGGCTAAAACCATCGTCATAATAAAAAAAATGTGGAAAAACCAAGTTTTTATTTTATTAATTATCTATACATATAGTGCATATAATTTTGAAAAAGAATTAATTAATAATATACAAATATGACATCTTATACTAATTATTAATTTTATAAAACAATAATAGAAATTCATACATATAAGAAGATAAATATGTTTTTCTCTCAATGATATAAAGTCACTATTAAGAACATTACTAATATAAAAAAATTAAATCTTACGAAAAATATGTATTTGTATTTTCTAAAAATTGTAATTTACCTAACTGCTTTCGATTTTACACATTTTTGAATATAATTAATAAAATATAACGGTGCTATCTGTTATCGATTAATATTTTTTGTAACCAAGAAATACAAAAATAAATACAAAGAAATATCTTAATTTGAAATATTCTATTCAGTGTATTTGTTTCATTCGCTACAACTGTTTGTTAATAAACGAGTTATTGTTAAACACAATAATATCAATATCATTGTGGTAATAGACACAACAAATTAGATGATTAAAGAAAAACAAGGTCGACTCATTTACCTTATTGTAAATGTATACTACCTTAATAAAATATTTATTGAACTACGAGTAGTAATGCAAGAAATTTAAAATATGTGTATTTCACTGAAAAAAATGTAATGAATCATTTGACAACGTCACCAGTGTCGTTTTATAGTAAATGCACAGTATAAAGAATATATTAACCGGTAAAGGTTATATATTTAAAAATAAAATTACGCCTTGTATTAATTAATCATATCTACTTAATAAAAAATTAAGTGAGAAAGAAATAGTTATTTGATAATGAATATTTTATAAAGTAATAACGTTTTCCACCTCTGGTATGGCTAACAAGATTTAATAAAGGATATGGAATACAATTTTCTTAAAGTGCTTTTTGAAATCATTATATTTTTATAATATTCATTTAATATGATTTTGTCTGTAAATTGTCATATTTTATGGAAACATATTGTTAAAATAAAAAATAAATTATATTTTGTAAAAAGGTCTTTGGTCCAAAGATTTACATAATTTTTAAAACTTCGTAATATTTATAGTTAGATTTTGGAACTTTACAAAAAATAATGATCTGATCAAAATTTTTAGTTAATTTAAGAATTTTTTTTTATATTATTCGCAGATTGTATGTACGGTTTTTTAAGTTGATATAGAGCGTCTTAAAAAATGTCATTTTTATATTTGTTGTTGTGAGTAGGTAAACAAATGTGAATAGGATTATAAATATAAAGAGAAATATTTTATTAAAACTGCATTAATAGAATTTTTTGCTCTCTAAAGTATAAAAATATTTTTTTTTTATAAAACCATGTTTGTTGGTATTATGAACAATTAGAAATATTGTAGAAAATATAATTTGAATATGTAAATGCAACAATTTACTACAAATTTTAGCCAAAAAAGGTTAATTTCTTTGATCATGTAAAGCCATTTTAAATTATAATTTGTTTATGGTACATATTGAAATGGTAAATTTTTAGAGTATACATTAAATACGACTTTTGTCTTTGAATAATTATGAAATTATAATTTGACTAAAATATATTGTTAAAATAATAACAAGTGTTATATTGTAATCGGGTGGTTTGAGGACCCATATTGAATGTTAAATAAGATTCTGATTTATTTAATGCTATATTAGAGGAGATTTAGCTGAGTTACCGAATTTGGACCGTCGCCGTATTTGACCCGTATAACACCTGTGCCGTGATACGTGCAAAATATTTAACATTGAAGAAAACTACGCTGCTGTAACCATTAGCATTACAGAACTTGAGAATAGTTATTAGACATTTTGTTTTTGAACAGTTTTAAATTAAATAACAACAAGTATATTTTCTTAGAAACAAAATATCTTTAGATAAAAATTTCTAGAATAATTATGTGGAATATTTTGACAGAATCAATGTAGTTCAGGTTGGACCGCAGCCTGGTCCATTGTCTTCTGGAGCAGGAAGAATTGCATAGAAAGCAGTTGCAATAACAAGTAGTCATAATTTTCTGGAATTACAATGTGCCAAAAAAAAAAATATTAATTAGATAAAACTACCAAATGTTGGGCAAAAAAGACGGAGTACAAAACAAACTATTTGGTTTTGTACTAAATGTGATGAAACTAAGGAAGAAAAGATTATACATTGTAATAAATGTCACATTTAGCTCCATACTAAATGATAATACATATAATTGTAGTAATTTCTTTTTTTCTTAAAAATCACATAATTTGGGAGATCAGAATAGTAAAAAGAAATCCACTATTTTTTTTTTATTAAAAATGTTTCTACTAACTCATACCTATATTAGAAAATGTTTAGGTGGTCAAAATTCGGCAACTCTCCCCCCTATATACCTTTAAATATTGCGACTCTTTTTAATTACATATTGTACTGAAAAGAATAATGAGTTCTATTTTTCCTATAATGTTTAATTAGAGTAACAACAACCAGACTTATGAATCATAAACCAGTAAATTTTTCAAAAGGTTCTAATACATATTATACATACATAGCTTTTAAATTCACACAATTTTCATTTGCAAAATCATACAACATACAAACTTAAGTTAAGAAATGGCATTAACAGTTGAAATATCTATATTATTTCTGTTTGCCTAATCAATGAATATTTATTTGAAAAAAGATATATTATATCTATCTGCGTTATGTGCGGGTATAGTAAATTAACAATTACATAGAATTTTTAGTTTAGAAGTTTATTCCTGAATTGAGGTACTATTTTCTTCATTGGAACTTGATACTTGATTGGTAGATGAATAAAATTTTTGGATATCTGTCAATGTTTAAAATAGTTTATTTCAGTTCCTACCGGTTTCGGTCTCTGGTAGATCTTCCTCCGGGAGTGAAAGTCGATATGGGAAGACCTACGAAAGGCCAAAATCGATAGATCAAATAAACTATTTTAAACTGTCCATCAATCGATTACTATGTTTTTTCATCAATTCTTATACTTTTGCAATTTCAGTGCAAGTAATAAGCAAAAAACAAAACAATTGTGTGTCCCGAAAAAGTTCTTTGGGTCATCGGGTTACACTGAAAACCGGAACGAATCCTGGAAATCCAGGAAGTCTGGTTCTAATGGTACTATTAAAGACCACATAACTGCTAAGATCATTAGGCAGCCAAATGAAGATGAGTCGATGAAAGGAGGAAGGTACATTCAGGTCTCCGCGGGATTCAAACTTGCAACACATGGATTGCGAAGTCTGGGCATAAGCCCTAGCATACAAATTTATATTATGCGTAAAAGAACGTTCTTATTATGTTAGCGTATGTTAAAAAATTAATTGTTTAAATGAAAAGATGTATCATTGTCGAAGGTGAACCGAGCAATTATATTTTTTTCTATATGATTAATTATTGCGTAATGAATATAGATCATCTTGGACTTACCGCGATTCTCATGTTTGCTCCTATAACACTACACTTACAGGAGATCGAGTGAATCTGCGTAATCACAGAACTAGATCGTCTTTTATACCTATTTACTCTTCAACCGGGATATAAAAACAACTGACCTATATTAAATATACCGACTGGGCGAACAAGTGAACATCACAGGTACAAGGTTAAACATCATCTTGCCATTTTTTCAGTGCTCTAGTTTTTCTACTGGGACACATTATTTGGAGTGTGACTTTTAGAGCAAGAATCAGTGATTAATTTATGGATTCTTCGACGTTCCTGTTTTGGATGTGATTTAGGGAGTGCTACTGTTAATTGACGTTTTTTAAAAGTGCACTTTCGTGATTTATGTTTGTAAAATTGATAAACAATATTTTTTTATATTTTCGGATGTATTGTTATATAATTAATGGAAATTTGATTTCACACATACTAAATCACACGTTTTTCTATGAATATTAAATAAATTTTCTTATGTATTGTGATTTAAATACAGTTACTTTAGTTTTTATTTTATAAAAAACTAAACAATTTAGGTAATAAATTTAACTATTCTGTTTACGATTCACGGATGTCTTGACAAGTTTTTGTCTAAATTTTGAATTAATTTACTAATTAATGAGTTAAATCTAAAATTACCATATTAATTACTTTTCGGAAATTGAAAAATTTAAATAAAAGAGAATTTGACAATTATAAATAATGTAATTACCTTAATAAAAACAATAATTGCTATTGTTTTATTAGAATAACGTTAATATAATGTGAACCCTCGAATTTATAGACTTAGTTTGAACAAGATATTTTTTAACATTGACTACCTTACAACGTGTACAAACTAGCTCTCTTTAATGTGAACACAGTATATTCTCTGCTTGTGGACTTCCTCTATTTATTTGTAAAAAAAACAAAGTAAAAGTTTATAATAGTGTTGTTTTACCCTTTACGACGTTAGTTGCACTATTATTATATCGAAGATTACTCTTTTTCCAAAATATATTTAAGTATTTAAAAAATGAAAATGCAAAAAGTTTGTCTAAATACCATAATGGTGCTAGTATAAATTTTTTGTCCATGGCATAATATGTAAATATGGCATAACGAAGAACATTAACATTTTAAGCAATTTTTAAAAAAGAACTTGCGATGAATAAAGCTGCAAGTCAGGGTGTGATAAAAATTGCATTTTAAAATTAGCTACATAATCAATGTGGAAACAGCTTTTTATAAATGGCTTCATCAAAAACTTAATAATTCATAAATATGATGTATGTATTCATTTATATTAATTTGAAAAGTTTACAACTTAAACATCCACAAGCCAAAGGCCTTCGATCTAGTATACTTGTCGCCTAGAATAGGCATAAATATATTTATAATGCGTTTTAGATATCTGCTTGCCTATCAATTCATCTTATTACTTATTGTTCATTTATTTTACCTTTTTGATTACATTGATCAATCGGAAGTTTACCGTTACTTTTAAGTATTTTGCGAAAAAATAGAAGAAACAAACAATTTGAAAATATAATAATTTGGATACTTTGTGGAACATTTTAAAAAATTATTAAAATAAAACTCTTAATGATGTCCTCAAAAATTATAATTTTTTCCTTCTAGTTTCGTCACAGAATATATACAGAAGCGACACTCTGTTTCGGTAGGTACCTTTGATGTTACCCTATTTAGTTCTATGACCTTGGAGCATTCTTTGGACCTTTAAATTTGTTGGCTGATTTACGCTCGAAGTTTAAACTATTCTGTGGTTCAAAATTCAAATAAATGTTTTTTATGTTTAATGTTATCTATAGTGTTTTGCACTTTTTTAATTGTATTAAAATGAATATAATTATTTTATTTCATAAACGAAACGAAATCTGTAATAAAACCGAAAAAGCGAGGAAATTGGTCTTTTTATTCAAATTTAATTTAAACTCAAAACGATTCATCTGATTAAAATTAATAAAGGTAACAAGGAATTAGTACTTTTTGTTAGGTACATCTAATTTTAAAATTGTTATTTTACACAGAACATATTTTGGTTCTTATTAATAGTTTTGCAGCAAATAAATAAATTTTTATTATAATTTGAATTTTTTTATCTTTGATAAACCATCATCATAATACAATAAAATTATGTTGGAGAGTTTCAGTAATACCATCAGATTAATTTATTCTTTGAATGTGTGTATATTCACAAATTCACATATATTTTTATCAGGCTTTATATATACGATTTAACTTTAATGATCCGGCTAAATCAATTTTTTTAAAAGGCAGTCAATCAGGTAAAATTTATTCTTCTTCTTTTCAAATATATTAATCTCTGAAAAAAATATAAATGGGTGAATTTTATTTATCGAAATATTTACTAATTCTGCAGTTGCAGTCTGTTCTATGGACTTGGACACCACACTTGTTTTTTAGAAATATATAAAAATAGAAAGTTTACTTATTTATTTACAATTTTCTAAGGTCAATGACTATTTTATTTTTCATTTTTATAAATCTTTCTGTTGTACAATTCATGTCAATTTTATGTTAGCAATTTCAAGGATATACATCATGTATTAGCTTCTGGGTATATATTTGTACTATTATGTGCGTATTAACATTGTTGATTGTTTTTATATTTGTCTTGTACTCATACTACATAAATATAATGATTATAAGATAATCGATTATAACAATCGTAATAACAATTTATGGTGAACTTGCAATAAATATTACAAAAAGTATGATTTATATTGCTGAATTTATCTGTTAATTAATTTTATTATTATATAATGACACTAAATACTAAGTTGAAATAAAAAATGTGAAAGTAGTTCTTCGTTTTGAAAATAAACTTATTTAAATTAGAGCATTTTGCATGTTTAATTAATTTAGAACTATTAATAAAAGATAACGTCTTTATTTAAAGTTTGTTTTTAAAAAAGTCACAAAAACTTGTCATACATATTTTATGTGTAATAATAATTTACACTTTCTCAATAATGTATTTCCTACCACCAATATGATTTTTAAATATGTTTAAAAATATGTACATATATGACATATTTCACCAATTACATATAAAAAAAAACTAAAAGAACCTAACTAATTATTTATTAACAGTGTAACCGCCTTGTGATTTATAATTAAAATCTACTAAAATTAAAATTTATCTTCAATATCTATGAAACTAAGATTCCTATTAAGGCATTTTATTTAAATTTAGTTGTGATTATTCTACACACACCATTTTAATCAAAACAGAATCTGGGCCGTTCCTACTGTACGTGCAAACCGTGCAAGTGTAATGCCTATAGTTTCAAGGCACCATAAGATGCCATAAAAATATAAACAATATGTATGAACAAATAATATTATTCATAAAGGTATATTCAGCGGCTTTTTCTTATTTGCTTAAGTATAATTGGTTGGTGTTAAATATTTTGTTAGTTGCGTTGGATAAATTTTCAGGGCTCAAGAAAAATTAATTAACTATTGTGAGCACGTTGTGCGTCTTATAAATGAGGGTGCCAATTTTTATTTGTCCGCATTGTGAACTAATTTTGTTTCGATCGGAAAAAATCTGACTCCTATGTGCTTTCGAACCGGACAGTTCATTATTACAGTATTTTAGCGTAAAATACAATAGTTATTTTTTATACAAGACGATAAAATAATATTTTATCGACAAGCGGAAAGTGTTAATTCACGAGCGATATAATCGTTCGTGAATTATTTTTCGCGAGTCGATAATTTAATTTTATCGTCGTGTATAAAATTCTATTTTTTTCTATAGCAGGTTTTGAAGAGAAAAGAATTAGAAAAATTAAATTATTATTTAGGAACAACGGGGCTCGGCGAATTTTTACCTGCTTTTGGCGAGCCTTGCGCCATGGGAATGGGGTGAATTGGCTCGGCTCGGGCTTCCCATCAGTTGTCGGTAAATTTGACACAAGTCAAAGGAAATGCACCGCTCGCCGAAGCTCGGCTCGTTATGTCCTTTCCAACGTACCAACAGGCTCATTGTTTGAAAATGAAACTTGCAGGTTATGTTTTGAACAATTCTGTTTCATTGTTGTTTGATATCGTGGTATATTATCTCTATATATTTTATTATACACATATTACATATTTATAATTATTATTTTTCCGCATTATTTTAAACTACCTCAGCTAAACTATGTACCTATCTTTGATCTACATACATCTTAATTATTAAATAATGGAGGAGCACATATAGGTACTTGACAAAGGGGCTCATAAAATGACCATAGTAAAGCAGCAATCTTATTCCGTCGATTATACATTTTCAACTGAATGGCTTGGCAGAGCTAGTATAAACGAGCCAAAAACCCTCTACAAGCCACGAACCAGGCGCCGTGGGAATAGTCAAAGCGCGTTAAAGCTCGTGCACGTCCCAAGTTCACGAGCGGCGCGAGGCTCACCAAGCTTCGCGTCGTGGGAAGCCGGCTTTTTCTTTACACATATCAATCGTTTTGTAGGCTTTTATATAGATTTTTTTCCATTCTTCTATTAGCTATTTCCCGTTTACCGAATAATGTAAAAATAAAACTGAAAAGCAATCTATTATCAGAAATTATGGCTCATATAAAAGAATATATATTTCGAGTATTAACTAATAACAACAAATTACAGATTACAGGATTACCACACGGTTTATCATGTTATAACACGCAAACTAACGGCTTCCTACGTACTGTATACTGAACGTCTTCTGCAATAAATTCGTACCGCCTTCAGGAGGTTCCTGAATTGCCTGTGTTGAATACGGCTCTGTATCTAATACATATACGAATTAGAGCGAATATTGTTTCACAAAAATTATAATTGATAACTTAATAATCATATCGTAGTAGGTACTCTTAATAGAATTCACTTGAACAAGATTTATCCATAATTTAAAAAATGAAGAATATTTTTAATTTTAATTAATTTAATTATTATGACAAAGATAATAGTTTGAATGACAATTTTTTCTGCGTGTATGAAGCATCTTAAAAATAATTACAAAAATCATTAAAGTTTATCTCATTTTTACAATTTATCTTAATGAATTGCCTGATGTATTCTCATTTCCTGCAACATATCTAAGAGATAATAATTAATATTTATCTTTATGTTCAATCTCGCATTGATGATAGCAATATTTCATATTAATTTCAATTGAATTACAGATGATCTCCGTAGAATATTAACAATTCTTAAAATTTGAATAATTTTGAAAGTCTTATTTTGAACCCACCCATGTTTGTTACAAATACTACGATAATTTCGTCCCAAGGACTTCGAACATCAGGAAAATAATGCGAGATCTGCATTCTTTGCATCTCATTTGTAAAATCGTTAAACTGAAACTTATATGTTGTCCTTGTTAGAAATGTATCACTGAATCTTACTGTTAAATGTTCTTTTATTTTAATTATATTCAGTGATGAGGTAACATTTGGTTTTTTAGATGCCATCATTGTTTTATTAATTGCTAACCTTCAAAATCTAGTCCTCTTAGAACTGTCATTTTTTGTATTGTATATTTTAATAATTTGATATTCGTTTATGAGGGATTAAATTTTATTGAATCATTCCATGTGTTTATAAATTTTGTATTTATATGTAAAGATAAAAATAAATTCATGTATGTAAATATATCATAGATACCGCAATTAGCAATAATATTGACAAACAATTTACTGTTACAAATAATTTTTATTTCATTTTACATTAAGTAAAAAGTATTCACAGAAATTAAAACTTTATTCTTAACATACTCTATATTTATATTTATGTACAGATTCTTATTTTTATTTAACACAAAATGTGTAGTTTCTTTTTTTATAAATAAATATATGATTAAAAAATCTAGTCTAGGAAAATTAACTAGGAACCCTGAAATGTATTAGTGGTCTTTCTTGTCTTCTTCCACGTTACTGGCCTCGGACTTCAATTGTTCACTAGGAGAAGGTAACCGTGATCCATAAGGCAAAATATCAATTGATTGTACATGTGCTCTAACTGCTATGCCAGGAGGGAAGGAAATATATTTATCTCCAATGTTTTTTAAGATAGTTCCTTTTCCATCAAATGTGGCGCCGATACGAACTGGCTCGTCATCTTCATCTTTGTTGTAAGTAGGTCTTGGACGATGTGTGCTAGATCCACTACTGGAACCACCGTAACCCCCTCCAGAAGACGAACTTCCTTTGTTTCCACCTTGGCTACCCCCACTACCTTTGCTGCCGAACAGGTCGTCTTCACCGGAACTAACATCGAATGGTTTTGTCAATTCATCATCGAAAAAGGATGTCGTTGTAGGTCGCCCTGTTGGACGTCCTGTTAAATCATCATCGTCATTGTGTTTAGATGGCCGTTCAGGAGCTGTTATATCTTTGGAAGGTTTCCCTGAGTCTGAAGCAGATGGCTTGAAAAGATCATCTCCGAAACTGTCGTCTGAAGCAGAAGAAAATCCACCATCATCTAAAAATGGTTTTGGTTTTCCTCTTCCTCCACCAGAACTACTACTACCACCACCACCAACACCAACAGCGCCAGGTCGTTTTGTTACATTTGGAGTATAATACGAAGGTTTTTTAGGCGCTCCTTTATTGCTACCACCATCGAATTTGTCCCATGCTTTATCATCAAATAATCCTCCTGATTCTCCAGTTTTATCTGCTCCAGATCCATATCCTGACCCTCCAGCAGAACTGGGAGGATAACCTCCATTTTTCGATGGCTTGACATGTCCACTTGCAGCTGTGTTCAAATGTTCTTTAGGATTTTCAAAGATGTCCTCGTTTTTAGTGTCAGCGTAATCTTCAGAATAATCAGGAATTGGATAACTTGGTCGTCCGCCTAGACCAAATGGATACCAGTTAGGGAAATGAGGTCCTTTTACGTTCTTAAGAACTCGGTAACCGGTTTCTGGACCGGCGATGTAATGAACAGTGTGTTGAGTGCCTTTGTCGTCGATGAAGGTGTAGGAACCTCGGACGTGACCAGTAGCGTCGCTTTGTTCTGTGCGTCTTTGGTCTGGGCCGGCAGAAACGAATCTAAAATATTTACATAACAATCAATTACTTAAGAAATCATGAAATCTCAAAAACTAAAATCCAGTAAAAAATAGATGTCTATTACCGTCACTATACTGACCAAATATAAAAATACTGGTTTTTCGGTTCGTTTTACCGGCCGCCAGTTGCCAGTATTTTAATCTATTCCGGTATTTTGGTATCTGATTATTAATACATAACAAAAAGCAAATTCGGTAATGTAATATTTAAAATTCTGTTATTATCATGATTAAACCAACTTTTAATAACCGGAAGAAGAAATTTATTGTTATCAATTGTAAGTGTTTTTTTTGCAAATATTTCGTAATGGAAGATATTTTGATAAAACTTATTTAAATAAAATTGTTGTAAACATTTAAATAACAATTTTACTTATCTATTTTCATTGCTATTTTCTGCGACATAGCGACAGACTCAGGATTTGAAATCTTTATAAAACAATTATATTACTTTTAACAAGTTGAGTGAAAATTGGTATTCTCGCTTTCTGATACTGGGATGATTTGGTCAACCAAATTCTGGTTAAAAACGGTTAAACAAGAGTGGAAGGTTACTTATCTATTTTTAAGTTTTTCTAACAGAAAAATATTTTATCAATGTTGATATAAAATATTTTAGTAATAATACATATTTAAACGAAATCAGTTTTTACGGATTATATTTGTGAATATTTTTTTACTTCTAAGATACTTGAAATGTATTTAAAACAAATATTTTGAATTACATAATATTATTTTTAATTTCAGTCGCAAATAAATTTTAAATATTTATAAGTCTTTTTAAAATCAAATCATCAGAAAACCATAGTTCAATTTTTCCGGTTTATAGTTGCTAATTATTGGAACAAATATTTTAAAGCACAAACCTATAGCTGCCATCGAGTCCTCTTTGAATGGAAGTCCTGCCCCTTGGAGGCTTTCCAGGTCCTTGAAAATACAAAGGGCCTAAAGCTCTAGGATTAGAATCAGGGTATGGAGTCCTGACATGAAAGCCTGTATTCTTTCCGGCAACATATTCTACATTATGTCTTTCACCTATATCATCCAGGTATGAATAACGTCCAGTTACATCTCCAACTCGATTTGCAGCTGCAAATAACATTGTAAATTATCTATAAAGTGCAATTTTTATAAATAAGGTACCTTCTTGGCGATTATAAGTCCCTGTACGAAAAGAAAAACTGTAGCTGGGATCTTCTCCAGCATCATAAAGTGGATCGTCTTTCGACCCAACTGGCCGAGGACCAACTTGATTCAAATCGTATTTTCTGTGAATGTTTTTACCCCGTGGTCGAAAACCTCTAGGTCCCGCAGTGTAGGATGTTGTGTCAATTTGTCCTAATCATTACAAAAATGAGTACTTATGTTACGATTGTTGATTATTTACAATACCTGTGCCAGGATTTCGAGAACCAAATTGTCCTCTAACAAAGTTATCCTTTGTGCCGTCAGCGTGATGAAAGTGGTCTTCTGTGTCGTATCCAAATTCAAAAGAACCGTCGTTGTGCTGAACATTGTAGTCATCTGTAGAAGCTGCCGCATTGGGATCAGCTGATTGCGTTATTACTATTATTGTAACCAGTAGAAAACATATTTTCCAACACTAGAACAAACAAAATATCTTTGTATGATAACTTGTTATTGCAAATAGAGCACTTAAAACACAATCACATCTTGATATAATCCATGGTAGAGAAGACACTGGTACTCACATTATACACAAACTTCATTTTTGCACAATCAAAGAACAACTGTGATGCAAAAAGTGTTTATCATCTTTTATACTTGCAACGAAATCTAAGTGGGGTAGCAACAATGCTTCGTGGTATCTTCGGTATCTTAGCCATTGTCTACCAGAAGGGGATACAGTCGGTCAGAGAGTTAGTGCGGGTTTTTTTGCCGGAAGTAGGGGATAGTAACTCACGTGGGCAACAACACGTGAGGTTAGTTCACGTAGCGTGAAGATCAGAGATGCCCTTGCGTGCGACTTTTGGGTTCGTGGCTGACAATTAGCGTTGAAGTATTTGATTCATTCTGAATATGTATGGATGTGTTGTTTACACGAAACTAATGGAAATGATAGGATAATTTTTTGATGAGAACATTAGGCTTTGGTGATATCTTTAATCATAATTACGAGAAATTAACACGAATATATTGTTTTTGTGATGATAGTAAAATACAACTTATCCTTCAAGAATTCATGACAGCATTGAATAAAATAAATCAGTAAGGACCAATTCCATAAGCTTTAAAGTAAATTTGTTTTACAAATACTCAATTCGCCCAATTCTATACATGAAATCCAATTTTTGAAATATTAAACTGAAATTTGTTTTGTTTACATGTGGAAATAAAACAGGTCTTTTTTAATCTTGTTTAATTATACAAATTAAACTTGTTTCTTACTATAACGTTTTCGTTTAATAAGAAATGATAAATTGAATTCGATTTTTTATTCATAAACAATTAGCAAATTTTTTTCAATACCAGTAGATATAAATAATGAAGATTATAAGCATAATTATATCGATTTGAACATTCCAAGATTATAACAGACTTCATCTAGAGATCTACATAATAGAATTTCTCATGATATTTGATGGTCTTCCAGTACGTCCGTCTTGAGAACCATATAGACTCAAATATAACAAAATAAAAAAAATCTAGGTCAAAATTTTATTAAAATTATTATTATCATATTTGTATTTACGAGCCCAGTCACACATTAATTGAATGAACTAATTAAAACAATTTAAAAATTAAAAGTGATATTATTTGAAACATAAAAACATACAACATAATTAAATGAAACAATAAATTATAATTCGGAAAAATAAATTACATTTACACATTTATTTGATCTATTTCCTATGCGTTTGGGTTCAAACACAAATTTTCAATTTTCTCCATAAATTTTAAGAAAATTATAATGTCGTAATATATTATGTACGAAAAACAGAGATACGACAAATTTGGTTGCATATTTCACAATTTAACTTCCTGCGCATTTTGTAGTAATTTACAACATTTAAAATAAAATTACAACAAAGTATTTAATGCTTTATGACCACGTAGCATTAAATTGGTCTAGAAAAGAATAACAATGATACATAAAATTGCTTTTATAATAATTAAAGAAATTGATATAAAAAATGTTTTATAATTAACATTCATTTTTCTGCTTTAAATATTTCTTCTTATACCCATTATCGCTTAAATTTGATGTTAAAACTTAAATAGATAAACACTTGTGGCCGTCATAGTAATATCACTGAATTATTACTTTTTAAATGTAGGTAAGTTTATTAATTTTTTGAAAGTTCATTTCAACAGAATGATCTTTGATCAGTTGCTATGTTTACACACAGAATGAGTGTTATTTTATAAAGTTTATTATAGTTACCAGTGGCGGATTTAGTGAAGGGTTATAAGGACTACACCCCAGGGCGGCAATATCTAAGGGCGGCATTTTTTAAAATACCATGTAGGAACAAGTAATAACTATATTCACAAATAATATGTGGATCTGGTTTTTAATTTATTCAAAATTACTCTTGATCAAAATTAGGGTAGTATTAATAATTTTTCTACGATTATTAAGATATTTGCTGGTTGTATATTTATTATTGCTATGGATACATAGTATATTGTAAACACATTTTCATTTCCCGCGGTAACCATAAACAACATTACGATATAAATTCATTTGTCACAGTTCTCTCAGAAATCGTATTGTTTCATTTTTGTTTTGTAGCTAGTTGCTAGAAAGAAGTGAAATGATATCTTTATTATTAAAATATAAATGAATTAGGAAATAATATCGTAGTCGTAGAAAAGGTATAGAGTACAGATGGGAATGTCCATTTCATACTCCCATGATTTGCAGCATTCGCCTTCAGCTCATTCTACAAACTGTCATACATGTATGAAATGAGTACAATTCCATGCTTGTGCAATATACGATTGTGATATTAAAAAATATATGGGGATGATAAAGTGTAAAGGAATACGTAGGAGCGGCACAAGTTGCCGGTAGCCCCTAGGCGGCATAAGTATAAATCCGCCACTGTTAATTACCAAATCATCCTAAATTTAGTCGAATTGTTAGGTTTGCAATTATTGAATCAATTATACACTAGTAAGTATTTTTAATACAATTCTCAATATTTCTGTCATATTTTGTCATTCTGTAGTACCTACGTATAATGGCATTTTATCGTTTTATATTGATACTTCTTCTTAAGTTGAAGATAACATTTATTATAATTTACAGAAATTGTTTGGGGGTGCTAATTCAAAATTTGGAGGTGAGAGTACCCCCCTAACTAAGTCTATCATGGTTAGTTCAGAATTCCATACCACTCAGACAAAGTGGTATTTTATTTGATGAATTGAGCCACCACTGCCCAGTAAAAACAAAATGTTATACTGGTAAACCTTAATTCTTGGACAACAATGAAAATATCAAAATGTCAAAATCAGTATAATTACTATACCGAACTCCCGGTAAAAATACTTATCGCAAATTTGACATTTTATCTAGATACGATATTATCTATATAAAAGAAGTTTCAATTTGAGTTCTATTGTTGCATTTGATCATTAGTGATTGTGAAAGAACCAAAGTTACTGATAAACACATCTGAAGAATGTTAATTGAAAGTATTGTTGTATTAAAGTGCAAAATTTTCTGGCTAATTTCGTATAGGTGAGATGTAATCGAAAATGTAATTAACCCAATAAAATGGTAATTGAAAATTAGTCTGATTTCGGAAGCGACAATGAGAGACAATGGAAAGTAACATCTTAATTGCTTCTCCGGATTATCTGCATAATCGGTGACCTTCGAACTCTGAAGAATGAAACAATACGCATTTTCATACATGCAATGTCACATCTTCAGTTTCGTAAGCCCTGATTGACAGCTCATTTCAATTGTGTCAGTTCTCACAAACTTGAAAATAATTTGTCTTAATTCGCCATTGAATTCTCATTATTTATGTGTGAAGTTACAAATTTGTGAATTACCACCGAAACATTCCAAGTGAAATGACAAAATTTACCAAATACAATGGGGGTTTCCAAGATTTTTTGATTTTTTTATATGATAAACTTTAAAACAAAATATTGGACCCATATTTTTTTATTTTTCCAAAAAGTTGATAGTATCCGAGAAAAAAATTAATAAAGTTTACGGACAATGGGCTTGACGTCATTCCCCTGACTAGATAAAGATAGTCCATGTGCGCTATGAGATAGAACTATAAGTAGCTAAAAATCTGAAGTGAAGTTAGGCTACGAGTACCGCGTAAATTCAAGCATTGAATATAAACATAACCTGCTTTCGTGATTCATGCTTTCGATAGATGCATTTACCAGTTACCACGTGTGTGTGTTCTCATATATTTTAAAATTAAATGAAATCGAGCTTGCACTGTCATTTTATCACATGAAGCTAGCTATCGGAGGCAGTGTTGCGAACCGGTGAAATCAAAACTTATATAGTTATAGTTGGCAACACTTGTCGGGGGAATGACGTCACAAGGTCATTTAAATAAAACTTTAATTTCAATTTTTAAATAAAGTATTCAACAATTATATATTATTTTAGTTTTATTACAATATACTAACGACCAAAATTGATATGCAGAATATATATTTTAAAAAGGCGTTGTCTTGGAAACCCCCATTCTATTATTTGTTAATTATTTCTTAGAAGTTGGAACAATAACAAATTATTCAAATTTAAATTGCAGTGACTTACCCGGATCTACAACAAATACATATAACTTACGAAAATGTCATTTTCATGTAAATAAATAAAGAATTATTTATTATTAAAATATAATATTGTAACGAGCGAGACTCTCCGCTGATGAGTCATCACGCCTGACCTGTCTGGGCAGGTAGTCGCGTTAAAGGTCAAGTGGGATAGGAGTAACGCTGTATTGTTCGAGAATTTTAGGGAGTTCGGAAGGCTGTAGAATGTTCTAGAGATTAATTGGTGGCGGGTATATAACGGTCGCATCAGGCGACCACTCGGCTTAGAATCTACATTTATGTTTACAGTTTAATTATGTGTAGTACCTACATGCATAGTGATACAAAGTCATATATCATACATTAACCTCTACTTATAACTTCTTTAATCCTGTCTTGTCCTGTTCTCATATCACGTAACAGAACCTCTTTTTCTCTTCTTTCTCTCCGAACTTCCTTGCAATATGACCTTTGATTCTTCAGATATTTCTCTTTCTTTCAGCAAAGCCTACACCTTCTCTGGTTTATTTAGATGTCATGGTATTGTCCTTATATATATATCAATTAATATATGCTGTAGTAAATCAATTTTTTTATCTTTGTTGTTCTTGTTGTTGTAAGTTACACTCTCTCTGATGCAGCTCTTACCAGTGGCAGATTTATGCAAAAGCGGTGGAATAAAACGTGCATTAGTTTATTTCGTGCGAAAAGACAAGCATTTAGGAGGATACGGAAAATTTTTATCAGGGTTTCGTAACATTACCGATATGTAATGCAACTTGTAAACGATCATTGATCATTTTTAAAGGAGTATATTTTTTAATAAATAGGCTTCAACAAAGTCATTTTATAGTATTTTGCGGTATTAGGAAAGTTAAACAATTTTTACTGCTGGTAGGAACTAACTGGCGAGAATCTTGAAATGACAAAAGAAAGACAGTCGATCTTCGCACAATTTTTTCTGAAATGGTTCTTTATACGATTTAAAATCGAATATAACCTTTCTCTGAACCTAACAGAAATGAGTACGGGAAAAAAATCTTAGAGAAAATTTTTCACCCAATCATTTTATTTTTGCATTTTGATGGGCAGTGACCGACATACGAATATAATATGATGAAAGTAAAAGGAAAATATTAATTAATTATAACTATGTTAAGCGGAAACGAGCCACCTTTCTGTCACGGGAGCCTGATAAGTGTCAGGTTCGACACCCGTTAAACCTGACTAGTGTTTCACAAAGGTCTTGTATTTGTCTTGGTCTTGCAAAAACAAGACAAGAGCTACAAATTTTAAAGCAAGACAAGGCAAGAAATTGTTTTACAAGAAATGTGCAAGAATAGCAAGATTTTCTCCAATTCTTGTACTCCCGCATTTTTTTTATTAATTTTAAATATAGATTTATTATATGTATAACCCTACCTACAAATTAATAAAAGTACAAAAATATGTATGTATTAGAAAAATTAATAAAATTATACATAAAATATACATATAGTAATAGTGTAGCAATACGATTTTTGTTTTTATGATATTTATTTAATAATAATATATAATTGTATTATAAGAAATATATTTGATAATTGACATTGATAATAACCTGCAAGACAAGAAATATGCAAGAAAATGACAATCAAGACAAGATTTTTTAATAAAAGAGTAATGAGTTAAGACAAGATATACTTATTACTAAACAAGACAAGAACACTTGTCTTGTGAAACACTAAACCTGCCCCTGGTATTAATATGTACATATTTTTTTTATGAAAAAATAAAAGGTATATAAATTGTAGTTATTAATTATTGTTTGGGATTACATAATTTTGTAATACTTCAGGCCCTGTCATGTTAAATCCGCCACTGGTTTTTAGTATGTGTTCCCTCTATTTATGCGTCGCATTTCTTTTTGTACCGTGAAATATCTATTTCTGTCGCAGTAACTTTGAATTGCATAGTACTATTATTTTTGGTTTTGTTGAATAAATACAAATGAAATAATAATGATTACATGGTAAATATCACTTTTATCATTTTTACTCTGCGTCGCAGTCGTAGGGCTGGCATCCGTCCAAGTTTCCCCGGATTTGTACTAGTTTTAAAGGTAACAATTTTTACTGCTGGTAGGAACTAACTGGCGAGGCTCTTGAAATGACAAAAAGAAGACAGTCGATCTTCGCACATTTTTTTCTAAAATGGTTTCTTATACGATTTAAAGCCGAATATGACCTTTCTCTGAACCTAACAGAAATGAGTACGGGAAAAAAATCTTAGAGAAAATTTTTCACCCAATCATTTTATTTTTGCATTTTGATGGGCAGTGACCGACATATGAATATAATATGATGAAAGTAAAAGGAAAATATTAATTAATTATAACTATGTTAAGCGGAAACGAGCCACCTTTCTGTCACGGGAGCCTGATAAGTGTCAGGTTCGACACCCGTTAAACCTGACTAGTGTTTCACAAAGGTCTTGTATTTGTCTTGGTCTTGCAAAAACAAGACAAGAGCTACAAATTTTAAAGCAAGACAAGGCAAGAAATTGTTTTACAAGAAATGTGCAAGAATAGCAAGATTTTCTCCAATTCTTGTACTCCCGCATTTTTTTTGTTAATTTTAAATATAGATTTATTATATGTATAACCCTACCTACAAATTAATAAAAGTACAAAAATATGTATGTATTAGAAAAATTAATAAAATTATACATAAAATATACGTATAGTAATAGTGTAGCAATACGATTTTTGTTTTTATGATATTTATTTAATAATAATATATAATTGTATTATAAGAAATATATTTGATAATTGACATTGATAATAACCTGCAAGACAAGAAATATGCAAGAAAATGACAATCAAGACAAGATTTTTTAATAAAAGAGTAATGAGTTAAGACAAGATATACTTATTACTAAACAAGACAAGAACACTTGTCTTGTGAAACACTAAACCTGCCCCTGGTATTAATATGTACATATTTTTTTTTATGAAAAAATAAAAGGTATATAAATTGTAGTTATTAATTATTGTATGGGATTACATAATTTTGTAATACTTCAGGCCCTGTCATGTTAAATCCGCCACTGGTTTTTAGTATGTGTTCCCTCCATTTATGCGTCGCATTTCTTTTTGTACCGTGAAATATCTATTTCTGTCGCAGTAACTTTGAATTGCATAGTACTATTATTTTTGGTTTTGTTGAATAAATACAAATGAAATAATAATGATTACATGGTAAATATCACTTTTATCATTTTTACTCTGCGTCGCAGTCGTAGGGCTGGCATCCGTCCAAGTTTCCCCGGATTTGTACTAGTTTTAAAGGTATCCGAAGGACGTCTGGGCGGGTTGTATTAATGCAGTCCGGCTTTCGAAGTAGACTTTTCAGCTATAATATCCCTTGGTCATTGAAAATTACGCAATAATTTTAAGACAGTTGCCGAAAGTACGTTGTTTGATAACCATCTGACGACAAAGGGAGAGAGCTGTTACCTACAGGCAACGTGCTTGAGGATTTTTTTGCGATATTTTGCATTTCCATAATCTACATATGACATTTTAATAGTAATATAATAAAATAATTAATGTTTGATAAGTGTCAACAATTGTTCTTTAGCTAGCAAAATTTGTGTATATAGGTATTTTGATGCGAATAATTCACTGGTAATATTTTTAAGGATGTAACTCACACTTTATTTTAGGGTAGTAGTTACTTAAAAATGGAAGGAGGTAGAATAATTCTTCGAAATAATAACAATTCAGGACTTTATTACTGATGTAAAAAATGGTGCGCAAGGTAAACGCAATGGAAAATATTTCTTGGGGGCATGAGCCCCGCTGCCCCCATGTAATAGGCGTCCATGGAAATAACTAAAGTTTATTGACATTGGATTGCAAGTACAATGGTCTAAATCTGCTATAGAATGTTTTCAATATGTATGTATATCACAAATGCATGGGAACCTGAATGCACGAAAAAAACATTCTGATGTGTTTTCCATGCAAGATTGATATATTAGTAGAATATTTCTAAAGAAAAATTTCACATTAAATATATATTGCTATAAATATTTAATATTTATTTTAAACTGTCATATAAACCTCGTTTATGACATTAAAATTTATTTATTTATTTATACCATATCCTACAGGACTAAAGTCCCAATTACAGGATGATATACATTATAAAAAAAATTTAATTTAATTAATAGCCTTGTTTATATATATATATATATATATATATATATATATAAAGTAAATTTAAGTACTATGATTTAAATCAAACCTGATTGGTTAAAACTACTCGAGAGAAATTTTCAGCAAGGTATGTACAAAATGTTCAATTTAAGTGAGGAATTATTAGATTACTATTTCGAGAACTCTAAAGGATACATTGATGTAGCGGCATGTAGCTCTAATAATAAATATTACTAACGCTAACAATATTTAACAACTTTTCAGTACTTTTGGGGAACATTATACCATACTTTTTTTATTCATATGATTCATATGATAATGAATTATCCATGATCATCTTTCTATAGTATCTGATAAACTGAAAATAAATATCCTACTTTATATAAGAGTACTTAGCTACTTTTGTTACAAAAAACCAACATTAAGGTAGAAAATTGTTAAACTAAAAACATAAATTATAATTAATTTATCCTCAAATAGTTTTTCGGTATTTGCTAAGCGGAAGGTAGGTATATAATTTGCAAGACTATTTTTTTATTATGATAATTATGTTTTTCTTGTTTAAAATGTTGCCAAACATAGAATGCACTTGACTTCAAGTGATAAGTACGTAATTACTTTTAATTTAATGCTAATTTTGCAAATTTTGTAATAGTAATTTAAATATATGAATTAAAACTGCATAAAGATATGCATCAATTTCCAGATAACTAATAATTTAACTACTGTTTTAATACCTAACATGAAAATTATAAACAAGAAAAATTAATAATACGATAAGAATATTAATAAATATGAGCAGCAAAACAATAAAATAGCAGCTTGGGAATTTCTGCCGGATATAGCAAAATTTAATTGATTAATTTTGCTGAAATTAATGAATATACATTGTAATTATTACAGCATTGTATTTAGCACATTATGTCATTTGGTTTTCCAAATCCCAGGACTAAAATTATACTGCAAGAGTATACATTTTAAATAACGAATATTTAAGTGGTGTTAAAAGTAAAACAAAAGTTTAATTATTTATTATTATTGTCGTAACGTCAAAACTTTTCTAAAGTTATTAATAAAATTAGATTTTCAAGATAAAAACAAGGATGTGCTTGGAATCAAGGCTTTTGCTTCGTATAATTCATATTAAGAATGTTATGTTAATATAAGAAAACAGGATTATAGTTAAACATTATATAAAACACATTTAAATTTATAATGTTCATAACTTATCACATATTCTGTGCACTTAAATATACAAATTATGTTTATTTACATATTTGTGCAGTACACGTGTCAAAAAGACAAAAAGTAAATTTATCTAAACCAATTCTGAGAGACACGGATAAATGAATAATTTATGCTTACTAGAGGCGAAATTCACAAATACCTAGGTAATAATTGATTGAGAAATACATATGTACATTTATTAAAGTCAGAGGTTTCAATTGCTATTAACAAGTATTAAATTATCAACTTTTTTATTTTTTACAAAATTGAACAAGTTCATCCTTATTATAGAATTGTAATTGTCATTTAGGACATCTTTTTTGTATTGTTGGCAGTCAGTAATTTCTTATAACGACCAAAATCAAAACATAAAATTACAAGAAAACAGGAATACTAGAGAAAACACTTTAGAATGCTTTAATGAGGTCTTGCAAAAAAGTGAACCTATTCTTTGTTTAAATCGAACCTACAATGTCTAATTTGTTGGTCTATATAATGTAATTCTTTTTTATTTATATTTTATACTATATAATATCGATTTAAAGTATCATACTAAAAGAAAAGTCGCAAAAATTGTGAGGTCCTGGTATGAAGTTATCCACGTGTGGATGCCAAATCATAAATATTGTAATTTGACGCGCGGAAGCCCAAAGGCCCACTACCAACCCGACTTCCCGCAAAGCGGGACTGATTGCTAGCGTCTCAGGATCCACGGTATATCCTGAGACGCGCATTATTACCTGTCATATGGATTCCTATTGCTTGATATTTTATTACAACTAAATTGTCAAATTCAAATTTAACATTTCCCTTTTATTTTAATTTATGATTTTTTCCATGATTAAATTTTTATTTTAAATATATTTGTAAATTTAATATACACAATATAAGTAGCACACTACTATAAATTTCATCTCTTGAAGAAATCCCACGTGGGGTTGAAACGATTGAGGTTGAACCTATAAAGTTGGCTGAAAGCTGAATTCCAGAAACTATATCCTATTTAATAATCTACTCAGCCAAGAAACATTTCAATTCTAAATTTTAATATTTCTAAACGTATTGTATTGTATATTACACATTTGTTCTATTTATATAAACCAAATTTTAAATTCTTTATATTGAATATACCTATAGTTTATTCTAACTTCTGACGTCACTATAATGCCATATGTATTTGTGCAACAAGTGACTAAAATAAATATTCTTCTTCTTAAAATAAAAAAAAGAAATTTATTTTGCAAATTAAAATTTGAGTTAAACAGAGTGTGAAGGTTGTAAAAATTATTATGAAATATTTAATATTTATAAGAGAACTTCGAAAATTAAAAAAGGGGGCGTATTCCTGTGACGGAGTCTAACCACAGAATAGGTTTATACAGAAGCGACAGTAAGACAGAGAAGCGAAAATTAAAGAGAGATGGGGAAGGTGCATAATTTTAAAGGGCCCATTGTTTAAAATCGGAAAGTTTCGTCACATCTGAGAGAGAGGTAAGGAAAGAGCACTAATTTAAAGGTCTACACAATGCTTCAAGGTCATAGAACTGACTAGCGGAACATGAATGGTACCGACACGGAGTGTCGTTTCTGTGTGTAACTATTCTGTTGTCTAACGCTAACTTAACTGAAATGCTAACTACCTCTACTTCTGCCTAGTTTCTGTCTTACACTAACATTAGTTAGCTTTCTCTCAGCTTTCTTTCTGGTAACGACGTCACGATAAATAATTATTAATTTATTTTTTGCGGATTATTAAGTATTTTTTAAAAAAAATACGTTTCTAATATGTTTATTTGAAGATATATATAAAATATATTAAAAAAATCAAAGAATTCTGGATAACACCATTATTAACGATTGCTTAGAAGCCAATAAAACAAAAACGCTCCTTAGTAGTTGACTATTGACATACCGAAAAGCCCATAATTTTTTTTCTCCAAATTTACAGTTAAAAAATTGAAAGTCTAATTTATAAAATCGAAAATACTGCAATATAATGAAATAATCTAATAGTACATATGTAAGTAAACTGCATTATAAGAACTTGAGATAGATTTTGCGATATCTGTGTGATCAAATTATTTAACGAAGCAATACAATTGAGTATTTTAAATTTATAATTATATACGCACGCCTTCTAGACCCGATTCGCCACAAAAATCAACAATGATTCGCTTTAGAAATAATTAACGGTAAGTACATATAGGTATATATAGGTATTTATTATTTATATAAAACGAATATATAAAATTAAAGAAGATTATAGGAATAAGTTGCTCAAAATATTTTTGAATTGACTTCATTATTACCAATTGCAATAAAATTTCTGGTTTATATATAACATAATATCGTTTCTGTATGTTACGTGCAATGTATAAAAAAAATATCAAATGTCTAGTATCTGTTTTTATGTGTTACATGCTTCTCCAAAGCATTCTAGATAGTAGGTGTTATAAAGAATTCGCGAAATTAACTCGTAGCTCTCTGGTAAATTATAAAACCCTTCAAATTCGTATTTTTCTGTAAACAAGTTTAAATTAATGGTTATTTGCTGATATTGCATGTAGTAGTGCTTGTTTCCTCGTAATGTTGTAGTTAAAATTTCAATGTGTTCTTTTATTCTTATCATTCAAGATTACATATCTGAAAATAAATATATATTTTCTACTTCCATATTTCCGATTATTTTAGCTGTAACCTAACCTTTTTTTGCTGATTTTTTATTATTTTGTATTAAATAAAATTTTATTTAGTGTTCATGTTTTATATTTCATTATTATAAGATAAAATCCCTGATCCACTGAAACCAGAGCACAATCCGGAGCAGCTAAATCAGCTCCAGAATGTGCTCCAGTTTCAGAAAGCCAAGAATTAGAGCACACGCTGAAGTATGCTCCAATTCTCGGTCAGCTGAAATAGAATCACCATCATACCCTGGAAGGCAGTCAAGCCAGACCATCAGGCCGGGAGGAGAGTTAAAGGCCCACTATCACCCCGGCTCCCCGCAGAGCGGGACTGAGTGTTAACCTCCCAGGATCTCCAGTATATCCTGCGACGCGTATCATATGAATTCCTGTTGACTGATATTCAAACTGTAATTGTGGCTGTACTGGAGGGATTTTTTAATTGAAAATTTGTGTACATAGGTATTTTGATGTACCTCATTTTGGGGTAGTAGTCAATTATTAAAAAATGGAAGGAGGCATAATAATTCTTATATTACTATTATTGATATACAGGGTGGCCCAGTGAAAATTATCAGCGCAATTTTTGGCCACTTAACATTAAATTTGCAAAAAACGCTCGAACACGTCAATTTTAATATTGTAGCGAACCCAGGGTCGCGGTGCGGGCGGCGGCGCGGGCGGCGGGAGCTAGCGAACAGGTCACAACACGTCCGTCCGATCCCCATTGTTCTGATTTTCAAGGAATCAAAGAATCTTCTAGAATGATGTATTTTAATATAAATACCCCGATCAAAAGATCGCGAGGACAGTCATATATTGAGGCGGGTAGTGAACACATGGTGATATAAATAAATAGATAGAGAGTGATATAAATAGTTGAAATAAATATCGCGTAGTTATAATTGTTTAAATAAATTATCTTAGTGTTTAAGTCTTTAGTAATAATAATTAGTTCTAAATTAGTGTTTATATTTGTTAATTCTTAGTGTTAGTTATTTTTCATTATTCTTCATAATTCATATTTCTTTTTATTAAACATAGTTATATAAATATTTGTGTTTTAATCAATTTTACACTTCACCTAAATAAATAAAACGTTACAATTGGTGTCAGGTGTGAGGGTTAATAAACTGTGAAGTGTAAAATAAAAATAAATAAAATGGCGGGTAAACAAGTAAAATTAAGTGAATTAAAAGTAACCGATCTCAAGAGGGAGCTGGAAGACCGAGAGTTAGAGACATCGGGATCCAAGGCTGTTCTGCAACTTCGTCTACGGCAAGCTTTAGTAGAAGCTGGTGAAAATCCAGATGAGTTTCTATTCGAAATTGCGGGTGGTTTCACCGATTTTGTTAAAATTCTAAAAGAAACTTCTATAACATTAAAAGATGAAATGAAAGAAAATTCTCGAACATTGAAAGAAGAGTTGCTAGAAAATTCTAAAACATTGAAAGAAGAATTAATAGAAAATTCCAGAAGTTTAGAACAGAAATTGGAAGAAAAATTAACAGAAAGTTCTAGAATATTGAAAGAAGAGTTAATGGAAAATTCTAGAACTTTGGAAGAGAAACTAAACGAGCAATTGAAAGACAGTTCTAGGATATTGGAAGAGAGAATAAAAATTTACGAGAAGAAAGTTGAAGAATTACAGAAAAATGTCTCCAAAATTACGTCACCAGCGGTTTCAAATCCTGATATAGTTAAGACGGATGAGATTCAAGAAAAGAAGCCAGAAAAAGAAAATAGTTCCAGAATCCATATAAAAACACCAGAATTTGACGGCAAAACATCGTGGCCGAATTATTTAAAACAGTTTGAAGCCGCTGCCAAAGCAAATGGCTGGACTTCCAAGGAGAAGGCTACAGCGCTGACAGTTTCACTGCGCGGAGAAGCTATCGATATCTTACAGACGCTAAAAGAGGATGAACAGGAAGACTACGAACAACTTGTTAAGCGATTGGATATGCGATATGGCAATGCGCATCTGGAGCAAGTGTACCAGACGCAACTAAGGAACCGATATCAGAGTTCAAAAGAGAACCTTCAAGAATTTGAAGCGGATATAGCTCGTTTGGTTCGTCTCGCACATCCTACAGCCCCTGACAGCGTCTTGGAATGTCTAGCTACACAAGCATTTATCTATGGGGTCCGAGACAATGAAACTCAGCAGGCACTACGATTGGCTCGACCAAAAACTCTGGTTGATGCACTTTCATATGCCTTAGATCATGAAGCAGCCAAACAAGCTTCACGTAACCAGTCGCGAGTGCGAAATATCGATGCTGAGAGTATCGAGGACCTAGATGATAGGATAAGACGTATTACATCCGAAATTCATGCTTCTGGAAGAAAGAAACTCCGCTGTTGGAATTGCGGTGAATTAGGTCACCCGCAAAGGCTCTGCAGAAAACAACAGAAGAAAGCAGAACCAAGAAAGAATGAAAAGGAGTCGGGAAACTAAGCCGGGTTGATGCGAAGGGGCAATCGTCGACCCGAAAACCAGTAGCCCCAAAATCTATTAGTTATGTCGCATCCCTACATCATCAAGCTAATAGCGTCTATGTAGACGGCTTTATCGACAGCAGGCCGCTTAAAATGTTGTTGGATACGGGTGCGACAAAAACAATAATCAGACCCGACGTAGCAAGAGAAATATGCAGAAAACACCTACTTCCAACAAAGTGGCAGATACGCACAGCCACCGGAGAACAAGCTACCGCATCTGGAGAAATAGATCTGAGCATCACTGTTGGAAAAACTTGCATTAAACATCGTGTGCTGGTAGCTGATGTAGAAGATGAATTCATTCTCGGCATGGACATTATGAAAAAGAATGGATTTAAACTTGACCTGAAGAATGGAGTGATGGTGGTCAATGATGAAGAATTGGTATTAAATCCACGAGACGATAACGCTATGCGAGTACTAATAACGGAAGATGTAACCCTCTCAGAACGAAGTGAAACAATCGTGGAAGCACAGCTAGAGGGTAGCTTCTGTGAGGGAAACATTGTCATGCTCCAGCCGAAAAACGATGATGCCAAAACTGGGACTGGAGTTGTAATTGGAAAAGCCTTGCTCAAAACCGACAAGGTTATCCCAGTTCGAGTAATGAACATAAATTTTTATCCCGTTATACTGAAGAAAGGGACTATAGTAGGAGAATGCTCAACGGTATCATCGATTATTCGAACTGTAAAGGCCAAAGACAACACATCCTGCGAAGTTCCAGACATTCTAATCAAAGAGCTGTCATCATCGTTCCAGGACTTGACTGCCGACCAGAAAACCAAGGCTAAGAACTTAATTGGGACCTTTCAAGATGTGTTCCAATTTGACAAGAAGGACAAAGGACGAACCAATGTAGTCCATCATAAAATAGACACCGGAGACGCAAGACCCATCCGCCAAACAGCAAGAAGATTACCGCTGGCGAAGCGGGAAGAAGCAGAAGAAATTATAGAGGATATGAGGACGGAAGGTGTGATTGAACCTTCAAACAGTCCATGGGCTTCACCAGTGGTGTTAGTAAAGAAGAAGGATGGTTCTACAAGATTTTGCGTCGATTATCGTCAACTTAACAACGTGACGAAGAAGGATAGCTACCCGCTACCCCGAATAGACGATACTCTGGACACATTGGCAGGATCAAAGATTTTCTCTACTCTTGATCTAAAGAGCGGATACTGGCAAGTGGATTTAGACCCAAGAGACAAAGAAAAGACGGCATTTACCATCGGTACCGGTCTTTGGCAATTTACTGTTATGCCATTTGGGCTCTGCAATGCCCCTGCAACGTTTGAACGGCTTATGGAAACCGTGTTGGCTGGACTGTCGTGGAAAACATGTTTGGTCTATCTCGACGATATTATTGTGGTAGGAAAAACGTTCGAGGACCACATGAAGAACTTGGAAGAGGTTTTCCAAAGATTGAGGAAGGCTAATCTGAAACTCAGTCCAAAGAAGTGTCACTTATTTCAAAAAGAAGTTCATTATCTTGGACACGTAGTTTCTGGTAAGGGTATTGCAGTTGACCCGGAGAAAATAAGGGCTGTGAGTGACTGGCCAGTACCGAGAGATAAACACGAATTGAGAAGTTTCCTTGGTCTCTGTACATATTACCGACGTTATGTACCTGGATTTGCCAACATAGCGAAGCCATTGACAAGGCTTACTGAAGAAGGCAGAAAATTTATCTGGGAGATGGACTGTCAAGCTGCGTTCAAACAACTTAAATATTCCTTGACAAGCGCACCTGTCCTAAGTTATCCTTTACCAGAAGGAGAATTCGTTCTAGATACAGATGCCAGCAACGTTGGAATTGGTGGCGTTCTTTCCCAGATACAAGAAGGACAAGAGAAGGTTATTGCCTATTTTAGTAAGACCTTGTCAAAACCAGAGAGGAATTATTGCGTCACTAGAAAAGAACTTTTGGCTGTCGTGAAATCCGTGGAGCACTTCTACAAATATTTGTACGGTAGAAGATTTCTTATAAGAACTGACCATGCTGCTCTCAAATGGCTGCTACAATTTAAGAATCCTGAAGGTCAGGCAGCTAGATGGATTGAAAGATTGCAAGAATATAACTTTGTTATTGAGCATCGAGCAGGTACAAGCCATCGTAATGCTGACGCATTATCAAGAAGACCTTGCCAAGACGAATGCAAGCATTGCAGTCGTTTAGAGGAAAAACTCTCTACCATCGCTAGAACAACAGTAGTGAATGATAGTTGGCAAACGGAAGACCTTCGCAAGGACCAAGAGAATGACTCGGACTTAAAAATCATACTGGATTGGAAACGTGGAGATAGCAGACCAGTTTGGGAAGATGTTGCACGACACTCACAAAGTGTAAAATCGTACTGGGCGCAGTGGGACTCTATTGTTGTTGAAGAGGGCCTCCTAAAACGTGTCATAGAGAATACTGAAGGTACTGAGAGTAGAACTCAGCTAACATCTTATTCGGGCGGGAGTTGCGCTTACCATGCGACCTGGTATTTGGCAGTAAACCCGGTGAAGATCTAGCCGGGGAGGACTATGTAACGGACTTACGGAGAAGAATGAATGACATCCATGAACAAGTCCGTACAACCATTCAAGGTGCCAGCGATCGGATGAAGGACCAGTATGACGTCAAGGCTGAGAAAGGTGGTTATCAACCTGGGAATTTGGTGTGGCTTTATAATCCACAAAGACGTCGTGGCTTATCACCGAAGCTACAAAAGAATTGGGAAGGTCCCTACGAGATCGTAAAGAGAATAAATGATGTGGTCTACAGAATTAGGAAAACACCTAATGGAAAGCCGAGAGTAGTCCACTTCAATCGGTTAGCCCCTTTCGCTGGTGATAATTTTGACGATCATTGTGGAACGACGGTTCGCCGGGTTGTAGCCGAGGAACCCACATATGATGACTTTATGGAAAGCCATTCCACTGGTCACAAAGTACGGTATGGCGTGACACGAGAAGAACAACGAGATCTGTTCACCGTGTCCCCAGAGTATTCCCTCGCTCACTGTGTAGCGAAAGACATTAAAATGTCCCGCGGCATCGCTTCAGTTTTTAAAAGAAAATTTGGACGAGTACAAGAACTGGCCAACCAACGTCCAACTGTCGGGAAAACGCTACAACTGAAGGATGATAACGTAGAACACAAGCGGTACATTTACTATCTCGTTACGAAACAATACTCACATCAGAAGCCGTCATACCGCAATTTATGGGACTCGCTGTGCGACATGAAGGGCCATCTGTTGGAAAACGACATCATGAAACTGGCAGTACCGAAGATAGGCTGTGGGCTAGATGGTTTGGATTGGAAGATTGTTAGAAGCATGTTAGAAACAGTCTTCCGCTTTACCGGAGTGGAAATTCTAGTCTGCAGCTTCAACTCTACCGGGCAAGAAGAGCTCAAACGGACCATCGACTGTTACTTCTTCAAGACTTCCAGATGCACCAAGGGTGATGCATGCAGATTTCGTCATAACGAACTGTTCCGGGACGAAACAGTCTTAAGGAGGGGGCAATGTAGCGAACCCAGGGTCGCGGTGCGGGCGGCGGCGCGGGCGGCGGGAGCTAGCGAACAGGTCACAACACGTCCGTCCGATCCCCATTGTTCTGATTTTCAAGGAATCAAAGAATCTTCTAGAATGATGTATTTTAATATAAATACCCCGACCAAAAGATCGCGAGGACAGTCATATATTGAGGCGGGTAGTGAACACATGGTGATATAAATAAATAGATAGAGAGTGATATAAATAGTTGAAATAAATATCGCGTAGTTATAATTGTTTAAATAAATTATCTTAGTGTTTAAGTCTTTAGTAATAATAATTAGTTCTAAATTAGTGTTTATATTTGTTAATTCTTAGTGTTAGTTATTTTTCATTATTCTTCATAATTCATATTTCTTTTTATTAAACATAGTTATATAAATATTTGTGTTTTAATCAATTTTACACTTCACCTAAATAAATAAAACGTTACAATATAAAGGGGGACAGCTGAATGGATTAGTACCAATGGCATAACTTCAACCCTAAAATGGGGGTGGACTGCACCTCAAAAATTTTAAATCGAAAAGGGTGTCAAACATGACACAGTACTCAGTACAAAAGGCCTTTCAATTCTCTTTTTAACAGTTTTTTTATTTTTCAAACCCGATCATTAGTTCCAGAGAAATATCGTTTAAAACAAATTTTATCAGATGTGTAAAACTGCAATCAAGTAGACTTAAACAAATGACGGAAACTCAAGTATCAGTTTATTAGGTGTTCAAAATGACTACCTCCAACTTCCATAAAATAATAAATATTTTACTCAAAATTTTGGAGCTAGGGTACGTTGCCGTAAATCTTCTAAAAATTTCGGGTAGCGTGGCATAAACTTTAGCCTGCAAATAAGCCCACAAAAAGAAATCTAACTTACAAATTACTTGTTTATTACAAACAACTTGTCGAAAGAATTGTTTATTTAGTTTCTGTCATTTGTTTAAGCCTACTTGATTGCAATTTTGAACACCTGATAAAGTTTAATTTAAACGATATTTCTCTGGAACTAATGATCGGATTTGAAAAATAAAAAAAAATGTTGAAAAGAGAATTGAAAGGTCTTTCGAACTGTGTCATGTTTGACACCCTTTTCCATTTAAAATTTTTGAGGTGCAGTCCACCCCCATTTTAGGATTGAAGTTATGCCATTGGTACTAATCCATTCAGATATCCCCCTTATATTAAAATTGACGTGATCGAGCGTTTTTTGCAAAATTGATATTAAGTGGCCAAAAATTGCGCTGCTAATTTTCATTGGGCCATCCTGTATGTATGTAGTCGGCGCCTATGTTTTCAAAGTCGGACGGAGAGAAGCAAAATATCCTTAGGCATCAAAATATCTCAAGGGAGCAACAAATGTGTTTTGCTCCCTCTAAACAGGCACTTTTTGGCCTGTTTTTGTATGAATTCGATACAAAAACTATTGCATGGTTTTCAAGAGGAACGCTTTTGCTCTCAATAAGTCTATCAAATGACATGGCGTCATACTTAATTCTAATAAATGGCAGCCAAACTATCACTTATCATTATCAATAGATAGACACAGAATAGGTCTCCAGAAGCCTACAATAAAGCCCTATTATCCCATTTCACTAAAAATAAGCTATTTGATATTTACAACTTTGTAAATTAAATCTTTTGTACTTAGTATGTAAAATGTAATTTACATTAATTTATTGTTATCCAATCACTTGTATAAGATTTTTTATCTTTAACAAACATACCTGTTATTATTATTACATACTTTTAAAAAAAAACCATATGAATTGATGAAAAATGTAATTGTATCGTTCACAATAACATTTTTTTTTCGAGATCATAGACAGACAAAAAAATCGTGTAGATTTATCAACTATAAATATAATTACTATTTCAATTTATACAAATGAAAATAGACTGAATTTAAAAATTATTTATATGTACCAGAATTTTTTTAAATATGCCCCAATTTTGTAATTTATAAATCTTTACACTAAGTTTAGGGAACCACTGAGATTGTTGGTTTCTCCCTAAAAGGTATTGAGAAACCTATCCTTTTTTTGTAGTAAACTTGATGTTCATATTCAATATTTAATATGGTTGCATTCGAAACTATAAAAATTAATTTTAAAAATACTGGACTATAATTTTTGCATTCACTTTGATAAAATCAAATAAAGTGCTTGTACGAGTACGAGAATACCTCCTGTAGTGTAAATTTAAATAACAAATGTGTGTGTAAACAGCCGTTACTAAGCAACGTGCAAGTATAGTAAGGAGGCAAAGCAACCCATTACTTCGGCGTAGTGCTGGCAGCATGGAGGTAACAATGGGTCGATACAATGTGAGATATTCAAATCATCGTGCGGTTTAGAAACGCAACATCCTCTTCGGCTGCACCTTGACTTGCCTGTATATCCCGTGCTAATTACTGCGAACAAAGCGAAGAACAATTAAATGCGAGTGTCGACTGTCGAGCCGAGATCTTAACTGCGGAGGTCGAACTGGTGATGGTACAGTGGTTCCTCTCGCTAATTTGACTTTATTGTTTCATTGTAATACAGATACTAACCTTATCACTCATATCAGGTCATTTCTCTTCAATCTGATACGGATTCTGTAATCTTACGAGTTATTGTTTGCAATGTTACTTCACATTCTAATGTAACCAAAATTCATTATTCACATTCTCCTTATTGTTGGGAAATAGGTTTGTTGGTTCAATGATTATAGATGTTTGTTTATCAAACGCTTTATTGATATAACAATAAAAAAGTTGTCTTTTGTTTGTGTACTGCTTAATAATTGTACTGACAACGTTATAACTAAACATTAACTTCACAGACCAAAGTAAAAATAATGCTCACTGCTCGACTTTATAATCTTAAGAGCTAAGGCCCTAGGAGAGTTTTTGCTTTAGCTAAAATCGAAAAGTTGACTTGCATTAAGTGGAATGTGAGATTTGTGGTTCAAATCCCAGCGTTGCCAATTTTTAACCAAATAAATATACCGCAGAGTCCGAAAATACTGCATGTTAGTATGGACCAGGCTCGCCTAGTTTCTAAAATCTTGTGGGGTGCAAGAACACACTCACAAACTCATACATGAGGAGACGGCATTAATTTTATGTGTGAATGTATGTATGTACGTATACCTCTACATTTATTTAACTACCTTCTTATATTTACTTGAAAATCACTTTACAAAAATAACAAATATAGCCAATGTTAAATGTAAAGACTTGTTATAATTAAATGATAGAAAAAGTCAAATGTAAATTAAATATAACACAAGTACATTTTATTTCCCGCAATAGATCCTCGCTTTATCAATTTATGTTGCAAGAACTGTTAAACTTTTATCTTGCACCTTTGTCGTATACTCATGGCATAGATCGGTGAGACCTTTATTCGCTATCTCATTATCGTACGTGTTACAGAGGGGTATAGATGCTATTTACATCCAACCCAACCAAATATTTAAAAAATAGAATATGTGATTCATGTCATTTATGAAGGTGATTTTTGTCGTTGAAAAATTATGCTTCAGTGTGGGTTAGTAGTTTCGTTAGTTCATTCTACAACCCTTTCGTATGTTTCATCCATTATTATATTTGTATATAATACTGCCAGTTTTGACATTTATTTACTTCGGAAATTACACGATTTCACCCGAAAAAGTGATGTCATCAATCAACCGAGTGACGTTCCGGAAAAATTTTGAGTCAAGTAACTTCTTGTCTATTAATCACCATATTTGTATTTACGCTATTTAAATTTTAAGTAATTCTGCTTCGAAAAAAAATTTTTGGAATGTTTCTTCGTGTTCACTAGATATAATACTGTTTCAACTTTGTGGTTCAACTTCGAACTACCGAGATAGGATCACTAACAATCTTCGCCTGCTTAGTGCACATAAAGAAACTTTTCACAAATTTCTTTCTAAAAGAAAAGAAATACGGAAAATTTAAACAGCTTAAAATTAAATATAAAATTATTTACAAACGTTATTTTAATGACAGAAGTTAATTGCGCCTTACGATTCAGAATCTTGCTGCATTTCTCTCAGTTTTATAGGCGTTTTTAATTTTCCGGAATGTTTTCAGTATATCTTTGGCAAGAAATATGTGGCAATTTTCTCTGTGCACTAAGGTAAACCTAACAACATTGGAAGTTTTATACACGTTAAAATTTAAATTTAGCGCTATTTTAACCTAATATTTTGTTAAATCTTGTATTTCCCTGACATTTATTTTAAAGTTTCCGCTTTTTTTCCATTGTTGTCAAATTCACGGTCCATTACCATGCGAAACGGTCGTAGCGCCGGCATGTCCTATTGCATCAAATTCACGTTTCGTGTTGCAGTAACGTCATTGCAGCAAATAACTCAGAAATTTCTTCAAAGAAGCAGCAATAAATATCACTCTATATTGTCTCTTAAAGTAATGCATTTCATATTAACAAAATTAATCATTTATGATAATTATTTTATTGAAATTTGAATTTTTAAAAATAAATCATTAGTGGTTGCGCAAATTTTAGTAGTTTTTGTGAGGTTAAAGGTTAGCGACCACTTCTCTAATATTTTCGTTTAGCATTATGATGTTTCCAAACTAAAAATCTATATCTCGCTTAATGTATGAATTTTTACTACAAATTTTAACTAATTGTAATAACCAAATAATGGACCGTAGATTCGATATACTTTAAGTATGTCATTTTGTAAAGTTTAAAAAATGATTGTCAAACCCAGCCTCCAAGTTATTGTAGATCAATAAGTTTTTGAAACATTTACATACGGAAAAGCAAATTTTGTTCGTCGATTCATCTGTATGTCTGGTTGTAGTAGTAGAAATTAAACTTTGCTGATGTACTAATTGACATTAATTTTATATTTAAACTTTATAATTATAATTAGTGCTATATAAAATTAGTAATTGGCATGTAACTTGAAGAGGTATTTTATTGACTACAAGACGGTGTTACGTATTGGCGACTGCTATTTATTTTTGTTTTATTTCGTCTAGGTTCTATAATATAGATGCTACGAACGAATATAATCTTCAGTACCTACTTTAATAAATGTGATTGCCTAGCAAACCTAAAATAATTCGTGCTAGTAAATTTAACCATAAAACTTATTATTTAGATTCATCTTGTTTTTCTTTTTTTCTCATAGAGTAACCGATTATTAACTTGAACATTTTGAAATTTATTATTTCTATATCATTTATGTTATATTGCGGTATTATTTTAACTGCTAACGAGAAATCATAATATGGAAGTTGTTGTCATTAGCCTTTTATAATTTTTGACAAAACTATTGACGTTTGACATTAATACTAACAACAAAAGTATTAAATACCTTTATATATCATTTGTATATAGTACCTACTCACAATCTGAATAAAAAAGATGGTATTTATAATAACTATGAATTTTATTGTCTGAAACAAACAAATTCTGTTTTTATAGACAAGATCATGAGGCATGCAAAGTTATATTTTCATAATAAGCTACATTAAGGATATATTAAAATCATTACGACATCTTTCTAAATAGGTGTAATTAAAAAATATTTTATTCAATAGTCACACTGATTACAAACAAACATTTGTATGTAAATAAAATAATAGTTTATTGTAAAAAAAAATATACTTATCGTTTCGCCGGTTATACAGAACGCCATATTGAATTTTGGTTATATACATTTCGACTTGAATTTACCTATATCAAATAACAATTTTACAAAATTCTAAAATTAGATTTTCTGTTTTTGTCAGCAAACATTTTTAGTCAATTATTTAAAATTGGAAATTATTAATTAGATAATACTTAAATATTCTATAACATAAAATTTTAATTATTTTAAAATAAGAATATCTGTAAATCCGATGGTCTTAAATTTTTATTCCTTAAATAAACAATCCTTAATTTTGAGAAAAATATATAATTTTGTTGTTTTTCTATTGTTTGGTCCTTCGAACATCATTACATGAAACAATTGCCTTTAAAGTTTAAATATAGATCAACAAGGTATTTTTTTAAAAATATACGAATGTTCCAGTAAATGCCACCTAGGTACTCCCGTTCAGTTAGTAGCTACTAAAGTTTTAAATTTTGTAGAAAGGCCAATTTTACCTAATGAAGTATACATAACTAACGATATCTGCTAAATATTTTTCTGTTTGAGCGACTACGCGGCTATTAATTTTTTGTAAGGCAATAAGGTTAGTAAATATTAAATACAACATTTTAACTTACGTTGTACAAAGTATATTTCATAACTACATGAGTATTGTGTTGAAACAGGACGAAACTATTTACATATTACATACAAAAATTTCAGTTTGTTCATAAATTTACACTGTGTTCGTTTACTGGCAAAGAAAAACATGCCATGGAATGGAATATCCTGTGCAAAAAGTTAACAAGAAGGTGCACGTGTTTACAAAATAATTAGTTGGTGTAATTAGATGTGATTCACATGATGACGAGTGAGTGAGATGGAATGAAGCTGGTGTTTGAATGTCACGGCTTCTGGCCGCAGTATTCCCCTATTGTGTCGGAGACGCACTCGAAGGTGTCGTACGCGATGTCGCACGTCTTCCCATTATCTGCAAACACAATATTTTATTAAAATCTTATCGTTGGCTTAACAGCTCTTGAAGAGTCAAGGTTGATACTACTGCTGATATTTGGTATATGTTGCAATAAAAGCTTATGTAAAGCTAAAGTGTAATAAATGTATGATTTACTACTAGGTGTAAACCTTGAGGCTGTTTCAACCTACAGTTCTAAACATTTGGCGAACTAGTATGTACTGATGTACTCATGTTTGATTGGTATAGTTTTCGTTCCTTGAGATTTACAGAGAATATTGAGAACTGTAAGTTTTACGTTTAGACAATCCAGAACTAGAGTTAAACGGTTTTATTAATTAAGTGACTTATGTAATTAATTTACTGGTGCTATTTATGTAATAAGCAAGGAAATAAAAGTGGTTATTTAAAGCCTGCGTTTCGTTTTGTAAGAGCAAAAGTTAAATACAATATTTTTTTCTAGTCTCGTTTCAATATGTACAAAAATGTATTTAATATTATGAGTCTTTGATATTTGATGACATTTAATTTTAATTTCCTATTATTTCACTAAAGAAATAATGGAACAAGAAATCTAATTGAAATTAATAAAATAAAGAGACGTAGAAAAGAAAAATACGACACTTCTTAAATAAATGATTCAATATATTTTTGATATTGATATTTCAAATGGTGTTTGACGAAAAAAGTGCAGACACCGAAATATACAGTTACTATGGTGACAAACAATCAATATGTGAATCTATGTGCAACATACTCTATTTGATTTAAAAATACAGCATAGCGTAGTGCAGGGAGAAAATTTCATGACTTGTGAAAGACCCTATTGGGAATTTTAAAATAATGGCTGGCCAAAAGTAAAAAAAAAAACACAAAATATGAATTACAACAGAAAAAAAATTCTTTCACATCTTTCAACATCTTTTTAATTTCATTTAAGATGCGTTAATTCTGCAGTGCCTCTCTAAACTACTTGTAAATATTCGTCGGTAATGTTTCATCGTAAACTAAAATATAGAAAACAATTTATAAACAACCAAAATCAACAATTTATTAAAGAAAACGCAGAAAAAAGTAAATTTTTCAGATATACGATTATAGGTTTAATCTGTCTTAGTAAAATAGGAAATTAAACTTACCAAATACCATATTACACGTTATGGCAAGTAAAGAGAGCTCATAATGAAAGGTTTTTAATTTTTTATCATATTAAACAGTGGATACTACGGATTTATTTTGAAAAAAACTAAATTTTGTTTCCTTTTAGCTGAATTTTTTTATAAAATTTTATAGTATCTATGTAATATTAAAATATCACATCAATTTTTAAAGGTCTATTTGATCTGAATATGTAACTTAGATATACAGTGTGTACAACGAAATGCGGACCATAGGACTTTAATAAGGGATTTCAAAAAATTGTGGATACTCTATCTCCTGATAGATTTAGAACAAAACTACAAGAGTACAAAGTTGTTCAAAATTAAATTCAAATAAGATCATAATTGATGCAACCTGCCTGCAGTACGAGATCAGAAAATCAGACAGTCATGGAAATACAAGAAATTTCTTTAAAAATGGATGTTTCGTAATTGAAAAGTGGTTTTATTTGATGTACTTATCATATTTTGTATTTAATATTTTTTGTTTTAATTTTTGTAATATTGTCATATTATTTAAGAAAAAGAATCTAAATTCAAATTAAATAACTAATATGATTAAACTACAGGCAATAAGAATTATAATCAGTAATACTTCACTGAACTGTCAGATAGATATTTTTTTATTTCCATGGCTGTCTGATTTTGAACGAAAATGTTATTTTATCTGATATAAAATTTAATTTTGCACAACTTTGTATTGTTGTAGTTTTACTCTAAATCTACCAGGAAAGAGAATATCCGCAATTTTTTGAAATACCATGATAATGTCTTATGTTCAGCATTCCGTTGCACATACTGTATATCATATCAAGAAAGTATATTTGGTTGCATAAGTAACAGGTTTTATGAAATTTATTCATTATTAGTAATCATGAATTTTATTTTATAAATAACTTTAATAATATTTCTACTTGAGTAATAAATGAAAATATATATTTATATAAATACATATAATCATGTAATACTTCCTTATATTTCTAAATTTATATTTTATTTCTCTATTACGGAAAATAAGTCCGTCTAATAGAAAATACCAGTCATATAATTGCATAGAATTATTTACGGAAGTATAAAAATTATTGAAGCACGCGTTCTTGAAAGTTAAATAAATACATATGAAAATAATACAGGGTACAGAAGAACTACAATCTTTATTTCCTGATAATGGCCTTTGTATTTCCTGATGATAGCCGAAATATGTATTGAAATAAAATATAAATATTTCTTAAAAATACTTTTGTAAATATATTTTTTTTAAATAATACTATTTAAAGAGTTCCTAATCTACTACTCTAATGGTTCATAAGTGGCCTAAAAATACATTCGTGGTTGTCATAAACAAGTTTATCAGTTCGTGGTTGAGTTAAACATGATTATCAAATATAATATATTGTGAATTTATACATCAGACATTATCGTTTTGAAAATTAAAATACATAATAGCTACAATTTAAGCAAAAAAAAAAGAGGCTTAACGTAATACTTATGGATAATTATATTCAAAAACGGTATATAATTATCTTTGGAATAATACTGGGTGAATTAAATAAAATTTATTAAATAATAATGAGAAAAAAAGGGCAACGAAGAAAATTTTCCAGTAGGTGAATAAGTTGAAACGAAAGTTTAATTCCACTCTGACTGGTTTCAACCCGACTTGGCCTTCTTCAAGGAGTGAAAGACATGATGTATGTATTCTGAATATATGTATGTGCCAACAAGGCTTCGAACCAGTGGCGGATTTAGCGGGTGGGCCCAAGGGCACGGGCTACCTCCGAGTTAAAGAAAATGTTTTTTTTTGCTATTTCATAAGGTAAATTTAATACTAAACGCAAATCTGTAAATATACACTTTTATCGGGTAATCAACCTACAGTAAAAGTGTTGCTAGTACTTTTCTAAAATCTTATTTTTGGTACAATTTAGAGACCTTTGTTCTTAGAAAAAAAGAAAATAGTTTTTAAAATAATATTATTAACATCGACCTGTTTTTCAAATTTTGATTTTTCAGTAAAATTTGGTTTTAATAAGCAAAAATCGTATTTTTCTAATAGCTCTTGAATGTAAACAGTTTTGTATTCCAAAAAAATTTCACATACTCTTACATGTTATCTTAGCATCCGACTGTTAATATATTTTTCGAAAGTATTTTGAAATTAAAATAAAATAATAAAGATTAAAAATGATATTTTATTGAAAAATCTAAATTTTAAAAACAGTTCAATGTTAAGAATATTATTTTAAAAACTATTATCTAATAACATTTATCTTTAAAATATACAAAAATTCAGTTATTAGAAAAGTACGAACGACAAATTTGTTGTAGGTAGACTGTCCCCTTAAAATGCTAAACAACTAAAACCAAAAATATTGTATTCTAAGCCAAAGTAAACAAAATATATTGAAATATTTTAGTGTATTAGTGTTCTAGTTGCAACTTAGTGTTATCGACGTCGAAAAATCTTAATATCTCAATTTTAATTTTGACAATCTTGTAAGTACTATCTTCGTGTATCGTTTATGTCCTTTACATGTCTACTGTTTATTGGTAATAAACACAAATGTTAATAAAAGAATCAAACTTTTTGTCATATTTTGGAAAAACAAAAAGTAATATTGAATAATTAAAATAGTACCTACATAATGAACCAAGTACTAGAATCATGAGTCAATCAAAACTTGCTAAAAATCCGAAAGTAATAAATTCAGTGGATAGAAAAAAGTGCATAGGAACAATAACAATATAATATTATACGAAATATTTGATACAGTAAATACGAAATAACTAGGTATTGCTAAGTTTGTATTTTCTTTGGAAAATAAATCCACATACAAATAAAAAATGTATTAATTATTTTATATTTGTTTAATTTGGACCCCTCCCGTCACAAAATACACTATGTGCATCTTCCTTTTAACCTTTATTTTGTCCTCCCTGTTCAGTTTACAAAAAAAGGTCGATTTGATTCCGATTTCGGTTCCGCCAAAAATATCGTTGTTTTCGGTTGTTAATATTCACTGCAGTTCCAAATCCGAATGGTTTACGAATAGTATTTTTAAGTTTTTTTATTTTAGTTAAAAATAAAAGCGAAAATGCAATGATGATGTTCTGTCTCGGAAAACGAAATATCCGGTTCGGCACTGGAAGCCAATATTTAAATAAAACATTATGACAGAGTCAATCTAAACAATCAATGCTTGAACTTAGTTCGCTTGACTATTGATGCAGAATGTTTAGAACTTTAGACTTTATTTATTTCTAGATGTATAAAAGAACATAAATTTTTACATATCCAAATTTATGATACATGTAAAATAGTTTGTAAAATATTGAATATTATGCGTTACATTTTCCTGCTCCCCTACAATAAATGACACAGTTTCAAGAATTATAACCAAGTGCACGAATGAAGTTTTAATGTTGTTTTAAAAAAGGAAGTAAAAATTATAAACTCTGTCAAATAATTTTTAATTTAATATTGGCCATATATGTTAAAAATATATACTACTACATACTACTTCATTTCCTGTAGAAACCTAAAAGAGGTTGAAAGCGTTGGAGTAGAATTTGAATTTCAATTGGCTAAATTCAACAAAAATTTCTTTTTTCGAAAACTATTATGAGAAACAACTTCAACATGCGAAATAATTGTTTTTTTTTCTACAGTATACATCCAAAACGTAAAAGTCGATCGAACGAAAACTTACAAATATATTTCTCAATCAAAGTTTCAATAGCAATTACTAACTTTAATATTTCTTTGTTTCCCCATAATAAATAAATAATAATAAATTTATGTGTTTTATGTACTTAATGGAAAGCAATTATTTTAATAGATATGCCTATATATGTACTCGAACATATTTACAAGATTTTACGTGCGACTGGTTTTTTAATATAAAAATAAACACAACCTATGACAGTGGCACTTTAGAATAAATGACAAATGTCGTAAAAAGTATATCTATATGAGTAAGTTATTATTAACATTTTCCATTACTTACACAAAAATAGCATGTTTTTATAGGAAGAAAAGAGTTTTTATTTACTTGTTAAACAATCAACTATTAACAAATAATTTAATTGTGGTTGAAAATAAATTTGGTTTAATTTTTATGTAATAATCTATTTAATTTTACAATAATAGCAAGAGTTTATCAACTGTCGGATACTGTCGAATTTATTTATCAGTTTTAAGTTTTTTTTTTTAAATTTCGTGATTCATTCAGTAATTATTTATTATCTGTACACTTACTAGTGTCTCTTATTTGCTATCTAATTAAATTCTACAATGATATTTAAATCTTGAATGTTGTACATTTTCCGTAAACATGGACTAAATATTGAGAAATCATTTCACCCAGTAAATTCCAAAACTGCACTTGTGCAGTGCGAGAAATACAATTTTTGTTATTGCAATTTCCAACACTGCTTGTTACTTCTCGTGAGTCACGTACGCCATATTATTCTTTATGTCAAACAGCTTTCGCGCATGTCTATCTATTCTGCAACATTTATCAGTTTAATAGTGTAAAAAGCAGTAACAGTGTGTCACTCGTATAGAATTATCTATTTCCCAATCATGAAATTCCAATTCTAATGTGGAAACTTTTACATCTTGTGGGAAATAAATAACTTTCTGCACTTGTTGTAAAATTATACTATTGCAACGATATATTTACCATTACTTAGTTTCTGTATGTGCTTTCCTTGTGCGGTTCCTAAACACTGCTGTACAGCTTGTAGAGTTGCTAGGTAGTATCCTTGGTCAGTTACTCCATCGGAGTAGATTCTCAACAATCCTTCGACTGTTGGATAGCCGTACTCATCCACCTAAATGAAAAAATAAATAAATTATAGATCTATTACTTATGACTTTTTACACATACACGTGTGCCAGATGTACTTTTTCGCTAATATCGGTAATAACTTTTTAATGCTGTAGAGGGTCTTTATCAGACCTTCTGAGCACTTAGCTGACGTAAAGAGTAAATCATGAAAAATAAAACATTTGACTCCACGAGATTTGAACTCGGGTTCTCGGAAGTTCAGGAGGTCATTCCACTGCTAGATCACGGACTTTTCTAAAGATATCAATGTTTACATATTTTTTATCTTATATGGTCAGACAATAATTTTTGCTTCGTCTAGAGACACAAAAAACAATATTTACAGATCAGGACTTGCAATGGTTTAAGCTGAAAAATATTTTCCGGAAAAATAATACATTTAGATAAATGCTTATTTGTATTAAATAGGTAGGTACTCTACTTTTGTACAAAACAACTCCTTTTTTCAAATAATGAGGTAACGTACTTTTTTTTGCAGAAACCAGTATTTTTTAATGTATTATGTTATTAAAAATGGCAATGATAAATTTTTTTATTATTATTTCTAGTTTGGAATTAGAAATTTTGTGTCTGCGTGCCAGTAAAGTTTTTTATTTTGCGATATAATAAAGTTGGCAAACTATAATAAATCGGGCTCCTATAATGTATTTTAATGGAGCAATGGTGGCTGGATTTTACGAAGGTTCTTTTAATCTAATTACATTAGGGGCAAAAATAAGAGTACTTCACATTGAGACAGCATCTCAGCTTAGGTAGTAAATACTACGATTTTTATTTAATTACAATAGGACAAGAATTAGTTTTCTTTTCAAATTTATTATTAGTTCGTTTAATTGGGGAAGTCGCTAAATTGGGCCAAAATAAATTAGTCACAACGTATCGCAATTAAACGAAATCGACTGTAAAAGAAATTAAAAATTGTCTAAATACCCCATTGAAATTTCTTAAGAATTTATTACTTGTCTAATGATATTGCTACAATAACAATGTATGTTGTAAATAGTATAAATATAACGCATTCAACACATTCTTTCTATTTTAAGACAATTATATATTTTCTTTTAACCAGGTTTGAGAAAAATTCTGGTTTTATTAGAAACGTCAAAATATATGAATTATAAACAAATATTTATTTTGACTTAATTTGGGTATGACATTAATTTCTGTAAATTAATTATTTAATTATTTAAATACAAAATACGAGTATTAATACGGTTAAATTTTTTTCTGTTTTCTTTTACGATGTTTCTTTTACGACGTACATCGACTGATTCGTATAGTCTTGTTGCCTTGTTGGCCGGTATAAGAGCTTGCATGTTATATTATACATATGTATCTTATAATCATAGTTTATTTATTTTTATGTAATTTTTTGACGTACCGAATAAAATATTTTTTTTTTAAATATTTGTTTTTAAGGACTTTTTTGCGTGGGTTTTTTTGGGTCGGGGAAAATTGCAACATCCCTGCTTTAAACAATTATTATTTTTTTGATCGACTTCAACCGGACCCGAGCGAGCCCTGTGGTCCAGTCCACAATTGTGTATAGTATATTACGCCATTCCAGAGTTTTAATAATAATTTGCATCATAGTATAAATTCTTTTAATATTAGGGGCACTACTCAAATATGTTTATGCATCCTTGTGCAAATTAATGTGAAGGAATATGTTTAAATTTATTGCTTAAAAATATTTAAATTAATTAGATTTTTAGTACTTAAACCATCCCCTCGCCTAAATAATAACTTCAGTCATCTTTGGCATTGAATTTGTGGGTATTTTATAATTCTTCGATGACCACATTATTAATCATGTTTTCTTTATACTGCCATCGGTTTTCTTCAGTTGTATTTAATTATAACCTGGGATTTATCCTGATATTAATCCTATTGAGAATTTGTGATCCATAATGAACAAAACTGAAGGAGTTTAATACCAAAGACGTTTGGAAGAATTGTCAATGCGACAGGAGGATATAAAAAGTACTAAAATCTTAATAATGTCAACATTTTTTAATAATAAATTTGCTAGAAATTGTTGATAATTAAATTTTCTAACGTTGAATTAATATCAGCAATGTTGAACTCATTTCATTATTCTCGATTATTTTCTTGAAACACTTGGGTCACTCACTTTACAGTACGTCATACCCAAATTTCTTTCTCTTAAAACAAAAATATAACTCCTTCTCTAATATATTATATTTCAGTAAGTACTTAAGAAAATTTTCCATCCTTGATTTTATCTGACTCGTATATTGTTTCCAATCTAACAGCATAAATCTTCAAAAATTATTTCTACAATTTTTGTTGTCACGTTAGATTTTATATGTGACTTTGATACTTGATTTATCAGTAATGTGTTCTCTATTTTTACCAAAGGATTAAATAGAACTCGACCTTAATTAGATGAAATAGCTGGGTTATTCGTATAAAATCAATATAACGCAGTGCTTTGTGATAACGTATCTTCTAATCAAAACGATTTTATTATCTGATCATCATTCAATAAAAATACTCATAATTGAAATCAATACATGTTAGCATTTTTGGGAAACTGATAAAAGATTTCATAAAAATAATAAAGGTACTCTTGGACGGCCCTGAAAGCGGTGTACTCAAAATAACTTTTTTTATTTATAATTTAACTATGTTTATATTTTTGTAAACTAGACTCATGTTCAACCAATTCAACTAGTACTGATATTATTTTTCAAAAAAGAAACTTAATATATTCTTATTTTTAAAATCATAAATCTGATAATAGTTGGAATTTATTTTAATCTAATTATTATCCAAATAAATACCAGCGGAAATGGGTAACAATATATTTATTTGTTATCAAATAGAATAACTTAATTAAATGTCACAAATTTATTTTTATTTATTTTCTTTGATTAATTTGATGATAAAATACAAATGTTAAGATAACCAAGATATGACTTTTTCAATGTTAGAAATTCATCCTACAAGTTGAAAATTTTAATTTATAATATCAAAACATACTACAAACCAAAATTAATAATTTTGTAGTATGTACTACAAATTCAAACTAAAGAAGCAACCTAAAACGCTAAAAAAATATGTCATCTCATAGTTCTGTTTTAGTTCGCCATGGTGCTACGTACTACATGCGATATTCACACATACATATTTCTGGCAGAGAAAATATCACGAAATACATGTATTAAAAAATAGTTTTTCATTTTTTTAAATTTATTTTATATACATAAAAGTATAGGAATTGTATACTATACAGGTAGAGAAATTAGGTATAATATAAAAAAAATTATACATTTTTATGGTTATTAAATTTATTAAATATAATGGGAAAATTACAATAATATTTACCCCCCTTGAAAAAAAATTCTGGCTACGCCCATGTATACAACACGGTTACTATAAATTGCTATTAAATATTACTAAAGATAGCTTTATAATGATGCTATTTTAGACAAAGAAAATAATATATTTACTGACAATTAATTTATAAATTAATTCTAAACAAAAAGAAACTCAAAAATTTACTGGCAAATAAATGTTCGGACGACAAGTATTTAAATTAAATTTGCTATAAAATATCCAAATTAATAGACATATAAAGAAATTATTAATTATTAATTGTTAAATAATTATTAGTTGTTACATATTTAATTATTTTAAGGAGATTTTCGCAAATAATTATTGCTCGTGGTGAAGTTATTCGTGGCGCTCGGTAATTTTATTTTTCCTTCTTTGTCTCAATTTAACGAATTTACGATATTATAAAGACGCACTTTTTTTAAGAAACAGCTTTTTGATTTATTCTTTCAAATGGAAGAATTTTTTTTTAAGAAATATAAAAACAAAAAATTAGTACTAAAGATTTTTAACAAATTATTAAAAGATTAGCTTCCTATAACATGATTCCAGGTATTAATATAAAACAAAAAATAATTATTAGATATATTATCTACTTTCAGATAAAAAATGTTCAGCCAAAAAAATACAATAATAATATTTAATAGTAAAAGTATAAACTCTTAATTTTTGTACATTTCAAAATTATTTTAGTAAAAATTCATTTAGAAACATTAACTTTGAAAACTAATATTATCCTGTATTTTTCCTCTTGCACCTAATCCACTGTATTGTACGCTTTGAATATAAAATCTCAGGAAGGAGGGTAGCAATCTAGTGGCTAGGTGAGAAGCTGCGATGGGAGTCGCCATATTGAAAACCCAAGTATGACTCATGTCTTGTTGAGCATTTGAATAAGCTGCATTTGCTTGCATTAAATTCTAATTTAACAAAGCGTTTTTCAGTCTATAAAACTAAAATTTAACTCTATCGCAATTATTTAACTTTCTTTGCATATTCACCATTCCTGTATAGTAATAATTATGGTCAGTTGTATTGCACGTGGTTGTTCCCAATCCATGAACAAAAGTACAACTATTATAATGAAAAATGAAACTACACATTGATACACATATTATTAATTACATTGTATATTGCCATACGAAAATGAACCCCATCATGTAACATAAATGTCAAGAAATAATTTCATTGTCGTATCATTGTAATTTTAAATAAAGGGTCATAATATACATATCTACTGGTCATAAAATTCCTTATTTTAATTAAATAAAAGTCCTTGGAAACTGTTATACATACTTATTATGTTTTGCACTTATTTCAACAGTTATAAATATATTGTTAAAAGGACAATAAAAACTTTAATTTTTGTATGTATTTTATATATGTATATATAATAATTTTTGTTTATATTTATATGTAAAATGATATTTCATTTTGAAATAGGTTCAGTGCCTGGGTGTTCCAATTTCCAATGTTGGAACGCGATCAAAATCTATATTTCAAGTAAAAATTTGAAATATATTTAAATTTATTATTATTAACAAAACAAATAAATAAATTGAACATAAATAGGTAAAAAAGGGGTGAATTCTAATTAACATAAATAAAACTGATACATTTATTCTAAAATGATATTTACTTTCTATATCGATTCAATCGATGTAAAATTTCCATAGAAAACTTTGTACTTTGTTGTGTCATTGTTCAAGTATGTTATTTTTATAGGAAGTTATAAGAATTTAAATACTTACGGCTTTCATTTTCCTGTACACACATTGTAGTAGACACTGAAACAAAAGAATTTCATTAAAAATATATTCTACTTTTCTTATGGTTACGGTTGGATAACATTAGTTTACATTTTAATTAATCTTGTTTTCATGAGTCACTAAAAATCTAAATTAACAGTTATAGTATACGCATTTTCTGCTTTTACGAATTAATTATTTCCCTTACAAGAAGAATTCGAAAAATCTTTTATGAAATAATATTTCCTACATTCATCCACAACGTAATATACATATAAAACATAAGATTTAAAAGTGGAAGTCTGGTTTTTAGTCGACAGTACTTCTCATTTCACTTTGTAGGAAAGTTTTTATATCAATATTTTAACATTAAAATGTTACATTTCATATATACATGTGTGCACCAAAACGCTCTCTCCTTCTAGATTCAGACACTGAATACGTAACACTATAAATGTATATTATAAATTTTTACTTTTTACGAAGCTGTTCAAAATTAAATTTTACATCAGATAAGGTTATATTCGCTGTAACATCACGTTTGCAGTGCGAAATATATTAAATATAAAATGTAACACTTTTGTTAAAAATATCTATGGGACAGTTTATCATTGTTTTCATTATTCATTTTTGTTATAGTCTACAATTAGTTTCAAAAATGATATTTTGTATGTAAACAGGTACAATATAATTTTGTTTTACTTGATTTATTGATATATATTTCAAGTATTTTTGTAATATGGTATGGTAAATCAGTTTTTCGCAAATAATATTTCCTCGTGTTTTTAGTTTACTAATGTATATCTGAAAAAATCGGTAACGAATGAGTCGATTCTGTTCACATCTGTAAGATCTATAAACAAATCCGTAAGACCTGTAACGCTTACGATCCAAGGAATACGTTGCCTTGTTGCCTCTAGGTTGGGCATGATCACATGACTGTGGTTTTAGAAGTTTTTGAACGTTTCAAATCACGTACTTCGATTTTTTCAAACAAAATGTAGTGGCGAAACATGGTTTACTATTACTGACATATGAATAATATTTGAGTTAATTGAATTTTATTATGTACATTTTTTTAATTATTTTATCTCTAGAAAACTTCTATCACCCCAATAAATTTAAAATCAGTCACATTAATATCTATTGTATTTATATTAATAATTTATAATACATGATTAACAAACAGTTAGTGCTTCCTGATAGCTTGACAGCTATCTTGCTTACCGTACTAGTATTACAGGGTACGAGGAGTAAACTCTAGGGTACGTACTTTGAATTTTTGAATGCATACTCGTATAGATGAAACTCACAGAATATACTCTTTGATATTTGAACGTTATATTGTATACCCAGTACCCCAGAGTAATATTTTTAACGTACCCTTGAAAACTACTCTAATAAGATATTATAGCAATTCCATATATGTATAAGATTTCAACATTCTACGACGAATCGTTAAGTTATGCAAAAATGTTTTAAAAAAACGCTAGGAGCAAAGTGCTCTTTTGGCCATGTCGATTGTAATAAAAAGAGAGGTATTTACAGACGTCACGCCGAAACTAAACAAAATGGATACAGGGATTGTCAAAATGGATATTTCCGATGAAATCTGAAAACTGAATTTTTTTGCGATTATAATAATTCTTTTTTTCATCAAAAGAAATAAAAAGAAAAAACAATTGCTGAAAATAAGTTTAATTGTTTAGCAATTATTATGAATATTGAAGCAGATTTAACAAGAAATTTGAATTTCGATAAACTTTAATTTTGACTAACTCAGAGTACGCTGAGCTGTATTTAAATAATTATACATTATATTATATTCATTTACGTACATAATGAATTCCAATGTCATTTTCTCACAATTGAACTGAATTGTGAATTTGTTTTTTGTTATAAATTAATAAATATATATTATATTTACATATAATGTAAAAAAATTATAACTTTATATAATTTATTGCACAAAATAATATTTCATTTGCAAATTTTTTTTTTTTTAATAATAAAGGGGAGGGAGCAAGTTTGGTACTTGTACAGGCTTTGAAGTGATAAATATCGTAATCCGGCTCTAGAGGGAGTATCCACATAATTGTTGCAACAGTACGTCTACAGTGCCAGATTTATTAAATATAAAATGTAATATTTTCGTTCAAAATCAGACAGCCATGGAAATAAACAATATCTATGTGACAGTTTAGTGAAATATCACTGATTATAATACTTTTGTCCAACACCATGTAGTTATAATGCTATATAACTACAGTGTTTTTAGATAAATAAAGGAGGTCATAAAACACAGGTGAATAAGATGTTACAACTCACTTTTAGTTCGTATCATAGTAACTACATTATAAAACCTTCTCTACTCTATTTTTTTAATTAAATATCATCTTAAAATGTCAACTGTAATTTTTTTATATATTTTACATCAATGATTAAAGATGTTGGATAAAATATTGTATGGCACATGTGTGTTACTTAAGTAACTTGAGAAAAATACCCCACTCGGCCTAACGAGCTCGTGAGCTAAACACTTCTCACGTGACTTATTTAGAATGTAACACACTTGTACCATACATAATGAATTCATTATAGAATAATAAACATTTGGCAGACTACCCATGGTTCCATTTTTAAAACTATGTATGTAAACACTAAACAGCCTTCAAAAATAATAGGACATTAACAATTTTGACAGATCAGTACAGACATTTCAATATCAACCAAATTTACACCAAGACAATCTTTTGTATAATAATGAAAATATTTTTATTTTATTTTACGTTTTGCCTGTATTGATATCATACACATTATTTCATAAATGGTTATAACTAATTTATCACTAACAACATTTATTCGATATCAATAAGTAAAAAAATTTTAAACTGCTGGTGAAATTATAAGTTAATATATAGTTTTTGTCACTATTATTGGTAGCCTCAATGGTTAATTTTTAGTTTTTATACTTTTTTTCCTTCAATTCGACAATGGTCATATAGCCCATTGTCTGTATTTTGATCCATTTGATGGAAACTTAAAATTTAAATAATATTAGTACAACTGGCCAATAAACATATTTAGAAAAAAAACATATATTACAGAGATAAAGTGCAAACAAATAGGTACTTATTAATAAAAAAAGAATTGTAAATAAAACAAACAGACAAAGATTGGTAAGTAAAGGCAATTTTAAATTCCTTCCATCTCTTGAAAATTGCTCGGAAAATTCATTAAGAACCTCTTCAATAAAATGAAGTATATTGTAGTTAATTGTTTCCATTTTCTAATGACGTAGTTAAAATAAATAACCACAAATATTAACGCAATAATTCGCCATTTGTCCTACCCATAAAAACCTAAACCCTGAAACACAGAGCCGATCCTGGGGATTGCGGGGCTGTGTGCAAAAATAATTGCGGGGCCAAGAAAAATAACTTTTTTTCTATAGCAGATGTTAAAGTGCAATTTTATCAACTCAAAATAGTGGATAACTTTAACCGCAAGGGTAGATAAAGTAACACTTTAACAGCAAGGGTAGATAAAGTACTTTAACTTTTGTTTATTAGAAGTACATTTCCATAACAACGCATACAACTGACATTTTAAAATTGTTCTTAAATAATAATTTAATTTCTCTAATTCTTTTCTCTTCAAAACCTGCTATAGAAAAAAATAGATTTTTATACACGACGATAAAATTAAATTATCGACTCGCGAAAAATAATTCACTCGCGATTATATCGCTCGTGAATTAACACTTTCCGCTTGTCGATAAAATATTATTTTATCGTCTTGTATAAAAAATAACTATTATTTACTCATTATAAATATACACATGTACCATTTAATAAAAAGTAACTATAAAAATAAAATCACAGAATTAAGCGATGTGCAGTTTTTTAAAATTTGCGAAAAACCTATGGAGAGTGGATGCCCTCTCTATGAGCGCCCTTGAAAATGTCTATGCCCCGCAGTTAATCCTCACGTCATCAATCGTAACGATCTTACGATATCATCTTGTTGGGTGAAATAGTGTGATTTCCGATGTAAATAAATGTCAACTGACAGTATTATATACAAATATAATAACGGATCAAACATACAAAAAGAATTGCAGATTATATATTTGAAAATGGAAATATCCCTAACCGCGGTTACATACTTCTGTTTCTATTTAATTTTTGTTGTTGGTTGTCCGCAGAAAGCATGTATACTAGGGCTTTGCGATCAGGGAAATTTGTGATCGATGATCGATCCTTTTTTTTGCTCGATCTTATAGATGAATCGATCAGAAAAGATCGATCTAGGATGAACTGTTCTTATTCTTTATAGATCTTGAAAGATCGATCTTGGATGATCTGATCTTAATTTTGATAGATCTTGAAAGACCGGAAAATTTGTTCTTGTTTGATCAGATCCGTTTTGATTTATCTGATTGATTTGAACTACAAATGGATAAAACTGCAATCGAAGTTCAATACCCGTAGTTCTAACCGCATGCCCAAATGCAGACTAGGCACACTATCACATGACCATTCCCTCTTCAATCAACACCGATCTGATCATTTTAAGACCAATTTGATCAACGAAGATCGATTTGATCAATCGAGATTATTGTGATAGATCAAACTATCAAATTAATCCATCGATCAGATCGATCAAACGATCAGATCGATATTTTTTTACTGAGATTATTTCGATCGATCGATTTTTTGATTAAATCGATCTAATCGAATATTTTTCGCAGCCCTCCTATATACCCATTTGTAACACGTACGATAATGAGATAGAGAATAAAAGGCTCATCTGTGCTATGCATTTATGCGTATATGACAAAGATGTTACTTTTACATTTTCTTGAACAACTGTTCCGCTCCGACAGTTGCTACCAATTAAACAAAAACTAGAACCACAACAAGGTTTTTATTATCATTTTTATCATTCAATCAATTCAAGGTAACTACCTTCTAACATGTACAAATATGATAATAAACTTGCTACATAAACATGATACATGCATACGTAATTAGATGGCATTGGTTTAAGTTTAGACCTTTAGACGATCGAAGATTTTCATCAATTTTAATAACTTTGTATTTTATTATACGATTCTGGAGTTGTACTTGTTTAAAAAAATAATAAAAGGTCCTTTACTTAACATTTTAGTTACTTTTAGGGAATATATGATATATTATATTATATAGGGAGTTTCAAGATTATATCCTATCGTATACTGACTGACTACAATACAAATTATTTCGTAAAATTAAGGCTGGTTTACTTAAAAAAATAAATTCAGTGTTTTTAATAGTTGTATTGTCACTTTTCATTTTGCATTTGACTTGTGTTTTTACCCTGTTAATGAATATCTGTTGGGTAATTAAATTATTATTATTATTTTATTTTAATATTAACAATACAAGCAAATGTCTGATTCAACTCTTAATTTCTTGATTTTTGTTAATAAAAATGAGTTGTAATGAGTAAATATATCAAACAATTTATACTTATCCATATTTTATACAACAATTTTGAAGTACTTGTATATTTATGCAGACCATCCGAAATGTATTAACAGAACAGTACTGTATTTTAACGCACTGTATTGTAAATTTATTTTTAAAGTAAACTTAGGTACTGTATTTTAATTTTGTATTGCATTTTAAATATAATGAAAATTGTGCTTAATATAAATTTCAAAATTAGAAATGTAAACAAACCTTAAATAAAGTCAAGATACCACTTTAGATTCTTCCTTTATTTATATTATTGTTTTATAATAGACAAGATTTGAATTTTTATAAAAAAATATTTTACTTTTTATATAAAAAATAAATGAATTAAAAAGTCCATGCTAGTTTATGTAAAAAAATAAATTCAACAATTAAAAAAATCGCTTATTTGTCGAAATTATAGCTTTTCTAACACTTTTTCTAGGGAAACTTATGCCTTTCCTTTTTTTTAATTTTTAAATAAATTCATTATGTGAAATCATGCATACAAAAAGAAGGAATGATTTTTCTTGCAATTCAATTTTATTTTACTGTATTTTTGTTTAGAAATAATGCTATAAATACATATGTATAATAAAAAAAAATTGGATGAAATAAAAAATATAAAAAAAAAATGTTACGGCAAAATAAAAGAATTAAGAATATAGGCAGTTACAGACATTGAAGATGAAAAACAAAATTAACCAAACAGATATTGTTTCTGCAATGTAATAATTATATTACTATATATCGTTGCATTATTTTTCCAAAGATGCGAAACTTCGACAAGCATGAATTCATGTGTTAAAAATAGGAAGAAAAGTTAGTATGTACCTAAATAAACGTTCGTTCTGACCTTTTTTGTTGCCAGATATTGTATGAGAATTCAATAAATAAGAAACATAAATAATTAATTGTATATTATTATTAGTATATACAAAGGTAAAAAAAATTAAAACCTGATGCTGTTCCTACTCAAAAATTACAAGTATATAGATAGTTTTTCTTCATCCAACGATGAGTGCTCAATAAGAAAAGAAATAACAATAATACTGCGTGATTAAATAGTCCTAAAAATAGTTACAACATAAATCAATGCGATTTTTTTTTGTTCTTCAAAACGAACTAGAAATTCATACTTGAAAATCAAACATATCACAATCATAATGTTATTCTATCACTACGAAAATCAAAGTTAAAATTATTATAATGGTCGCACTTAATATTCGTCACTAGTAAATTTTTACTTGAAGCAATAATGAATAAAATTCCACTACGTAGAAAACAGAAATTAATCCCTAATTTAACTCGCACGAATTACTAACGCAAACGGAAATCACCTAAATTGGAATGAACCAATCAGGACGCGTAAAATAGGGGATGAAAAATGGCCGACTTCCGTCACGATTTTTCCAATGCTAATAAATGCAATATGCGCCCTCTATGGTAAAGACACTAGTGCCACCTTCAGTCCGATTTTTTCGCGAATTTCTTACACAAAAATACCACCACAAAAGAAAAGACTTTTGAAAATTGCAAAATGGAACGAACATTTGAAAAATACCATCGAAGCATATTTTCGTTTTTCTCTAATGAATTTTAATACAGCTCTTTTATATGATGTTGAGAGAAATTTAATTGTGAAAAAAATAATGTGAACGGTACGTACTAATGATTTCACACAAAGTAAATGTCCTTTCCATTTTTAATACTTAATATACTATTAGCAATGGTCATGTCACTAGTTGTATTTTGCACAAGTTGTCATTTTGCGCGTGTAAGACAATAAAAACAAAAGGCAAAAAAACTATTTATTTTTTGTAAATTTTACTGAATTGTGCTATTAAAATCCAGTAATCTGTATTAAATACCATATATGAATATATGTAAATTAATCCTGTACAATATAGTGACATAGTTGTTAGCCGGACAGTTTTTATTTAACAAAAACTGTTTTCCCATGCCTATGACAACACTTTTTTGGAACATATTCTATCTGTGCCTAACCAACGACCATCAACGACAAAAATGAAATAGAAATAGTAGTGTAACCGCGATAACGGATATTATCAAATATTTTTAAAAAAATTAGTATTATGTCATTCATGTCATTAACGTCATTGAAGGTGATTTTGGCGTTGACAATTTATGCTTTATTGTGTGTTGGTAGTTTCTTTTCTATAATCTGTAACTCTTTTTGTATGTTTTATCTTTCATCCATTATTATATTTGTATATAATACTGTCAGTTTTAATATTATTTTACTTCGGAAATCACACGATTTCACCCAAAAAAATTATCTCATGAGGTCATGAGGATCAACTGCGGAAAATTGAGTGTATGTATTTATTATAACATAACTACTACATATTACCATTTAAATTAAAATTTTGTATATTGATAGAAGTTAGAAGTTTTAAAGTTTAACGAGCGTGCGCCTGTGAATAGGATTTGTGATAGCCCTAAACCAGCTTTCTTTTTTATTAAATCGGTGGCGGCTTTTCGCACAGGCGGTAGCGGCGGACCCACAAGTCCGCAGCGCAGAAAGCCTCTAATTTTAATAGTTATGCATATTAAGTTTATTTATACTTTATTTTTTACAAGAACAATGCAGATGTTACTTCGGATGCAGCCGTTTTTACAATATATAATATAAAGTAAATTTAAAAATGTAAATTACAAAACATAACAATATTATTTACAAAGAGGGAATAAAAATAGAACACTTCTATTATCGTTTAGATGACATTTTATTATCACTCTTGACAGTTAGAGGCAGATTTAGGCATGGGCTGTATGGGCTGCAGCCCAGGGCACCGCGATACAAGGGGCCCCTTGCTTCGGACAATCAGAATATCCCCACAGACATTAGCATTCTCTGCATGGATGCTTAAATAAATTTCGACGTCGCTTTCTTTTTAATGTAATCTTAGTATCTATCTTTTTATTTAACAGTGAATATTAAATTTTAAATACCTGAATAAAATAGAATTCACTAATCAAAAATGGAGGATAAGTTTTATCATTTTTATGAATTTGCCCGTATATGTATTTAAATTATTATTATTTATAAGAATAAAGGCGGATTCAGAGTTCATGAAATGTAACTTGACCTAACTTATCCGTAATTTAATTTAAAAAAAAATGATATTTCATAGTTGTCGAAACGTGAAACGTAATATAAGTTTATTTTGATTTTATAATTATTACGTTTAAATGTATTTCTTAAGGGTTTTCTTTTTTTAAATTATTTTTGAAATTTTTCACTGGTTTGCTTATGTAGTATCTCATTTTTTTCAGTAAAACTTAAGGTAGGCCCCCCAAACAGTATAAGCGCAGGGCCCGCGAAGTTCACGGTCCGCCCCTGTTGACAGTGACAGCAAAATCCTTCTAAATGTTTCGCTGTTATAAACTTGCTTCGGGTTTTCTGTGTTGTGATTGTTTAAATTTGGTTCCTACTTTATTGAATGAATCATTTTTAATAAAAAATAGACTATATTATGAAAAGCGTAAATTATACCAACATTGTTGAGAAATGTTTAATACTTCTTTGAGAGGACCAAATAAATGTAAGCTCTTCTTACTTCGTTATTTATATTTAATTTTATTGGAATCTTTGATTCGCTACAAATATCTACAAAGGTATTACAAAGTATTAGTACAATAATTTTACATAGTTGTTAATTCCTTACAATTGGTCTATCCTTCCAAAGTATAATTTATATCTCTATTTTTTATATATTTAGATTTATTTATTATTTATTGACAAATTATATATTTATTTTTGTTTGTTTTTTATCAATATGATGGACGCCAACTTTTTGAGTTTATTTTATTTTAAATAGCGTCTGCGTCGTCAACACTCCCTCCTGGTAATTTTAGATCTTTAGGTTTAAAATTACCACAACTTTTCTTTTCATCTAGCTTGGCAATTTTAGCTACTGGCCTCTCAAGTTTTCCATTTTTTGTTTGTATTTCTCCGAAAGGTGTTTTCCATTTGATTTTCCTTCTTTTTGTTTTTCTTCTTTTTACTTTTACTTCTTTCACTTCTTCTGGTTCACTTTCGACCTTTTTGGTCTTTTTCTTCTTCTCGGGTTTTTCTTTCTTTTTGCCTTTGCCGCCGCCTTTAAGGTCGCATTGGGCTTCTTGGTGTTTCTTTTCAGGGATGGGTTTTTTGGGGAGGCCCTTTGGTGTCACCATTCTTATTTCCATTTTTGGTTTCTTACTTTTGCTCTCTTTCTTCTTGCCAATTCGCAAGATGAAGACGTCTTTTTCTGGTGAAGGGGCGCCTTTATCGTAAAAGTCTTCGCAGATTTTGTCTGATGGTTGGCAGTCAGCACATCGTCTGTCTAAATTAGGGTATAACTGCTTTCCATCTTGAGATTTCGGTTTTTCTTTGCTGTATTTATAAAGCGACTTGCATTCTTTGTCTTTTAAGAACACTGACCTTTCTTCTAGATCCATTGGGAACTGCATGACAATAACTTGTCCGAAACAAGACATGCGTAAGAAAACATCTACACATCCAATTACATCATTTATGGTAGAAACGATATTATAATCATTCTTCAGTGTACGAGAAACAGTTTCTGACTTACCAGCTTTCTTGTTTTCTGTCACAGCATTAATTATTTCTTTAAAAGTACTCGCTATTGGTGTTGTAGCCACTAATTCATTAACCTTATCAATTTTTGAGGGATTTTTTAATTTAAAAATTTCAGGTTGGTTAAATGAAATAGAATTATTAACCCACTTTTGAGTATCTTCTTGACGATGTTTTTCTGACGACGAGCGCTTTTCGTTATAATTGATACTAACTTCGCTTTCATCTTTACGTAAATCCATCAAAATTTCATATTTTTTTGCTAAGTATTCTTCTTGAATTCGTTGTTGTTGTTTAAGGTGTTCCTCTTGCATACGTCGTTGTTCTTCGAGGCGTTCTAGCTCCAATTTGATTCGTCTACTTGATTTTTTTGATGTTCCAGATGCTTTGTCACTTTCTTTGTTTCCTGTTGCAGAAGTTGTTTCACATTCGTTGCATTTTCTTTTAGCGTTTAAAGTATCTATCGAAGCACCAAAACACGGGAAATGAAAATATAATTTGCAGCTAATACACTGAATAATATCGTCCGTAATTGGAAATGAACATAGATGACATTTTTCAATATTCTTATTTGAATTTTGTTCACATTTAGTACATTTCCAGTCTTGATCTTGTACATCAGATGTAACTCCTACGCATATAAAATGAAACCATGCATCGCAAACATCGCATTGTATCATATCCAAATTGTCTGTCTGATTACATAGTAGACAATTTGATCTGTGCGAATTTTTATTGCCTGGTCGCTTTGCACTCATCTTATATACAATTATATTTGTAGTGTTGAGAAATGTTTAATACTTCTTTGAGAGGACCAAATAAATGTAAGCTCTTCTTACTTCGTTATTTATATTTAATTTTATTGGAATCTTTGATTCGCTACAAATATCTACAAAGGTATTACAAAGTATTAGTACAATAATTTTACATAGTTGTTAATTCCTTACAATTGGTCTATCCTTCCAAAGTATAATTTATATCTCTATTTTTTATATATTTAGATTTATTTATTATTTATTGACAAATTATATATTTATTTTTGTTTGTTTTTTATCAATATGATGGACGCCAACTTTTTGAGTTTATTTTATTTTAAATAGCGTCTGCGTCGTCAACAAACATATAGGTAAAAAAAGCATCGTTAACCAGGGGTGGACCGTGAACTTTGAGGGTCCTGGGCTAATATTGTTTGGGGGCCCTACCTTAAGAATCTTTTAACCGGCAGTTTATTAAAAAACTTTTGTTTTTTTAATAAAAAAATACAAGGCAACGGGAATAGAAGAACTTTTTCATTTTATATTCCAAATTAACATTAACAAAAACAGAAAATAACATTTATTTTTATAATTAATAATAATTTATAGTCATATGCAGATTTATAAAAATGATTAAGCTAATCCTCATATTCCGGTATTTAAAATTTAATATTTATTGTTTTATGAAAAGGTAAATACTAGGATTAGATTAAATTACATTTTAAGAAATAAATTGGCAAAATTATAGTTGAAGTCGGTAATCCATAGTGTTTCTTATTTATTCATATCTACTTCTCTTTCTAAGACGCAAGAGTGTACTTCGTGCAGCTGTCAACTTATCCCTATTCCTATTCAATTAAAAATTATCGAAAGCAACGTCTACACGTAAATTTATTTAAGCATCGCTGCAGGGGATGCTAATGTCTGCCTGTGTTATTCTGATTGTACGCAACAGGGGGCCCTTTGTATCGCGGGGCCCTGGGCTGCAGCTCTTAAAGCCCATGCCTAAATCCGCCACTGTCATTATCACATCTTGGTTAGATGAATTTACAAAATTTATCAACAGTGTCCATGTAGAAAGATACAAAATTTGAATTTGAAGGACATTACTTAGTTAAGTTAATTTGTTGCATCTAAAATTAGAAAATTCTAATTATAAATAAGATGGTTACAAAAATCAATGTAGTATCATTATGATTCAAGATTAACTTCAACAATTTTTGTTTTTGCTATTATTTGTTCAATTTTAGTATATATTTTTAAAGAAATATCCGTACTGCATTAAAGATATTTCCTTGTATTTGGTTCACGAAGTCAAAGATGGTGAAAAGAATCAAGGTTTCTGCAACACTCTCTCTTTTTTCTTTATAGCATCAGCTGTTGCTACTTGCTAATGTAAATTTCTCCTCTACAACTGATAAGTATTTACTTGTTTACTCATTTACTGATTGGTGATAGCACTACATTATCAACAATTTCAACAATGCACACAATACTCGAAATTTGATTTTATATTACAAAATCTATTTGTTAATGTTTTAATCGTTAATTCTATATATAATTCCCTTTTGATTTCACAACTGGTTATGATTAAAGTGACATTACTTATTGACTTTTGTAGTAAGAAATTTAATGTACTTGTTCTACTTTATTATTTGCACTTTCTGCATAATTTACTTCAAAAAGTAGGCTGCAATATATTCAGTTTGTAATGACGGTAATAATTACAAAAATATTAACCTGCATTATGTTCCGTGAAGGTACTTTATGGATGAAATGAAATTTATATTTATTGCAAAATATTCACGTAAGTAAATACAGGTTATATATTTACATTATACTATCATTAAAATTATTTTAAGTATGTCACAATTGATTGCACTATCAAAAATAGTTTCACTATTATCTTCCTAAATGCTATACGTATAATTAAAATGTAATTTTTTATCGTAATTACATGCATTAGTTCATATCACTTTTTTGTAGATATTTTTCATACTATATTTTACATTAGTAATGTTATATTTTTACACAATTATGCAAATTACATGTAAAAACCAAATATATGTATTTTTTCGATCATATAATACCGGAAGTGTATTGCAATTCTACTGATTTTGACATTTTGAAAATTTAACGGATGTCCACGAGTCAGTATTCGCAAGACATATTTGAAAAAAGACATTACAAACTTAAGTATGCCTCTTTGCGTTATACACACCGCATGTTGTTCTATCTCTTTCTACTTCACAACGTTGCATAGACCGTCTCTGGCGAATCTTAGCAAATTCTAGGAAAGGGTGAATTACCGTTTTTTTTTAGATAATCTTAAACAACAATAGTTCTTTTTGTATTAAATGCGCAAAGTTTGGGTTTTTAGTGCGTATGATGTTAAATTTTTGACGAGGTTTGGCGAGTCAAAAAAGTCATTCGAACACAAAAAAAACCATTTCGCGCACAAAATACAAACAATATTTTTCTAAGTACAACTAATTTGCAACGTTAATTATATTTTCCGTCACCGTCAAAAAACGTTTTCCCAGATACTTTGCGCACGGTGTCAAGGTAACCCAACAACTGTGAAAAAATCGCGTACTTTATGCATTGTTATTAGAATAAAAAAAAAATTTGACTCTTGAAGAAAAAATATATAATAATGTTAACCATAAAATTTATTAATTAACACAAAATCATTGAATTATACAAAAAAATAAACAAATTTATAATCAAAATTTTCGTCAGCGAGAATTGGATCAAAGTTTTCTTCGGATCTAATTCCTTTAATCCATCATGGTCGACCCGTGTGGGTAGATACGTCGCGTTAAAGATCAAGTGGGATAGGAGCGACGCTGCTATTGTTCGAGAATTTTTTAGAGTCCGAAAGGCTCTAGAATATTCTAGACATTATTTGACGGCAGGAATATAAGGGTCACATCGGGAGACATGTAAAGTAGAAATAAATAAATAGTTGTTGATATAAATGAATAGTTGGTGATATAAATAAATAGTAATATAAATGAATAGTTGGTGATATAAAGAAATAGTTGAAGATATAAATAAATAGTTGATGATATAAATAAATATATTGTTGAAATAAATATTGCGTAGTTTTTTATAATTTTTATTCGTTTATTAAACCTAGTTATATAAATATTCGTGTTTCAACCATTTTTTCACTTCACCTAAACAAATAAACCTTACAATATAGACCATCCATGTTCAGTCATAGTCATACTTGTAGGTAGCGCTATTAATATTGTTCATAATTTATTTACTAATTCATAAATATCAGCACCAAGTTGTTTCAAAACTTCATTTGCATTGACGGCAATATTAGATTCATTATAAATTAGGCTTTTATGTTTCCACAACAATATTTCGGCAAATAGTTTTTGTTCTTGACAATTGTACTCCAAATCAAACAAATATTTATAATGTCTGTTTACAGGACACGCATTTGCCCTCCAAATTTATTTATTATTATTTTCGAAATTCAAAAACTGGTCAGTCTAGGGGGGAGGGTCGTTCTTCAAATCCGCCAGTGCGTCTAAATTGAATAGAAATCTCTTAATTTTTAAACAGATTGAATGAAAAATAAGATTATTTAATGTAAACATATAATATTTGACTCAAATAATTTTTATTCAGTACTATACAATATTAATTTAGTGTAATAGAGTCGAAACTTTTTTTTAAGTACGTAACTCGTCAGTATCATAACTTCCGGGGGAACACACGCTAGCTACGCGAATGGGCCTCAAGCTACCTTCCCATGGCGCGTGGTTTGGTGAGCCTTGCGCTGATCGTGGGCTTGAACGAGCACGTGCTTTAACTCGCTTGTGATAGGGTCATTACCCATTTGTGCCGGGTCCGCCGAACCAATCCTTTGATTCGTATCAATTTGCCGATAACTGACGGGAAGCCCGAATCGAACCAATGAGCCACGAGTCACCCCATTCGCCAAAAGTAGCAAAAAATTCGCCGAAACACGCGCCATGGGAAGCCGGCTTCATAGGTGAGGGGGCACACTTGGCTTTTACGTAACTAAACCACAATTTGGTGTCGTCATTGATAATAGATGGCAGTACCAAAGTGTGAATAGTAGGGAAAATACTACATACTATATATCACTGAATCTACCTTGAATTCAATCGTTTTTATCAATTATTGACCTTCGTTACTGTTGCAAATTGAATAATATTGACAGTTCTATGGAATAATATTATTCAATCGTTATGTCAAATTTAAATCTTACCTAGCAAAACACTAACATTTTTAATGTTCGCTGCCACAATGCTGTTAAACTAATGAATTTAAAATGTCTTTCTAGAGAACAACTAAAATGATAATTATAAAATTTCTCTAGTTAATAGTATTCTACGAAACAGTTTTATTCAAAAGATACAGTTAAAATCTAAATCCATTCTCGAGAAAGAAAATGCAAAAATTGCAATAATCCGCTTCTGGAGACAAGTAGACTTAATACCTGCTGAGTAGAACCTGCCTCCCGTATTTACGAGTTAAGTCAAGGCAATCGCCAAATAATGTTAACCAAACTATACGCTGTATTGTTATACATACTAAAAAAATACGTCAATTTATTTTTCATATGAAGCTAGTACTAGAATATTTTACAGAAATTTTCTTCAAATATTGTTTGCCGAAATATTTATCTGTTACGAAATATTTGCAAATGACAACTGTCACTTTCTATTGATTGATTTCTACCAGAAGTTCCAATGATGTTAGAAGCTTAAATACAAACCGTAGGTGACTGCTCTAAGCGCCTATGCGGTTCAAGGTTCAAGTCATAAATGAGCCTTTGTAGGAAACAAAATATAATTAGCAACATTTTAAAAATTTTTTTTTTTCATTATAAATTATTTATTTAATATGTGCAAAGAAAATTTGGATAAAAACAGTTAAATTATAAATTGACACTCGCCAAGGAGTACTTTAATGGCAAAATAACCTCAAGATGATTTGATTCATACATACGAATATTCCATAATTCGAATAATTGTTGAAATTGACTTACCCAACTAAACATTTAGTGTTATCGTATGTTTTTTTTTTAGTTTTTAAAGGTTTTAAATATAAATTCATCTTTTTATATTTTGAAAGAAAGTCAATTGGTGAAAAGAAAACAAACATAATATTTATAAAACAAACATATTTAGGTACGTATGGATGTGAAAATAATCAAAGCAAATAGGTAAAATTTTACTAAACATTATTCATTAGAATATTTTTGTGAAAAACGCGTTCCAATGGCGCAACTAGAATTTCGCCATTCATAAACGTTTGTTCCCATCATTTAATAGATCTATTTTAACTCATCCAAATATTTTGTACTGCATTTTATACTTAAAATATTAATAATATTCTCGAAGGTGGTAATAGAAGGAGATACTAATTCAATATCATTCAGCGGTAGAAGAAAGTAAATATTTTTTAATATCTAGAAGTGTGCCTACAAAAAGCATCCGATATTTTGGCTACATCTAAAATTTCAGTAAGACAAAAATTAATGTTTTTGCTTTTTAAATTGAAAACAATGTACCTTATATTAATATCAATTACAAACGTCAAAAGTCAAATGTCACCATGGCGGAAATTCAAATTTGCAATGAATTTAAGATATTCCCACATCAGACTTGTAGAGTGTTCTTTATACATGCATGATGCATGAGTATATGTAATTTCGTATAAACCATAAATACTCATTACTGTTATAGAGTAGCAAGTATACTTTGTATTTGATATTTGCAATTGATATCATAACAAGTCCAAATGATAGCAACTGAATCCCACCCCAGTACTGATTTTCATTTTTCAGATCTTTATACTGATAAACAATTTGAATTGGTATTTAAATATTAACTAAAATTTATGCAATCTACCTACTGATTTCAGTAATAAAATAATTGATTTAACGTTTAACTAGTGATTTGGTTTGGATTTGAAAAGAACTGGCAACTGTAGCAATAACAATAAAATTATAGTGATAATATTTTTATTTTAGAGCGTTAGAGAAATTTTAGATTGTACGACGAGTGTTCTGCAGAAAACTAACATTTAAGTTGAAAAATAAATTCACCCCTAGGCCGCACAGCACCATTTAAATAAAATAAATGTATATCTCCTAATGTGATAAATATATTTTATGTAGTATATCTCACTACAATTTACGTTAATAATAGTAAATTGATAGATAATAGTATATTATTCAATGAGCATGTAATGTGTGCTATTACACATGAGAATGAAGTTTGCCAACACGAGCGAAAGCGAGTGTTGTAAATCATTCGAATTCGAATGTGTAATAGCCATTACTATACTTTATCCACAACTATAACAGGAAAATATTTGTTTATTATAAGCAAATATGTTATCATCAATATCAACTATAAAGTATACTTGCTACTCTATAATAGTAATGAGTAAAGGGCGGGGTTATGCACTAAAAAGTATCAAAATATGCATGCAATATGCATTAAAAAATCATGAAAATATGCATGATATATGCAAAAAAGTTATAAATATGCACTTTACAATAAAAATATGCAAAAAAATAATGTCATCAGGCTCGTTTTACTGATATTATTTTCTTATTTCTATTTTTACATGTAGTGTTTTATTTGGAACATTTCATGAAATGTATAAGACAATAAATATCACAGGTAATTCTAACAAAAATAAGAAAATCTCTAATTCATATTCATATTGAAATTTACAAAAGCTCTTTTTTGAAACAAAAATCAAAAAAGTCATCTTTAACGAGAAAGTTGCTATATGCTCCTCATATTTTTAATACATTTTTTTTCGGCATTACTAATTGTTGTTATAGTACCAAACATACAAAATTCAATGACAGATATTATTTACTTACCTTACTTACAAAATAAGAATTACTTAAGTTCTAAACAGTTCTAAAACACTGATAGAATCCCTTTTTTTTTGTTCTGACGAGAAATTAAATATGATTGTAATGGTTTCAATGTGTACATTTTATATAAATGCTCACTAGTTAAAAGTACGATCAAAATTTTATTTCTTGTAATATACTGTTTTCAAAAAAGAACAAAATTTGTCAAAAATTTATTTTTGTTTTTGGAAAAAGTCTTAAAATATGCACAAATATGCAAAAAAAAAATCAAAATATGCAATAAAGTATCATTAAATGCAAAATATGCATTATTTTTTTTAGATATTTGGCATTAATTTTTGATGAAACGTGAACATATGAAAACAGTTTGTTGATATGCCTAATATAAACAACACATGCAATTGCATAGAATTCGCTCTTTAGTAATGAGTATTTATGGTTTATACGGAATTACATATACTCATGCATGTATAAAGAACACTCTACAAGTCTGATGTGGGAATATCTTAAATTCATTGCAAATTTGAATTTCCGCCATGGTGACATTTGACTTTTGACGTTTGTAATTGATATTAATAAAGGTACATTGTTTTCAATTTAAAAAGCAAAAACTTTAATTTTTGTCTTACTGAAATTTTGGATGTACTTAAAATATCGGATGCTTTTTGTAGACACACTTCTAGATATAAAAAAATATTTACTTTCTTCTACCGCTGAATGATATTAAATTAGTATCTCCTTCTATTACCAACTTCGAGAATATTATTAATATTTTAAGTATAAAATGCAGTACAAAATACTTGGATGAGTTAAAATAATTCTATTAAATGATGAGAACAAACGTTCATGAATGGCGAAATTCTAGTTGCGCCATTGGATCGTGTTTGATTAGTAAAATTCTACCTATTTTCGATTTGCCTTGCATTGATTATTTTCACATCCATACGTACCTAAATTTGTTTGTTTTATAAATATTATGTTTGTTTTCTTTTCACCAATTGACTTTCTTTCAAAATATAAAAAGGTGAATTTATATTTAAAATCTCTAAAAACTAAAAAAAAAACATACGATAACACCAAATGTTTAGTTGGGTAAGTCAATTTCAACAATTATTCGGATTATTGTATATTCGTATTATGAATCAAGTCATCTTGAGGTTATTTTGCCATTAAAGTATTCCTTGGCGAGTATCAATTTATAATTTAACTGTTTTTATCCTAATTTCCTTTGCACATATTAAATAAATAATTTATAATGAAAAAAATTACAAAAAAATGTTGCTAATTATTTTTTTTTTCCTACAAAGGCGCATTTATGACTTGAACCTTGAACCGCATAGGCGCTTAGAGCAGTCACCTACGGTTTGTATTTAAGCTTCTAACATCATTGGAACTTCTGGTAGAAATCAATCAATAGAAAGTGACAGTTGTCATTTGCAAATATTTCGTAACAGATAAATATTTCGGCAAACAATATTTGAAGAAAATTTCTGTAAAATATTCTAGTACTAGCTTCATATGAAAAATAAATTGACGTTTTTTTTTAGTATGTGTAACAATACAGCGCATAGCTTGGTTAACATTATTTGGCGATTGCCTTGACTTAACTCGTGGATTATTGCAATTTTTGCATTTTCTTTCTCGAGATTGGATTTAAATTTTAACGATATTTTTTAAATAGAACTGTTTCTTAGAAAACTATTAATTAGAGAAATTTTATAAATACCATTTTAGTTGTTCTCTAGAAAGACATTTTAAATTCATTAGTTTAACAGCATAGTGGCAGTGAACATTAAAAATGTTAGTGAAAACGAGTATTTTGAAGAAAATATCACGACCGAGAATAAAAATGCAAATGAATGTGTCTAATTTTTTAAAAAGTGACGATAACGAGAGTGCACCAATGTCAAAAACAGTAGAAATGACTCAAGTGCCTTTTACTGCAGTTAGAAGGATAATTAGTGAAGGTGTACCTCTCAAAAAAATGATGCTGGAAATACACGAAATTTATATGATATTGAAAAAGATGCCATTCGTCGGAAAATATATTCCCTTCGCTTAGATTATTCAATCAGAAATTAAAAGATGAATGCGATATTATGTGCTGTTAATTTACTTCGCAATGTGCTTATAAATATGAACTTTAAATTAAAAAAAAATGATAAACGTCAAGTCTTCATGGAAATTATACGAATATTTCAATGGTGCAATCATTATCAGATTTAAAAAAGTTTCGTGAAGAGAATCGTCCAATTATATATTTGGACAAAACGTGGTACGATACACATGATACGATACGCATTATCTAATGCTAGACCGATGACAGAGAGAATTGTACAACTATTCCAGTTTCATGGGGTAAACAATTAATTATACTATATGCGGGAAGTGAACAAACATGGAAGAACGGAGCTTTACTTTTATCAAGTCATTACATGAAAAACGCTTGGCTGGATTATCATGGTAATATATGTTGTCTGAAATTTTTGAAAAGTGGTTTTGCAATAAATTATTACCAAATGTTCCAGATAATAGTGTAATAATTATATCCAAATCCAGTAGTTAAGCAGAAATTCGGGAATACTTAAACCACCATGACATATTCTTCGAGGAAACATTTACTTAAAGTGAGTTATTGCAAATAGCATAAACAAAACTTATAAAAAAAACGTACATATGGCTGAAAAATTAGAAAAATTTATTATCAAATACTACTAGCCTGGTAAGTATGGTCTCATATTTTTTTTTAATCTTCTTGATACGTGCTGAAATGCCATTAGTCAAATATCTTTAACTAAACTATACATATAACCGAGAAAATTAACTGGATCTAGCAATAAAACTATAAATACCGCAATTGTGATAAATCGCCATATCCCTTACTTTCTGTAGTATAACAATGTTTGACAATGTCCCATATTTGGGCCGCTATATTCATGCATTGAATCTTTAGGCCACCTGCTATGTATAGGAAAATAGTCTTACGGTCTTTTAACATAAATTCTATTTTCGTTTAAAATAATGTCTCATGGGAATGTAAACTGCATTTCCAAAAATGTTTCCAAATTATTTGCAATACATGTTGTTATGCTGAATTTTTGTTTAATTATATCAACAGAGTTATTTTAAAGAAAAAATTATCAAAAATTTGTGTATTTAATTTACGTACTACTACCACAAAAGAATATGCAGTATTATGCAGCGCGAAATTTAAATCATACCTTGTACGTATAAAATAGATTCGCATATTATAACAATTCATTTGTGAAGTAAACTATTATGATTAAATTAGTGTAATAACATTTACAGATATCTCTTAAAAATTATAGTTTTTGTAATATGTTGTTAGTTTCAACAATATTTTTATAACTCTTTAGATAATCAAATACATTATAAGAATTTAATTTATTTCTAATAATATGAAGGATATAAATATTATAATGTTTTTAATATTTATATATTCTATATTATTAGAAATAAATAACACATATTCTTATGTTATTGACTTCCTAATGAGAAATTTTTAATAAGTTATTATTTATTTTAAATTATTAATTTAATCTCAATAGAAACTTTCAAGATGAATAAAATAAACGCTAACTAATTGTTTTATGCGATGAATAGTTTATTTTGTTAAAATATTTATAATGTTTAATTAAACCAGTTTTTTATATATTTTCATATTACTTTTTCTTACTTAAAAGTTTATTTTATTTACATTTATATTATTGTTTACAATAGCTTATTTTGTTTGTAACTGAAATATTCATAATAATTGTTGATAAAGTTTTGTTTTTTTAATTCTTCGTTATATTTTTTTTTTAATTATATTTTATTTACACTTTAGTACATTGACATATGATTTATTTTAATATTTTGTTATTGTATTAATGTGTCAGGGATAATGAAAGTTGTATTTTATTTTGATGTTGATTTGGATTTCCCGCTCCACATTATTCCCCCGCTTTACGCCGTACAATTTGTAAAGAAATCTGCCGACAAACTGGCCAAGTGGCGCTACTGTATATTGTTTATACTAGACTACTACTAAATTCGATAGTACTGGTAGGACATGTGTTGACTACAGCTTATGTTTCAAAATTTGTTTCCATTATATTTTACATTACCATACATGAAGTATAATATTGTTATATAATTATGCAAATTATTTATAAAAACCAAATATGTGTTAATTTTTTATAAATATGTATCTACCTTATTTAATTTCGAAAAGCTATTTACATTAGCGGATATTGTGTAATATATTTTAAATCTTATCTGCATGTATTATGAAACATTACATGTTTACATGCGTATAAGTTGTATAATATAAATATATAAGACGAGGAAAGAATGGAAGGTCGTAATATGATTATGATACAAAATACAAAATACACATGCCGTCTGCTAAAGTGAATCATTTATTGATAGGACATATATTTTTGTCTAAGTAATGGATAATAATTGCGTAGGCTTCCACAGTCTGAGTCATGAGAAATATTCGATTTCCGGGAATGGACTGTGTCAATTTTTGAGTCAGAGCTCAACGTTTCGCCCGCAGTCGTATGGGGCATCTTCAGGAGCAAGAACGTTTTACTGTCGATAAACAAGGTTACTCGACGTGTCAACCACGCTAGAGGCCAAGTTTAAGCAATAAAAGCGCAAGGGACGACTCAGTTTATAAGGTTACCTGACGTGTAAACCACGCTAGAGGCCAAATAAACCAAGTGGCGAGTGAAAAGCGAGAAGTTTTACTGTCATAAACAAGGTTACTCGACGTGTCAACCACGCTAGAGGCCAAGTTTAAGCAATAAAGGCGCAAGGGACGACTCAGTTTATAAGGTTACCCGACGTGTAAACCACGCTAGAGGCCAAATAAACCAAGTGAAGTGAACTTGGTTTATTTGGCTTCTAAAGGGAAATTTTCAAGTTTAGAGGCATAGAGTTTACTTGTTTTTAAAATAAATTTTATATAGTATAGTCTAACATTTTTAATTACAATACTTTAATTGTTGTAAATAAATATTATATGACAAATTGACAAATGCTTTTCTCCATTTTAAAAATGAGAAACAATTCTATCTGTTTGTAAAACAAAACAGTACTTGTGTTAAATCACTCCGTATTTTCTATTCTGAAAAAATTAGTAATGTAATTAGATTCAATTATATTCGTATAATTGAAATTATACGCTCGCATTTTTTTTTTCGTTATTACTATAATGCCCTTCCCTAACCTGAATAAATAAAGATCACATAATGTAGTATTACTTTACATCACTTCATACCTGATTAAAATAAATCAATTAAATATGTTTCTAAATTGAATATTATCCACAAAATAAATCCGATAACGACTCAAATTCAAATATCGCAATGTAATTCAACTAGTTCATTAGCTAACTTCAAAGCGATCCACGGACGCACATCTTAGTGTTTATATTTAATTAAAGCTATTATAATTCATATAAATTCTAGCGAGATTCTCGCGAGACTCACGAGTTTCTCTTCTCGCTTGTGTTATATCGATTTCGTCTTGTTTTTGTAAATGTCTCGCATATTTGGTGCGACATACTAATAAAGGCGAATTTCCATACATTATGTTCTATGAATCATTTTCACTTTTTCATTTTTCGGGAAAACTGAAATGAAGGACATTCGTTATCATGTTTTTTAAAAATAATTGGCTCCGCGTGAAATTATGAGCTTCACATACGTGTGCACTTATTAATTAGTTATCTAATACAAGTTATAAAAAAGAAGCATAGAATTTTGCTAAGTAAGTGCCAATGTAAAATTATTAAATAAATTGACTGTTCTTTGTCTTCAATAAAAATCACCTACGATCTACGAATAAGTGAATCGGTATTTATATACCACATCAGACATTTAAATTTTCTATAATAATCCACAAATTTGTCTATTTGTTCTTCATTCTCACGCCTCTTGAAAACCATTTTTAAATATTATATTCTTTCACCAAAGTACGCCGTGCGAGAGCATGAATAGAGCAATGAACTAATATAACTATGTCACTATTTACATTCTTCAATTTTTTTACATTGTATATAGATCTTACGTTACAGAAACACTAATTAATTTTTAAAAAATTTGTTTATTATATTCTTTTCTTTCTTATACTAACACTGAAATTAATTTTCAATATTTTCTTTCGAAATTTTTGTCTTTAAAAAATCTATTATAGTTTATGGATGTAAGGCAGCAGCAACGTAAATTGTTGTAACAGAAATTTCGTAAAAATGTTTATTCATCAACAAAATCATCAAATTGTAATAACCCAATGTATTTAAAATACAATACTAGTACATTATACACTGAGGGACTAAGCATGATTTAATCCAGAAAGTATAGTTTTTAATCCCGGAGGTGCAAATAGAATATTATTATTATTATAGGATCGTAATTTTACATTTTGCTGATATGAAAAATTTTATATTTGAACTGTTGTCATTTGTCATCAAAAACATAATAGAAATTATAGGTAATATACCTAATAAGAACCATAAATTTATTGGAAAAATTTACGAGTAGTCAAAAATGACACTTAGATCACGACAGCAAAGCTGGAGTGATTTAAGAGTCATTTTTGAACCGAGTTGTCGTTAATTCGCAGGAATTAGGAGTAATTTTTTTTAATCTTTTAATCTGTGTCGGTTGTTATAGAAATATACTTCTATTGCATAATAATTGCAAGTACTTTTGCGACATCTACAGCTAAAGTGCTACTTGGTCCATAATTTTAAAAAAGTTCGTTTGAAAATATTTCGCAAACAGTACTTGATTAAAAAACTCCTATTTTTCACACTAGTTGCATAAATAACTATTTTAACGTAAGTAACAAATAAAAATACTTACGCCTGCAATTCTTCTTTCTTCTTGACTGAAAACGTCACGTTTGACTCGTCTGGTTGGAGCAACAGCATCAATTTTTAAGGATTCTAGCGCCTCTGAAAAATTTTATGTGTTACTTTTGCTGGTAAATAAAAAAGATTTTTTTCTGGTCAAAAAATAAGCGATCAAAATGCAGTCAAGGCCAGATACTTCTTAAAGACCAGAAAAAACTACATTGGCATGTAGTATCTATTTTTATCTTACATTACAAACAATAAAAGCATATAGTCATATAGTTTTCCTTGATTCATAATAGTATATTGTGTGTCTGGTAGGAATAGTTATTTGTGCTGCTAGGTAGGAAAGTTGTTCTTTTCTGGTCCGAAGGATATGTATACGGCCGAGACGCAGTCGAGGCTGGATACTTCTTGAGGACCAGAAAACAACTTTACTACCATGTAGCAGTACACACTACTTTTTATCCTACACAACAAAACAACATAATAAAATAATATAAACATCTTACGAATACTAAATAATTTGATATTTAACTTAACTTCAAAGAAATTTGTGAAATTGATTACCAACATTAGAAATAGAATAAGAACAAAAAACAAACATTTTATTTTGACATATAAAAAAGTAATATATTCCCAGACGCTGGTGGAAATTGCAGGATGAGCCGTAGCAAGGCCAGCAACACGAAGAGTCCGGGACGTAACTTTTCCTATGTTTACATATACTTTTTTTTTGATCGAGTTGTGTCATATTCAATAATAATGAAATAAATATTATTGTATTTTTATTTACGGAAAACAATGGACTGCGTTCTGTACAGGAATGTTTTGTCACCGGCCGGAAAAAATATTCCCGACTGTTATTTTTCATGGCCTAGCAACTACACTAAAATACCGGAATAATGCATTTTCCGTTTCAAAAATATACAGGAAACGTCAGTTTTCGTCCGATCGAAAAAAATATGTTTTTTGATATAAAATTTTGCTTCAATTTTAAATGAATCACAAGATCTAAAAGAAAAATCGAACTATTTAATAGATGTATGCTATGTTGCAATGTATAAGATTCACTTGCGTCACATATAGCAAGTATCGAAAGTGATAGATAACGTGCGAGATTGTAGATTGAGATACGAGGCGCGGAATGTCGATGGATTTAATTACACGAGCACTATTATATACTTTCTAACGAGATATTACTTTTCTGATGACCATAAAATAATTTAAAAAAATATGAATATTACTTCAAGTTTCGAACTACATTTTTAAGTGACAAACAAAAACTAATCGTTCTTGAAAGAGTCGACATTTGATGTTGGGACAAAATGAAAACTAATAACAAATAAGTTTAAATATTTAAATTGGTAAGTTTCAAAAAAATAATATTTTATTACAACGATTATTTTGATCTTTCAATCATCATGTTTGTAAATAGTTATTTGTATCACTAGTTATTATGTGACATTTGTTTTAACGTAAAAAATAAAACGAATGTGATTTGATATTTTTCAACAGTTATACAAGATGAGTATAATATGAATAATAAATCAAAAATAGTTGTTTTAATTAACGGTTTACATTTTCAATAAAATAAAATTAAAAATTTTGACAGAATGAAATGCTAAAATATTTAAGTTGGCATCCCTACATTTTGCTGGCCTAGGCCTGCCAACAGAGAGTTTCATAATGAAACGGAGGCGCGAAAAGTATAATTTACAAGTGCCGTAGATCACAATGCACAATGTCTAGAGTAATATCAAAATAGTAAATAATACTAAGAAAAATAAAATGTTTAGATTTACTTGTGAATATTTTGATTTATTATATTCGTATTTTTTCTTCAAAATACCATCTATTGTCAAAAACGAATAACTTAAATTTTAATATTAATGTATCATTTTTCTTTTTTTTTTTATGGGTACTTTTCATTAATAGTCTACTGGAAGTATTATATTATTTCTATTCGTGTTGAATACAAAAATTTATTATTTCACAATATTTATTAATCTTGTTCTTATAAATAATAAAAACCCTCATAAAACATTATTTATGATAATGCCAAGGTTATATTAGATTGTTTTATAAAATGAAGTAAAAGGGTTTTTCATTATTTTTTTTTTACTAATTATTGAGTATAATTGGAGCAACTTTTTTTTCAATTAATAGTATTGGAGTAGTAGTTAACGGCAGGCTTCACAATTTAGGTGAATGGATTCAAATCCCTCAGTTGCATAAATATGTCCATGTATCTTATCACCCTCATTTACTGACCTTAATAGTTGATTAAAAACATGTGTTTTTTTAAATACTGAACTAGGCAAAAGAAAAATATTAAATTTTACCGATATGACCTAAAAATAGTAGTAACATTATCATGAGCTGTAAACAAACCGTAAGATATAAATATAATAGTTATTTTTGTAATAAGTGAGGAAACAAAAGTGGTTATTTAACGCATGCGAAAATTACATAACGAGACGAAGAGCAGAAGCTAAATAACCACCCAGTTTCCTTACGTGTTTACAATATTTTTTCTACTTCCGTTTGAGTAAGTATAAAAACGAATTTGAAATGATGAGTTTTTGACATTTTGATGACGTATGCAACATAAAAAAAAACAATAAAAACAACTGCTTCATTTTGTGCGACAACAAAATTGTTGGTTATAAACAGATAAACGATATTAAATATCATTTATGTTTTTTTAATTGTAAAATACAAATCTCTGTGAATCTAATAAATATAATAATTATATTATTATAATATTTGTAAAGATAATAAAAAGTAAATATTCTTCTTTGTAGCTGTTAATGTTTCTATATGAGCCTACTTTCCAAATTGATTTCGCGTGTAATAATGATCTCATTATTTCACTTGTGAATTAATGAAATCAATAACCTAACTGAAATTAGGGAAATAAAGAGACTCTTGTTAAACGAAAGTAGAAAAAAATTGTAATATTTTTATTTTTAAACTGATATTATACACAAAACTCAATAACTTTTAAAAATTTACTCTCATTAAACCATAAATTAAATTTAAAATATTTTTTTAAATGTATTATGTATATAAAATATTTATCTTGTCCTAAATATTAAAATGCAATTTAGTACAGAAAACCGTAATTAGCTTATTAAAAGTTCAAAAGTTCACCAAATAACAATACAGGTCAATAGAAATGAATTTAAAATTGAATTTCTAATAAATATTGAATAACATGACGTACATATATGATAAATGTATACTAAAATTAGAGAAGCGGTTTTTTTTTAATTAAAGCTAATTAATTGCGACCAAGGAGTAACGTTACACAAAAGACGCATTTTACTCCAAATTATTTTTTTTTCTTTTAACGTTTAAAAGTAAACTAATCTAAATAATTTCATACACGAATTCGTTAACCCGGAAAATTTAATCTACCAAGTAAATAAACACTTGTTATTGGTTACAACTGTCAATGTGGCAGTTAATTAATATTTCAAAATAATAATAATTGTTTTATTTTGGACTTTATCACACCAAATACTACATGACCTCTCCAATTTTCTCAGATAAACTTTTATTTAATCACTCATTTTTTTTTATTCACTTTATTGTTAAGCGAAATGAAATTTTATGTTTAACTTAAATGAACAATATCACATCGAATAAAATATCAAATGAGTTATTTAACATTGCTGTTAAAATTTCGATTAGCATTTTTTTTTTGTTGTTTATAATTTAAGCCATGTTGGTGCAGCTGGGTATACTACTGCATAATATTGTCTCCTAAGACATTTTTATTTAACGCTGGGACCAAAAATGTCACCATTAACCTACATATACATAATTTACATTATTATTCCTCAAAAACAACATTCTTATATGTAACAATTAACTAAACAAAAGGCTTTAAGTTTCTATGTCATTTTTTTTTCGTTGATTTTTTTTTGTTTATCTAAGGAATGTTCATTTTATAAATGTAGTAACTTTAAATACTTAATTTGTTAATATTTCTGCAACACTATCAGTATATTTTTAAATTAATGATTTTTAATTTATATAAAAAATAATTCTCTTTTCCAACTCTGATTTATATTTGTATTTGTAATTATTTATATTTTAATATAAAAATGATTTTCGAGCCGTAGGTTCATTAATTTATTACTAATAATAACTCTTAAACGAACGTTTCACAAATTTGACAATTTTTTTAGGAAATATTATGAGCTGTAACTAATTCGATTGCTAGTTCTACAAATTTTGTTATAACGGTTACATGTAATGAGAATGGTATCAAATTGATACGTTAAACAAAATATATTAGTTTTCGTAGCACAAAGTAATAATGCAAGTAAATTATTTTAGTTATATTTTTCCGAGTTTGTATGACAACTAATTATTTATCTATCATTCTACCAATATGTTTAGTTTGAAGGTAAATTACAAAATTTTTCTTCATATTCAAAGAATTAAATTTTAATAATAATCAAATAAAAAATAGCCGAATGTTGGTTATTTGGCTGAACTATTATTCGTCACATTAGTGATTGATACAGCGAAATATTAATATTTTTTCTTTATAAAATGGACCATTCGACTATGACATCGTTTAACAAATCCTGGAAATGTCTAGTCATCCATGAAAATGTTTTCTTCTTTCACTATTTACTTTCTTTTTACTGTTCAGATACTGTTTCATTCCTAAATTTAGAAATGTGAAATTGTGATTTATGTATAATTGATTTTATGTACTTAAATCGAAAGTTAGCAAAATAAAATTTTAAGACTAAATTAGTAACCTAAAAATACTCTCTTATTTGTCATTAAATAATTCTACTAATGAAATAAATAATTTGAGAATTAGATTTCTAAAATTATATTACTAATTTGTATCTCATAAAAAGTATCATGTAACTAATTTTTAAAGTCTTCGTAAGTAAAACAAATATTTACCGGACATTTTCTTATGTAAAATCCTTGTTTGTAAATGTTACATACATAGGGAAACAACATAGTAATAAATTTTACTATAAATTAGCAAATCCAGGAAATGCACTATTGGTAATAAAAATAAACATTACTTCTGCAAATAGATATGTAAGGACTTTCCATTCATATCTACATTTTTTTGATGACTTGTAAAAATAAACCACTCTTGTATTCATACCAGACTATTAATCATAATGTCAAAGTTCATATGATAATATGTACCAACAAATAAATAAAACAAATACTTGTTTATTTTATTTATTTATGAAAAAAATATTTTATATTGGTATAAAAATTATTTTATTTTGATAACTTTATATTAATAACAGATAATGAGATAATATCATACAAATTTAAAGAGTAATATTTTTATGTAGTTTATAATAAATAATATTATTTCTGCAAAAACATTGAAATATAACGCATTGTTTAGTTGTTTATAAACAAATGAAGAAACAAAAGAAATACTATTTTATGTTTTCTACCGTTAACTGTTTAATAACATTCCACATTAATACAACAAATTTAATACAAAATGATTACTATTATTTTTGTGTACAGAATATACTCATTGATATTAAACCATAAAACCGAAAAATTAAAAATATCATTTTCTATGTATTCAATTATGATTTAATATTAATTTAAGGATCACTAATATAACGATAATCAACTATTTTTGATTTTCAATTTTATGACTGCTTTTTCAATTTTTCAATGTTCAATTTTTATTAAAAAATATATAATATTTATGTTTTTTTTATTGTCAAACATCATTTATTGTTGAGTTTCAAAATCAATAAGAACCCAAGACTACGAGAAGTAGACTCGATATTATTTAATAGCATTTCATTACAAACATTTATTTTTATTAGGTAATACTTTGTTTCGTGGACCCAAATATTTAAAAAGTATAATTATGCATTGTACAATCTTTGTGAAATATTGGTAAATTTCACTTTCAAATTATCTATTCTTACCTGTCAAAATTGCAATTTTAATTTCTTCTTGGCACTGATTTATAACTTTTTCTATTCTCTCAGGGGCAGTAGCTGGAACTTTACATTTCTAAACAAAACAAAAAATCGCATAACCACAAACGAATTTTAAAATAATATTACATACACTTACAATACAATACAGAATACAAGGAATAAATTCTTATGATGAATTTAAAAATAATAAAATTTGCAATTTTATATTTACAAGTATTAGCCAAATTTAAAATTATTTTATTCGCACACTGTATATTTTTAAAAAGTTTTAAACTTTTTTTATTATAAATTAATTTTAATAAAATGCGACAAAAATGTTAATACACCTTATTATATGTATATTAAATGTGAAAAATAATTTGACATTGAACTCGTATTATAGATAAAAACAGTAATGAAGGTAACTAATAATAAAATAATTCAAATACAAACTTGTACGAAAACATCTAAAAAAAAATAATTACTCGTAGTTGTATTTTTCTTTATTCGATTTATTATCTGTATTTATTGTTTTGTAGAATGTTATCTTCGATAACAGCACGCGCCAATTTTAACTGATTATAAAGTTCAAGTATATCAATATTCAAGATTAAACTAAAATATATAAAGTTGTATTTATTATGTTATTAGTTTTTCAATTCTTTTAAGAATAAAAATACCTACTTGAGCATTTATAAAAACTACACAGAGGCACACAAAAAATATCACAGTGCAAAAAGTTGATCTGTTCGGCATTCTGGAGCACACCTTCACCACTCAAAGACAAAGTAAGAAATGATGTGGAGGCAGCTTGCTAATTACTTTTATTACTGGTTTGATTTAATTGCATAATATATCTGTAGCTAAATGTTGTGAAAACTTCCTTTCCAGCGTTCGATACTTGGGACTCCACCATACCACCTTGTTGAGCTGATTGCTCATGTGGGGATGAGCTAAATTGCATTCTGAACCTTATTTTCTGCGTCTATAAAGACGTCCAATATTAGCTAGGTTACTTTCACTCGTGTTAAATAACATCTTTCGGTTCTGACCCACATGCCAATTTTTTTTAAATAATATTTAAATTAGATATTTATTAATCCAAAATATGATCAAGAGGATATTATGTTTATTACAATTTGTTTAATTGAGGAAACAACAAATAAGTATAATAATTACTGTATACGATTTTAAAATTTCTAGGTGTGAAACTCTTGTTAGAATAATTAAACTAAATAAAAAACTGCTATTTAAAAATAATAATTAATCTAGTTATAGTATTTTTGAAAAATTTTGTTATAAATAAAAAAATATTTAAAAATTGTAAATGATCATGTTTTTAACCACTGTTGACCTATATACACAGTTATCTAGGGCAAACGAAACGAAATGTTAGTGGTTTTTTTTTTATTTTATAATTTTCTTTATCTTATTTTTTTAAACGTATTTAATTTTTCTAATATCGGTTAATCATATGCTTGTATTAAAAAATATATATAATTGTTTTATTTATGTTCTTATCTTTTTCTTTCCTTTTAAAATTTGTGCAATTTTTATAATTATATTTTTGCGTGCTAGCTTAAATGTTAGTTCATTGAAGTTCATTTCAAGTTATTACGCAATGGTATTTTGAACACTACTTTTTTTCTCTATGAATGTGCATGTCTGCACTAATAAATAAATAAGGTATTGCTTTCAACAGATTGTGTTGGTGTTCATTGGGTGAAATGAATTAGCAATTAAACTTGATAAAGAGGATCGGTTAATTTATCGAAGTTTGTATGTATGCGATGCGAAGTATTCATAGCTTCATACATAAGTTGCGCTTTGCGCAGATACATTCAGAAGACAGAAAAAACGTAGATGAGTTCAGTCTGTACTTATAACCCATGTAAACGTAGATTTCATCATTATTGTGTGTGTAGTGTGTGTGCATGATAATCTAACGTAGTTCATCGTACCTTCCTGTCATTTAAGTATAAATGACACACTGTTGTAAAAAAAATATATGAAAAACAGACTGAAATAAATCAAATAACGTACTATATATTATAACAATAGTAAGTATACGTATATTTACAGGTTAATTTTATTCTAATTATTCGTTTTAATAATGTAGTGTTAAAATTTACCCCGTTAAATTATAGTAATTAAAGGTTAAGGTAACCTCTAAAAAATGTTTGACGGTTTGAACCATGGACTGTGTTGTGTAAAAAATAAATTCATTTTCAGATTGTCGACTGTACAACAATGAATGTTTCTACTATAAAAGGGTCGAATCTTATACATTTATGCTTTGCTATAACATTTTTCACATCAGGGTTAATAATTAACTTTGTGCAATGTATATTATATTTTTGTCTAAGACCATTTAATAAGTATTTATATAGAAAATTAAATTATTATTTATGTTCATCATTTTACGCACGTAAGTATAACTTCATATACTCGTTGATTAACAGTTAAACATAACATGAGTTACAGAAGTGGTATTTCTGGCCGAATGGTGGTCAGGTACAGAGATTCTTGCATATATAGACAAAGATGATTTCGATAAGTACTATGGAAAAGAACATGCTTATTGTGTATTAAATCATACGTTTGAAATAGACTGGCTTATGGGTTGGATGTTTTGTGATAAAATCAATTGCTTAGGAGTATGTATATGTTAAAATTAATTGATTTACAATGCTAATTTTTATTTGAATTGTAGAACGCTAAAGCATACGCAAAGAAAGTAATTCAGTATTTACCTACGTTAGGTTGGTGTTGGAAATTTTCAGAATTCGTGTTCTTAGAACGTTCGTTTGACAAAGATAAAGAGATTATAAATCGTCAAATAGCAGAATTAGTGGATCATCCAGATCCAATATGGGTAAGTACAAATAAGAACGCGAATTTAAAAATGATATTTATGTTATCCTTCGTTAAAATATTGTTTCATTTTTGTCACATTTAAATAAAATATAATTGTTCCATTTTTGGTTATTAAATAAATTAATTTGGATCAAAGTACCTAATTTACCATTTTTTTATGATCAGATCTAATTTTAAAATACAAACATATATGTAACTAATTAAGGTCATCAACAAATGTGATAAGTTACCAAATAATCTAATTTGCTTCAAAAACAACTATTTTACTAATAAATTATGAACCTCAAACTATTTTCATATCAACGCCTATTTATGAATCATGTCCTAAAATCAACTTAGTATAGCTAAATTAAAAAAATTCTTCCAATAACAATTTTTTTCAATACTATATTTTATTTGATGTTAAATCAGAAATTTTTGCATCACTTATTTTGGCGTAAAAGATAACATTGTAATAATACAATAATTTTTTCTCTTTCCTTTTGTAGCTACTATTGTTCCCAGAAGGAACAAGATTTACACCAGAAAAACATCAGGCATCATTAAAATTCGCGAAAGAAAAAGGATTACCTGAATTGAAACACCACTTGAGTCCTAGAGTTAGAGGATTCATTGCCAGCCTTCCACCCATGAGGGGTAAAATGAGTGCTGTGTACGATATAGTTTTATCGTTTAGACCTAACGATCGCGTTAAACCAACTATCACGAATTTATTGTTCGGTAGAAAAGTTCAAGCTCATTTCTACATGAAGAGAATCCCGTTTGAAGAAGTGCCTGAAAATGAAGACGATGCTTCTAAATTTTTGCACGATATGTTTGTCAGAAAGGTAAGAAACGTATTTAAAAACTTATATGTAATACAGCAAGTTACTTTAAATAGTTTTTTTTAATTATCATAGTAATATTTGTAAAACATAAAAATATTGCAAGAAACATCTTCGAGAATTTGAAATAAAATCCGATCAAATATACACTTTTACATGTCCACATACATCCAGACAGATGGGCGAACAGACAACACTAAAACTATTAAAACCTTCATTTCGACATTTTGTATATAGCAGTTGATGTGCAGTAACATATTTTGTATTCCTTATTGAACTTATTATTCTAACTAATTCAATGTATATATTATTATTATTTATTGTAAGTACGCTTAGGTATATGCAACCAATGTAACTTTTAAACTTTTCAAAAACAATATATACCGGATGATCACAGATTATTTATTTTACAAATCATTAATAAAAATGCAGACAAAATAAATAATATTTTCCGAAAATATAGTTATATATATATGAGAAATTCTCGATACTCTCTCTCTCTCTACAAGAGAACAAAGTTGTTGAAAATTAAATTCTACATTATATAAGATCATAATTGATGCAACACGTCTGCAGTACGAGATATAATAAATATAAAATGTAATATGTTTAGTGAAATATCATGGATTATAATTTTTATTGTCTGTATTATAATATTATTTAAGTTGAATTTAGATTCTATTTCTTAAATAATATATCAATGTAATAAAAATATAAACCTAAAAAAATATTAAATAAAAGTATAATAGGTACATCGGATGAAACAAATTTTTATTATATAACTAATTTTAGTCTATAACAAAAATTAATAATTAATACCAAATTACATTAACTATAATACATGCCATTATCTGTCAAAACTATCACATTTATTTTTTTTTATTTCCATGGCTGTCTGATTTTGTACAAAAATGTTATATTTTATATTTAATAAATGTCATACTGCACACGTATTTTTGCATCAATTATAATCTTATCTGATGTAGAATTTTATTTTGAACAACTTTTTACTCCGGTAATTTTGCTCGAAATCCACCAGGAGAGAGAGTATCTGCAATTTTTGAAATCCTATGTCCCGCGTTTCGTTGCACACTTGTATAACTAAATTTTCGGAAAGTACTATTTATTTTGTCTGTATTTTTATTAATTTCAGTGTAAATAGTTGTCAGTGTTAAAATCACATTTTGTCAACAAATTATTGCTTTTTGGGAAATTGTAATATCTTATGGCTCACGTAAGAAAAATTTTGCAGGTACAAGAATAATCTTTTGTAATTAATAACGATAGTAGGGCACAGAAACTTGCAAAACTTGCACGTAGACGTTATTTCATTCAAAATGAATTGAAAAAAATGCTTTCAAATTAAATTAAGATGTATAACAATCTTCGCAAGTTATTTAAAGTTTAAAATGTTTAAAAATTCTAATCCAATAAATAGCAGTTTATTTTTTTCAGGACAAATTGCAAGATAGCTTTTATAAAACAGGAGATTTCTTTGCGGAATCTGGAATTGAAAGAGTAGAGCCATTCCGATTAACACGAGGTTACTATTCTCTAATAAATACAGTAGTGTGGTATATCGTTATTTTAATACCAATGTTATATTATTTAATGAAATTGCTGTTCAGCGGAGAATTACTGTACTTCTCAATAGGAGCAGGAATTATTTCATTATGTGAGTATAAACAATATAAGAAGTTATTTAAAATTATTTTCATGTTGAATATAAATATTTCAATGACAAAAAAATTATAAACACAATTATTTATTAAACATTATGATACTTACGGATGGAAGTTTAAATGTCAATTTATTTTCAGTTGTCCTTCTTTTGAAGAAATCGATTGGAATGTCTAAAATTAGCAAAGGATCATCATATGGGACTGATTCGCCAAAAAAGAGCCAATAGAATAGCTTTTATAATGAAAAGAATAAATATCTATTTTTATGAGGAAGTTTTAAATTCTATTTGACAGTATTTTCCATCACTATGTTGAGCAGTGATCGTGCCAATTTTTGTGTAGTGTATTAATCGTTTTGCACAAATCAATGCGCTAAATGATTAGTGCTTTATAGTTTTATACTCAATCATTTAGCAACGTGTCTTATAAAAAAAGAAAAACAAACTAAAAATATACAATAATACAACAAACATCGTGTCTACCTACAGAATAATACAATAATTTTTTACTTTACTTTATGGAAAGTAATTTTTGATATATACATTTTGTTACATTGCACAACTGTCCGTGTTCAAAATACTCATCGTATCGACACACAACTTTTGTACTGAATTATGTTAAACTTCCTGCCTGAAGCACAAATAATATTCCAAGACATTTTTATCCAGCGTTTGAAGCTTTAAATGTTCGGTAAACGTTATTCAAATGAAATATATTTTAATATATATTGAACATATACCGAAACTACTAGAATGTGACTAAATATTATTTATATTGTGATTTATTCGCATGGAATTTTCTGCTTGAAACATCTCTTCTGGTATTTTTTTGTAACTTTTATTTTAAAGTTAAATGTATGTACAAAAAGATTATGATATATTGAGAATATATTGTAAACTTTCATGTTTATCTGTGTACTGATTGGTTTATTAAATGTTAAACTGTTGTTTTACAATAAAGCTATTCTACTATTTTTATTCCCTAAATATAAAATAGTAAAACTATATTATCAGATGATGTACAAAGTGTGCACCAAAACGCGGAACATAGAAGTTAATTTTCTGTCGGAAACATACTTGGGAAATGAAATTCCGGAAACATTACTCCAACCGACATTTTCTAATATGCATATCAATTATCAATTCTCAATTTTTATTTTTTGAATTCTTAATAGTTTGCTAAAATATCACAACGATAAAATTGATTTTTGTTTATTTGCCAGTGAAAACTAAAATGTTCACTTCTTTTCTATTTCTATAAGATTTTAAAAAATAAAGAAAAATACTTTGAATTAATTTATTAAAACATTTAATGATAAATACAATTATATTAACAAAATAATAAGAATGTATTACATAATCTAGTATTTTTTTTTTCATAATAGTTCAATTATTAACGAAGGTGGTACATTGTATTTTTAATATATGTGTATGATACTTCAGACATTTATCACTTTTACTGAAAAATTTTAATTTTAAACAAATTTATATTAGCGTATTTTTTTAAAAATTGTTGAAGAAAGCCAATATTATACTCAAAATTCAAATCTTATGTTCCACGTTTTGATGAACACCTGTATCTAAAAAGCATATACAGGTAAAATGGAAGATAAAATACGAATCTCATAATAGTATATTGCGTAACATTTAAGGAAAGTACTCATTTTCGAACGTTGTTGAAAGTTGGTGAATAAGACGTTAGACCAAAAATGTACTTTACCTAATGTTATACCATCATACTAATTTTCTATGATTTTAACAGAAGTAGAAAACTGTACAGGAAAAACTTTCTGGCCGAGACCGGCAAATTTTTTCCTGTATTGGTATTTTAATTTGCCTAGTATAGTAATATTAATTTTGTAGTACTATTGTTTTTATTTACAAAAAAAAAATTGAAACATTTTAACGTTTCGGACAGAAAGTGCAATTTTTCGTTCGATCGCAGAAAAATATTTTATAGCGAGCTCTGCGACCGAATTTACTAGATTGGTCTGCAAACTTGACAACAGTGTAGTAAAAACAAACTGTAGCCACCACAGAACCAACCGCAATTACAAAACGAACACACTATACTAAATTAATATATTTTCAAATAAATTTTATTACTTGCATACTTTTGCACTCTATAACATTTTTTGAAATGTTTTTCAAATGGGATTAACTTTAAAAGTACACATCGAGTCAATGATTTTAAAATGTTAAAGTAAATTCCGTTAGGATTTTGTTTACACGTGTCCATATACGTCCAGACAGACATATGGACAGACATTAAAATTAGTCAAACCATATTGATTTCAATATGTGGACATTTAGTAAAATCTCTAAAAATCTATTAGTTTGATTACAATGTCTGCCTAAATCATGATTGTGGTGTTAGAAAAACAATTTATTGTATTCATCGAATTAATAAAAATTGCGTGCTTCTATTTCATGAAAACTCTTCCAATTAATATAAATTATAAATAGCAACATAAAGAATAATTTACATATTTACCTTAATTAAATATATTAGTTTCCTTTGCTTTCACTGTTACCCAACAGTAATCTAACAATGGAAATGTTTTATTTTTATCTTAATGATTTACGTAACGTACACACTGTCAATATTTTTGAAATATTAGTTTGAAAGATGTTATATAAACTACTAAAATGCATATGTAATTATTGGCTCGACCAACTAACGACTAGTGATAGTTGATAGTTATGGTTTTAAAATATCATGTTTTTTTTGTAAATATATATATAAAACAGTAGAATCATTTCATTTATTACAATTCAATTCATTTTGAACTGTTCAATAAGAAAGAAAAATATAACTTATTACTCTATAAATTTTATACTAAATTAATTTACAAAAAATATTTTCTTCATATTAGCAATAAAGGATTATAATTTATATTCAATATCTATTTAAAAGTCGTACTTTAAATATGTAGGTCTATACTTACGCTTGATAATACCAATCATGATTACTTCAGTTGAAGTAAAAATTATGGTTTTTCTGGTTATATTAAATAATATACAGTGACCTAACAACAATAAATATATTTTATCTATTTTTAACTATGTATTTCATAACAGGCTTTTACATACAGTACTTAGTTTCTCTACTTATACATCGAACTAATTTAAATTGTTATTATAAAAATTTGTAATATCTAATTAAATTTTTAAAGTTCAAGCTGAAAATGATTTTATTACTATTACAATACATAATTTTAGAATGTCTTTGTACAACCATGATATTTACTGGAATTATTGTAAACTTTTTTCAATGCGTGTTGTACTTTGGATTGCGACCATGGAATAAATATTTATATCGTAAAATTAATTATTATTTGTGTTACACTTTTTACAGCCGTAAGTAATGCACACTAATATATTTAACATTTTCTTCATATTTAATTTTTTAGAAATACACTGCATAATAGACTGGTATTCAAAATCCGAAATATATGTTTATGTTGATAAAGAAGATGCGAAATATTTTGGAAAAGAACATGCTTGTTGTATTATGAATCACAGTTACGAAATAGATTGGGTGTTTTTATCTAATGTTTCGGAAAAATTCGGTGTAGGAGGAGTAAGTAGTGTATAAGATTGTGCAAATTAATGTGAACAACAGGGATTTGTTGATTTTGAGCAAATGCTTCCACTGCTCTCGCTTTTATAACCTTTTCAATCCTCTGGCAGCATCATAAAACTACAGGTGTTCATTTTAAGTGGAACACTGTTTCTATTCCGAGAACTAAAAGAGTTACGAAGTCAGTTAAATTAGCAAACAATTTCTATTTTAAATGTCTTTAAAATATAATGCACATGATGTTGGGGGTGCCGGAAATTTTACAAAAACGATTTGGGATGCCTTCACATCAAAAAGATTGTGAATCACTGATACATGGTACACTTATTTTAACCATATGTAAATAAAACTGATATAAATGTAAAAACACGTTATTCTCAAAAAAAAATCTAAGAGTGTGCAGATATTATTTAACTGAATTTAGACCAAAATTATTTACCGAATAAGTATATATAAAAAATATACGGTCCCATTTAAAATAACAAAGTTAGTCCCCATAGTTTGTGAACCACTGGTTGAAAATAATTAATTTTTATGCACATTGAAATAGTCTTATTGTTTGCTATTTCAACCAAATCTGTATCTCTTTATAGTTCTCAAGATAGCAATAATGTATCACTTAAAAAGAACCCTTTGTTTTCCTCAGTCTTTTTTTAGTATGGCCCGCAAATTTTCAACAGGATTCATTGGTAGCATTCTCGGACTTATAAGAAAAAAAATCATAGTACTAAAGAAAATATGTTTATTGAAATGATTTCTAGTTTCATTATACCTGATATAGAAAAAACAGATGCATTGTAAAAGAGTTGAAATGGCAAGAGGAGTTCATAAATACTTTAATTTGTAACTTAATGAATTTAAATTTTAATGTAATAAATTTGCTCAACATCAAAAATTCACATAATTTGCATAATTGTGTATTAATAAATACTTTACAAATCTATTAACTAATTCATTTTATTTTTAGAACTTCAAAGCATATATGAAAAAAATCATTCAATATTTTCCTACTTTGGGATGGAGTTCATATTTCTCGGGAAATATTATTTTGGAACGCTCATACGATAAAGATAAAGAAAATATTCGAAAATCGCTAACCGACACTTTAGATTCTCCAGATCCTATATGGGTATTTTACAAAACATAAATTAATATAAAGTGTGTGCAGCAAGTATGAAAATTTTTCTAACAAAATGAAAAAGAAACGAATAATTTTTAATGAAAATTATTTAACTAAGTCATTGAAGACAGAAACTTTAATATAAATAAATATAAATCCATACCGATTCACATAAATCCAGACAGACTAACGATTTGACTGGTATCACTTTAATCTCTAAAAATACTAAAAAAATGTAATTAACCAAGACACTGTTTTTAACCGCACGACGATTCAACATTAAATAAAAAAAATTTTTTGGAAAAATTCATGGACTTCACTGGGACTTCAATTTTTGCAAAAATCCTACAGTGAAATCTATGAATTTTTCCAAAAAATGTATTCTTCATTAAAAAATGTCAAATGCTTTATACCTGGTTGTCGTTAAAAAGCGTATTATTAGATTTTTTCTTGTGCAATATTTTCCAATTAACCTTAAATAAAAATATTTCAATTGAAAGATATAGATAATAAATTTTACATTTAAATCATCAGATCAACAGATTAGTTGTACATAATTGAATTCGTAAAATTACAAAGTGTTAGCAATTGTCACTAATTTTCCTGTTAGGATTCATTTATTTGTAATTTTGGTACAATTAATTTAAAACTTTGATTGTACAATTCACAAAAATTGTAAAATAAAACCTGATTTAGGTTTGGAATTTAATAATTTACAATTTATATTTGAAACATTTTTATTTCATATTGTATAGTACAATTTTCGTGTTTCCTGAAATGATTTTAGTTCGGTAAATCTGATACTAACCCTGTAAACTTGTAAAATAATTACAGATATAAATTTCAATCACACTTTATAAGTCTTAAATGATTTAATAATATTCCTAAATTCTTATATTTCGTAGTAATAAATTTTATTTCTTGAGATCCGACTTTATTTTAGTATATTTGCATTGAAAGTTTGTGATTAACATGTCAAAAATGACAGATGGCATCGTTTTTCTTATTAAAATTTCCAAAGGAAACTGGGATTTTTATTTTACTTTTTCAAAGCTTCGATTGAAATTGAAAATTATGGTATGGATTATGAAATAAAACGTTGGATGTCATACGTCCATTAAATGTTTTTCGCGGTACTCATTTCGAAATTCCTGATTCGGCTCCTTTGTCGCCTCGTCCGGATACGCCTTATTAATATCGTAAAAACTCATTTATCACACTTATGACGTAAATAACTATTGTGTAACTGAAGTTTTACGCACAGGAAATCTGATTTCTATTGCTTATTATTTTAGATATTCTTTGCTCCTGAAGGAACACGTTTTGACGAGAAGAAACATGCCGAATCAGTAAAATTCGCAAGAGAAAAAGGATTTCCCATTCTTAAACATCATTTATTACCAAAACCAAAAGGCTTTATAACAAGTTTACCAGTACTTAGAAGGAAATCAGTACCATTATATGACGCTACTATGAGTGTTCCTCTAACAGATAAAATTGAACCTACTATGCTTAACGTATGTCTCGGTAAAAAGATAAAAGTTCATTTATATATCAAAAGAATTCCTATAGAGACTGTGCCCTTAGATGAAGAAAAGGCAATTGAGTTTTTAAACAATATCTTTATAAAAAAAGTAAGTTTCAAATTAATTAATAAATATAAAGTTAATTTGTATTTTGTAGGATAAATTACAAGATAGCTTTTACAATACCGAAGATTATTTCAAAGAATCAAATGTTAAAAGAGTCGAACCGTTTAAAATTAAAAAAAGATATGTGACACTCATCAATTGTGTAGTATGGAATATTATTATTACGGGATTTATAATATATTACGCAATATACTACGGGCAAATATACACTTCTATAGGATTTTTAGTTTTTAGTAAGTTTTAATAAATTCTTATTATGATTTTAATTTTAATTATTTATTGTTTTTAGTTTCTCTTATGATCAAGACTGCCCTAGAAATGAATGCGATTAAAAAACCAGAATCTTGATTTTTCTAATTTTTTACTATAATATTTAATTGTGCATATTATAAAAATAAAAAAAATAATTAAAAGTTAGCATGATAATAAAACATTATTTGCCGCAGTTGATACTCACGTAAACAATTTCTGTTGCAAGAATTATTTAACTTTTATCTTACATCTTTGTCGTACACGCATAGCATAGATATATATTTTTATTCGCTATGTCATTATCGTACGTGTTACAGAGTGGTATACAGATGTATAACGAAATGCGAAACATAGGACTTTAACATGGGATTTCAAAAAAACGCGAATTCTAAGTCTCCTGATAAATTTAGAACAAAACTATAAGTGTATAAAGTTGTTCAAAATTAAATTCTACGTCAGGTAAGATCATAAATGTTGCAATAGGACGTCTGCAGTATGAGATATATATGTATGTATAATATGTAATATTATCGTTAAAAATCAGACATTCATGGAAATAAAAGATAATATCTGTCTGTCAATTTAGAGAAGCATAAATAGAGAAGTATCACTGACTATAATTCTTATTGTCTGTAATTTAATATTATTTAAGTTGAATTTATATTCATTTTTTTATAACAATATACCAAATTACAAAAATATTACAAATGTAACTTAAAAAAATCTGATGTGGGCACCACATGACTTCCTTGTACGACTATTAAATTATACATTAATTTTTTGCTGCCTTCAATTAAACTTATTTCAGTTGACAGTGAAATGCGATTTTTCTATTCTTGAAATTACGCAATTGCTAAAGTATTAGTTTTTATTAACATTATTTCTACAATTATTAATTCAACTATCTTATTATAAACATTTAGAAAGATGAGAATAGAGTAAAAGTTTGTCTTTAATTTATCAAATACTATCATTTTAATTAATAATAAATACGCTAGTAATTTTAATTTTTAATGAAAAATATAAATTTATTATCATTACATTTATTGCGTATATAAATATTAAAAATTTATTTAAATACATAATTTAAAATAAACAAATACAATTAGTGTAGGAAATATATTGTCTGGATGAATGTGAAGGAAATATTATCTCGGCGAAATTTCTAGAAGATAGATTCTCTCGACGAAATTTGTGGAGATGTTCTTTCGGCGAAATTTACAAGATGTTCTCTCGGTGCTGTCCATGGAACTCGGGTGCTAGTCTGCATAGCTAGTAGGGCTTTGGATAGTGGCCCGCCCCACCAGTGACTCCTCAGCCAACTAATTATTATTTTTATTATGTTTTTGCTAAATTTAAAATGTCCTTTTCAAAAGACGGATTAGAACCAAAAATAGAGGTTTATAACTAGATGTTATAGCAATTCCATAAACAAAATTTCCACATTCAACGACTAATAGTTTTTGAGTTATAAGAAAAAATCAAAAAAACTACGAGCAAACTGCTTTGGCACTGCCGATTGCAACACAAAAGGGAGGTGCACATCTAGATGTTATAGCAGCTCCATATACACCACATGACCTCCATGTTTTCCGAAAAAAAATATAATAATACCGATTCCCTATGCTAGAATCAAAGTTGCACACACTTCCGCTGAAACCGGAAGTGACACAAAATTCATTCAAAGATCATTTTATGAGTCCATTTGACTAGTTTAATTTTGTTCCGTAACATTTTTCTGTATCTCTCATAATAAACGAAATATTCTGGGTGCCGGCCTTTCGCAAAACACCCTGTATATAAATCTCTTATATGCTAAGTCCCTAAATTTAATTATTTAAAGTACATAGCTATTAAACCAAGGTTTGCTTTCAGCTCTTTTTGTTTTCTTACATTTACCTGCATGAAGATCAACATTTATATTGTTCAATTGATAATTATACGCTGCATTTAGTCAACAAACTGGTTTTGTAAGCAATTAAATCTTGTATAGCAGGCACAGAATAGTTACACTAGTTCCCCTAGTCAGTTCTAAGACTTTGAAGCATTGTGTAGACCTTTAAATTTGTGTTCTTCCCCTATCTCTCTCACAGATGTGAGGAAACTTTCCGATTTTAAACAATGGGCCCTTTAAATTTGTGCACATTCTCCATCTCTCTCTAATTTTCGCTTCTCAGTCTTACTGTCGCTTCTGTATAAACCTATTCTGTGTAGCAGGTCTATAAATTAACCCTAGACCGGTACACCAGGGTCAAATTGACCCCGCGCAATTTTAGTTCGTTAATTGTCCGCACATTTAAAACTCTACCGGCTTGCACTGCCATGTAAATTCGCTTCAGAGTACGAGAAGACAAAACACTGCATGGACGGCCCTTGATTCTTTCAAATCAAGTAAGTATTAATTGTTTTATTATTATTGGGTCAGTATGACCCTGGTGTACCAGATTGGAAATTAAATTTAACATTTATTATTTTCAGTTTTTTTGAACTTTACGGAGAAAATATGTCTAAAAAATATTCATCGGATGAAGATTTAGACGTTATTCCTGGAAACTTCCTAGATGAAGATCTGGTTTATGATAGTGTAGAGTCGGATGAAGGTTCTGATCATGTCTCTGAAGCAAGTGATATTGCGAGTGTAATTTAATTTTTTACGATATAATATAATAAAAATATAATGTATTTCGTATATATTATTTATAGGTGTCATAATAAACAATAATAATATTTAGAAGAAAAAATACTCGTTGTTTTAATGATATTTAATTAAAGGGTCATAGTGACCCTGGTGTACCAATATCGTAACTTTGTGAGGGTGTACCGGTCTACTATTTTCTAACTTAGAAATTTAATTGTAATTTTACTTGTGGTGAGTGTAATATATTATAATACATATATATATATATATATATATATATATATATATATATATATATATTATATTATATATCATAATCGAATTATACAGGTTATTTCAATAATGGGATGACTAGTTTCTTTTTAATTCGAATTATTCCATCACTAGTATTTGTTTTCCCGAAAAAATGCATAAGTCATTAAATATGAGCAAAGAATTGATTTTGGACAATTTACTTTTGTTCTTTGGCTTGCACAAGTAGCATGTGCGAATATTTGGCGTGTTTCGAAATTTTCATTTTTAATTCTGACGACTTTTCTGTAATTACAGAATTTATTTTGTATTTGTATACATCATTTTAATAGTATACCAACATTAATACATAAAAAAATATCTATTAGCCCTGAAGAAGACAAGTGGTGTCGAAACGTCGGCTTCGTAAATAATAAAGATTTTTGAGTGAATACCCGAATATTACTTTTCTCATTTACTTTTTCACTTATAACTTTCTTGTTTCAAATCATACATTGCACGTTCTAAACAAACTTTTATTACAAGGAATTGACAGTGTTCCTCAAAATTTTTGTAGCTTAATCACTTTTCGAGAAATTTATACTAACTTTTAATTTTCATGTGGGGCTCAAAGTTGTCTTTAGTACTATTAAATAGAGATTTTTTTCTCTTTCCAATAATATAAAACACATGTACATATGAAAATAAACAAAAAATTAGAAAAATATTGATTTCATTCATTTCAGTCAAGTGTGATTTGAAAACAAAATTAGAAATCTTTTGTTTCACACAAAAGAAAAAACAAGTTAATCAGTTGATTAGTGATTAATTAATCGCGCTTTATGCAACCGGGCCAATGTATTGTAAAAAGCAACAAAAGAACTAAACAATAAATAAATGAATATATTAGCTCTAGATTTTTTTTATTTCTTGATTATTTGAATATTTATCCATATTATTTTACAAATAATGTACACAGTAGTTCGTAAACCTATTTCATATTTTTAATATTAATGGAAATGATTTTATTGGCGCCAAAATATTAGAGGAAAAGCCGCGACACTAGTGACATCTTAATCTTCTCTTGTGTAATATATACATACATTACTTCAACGATTTATAAACAATTTAAAATTTAAGGAATGAATAAATATATATAAATTTATATATTGTAATGTTACAAAATATCTTTAATTAATCTGTTTACATGTTCAATATTTGTGTGTGATCACGTGAGAAATGTCAAAAAGGTGACAGCTTGCTGTCATCATCATATTGTTTATCATTATGTAAAATTATACACATAATAGCCTGCATAAAGTATTTATTATGGTCTAATCAGTATTCAAGATATTAAACAGTAGTTAGCCTACACTGTAGACTACATTTTATAGCGAGGATTTTGCAACTCAGTACAAATTGAATCATGGATTGGATTGTTTCTGATGAACTGTCTCTTACGATTGGAAACGTGGTGGGCTGGGTGAGTGCAGGGGCTATGATTGTTGGTGGTATTGTACCATATGTACCACAATATCATCAAATTAAGAAAACACAAGATTCGGATGGGTTTTCTTTATATGTCTGTCTGGCACTTCTAGTTGCCAATATATTAAGAATATTTTTCTGGTATAATCTTTTTATATTGAAATTAATCATATTTTAATTTTTCTTATTTGCTATAGGTTTGGAAAACGATTTGAATATCCATTGTTGATTCAAAGTATTATTATGAATATTACAATGCTTGCAATGATACATCTATGTGTTCAAGTTAGAAATAGAAATAAAGTTTTGCAAGGACGTGCTAGAGTATTTTCAGGTAAATAAACTTATGGAAAAATAATTAAACATGTAAAATGCTTAACAAGATACGTATTTACAAATCCGAAATTTTATCTGTTGCTCAAACCTGAGTTGAACAGTAATAGTATTTTACAATATTAGCCAGGTAAAACAGTTTTTACTGGTGATAGGAGGAATTGACTGGCGAGCCGTTTAGGCGAGCCTGTCATCTCTTTGAACCAGTAAAAACTGTTACCTGGCGTATAATGTACAATAGTTTACTTGTTATTGACTTGTAAATAAAATTAAAATTAAAACCAAATTTTGACAGTTACTAATTTTGTGTCAAAAATTGTTTTAAATGATATATCGTAAGCCTTGGAAGACATTAGATTTTAATAAACAATGGAACTACTAGCCAGTAAATCTGACAGGTGTCATCTTAACATGCTAGGTACTGGTAAATCTGACAGCTGTCATTTTTACAATGTAGTAGCTTGTAAAAATTAATTTACCTGGCAACAAAGAGTTAAGATAAATGATAGTTTACAAGTCAGTAACAAGTAAATATATTATTTTTTTTTTAAAAAAAAAAGTTTAGTCAAGTATTTTCATTTACACATCATAATATATGTATATGGATTATGAAGAGAAAATTACTAATTTAATAAATATGGTTGTTAAAATATCGATATATATATATATATATATATATATATATATATATATATATATATATATATATATTTTTATTCTGCCTTTAATTGTTTCGTAAGATTTTTTATTATGTTTTTAAAAAATTATTCGACTTTTTCCTGCTATATTAGCTTTTGTGACATTTTAATACTTTTGTCTAAAAAATTTCTAATTGAACTGCAACTTTTTGCGAGTTTTTCTCACAGAGCGACTAACCGCGTTTATTACTTGATAAATAAGGAATAATATGGACAAACTTATAAATTTATTCATATGCAATACGCTACATTCAGATTTAAAATAGTTTGTTATAGAAACTTCTTTTAGTAATAATATTTATTTTTAATAAATTATGAATCAGTCGTGTATATGAGAGAAAATCGCATACACTACCAGTTCTGAGAAAACTTACCTTGCGACTAACGCTAGGTTAAAATTATGATGTGTGAAATCAAAATAGTATCAACTAATTTTGTTAATATTTAGACACTATATACGTATCGAATCATTGCCATTTTCCTTGTATGTAATTTTATTATTCTTTTTGCTAAATATTTGTAATATAATTATTGTTGCAATTTTAACTAAGTTGTGTTTTTGAACGTCGGTAGTCGAGCCAGGCACAACGAATAGACTTTCACAGTCAAAACCCATATCATGGCCATCCTCGCATAGTATCTGTGGTAGGTTGATGCGAGTGCATGATCTGTTTGTCTTGTTCATTGTGTCATCCATATTAATATTGCTACTATTACTGTTATAATCCCTTTGTATCAAAATGATTGTCTCATCTTTCAAATTTCTTTGAATTCAAAAAAAATGGTAAAATATTAGCGAGTTTATATTATTATAATGAATAGTAATATATCAAGAGTACTCACTATTATATATCAAGTGGCGCTTTTCAAGATATTTATTCTGTAATACTAGAAACTGCTGCACTTAAACTTTACAAGTACATAATATAGATGAAGTATTTTTTTTTGAATTTATAGCAAGTAATAAAGTAAACTAAAGAAGTTGATGGAAAGAATTATAACAAACTTGTTCATATGAAAAAGAAACAGCTGTTACAGATTTGATCGCTATTAATAAAATAAATATCTCCACTACGTATGGTAACAAATTGTTAAATTATTCTTTTACATATGAGTTGTTATTTACATGTTTTACAAAATTGACCATTGATTAGCAGAAAAATATACCATTTCAAAATCGGTATTATTACAATACGACCTTTTTCTCTAGGGCGTTCTGTAAAACAATGCTTCGGTTGAAACATATTTTACTTATAGTAAAATTGCAAATAATGCAGTGAATTAATTATTAGGCAGTATATAGACTAATTGTTAAATGTATCTAAGAATATATTTTATTCTTTAAAATCGGACAATCATTTTGATAAAGAGATTTCGATATTTTGTTTGCTAGTGTAACATGATTTTACCTTGTTTACAGAATTAGATATAAAATATTTTTGGGCTTGGACGGACTTCCAATCTTACTTAGATTGTGTGGTAATTTTTGCTATAATATGTGCTATTGTAATGTACTTCATGATAAGTACACTTTGGTTTGTGGAAATTGTCGGCTTTTTGGCTGTTTTCACAGAGGCTTTACTTGGAGTACCACAGCTAATAAAGAATTTTAAAAATCAATCTACGCTTGGCATGAGGTAAATAAATAATAAGGACATCTGTAATAAATTCTTATATTTCTATTTTAGTGTTACAATGGTAATTATGTGGACTTGTGGAGACATTTTTAAAACATTTTATTTTGTAATGCGAGAAGCCCCTTCCCAGTTTTGGATTTGTGGAGCAATGCAAGTTTTGGTTGATATTATTATATTGTCGCAAGTCCAATGGTATCGACATAATAACGAAATGAAAAAGCCAACAGTTCATCGTATAGATTGAATTTTACCTGTACATTCCGAGAAAATTTAATATAGAATGGATACTAGTCTTCTATTAGAATATTTAGTATTTTTAACCATTTAACAATTAAAAAATATCCGTACAATGCCATATCTTTTAAAAATACATCTCGATCTGGAGCTTTAAGTATTTTTCATATTTAATCTAGTTCAAATCAACGAGTATTTGTATACATTTTATTTTGTAACTATTTTATTGTAAAATATTTTATTGATGTATATACATTACGACGATTTACTTATTGTATTAATATACGATATATACGAATAAATGTTGTCTTTTGTTGAACTGAAGGTGTAGATTTAATTAATGAACAATGAAATCACTGTTACCAACGATAAAGCAAAGCTATACTGGGGTGATAGTGTGACACAAGAGAGCTTTGCGTGGGATAGTGGTGTGAAGGGCGGAGCAGCAGGCGTGGGCAGAAGGAATCGATTCCTGCGCTTACTATATTCATCCGAGCGTTCCGCATGTTACTTGCTCCTTAAGTTCCGAACGGCTTTCTTATGGTGGTGCGACAAATTTTAACAGCGTCGTCAACGCCGTGTGGTTGGTAAGTATTATCATTTGATAAATAATAAATAATTTAAAACGTATTAACTGACACCGGTCTTGTAAGGTGCGAATGACCGTGTTGTAAACAAACTCAGGTCGATCGATCGATCGGGTACCACAACGCCTTTAATGAAAAATAAGCGCGCGGGACGCTCCCAGTTTTTTACCGCCTTTTAGTTTTCATTGAGTAGAATTTTAGATTTAGTGGAATACAGAAAGTTACAAAATTATGTGCTAATGAATTTTACAGATGTACGAATTATAACATAGAAATGGCCTCGCGTTCAAAAGAAAAAGTTGCAGCTGCTTTTCGCAAACTATTCAGAACATCTGAAAAGCTTAGTGTCGGAGAAGCTTCAGGTGCTGCAAAAGGTGGCCCGTCAGCCGGAGAATCACCAGGACGTCGTCTTCTGCGGGGGTACAGAGACGCAGTTAGTCCAGCTGGTGGCAGTTTACCATCTAGTCCAGCCAGCAGCAACAATGCAGGTACTACATCAGGTATCAAAAAGAAAGGATCCTCCAGTGCAAGTAGTGAAGCTGCTGCGGCTGTCGCAGCAGCCAAAACAGTACGCGCTCGTCGTCTTATGAAAGAATTGAAAGAAATCCAACGACTCCAATCAAACCGACCAGACCCAGTGTTCACTGTCGAGCTAGTAAACGACAACCTATTCGAATGGCACGTTCGTTTATTTCGCGTTGACCCAGAAAGTGAATTAGCTGCCGACATGCGGGAATTTGGTATACCTTGCATATTATTGCATCTGGTGTTTCCAGAAAATTTTCCATTTGCTCCTCCTTTTATGCGTGTTATATCTCCTAGAATAGAGAAAGGATTTGTGATGGAAGGAGGAGCCATTTGTATGGAGTTATTAACACCAAGAGGATGGGCCAGTGCGTATACCGTGGAGGCCGTAGTCATGCAGTTCGCAGCTAGTATCGTAAAAGGTCAAGGTCGAGTTGCGCGCAAAGCAAAAGGTACTAAAGATTTTAGCCGAAGATCTGCTGAAGAGAGCTTCAGATCGCTTGTAAAAACTCACGAAAAATATGGATGGGTTACACCTGCCCTGTCGGATGGATAATTACAACTGTGCACGCAATCAAACTTTTTATACAACATCAAAGGACTTGATCGTAGACAAGTTTAGTGAAATCTTTCTTGTCATGTTCGTATTATCGAGATAAGTGAAACCGAACGGTCGCACAATCATCGCTGACAGGTCATTTCTCCTTTTATTTTTCTATTTGCTTCAGATTTCCATTTATCGGCATCCCGAAGTTCCCGTCCACCTAATATTTGTATGTACATACATCGAGTGCCGCTTTCATTTTCTTCTGTCTAACCACTGTGCGATCCGTCGGATGTTTGTCATTGTTACCTCACTCTGTTAAAATTGTTTGTTCCCGATGTTTTTGTCTTCCATTGTGAAATGTACCTTTGCTATCTGACACTAATTCAATTTACGTACTTTAGTGTTTCGATAAACAATGGCTGAGTTTATTAGTGTTATATGTTACGAATCTCAATAAACTCTATCTAAGCAACAATTTACGTCTTTTATTGGCCGGTTGCACCAATATTTTAAATTTTAAGTGTCCCTTTAATTCCTGTTAAATTTTGTTTTCCTCATTTTTTTAATTCACGCCATACTAAATGATATTCACGATATACATTCGTTATTACAGATATTAAAATATTTATAATAAAATTTACGGGTTAATATACAAGGAATTAAAAATGTCATTTTAGCAAATATTGAAATATTTTAGAACGGTATGTAATTAATATTAATACACGACCACCTATCACTTTTGAATCAGCATTATAATTTATTAAAAATATGGTTTTTGTAACATAAACTTAATTTTTATTGTGAAACAACTTTAAACATAGATAAAAGTGAGATTCAGTCCATATAAAAATATTTTTAATCAGGCTTACATACATAAATGTGCATTAAGCATCGAAAATTACAACATACTACTCATTAAATATATAAAATATATATTTTTTAAAATATGGATGTAAATTAATTCGGCACTAGTTGTAATATGAGATTTTTTCTTACGTGTTTAAAAAAACAACCACTTAATTGTGCGTTGCATTTTTCTACCACAATATATTTGGTTTTATGTAAAATCTGTATTAAAAAAATAACTGTATTTTTATTTCAAAATCTTTTAAAGTTAAACTGCATCTGTCTGTGGAATTTTCACAGAGCGACCACTCGAATTTGTAAATAATTTATTCCATGTCGGTATTAGCAACTTATTACATAGTATAAATCTAGTTGAATTGAAAAATGATCAATATATAATAAATTGTAGTACGTAAAGAAAAAATGAAAATAGATACGTATTTAACAAAATATAACAGCATATTGAAATTTTTTTTCCTGCAATGTGAGAAAAAATCTTACTTAATAACTAATGCCGGATTAAAGAGATGTAAGGAAACTAGTTTAATATTTGTTAGATAATTGTTGAAACAAGCAGAAGTAGAAGTAGACATCATCATATCAGTGTCCGCAATATGAACACCGTTATAATGATATATCTTCAAGTAAGTCCAGTGTACAAATATATCAGTAATTGAAAATCAGTATTTAAAACAATTCTATTTATAAAATAAATATTGTAATAAAATATATGTATTATTGTCATAATAGAATATAAAAATATTATAAACTTGTTATGCATACCAAATAAAACATATTGCTCACCATAACATACATTTTTTAAATGGATTCATTGCACTACCAATAGGGCATTTGAAATCGATTGAAAATTCTTTTAAATTGCTAAGAGTACCAAGAACTCGAAACATTGCGGGTGAATGTTCATCTGTAGTGATTATTAACTGACTGTATTCCGGACGAGATTTGCTGCAGAATGCATTTGCCATCGACAACCAGAACATTTGCTTTGGTGTATACTTCAGTCCTGGTAAATACGGTTCTTTAACATTGCTAGTCCGTAGCCAACGAGTGTAGGCTTGGTAAGCAGCTTTTACACCGCCATTGTCAGCTATGTTTTCCCCTTGAGTATTTATACCATTCAACTGTTCAATAAGCAAAATTAGTAACGTTCAAAATAGTTTCCTATCTTAGGAGGAATGCGCTGATCAAATATTTGTCAGAAGAATAAGTAGAGTTTTACGATTTAGAGAAAATGTATGACAGTGTTCTTTGATATTCTTCGGTGGTTGTATTCCAAGAGTACGGTGTAAATGGAAAATTATTACGACTGATTCCAGCGTTCTACGAAAACAATGAGGCTACTTTATGAATTTATAGTAGGTTGAATAATAGAATTCGTATAAATAAGCTGTGAGAATTGTGATATGTCTCCGCGGTTGTTAAATTTATATATGGATTTTTAACTACAAGCTGTGTAAAATGTCGAACTGAATGGATAATATACAATATTTATATTGGTGAAAGTAATGTAATTGCGTAAGCGTGTACGGATAATATAGTTATTTTAGAAAAGAATGAAGAACAAATGAAAAGGACAGAAGTAACAAATATAGTTAGAAGTTAGTACAAAATTAAATGTTGTTAAATGTAAGGTGATATTTTTTAGGAGAAGTGAATTGGTGACACTAGGTGACGGAATAACACCGAAGAAGTAAAATGAGCTATTCATAAGGATAACATGCATAGGGATGGCCGAATTAATTATAAGACTGAAAGGAAAATAAAATGCAGTATGTACGATGTTCGGTATCGTGAGTATGTTTGCAAAAAAATTGAATGAATGTAGATATCTTCGGTTAAGAGTATAGATGCGAAAGAGTAAAAGAAGATGTTATTGTAGAAATGGGATATTTGCGGGAAGTATACGATTAAAATAAATATCTTGGGACTTGGGAGTAAATAAGTTTATAAGGTTCGGTCATCTTGAAAAAATGATGGGAGCATTTATAAATGGGTATGCATGTCTGATAAATAAATAATTAAAAACATTTGGTTTTGTTTTAAAATTTTTAACAATAATTCTTTATTTACAATGATATTTTCAATGTTTTGTAAAAATCTTTTGTCAATCTTTACTACCTCAATAATGGCGCTTCTGCCGAAATTGTACAATGAACAAAACCAAGTATTTTTATTTATGTACTTGTTATAATCATGTTTCACCAAGTGCCAACAGCTTCATCAATTAAATTGATGTACTTGTTTGCGTGAATTTCCAGTATGTAAATGGAAAGATATTTTTTAAATTAATAAAAGAAAGAAATTTTCCAAATTTGAAGGAATGGAAGGGTATGTGTGAATTTAAAGAAAGCAAGATAAATGTGCTTAGACAGGAATGTGTGGAGGAGGATGATTGTTAGTTGAATTTGTATCATGTTTCTGATACTGATGATTTTATGTAAATATGTGTAAATATTCAATAAATAATAATTTATACTAACTATGCATTAAGTTAGATAATGCTAAATAGATTTATTTCTAAAATTTAAAAGTTTTATTTATTTTATCCCCTCATAAGCACTTTAAAAAATATTATTTTATTTCTTACATTTAATTTGACACCATAATCGACATAATTTGAGTATTGATCTATGAAACACTGTGCTCTTTGTACAAAATTTTTACTTGTTTCATCTTCCCACCAGTCTACTAAATTTCCATCTTTATCATATTGTCTCCCTTTATCATCATATCCATGAATTATTTCATGACCAATAACTGAGCCAATGGCTCCGTAATTCATATACCGTGGTCGATCATTCGAGAAAAAAGCTTCTTGCAAAATACCTGCTGGCAAATCTGTACCACAATGAAAATGTAATTTGATATAAAATGTAACATACTTATGCTATTTTCTGAAAAGGTATAAAACGCGTTAACAACAGCGGAATTTGCATGATCAACCCAACTGGATTTATTTACAGGAGAACGTAGTGAACGAAATTCATATAATCTTTCAAATTTTGTTATTTCCAATACGGATTCTAAATATTGATTTTTATTTAAATCTAACTAAAAATAAAATAAATGTTTTATTTTGAAACATTTTCGCCAATCAGGAAGTCGAATCGAAATAGGATCATTCTTAATTTTCATGCACCCCGAACAGAAAATGAACTGCAAATACTTTAAATTAAAAACTACAAATCAAACCAAAAATCTATTAACGCTGACTAGACTTTTTAATTTGATGTCTATCTATCCGTCTGTCTGTGTAAATGTGGACAAAATTCATGGTGTATCAGAAATAAGTACACTAAATTTAACCAGTGATAGAACTATTCGAAAGCAATAATATTTATTAGTAACTTTATTTTGTAAAGCTTGTTGAGTTAAATTTCTTCAAAACTTTATCACAAATTTTATTACTCGCATATTGTTGAATAAAATAATATTTGTCTTATTTTGACATATAAAATGTCACTTTTCAAAATTGACTTACATTTCAAAACGGCATATTTCATTAGGTTAGCATAAAGATGCCCGCAATTCATTAAGGCAGATATTTTTAGAGATTAAAACTTTAATAATAATTATTTATCGATTTATTTGAAAATGTTTGACAATTCACATTTGTTAAATGGTATATACTTATTAGCGACCAACCGAAACACGATTTTCAGCCGAAACAGAAACCGTAATTCAACTTCTAGTTTCGGCCGAGAACATAATCGAAATCGAAACTTTTATGTTGTTGTTATATTTTAATTAAATTTTTATTAAACACGGAAATCTAGTGTTTTCTTTTTAGTACGTAAATAATTTAATTACAAATAAGTAGCTTTTCATGGGGATACGTACATTAAATACGTACATTAAATCGCTCGTCATATCGGGGATAATTTTATTTTAATGCACGAAAAACAGAAGAAGTGAGAGTTCTTTTGAAGAAAGGGAGAACGTGTCTCAAGAATTGATGGACAGCGTCATCAGAAATGTAGAAAAGTGGATAACTGCAGTCATAAGGCTCGTGGGGGAAATAAATGTTCTTAAAAAAATACTTCGAGTAATTTTCGTCACCCGGTATATATTTAAAACAAATCAAAGAGTACTAGTCTTCTGTTACAAAAACTATATGTTTTTATTTTTCTTGAAAATAAGTTTCAAATTGACAGAAAATTTTGCAAGAAAAAACAGCAGTTAATCAGTTAACTTCGATTTATAAAATTCAGTTGAATCGTTCAAAAAATAGTGGATATGAGCATTCCACTCGAGTTGTACAGTATACTTTTTCTACGACCAACGCGAAGAGAAAACATTTTATAAAATAATTATTTTAAATAAATATTGCGATGTGTTATACGAATTTAGATAATATTTTTATATATTAGGGTGTAGATTTCATTAGGTATTTTAGATTTTTTTAATTTTCGGAGGAATAATACACTGACAATAAGTCAGATGTTTTGTATCCACTTCTTTTCTGATTGGATAATATTGAGGTACTATCCAATAAAAAAACAATATCTAACTGCACATATCTTCCCAGCATATCGTTTTTATAAGAAATAGACTATAGAACGTAATGATAAATTCAGAAAAAAAATAATATACTTATTTCTGTTACACCTTTATATTACTTTTGATACGAATGACACAAATTAATAAATTTTAGTCGAAATTGGTCAATTGGGAGTGAAATATTTTTAATTTTAAAACTGTAGAGTTATTTCTTGTAGTTCGACTCCCTGTTGGTAAATAATTACCTTTTCGTAATATTGTTCAAGGAGAGTATTATTTAATAATTCTTCAGGATAACCGACATGTGCCTCCATTTCGTCAAGTTTTTGAAGGGCACGTTGTAATGTACATCTATCCATCCAAGAAATTTTTTTCAAAATATGTCGCAACTCTTTTCGAATGTTTTGAACCATGATTTCAGCTTCTCGTTTTTCTTCTTTTGTAAAATACTTTCTTATATACAATGCTCCCACAGCTATAGGCATTCTTTAAAGTAAATATTTTATTTTACAAATTAAAATAATAATGAATTATTTGTACCCATTATTAACAACTGCTACGCATTCTCGCCATCTCGGAGGTAGAGCAGTGGATCCAGAAACAGCTTTTGTGTAATGTAATAATCGGCTTCGTAATTTCATATTAAGGAAACTAATAGAATTTTCAACTACACGCCACAATAAATAATTTGCCTGAACTCTAATAAAAATTAGAGTTTTTCTACTAAGTTCTAAATTAAAGCAATATTTACCTTTTTGGAGTATTTTTAAGTAAGCATAACAAACCATGTATATAATTTGGAGCCTGTAAAATAATAATTTCATTTTCAGTAACTGTAACGCCATTTAATAATTTATTTATGAATTTAAGCCAGTCAATACTAGGATATAATCGTTGAAGATCGCGTATTTTAATAGGATTGTACAAAGTAGTAAAATTACGAAGTTCTTCTTTTGCTAAAGAAATCTAAAAGTGTATAATTAATATTGCTAACTATATTATTATTGTTAATTACGTTAGCTAATTGCATTTCAAATTCGAGAGATTTTTTCAATTCTTTCGATGCGTATTCTTTATCTGCACCAAGTATTCTTGCTACATCTACCATATAACTATAATAAGCTTTTACTAATTTATCATAAGGACCTCTAATTAAATATTCCCTCTTTAATCCAAGGAGAGCTTGATGAATCTTGAAAAAATAGCATAAAATTGGTAATCAGCTATATTTATTTCTTATAAAATACAGTCGATTCCATTTGATCGAAGTGCATATGTAACTTAATCGGAGGAAAAGGTAAATTCAATAAATAAAAAAATATGTAATGTAATTACAAAAGCTACGAAAAAAATGTAAGCAGTTTAATGTGTTCATGCATGTCATAATATATATTTACTTATGTTGTATATTATTTTTAATATAAAATTCATTATAATTTTTGTTTCAAAAAAAAAATTCAATTACAGAAAAAGAAGACAACAAACTTGAAATTAAAACCATTATCACTCTGTATTACGAGATTTTTTTATATTATAGAAATTTGATTATTATTATACTTTATCAATTTAACGAATCTGACAAACAAGTATTTTATGAAAAAATTATAAAACATTTTTTTCAAGAAAAACGTATACCGGAACTTGACTTCCTCTAAAAAAAGGAATTTTATTTTTTCAGTAACCGAAACCGTGAAGAACTGTTACAGCCCTAGAATAAAATTTATTAAAAAAAAATTGTTTGGAACTCAAATTTGAATCAGTCGTTTAATAGTGTCAAAATGTTCTAGGCCCAATGTATTCAATTAAGCAGAATCGACTGTGTATATCTTACAAATAATACTGTACGGGAAGAATTTTTGGGATCCAGGAAAACGTAAACGCGCAATAAGTAGCTAGTACCAAATCCAGCAGTGTGGAATTCATGTGTAATTTGCTGCCAATCAAATCTGTTACAATCCCAGGCATCACCATTAAGAACGGGCCATCCACCAAATCGTGAAAGATACTTATGTAATATGTTTATAGAATCTTTTTCAATAGCAGCTACAAAATTTCTAATAACGTATTCATTGTTGAGTTTTCTTAACACAATAACTAATTACTGTACCAGTATCCATACAATTTTTGTATAATGTTTTAGCAAGAACAAAAGGATGGAGCTCTGCTTTATAATATGGTTCTTCAAAAGCTTCTCGCAGTTTTTCTTCTAACAAATCACCAATTGTATGTGGTATATTTACAGTGCTTTTGTCGTTAGGAATTTTAGTAGATTTAATGTAATTTCCACAAGCAAACTGATAAAAATTTTCACATGGATTTACAGAAGTATTAATATTCCTTAACATCATACAAGCAGATTTTACACATGCTGAAGTTACACATACATTATTTTTCAAATCGTCTCTGCTCCACCTAGCATCTTCATATTTTCGATCTAAATTTAATAGGTATATTAAATTATGTTTACGGTAATAATTAAAAATGACTTTCCTATTAAATGTGCTTGTTTATAATATTTAACTGACAAACTTTTCATTGGCAAAAGACATAATACTAAAATTAAATACAGCATCCTTGTAAATTATTTTGATGATTTAAAATAGAAAAGTCAAATAAATTTGTAACCATGACAGCAAAAATAATTATAAAATATTTTTTAGATATTCAGAATATTATCTACAATGCTATAATTAAAATAAGGAACTTTTATTGTAATGAAAATTATTTTATGTGTAGACCAAATAAATTCGAGTATTTAAAAAATATATTTTTTCTCATAAATGACATTTAAAATCAGCCTTCAGCCTAACAGTTTTCACTATTGGAAGTACAATAATTAACCGCTAGATGCGCTTTTCAAGAAACGTGAGAGCCGCGTGTCATTTTCAACGTGTTCATTATTTTTTATATTCTTGCTTTAAAAAACATTATTAATTTGCAAGTGATGTTAACGTGTAAATAGCTATTCTAACATATACTGTTATTATTATCAATCGTGGGCGTGGTGATTAATTACAAATAAATCAAAAACATGTTGTTGGTTAAGAGTCGGCCATTTTGAACCCGCATAACCTTTGGTAAAGAAAAGTTCTATGTGGTAATCATCGAAATATCAACGATCATCGATATCTAAACATAAAAAATACAACACAAAACGTTATGTGTGGAATAAAGCAGTGTTCAAAGTGCCTGAATATGAGTATATCGTGAACATATGTTGTGCGTTTGGAGTGAAGATCCAAGGCGGCTGGTGTAACGCTACTGGAGTGTCGCCCCGGGGCTCATCATGAGCGGCAATCAAAAACAGGCGCCTACCGGAGGGCCCCAGCAACAGCGCTATCCACAGGGTCCGTATCCTTTTATATTTAACACGAGTTGAAATCAAGAGACAATTCGTTGTTTGTCATTTGTCACAGTGGTTTGTCTTCATCAGATTCAATCAGTGTAATACTGTTGTCAGTTGCTGCTGACGTTGTCAGCAACTGACGAATTTCGTTTCATGAATTTTAAACGTATTTATGCTTTTTGTTTAATGTTTGTCTATTAAAATTTGTTTCTTTGCCATATTATGCAATTATAATTCAGTTCTCATAAACAGTGACGAGGATTTATGTTTAACTTCTCTGTGTGCTTGAAGAATAAAGTGGTTTTGTAATTGCCAACTTTCGTACACCGCATTGGATATCTGCATTTGACATTTCTACTTTCAACGTGAATTTGATGTAAGTTAACGACAAAGTGAGCATTTCTCACTATATTTGTTTGACAGCTGTCGCGATTATATAATCGTGTAAGTTGCACTTTTTACCTGTAAAAAGTGGGATTTATATTTTTATGGCGGAATTTATCTCAAATTTTCATACTTTTGCAACAACAGGTAAAATTAATAAGGATTTTTTAATTATAACAATGATGCCATAATAGCACAGCTTTTTATTCAAATGATGTGCATCACATATATCATAAGATTAAATATTTATTTTTATAAAATCATTATTTTAATACCTTTGAGATTTTTGTTATGACTATGTTATTAAAAAAATAATAATAATGTACGTGACATCACTTGAATAAAACCCGCGTATGTAAAATTCATTCAAAACTTTTATAAAATTCATCAGTCACTGCGATGAAGTCATAAGTTTCACGTGTACGTAAGCCATACTTTGTGAAATCGGGTGGATGTTTTCCGATTTGTTAGTAGCAAGCATAGTGTCACGTCACAGATTTGATATGATGTTAAAGAACTAATATGTGGAATAAAAATATCTCCCAGCTATTTTATAAGAAAAGTGATAAAATAATAGTGAAAATACTAAATGATTGTACTGTGAATCACGCCCACAAACCGGGATGCACTTATGCGCCGTGCGATTCAACATGTTGCAGAAATATTTAAAATGGAGCCAGGTGATTGGCCGCTAGCGATGACGCACGCGTATCCAGCTCCGTAACGGCACAGGCCATAATCACACTAACGCACAGTAGTTTTGTACGGTGGATGGCGGATGCAATGGCGCTGCCTCCGTCGCGAGTGGTTGTCATCTTAGTTCATGTTTAGTTGTGATTTCCGTTCTCATTTGAAGCATCGCGTTGTTCAACCCGTGATTCGAGTTTTGTATCGTGTTAGTTCTTCGGATGTACATTTCACTTGCATTAGATAGCGCAAGTGAACTGAGGCGTGTTCTCGTGTGTGAGTTTCGTTTGGTTGTCGGCTCGGCGCGGCGAATAATTCCCAAAACGCCCTTATCGATTTTTCTCGTTGGTCGTGTGCACGACACGCCGTGCACGTCAAGTCTTCTCGGAACTCGCATATCGGAACAAAACGTCGTGTGTTCAGTGACTGTGATCTATTATCTGTTTGGTGTTGATTGTATAAAAGTGAATACGTGCGGATGTCGTTTATCGGCGACAGCGGAGGTACCGCAATGCTTCTTAGCTGCAATGTCAAATGGTGAATTTCGTTTGCGTCGGGGTATCTCTCATCGGGTGTTAGTGGGTCGTATTATTTCGTTGTAGCGCGAAGTCGACGGCTGGCCCGTCGCTTATCGCGCGCACCTTTATCCAGACATGGTCTCGAGATACGTTTCAAGCGTACCGATGAAACCGGAGGGATTGTGTCTGCTGCCTCCACCACCTCCCCCACCTCATTATCGTATGCTGCCACCACATAGTAAGTGCACGTGGATGCGGCCCACTTTTCTACTTTTGCGCCCTTGCATCTTTTTGCTGTACTTATGAATCTTCCTATACCCGTCTTTTTCTCGCCCATATACACCATTCTGTATATCGATCACGCGCGCGCCTCCACTTGCCCCACATGTCACGTTCGCCCTGCACACAGATTCACCGTGTTTGAGGCGTAACGCATGGATGTCATATGTTCAGGGGCGAGCACATTATTTACCTTTTTACTTAATGATAATAAAATTATTCATAGATACATGTTTGTGAGACTTAATTGTAATTGCTAAGTATTTTTTGCACATGTCATTGAGGTAGATTGCTATGTATATTATGTTGAATTAAATGTGTTGTATTTGTCCTTAACTATGCACGTACAGTTACGTACCACGTGCTCCTACACCGCAAAGTGAGTATCAATTGCTAGGCTGTACTAAAGGGTCTGCTACTCATTTTTCTATGATCCAGTGTTTTATGCATTCAAGCTCTTAACTAGCATTGTTTCTTTTATTAGGAGCGGATGGGTTTCACGTAGCGACACCACCAACAGGTTTCGTGCCGCAACAGACCTCTAACCAGCCTACGAATCAGGGTCCCACGATACGAGGAATGGCACAATCGGGTCCACCGAATCAAGCGTCGACTCCGCCACAGAACGACATAAACAAAATGCAGCCCCCACAACCCGGACAACTGCAAATGACATTCATGCCACAAGTTCGCTCTGCGCAACCCAATTACTTCAGGCCGCCAGCACCAAATCAAGGAGGCCCTCGAATGTCGAATCATCATAGACAAACGATGACTTCAACGGCAGCAGCTGCACCACCTATGTATTCGCAGCACATGGCGTTATATCCAACGGGTCCTATCGCATCCATGAGCCCGTACCAAGTGCCCCTCCAGTATAATACGCAACGACCGTCTTATTATACCACTCAACCCTATCACACAATGATTCCCAGTCAGTATATGCAAGGCACATATGCAGCGCAACAACCTCATGCGCAACAGTTCTTTTTTCAAAGTACTACTCCCATGCAGATAAATGCTAGGCAGGGTCCACCACCCCAAGTACAATCTGCACCACAACCTGGAGCTCAACCAACGCAACAGAACATGCCTATTCAGCCTACTATGCCTCAACATAATAAAAAGAAATCTCGTTCAAATGCAGTTCCTATTATAAATCCGTATTCAGGCAAAGATATTTTCGATGAAGAAGATATACCGTTGCAATCTGGGGAGTCTTCAGCGAGAGAAACTCCACAACCCTCAGCTAATATGCAACAGTTAATTTCAGCAGAATTTGCTGCTCGGGTTGCAATAAGGGCTAGTGAAGATAAGGACCCAGTTGAATCAGATTCAGTGCATTCTGTACCAGTACAATCGGTAACATACCAATCATCGGTGCCTCCTCAACATCATAACACGATGGGTGGCTCCTTAAAAGAAAACGATATTCACCATAAAACGGTTGATAGCAGTTTGGCACAAAACAGCAAACTTCAGGTATAAATTGTTTTGCAAACAGTTGCAACAAATTATGATTTAATATTTCGAATTTAGTTTAAAATGAGATATTTTTTATTTGTTCCAGGCGTCAACAAAAGAATTCGTACCTGAAATAACGAAACACGCACCTAAGGAAAATGCAACACCCGTTGTTTCTGCAAATACTGACGGCGTAGAAATTGTATTGCCAGGCAAATCTCGAGAACGCGAGAGTCCGGCAAAAACACGGAGGCAACAACAACAAATTGTTCATCAACAACGGGAGAGTGTACCTAAGGAAACCCCAGTCATGGAAGCGGCACCAGTTCCTGTTAAAGAATCTATTCCAGTAACGACGGCAGCTCCAGCAGCACAGTTAGTTTCAGAACCAGAGGTTAAAATGAACAAAGCAGCTGCACCGGTTATTGTAAAGGTGAGGTCGTCTAACGATAACAAAGGATCTGTGCCTGTGGAACATCGACCACCGGTACCTCCACAATTGAATCAAACTTCTGAAGATGCCACGTGCTCTCTCAGTAATGGTAAGTTTATATTTTTTCAATATATTTTCTAACTAACGGTATTAAGAAATTAATGGTTTTTTACGGATATAAATTATTTTGATATTTAAAAAATAAATCTACAAATTTTCATTTTGATAACTGAATTAATTGTTTCAAGGTGTGGGATTTTATTTATTTGTTGAAGGTCTTTTTAAATATTTTCCTTGTGCAAAGTCAATCATAGGTAAAGTTCGCGAGGTTACATGCGATAATAAATGTGGAACTGAATAATCTCACATCATTCATAATTAAGGATGCATGTACAAATTTAGAAATAATTAAGAAACATATAATTGAAGCAAGGAAAGAAGAGCTACCGAAAGAATGTAATGTTTGTCACTATTAGTATGAAGCGCTTCCCAATTTTCTTAAACGAAGACTAATAATTTAGCTATACGCTTTACTGTTTTTAGGAATTAGCACTGAATTACAGTTGCCCCGATAAATTTTTGTTCTTTCATTGGTTTGTTTCTGAAAATCACATAATTGGCTAATTGTATTATTTAATATATTAAATTAAGGCGGTAATTAATGTTAATCGTACCATAGCCGTATGTATAATTGTACAAAATGTTGAATCGTATAGAGCAGACTATTAGAAGTGGTGCAAGGGAAATTATTGCACATGACATTGGGGCAAGTGAATGAGAAGCAAAACGTAACATATTAAATTTTATCCCTTAAAAAATGATGCACCACTGTATACATGATGACATATTCGATAAACCTCTTCTCTGCCGCACAGTCCAACTTTCTTTGCCAGCACTATTTACATTTTTGATTTGTCAGTTAATACACCATAAAACGGGGAAAAAATTTTCAATGCTACCTTATAACTGGCCCTGACGTGATATTTAATTTCTTCGAATATTTTTTGTAACAGACAAAACTGATAACTGTTATCTGTTTTAAATATATGCACTGTGAAACTTTTTTGCCTTAGCATGAACTGTGTTGTTTTGTTTCTTTTTCTATATAATTTGTTGGAATTTTATTTTTAAAGTAAGAATTTGATTTTACCATACGATTTTATATTAAAAATAATTATTTAAAATAGGTTTGTAAATAATTGAAATTCTAGTTATGAATCATAGACACTTTCCCGCCCTTCTCGCAGTAAATCTAGAAAAATAGTGTTTTCAATGTTGGCAACCTTTCACTGTTCGAGAATATTCGGTGAACGACGATATCGTCCGAAGTTTAACAATATGGCAGACTCCTGTTAGTTCGTGGCGACCACATGGGTCGCACGCATCTTCTCGCAAAACATTCTGTGATTACAAATATTTATATATTGTTATAAATGCATCTTTTTTAAACATTTTTAAGTAATTTTATTATTAGTGCAGTGATATTAATACGTTCTTTACAAAAATTTAAGGATTTTTTTTGTGTATTTGAAAGTAAAAAGAAAGCAGAATTTTTTAATAATTTTTTGAGTGTTTCAAGTGTTACCTACAAAAAGAATATGTGGTTTATATTCATTGAATAATTTTACATACTATGTAATTTATATTTGTGCATTTTGTTTTAATTATAATTTAATATCCGTTTTTGAATCTCAAAAAAGTGAAGAATAAAAAATTGTGAGCCATGTGGCAGACAGTTAATAATAGGGGTAATTCCAATGAAATTTTATTATACTTTATAGCATGTTATGTAATAAAAATGTGATATGCATGTCGGAGAAAGTAGTAGGTCTAGTTTAAGAGTTGCAACATATGAGTGGCTGATCGCGAACATTCATGCACCTGAATTCGTCGTGGGTGTGACTGAATTATAAAATCCGACCGAATTTGTGTCCGGTCAGCCGACGTCCTTGATGCGTTCCGGTTTCAAGTAGCCGACCTATGTTCATTTGAGGTTCAAGAAACCGTGCCCGTTACCAATTCGTTCAGAACGACGATCGTTCCCGTTCGACTCTGATGCCCACAGACTTTATTGCCGAGAGTGTCTTTCCCCGTTACAACGTAACTTTCTTACTCATTCGTTTTTACTTGTTGGGCGATTCGTTTCTCATTTGTTCTGTCAGACTATCTTTTATTGCAGACATTCTAAACTTTCAATGTCACGTTTACACTTTGGTATGATTACGTCACTGACGCTGTGTAGGTCTACCGTCGCTTGACGCCAGTCTAGTGCAAGTTGATATGACCATATTTCAAACTAACATGTTCTACTTCTGCGATCAAACTTCTGAATGACGAAAAATTGTAAATTGTTTGAAATTCAGTAATGTTTACCATCCCTGGTGATTGCAGTCAAACCGTACTATTTATAGTCACGTATTGGGCTCCTGCTGCGCCTATATTAAGAACATTTCACATTTTCCTACCACTCTTATGATTCACTCTTGCAAGTCAACATTATTTTCAAGCGGCTGTGCACTACATATTGCTTCACATATTGAATGAATTGTAAGATTAATCTTATATCTAATTAGTTGTGCACTAAATGTGAACGGGTTCATATTACATATTCATAAGTCGACGACAGTTGTGTTGTCGGTGATTGTACAGTTGGCCAGCGGGAGCCGGCCGGCCTAACAATGTGAAATCGACATTGTAATCGTATGTGCGTATGGAATGTAGACAGACAGGTAAATATTCCGCTTCGCACGTCAGCTGTTTGAGTGTGACACATACTTGAGTAGAATGTTAATTCTGTTACATTGCTGGATCGCATCAATGACGATTATAGGTGTTACATATTTATTATTGTAAATCAGTGCATAAAAAAATTCAATTATCCATTATCGAACGCCATTTATAGATTTTGACCTAGGCATATTTGACCCAACTTCATGGGGTTATCAATTTACTTATCATAATATGCTGTGTCCACGTTGAATCAACCATTACCATATGTTAATTATGGGTGTTGTGGTTAGCATGTTCATTAACAAGTGTACGTTTTTGTTTTATTTAGCTAAAAATAAAGGTGGGTCACAAAAGTCTAAAGAAAATTCGGTGTCGAACCAAATTCAAGCTCCTTCCAAATCTACAATGCCGGTTCCGGGTACTCAACCACCGAAGCAGTCCAGTAAAACAAATAAGATGCGAGACTTGAATCTGAAGGGTGCAAGCAAAGAAGGTACAGATATGGATGCCTTCAGCACTGTAGATGCTCTTCCAATAGAGAATTGTAATAATGACGTGATTCCGAAAGAAGAAATTGTTGAAGCCTCTGCTGTTGTCCAACCTGTTCCGCAGCAACCGCAAATACAGCAGCAACTTCCGCAGCAGCCGCCCCCACAAAAATTAGCTGACGTTAAAACTATGCCTAAACCTAAAGTTGACGTAACTAGCATAGTAAAAGAGGTTCCAAGACCTTTGAAAACTCAAGTTCCGCAACCTCAGCCCACGACTGATTCTCAAGATGAGACTGATAGGGCTGCTTGCGAGAAATTAGTACAGGTTAAAAACGAAAACAATATTAGTAAAACGAATTCATCAGAGAACAATGATACTCAAGTGATTGATAAGACTGTAATTAGATATAAAAAGGGTAAGTGTAACATTTTAATATGATATATATATATATATATATATATATATATATATATATATATATATAAAAACAATTATAATAATAATTTTTGTACAAAGATGATGACAACTTGTATCTGAACTTATTATATGAGTGAAATGTAATCAGGAATTCCTCGTTGCTGATACGGACTTTTCAAAATATTTTATTAACAAATAATTTCTGAATATTTAAAAAATGTAATGTATTGTTTCAGATCAATGGTCCCCTCTTAATATGGACGGGAAAAAATGTTATGACCGAGATTTTTTACTTACATTGCAGAGTAATCCTAAATGTAGAAAGAAACCAGAAAATTTGCCCGATTTGGAAGTTGTGCTAAAAGATAATAATAGGGTAAGTATTAAAATATATATATGATAAGTAAACATTTTAATTGATGTTATAAATTTAGTCGAGATCTATGGATCCACGTTCATATTCGCTTAATCGTCCAAGCGAGGTGCTTATGCCGGCGTTCCATAAATCTTCGTCACAGCGTGGCCCGCTGCCCAAACGCAACAGCCAGCAAGGCAAAGCTGGAATTAAGGGCGGCAAACCAAACACGATTCACGTAACGTTATCACTCAGGGAAGATGTGAAACTTAGAGAGACTGAAAACGCTTGGCGACCAGCTCGCCTGAACGACAACAAAAGTTTGACGGATGACGAACTTAAGACTGCTGAATTATATAAAAAAGTTAGAGGTGTACTCAATAAACTTACACCTGAGAAATTCGAAAGGCTTTTGAATCAAGTTAGAGCTCTCTCTATTGATAACGAAGAACGTTTACAAGGAGTCATCGACTTGGTATTCGAAAAGGCTGTGGACGAACCTAACTTTTCAGTTGCTTATGCATTAATGTGTAAAGAGCTAGCTCTCATGCAGGTATGTTTTTTTCTGTTAGGGGTTGCTTAAAACAAATCAAAATGCATTTATTATATTTTTCCAGGTACCTGCTAATAATAAATCAAATAAAGAAGAGCAACAATTTGTTAACTTTCGTAAATTGTTAATTACAAGATGTCAAATTGAATTCGAAAAAAATTCAGCTGATGAAAATGCGAGAAACATAAAACTAAAAGAAATTGATGAGTGCACGGATCCTGTAAGTTACATTTATTTAAAATATATATTTTTATGTATATTATATATTTTTTTATTAGGAAAAGAAGAAAGAACTTCAATTGCTTTTAGAAGATGATGATAGAAGAATGCGTGTTAAATCAGTAGGAAATATTAGATTTATAGGTAAGTTAATAGAAAATTTTAAATAATAATGAAATTATTTGTAAGATTTTTCATCAGTTCATTTTTATTTGATATTACATCATTTTTATTTTTAGGTGAATTATTCAAGCAACAGATGCTCACTGTAAAGATCATGTTAAGGTGTATTAATATTTTATTAGAAAATAAAGATGAAGATAGTTTAGAATGTTTATGTAAATTACTCACAACAGTTGGAAAAGATCTTGAATTGACCAAGAGTCAGAATCTGCAACCTTATTTTCAAATAATGCAAGAAATTGTTGATAAGAAGCATGGAAAAATTAGCAGTCGAGTCAGGTATGTATAGATTTTTAAAAAGCCGTGGCCAATACGAACCGACCGCCATTATAAACTGTACTGTTCGTAATAAAGGAAATACAAAAGAAACTTAAAAATGCTACTAGTACTTCAACTACACGAATTTTTATTTAAATCAGTAGCTTAACCCAGCATTAATCCATGTTAAGTTGTTTACCAATGATCCCACATTAGATTTTATTTCACAACCTAAAAATATTTTTTCTCTGGTCGAAATATAGTTTTTTTTTCTTAAAAACATACTCTCCAGTCTGATGTTTCTTACGATGAATTAATGTTACTCAGCAATTAGCGAAAATTAATTCATTAAATTCAACAGTTTTTCCCGGTTATTCAATATATATTGCGTGTTGTTTGTCTTCAATATCTAAACAATTTTCTTAGAACTTTTTTTTTAAAAAAACAATCATGAGCAGTTAATATTTTGAAGACAACTATCAACACGCGACATGATTGGTTTTTCTTGTCAAAAGACTTTTGAATCCTGAATGTAAAAGTCTTTGACACCTATCAATTTTTCTTTGTCGGTTTCTAATATAGTTTTAATAGTATTGAACAAAGAAGTATTCAAATGTTTCACTTAAAAATTAGTATAATTTAAAAATATTTTTTATTTCTGCTTTTAACTGTCAAAGAATATCTGATTTGTCAAAATTATCGCTATGCATTTTCACTAATTTTGGGACATAATTTAAAAAAAAAAATGTTTGATACTTCACTGCGAAATGATTTTGCATTCAGAATGCAAAAGTATCATTTCGCAAACTAGTACTAAAAATTCAATTCACTTTCAAAAATGCAAGATCAACTGGTCTAGTTCAACTAGTTAACTCTATGACTAAAAAATCTTAATATGTTGCGGTAGGAATATCTCCCTTATGCATAATATGGCGGTCGGTAAAATACTAAATATGACATGATGATTTTAATAATGAAAGTAGTGGTCTGAATTTATTTGAGGACAAATTTTAATCTGAAACCTTTTGTGTATAATTAATTTTATGTCATGTTTATATTTTTATTAATTTTACTTCTTTTTTTGTAGGTTCATGTTGCAAGATGTGATAGATTTAAGGAATTCTAAATGGGTACCAAGAAGGCAGGATTTAAATCCTAAAACAATGGAACAAATTCAAAAAGAAGCTGATACAGAACAGTTCAATAATCAGGTAATGAACTCTGGACCAGTGAGCACTCCGCGTAAAGATGATCGCATGGGCAACCAAGGCGGTAGCAAAAGGAGAAACAACCAAACTGATGACAGTGGTTGGTCCATGGCTGGGCCGCGTAATCGAACTACATACACTGTCGAGTCTTCCAAACTTATGAACAAACCTCCACCAATGGACGAAATCACATTAGGATCAAAGAACTTATTCGGCAATTGGGGTCGTGGTAGCAATATGAAAACACAGCAATCGCATCCAACAATAACGAACACTGCGAATATGTACGCTGCTTTAGAAAACATCACTCCTGATCAAGACAAGGGCAGATCATATGGTAAGGTTTTTAATAGTATTTTCAAATGACTACTTACACAATTGTAATTACAGTTAAACATGACGTATATTTTCAGTAATGCGTTAGGATAATTGCATATGCTTTGTTGTGTTGTTGTCACTAAAACATATGGTGGCCGGATAAAATCTTAGAACGCAAAACTTCTTTTTTATTAATATAATATTCAGTATTTTTAAATTCATAGAGTACATTAGTTATTATTTTTTACTCACTAGAGAGGAAAATGTACAGTGTTATTAACAGTATAACATGGATAATATAATAGAATGAAATATTAAAAAAAAAAATCTTCGAACGTCATAAAAGTGACATTTTCTGTGACGTGATTGACAAGGTTGAAGTGTAAATTCTTCGCCGCCGTAATATAATTTTTTATTCTAGTCGCCGTTTAATTTCTTCACCGCCCTATGTAGAATCAGCCAATAAGAAGTAACTTGTACAATAGAAATCTGTAATATCGTCCTAAATGTCACTATAAAAACTAGATAACCTAAGAATAAAGTTATTAAAAATTGTGAATAACTTACAGATAACTTACATATTAAATGTCAAATAGTAATTTATTTTTTAAAATTTCTACGTTTGAAGAAAAAACACAATGTGTTATTCAGAGTAAAAGTGTCTCTGTGTGCCTCACATGCAATTGTCCGACTCGCTTCGCTTGTCGTGCAAACTTTCGTGCTCGCCACACAATAATGACATTCCTTTAAAAACATTTGCTCTGCTAAACGTCAAATTTAACATAACCTAATTTTATAGCTTATAATGTTGCTGCTGTTCGTCCGAATAAATTGATTTTTTAAATATGTGAAAAAAATGTTGTGTCTAACACAATAGGAAAGCACTTTCCAGTTAAAGTCGAGCTTGAGTGGTAAAATGATATACTTTCCTCTGTAGTTTGACAAATAACTTTCTTCTAATATTCATTTCACTGTCATATGTTTTATTTTCTGTCAAATAGCTGTCAATTAGAAACATCAGAGCGTTGTTAATCATGTACGGTAACGGTTAAGTACAAGAGAGGTTGTTAATTATTTTGTTGTGAATGCAGTTTAAATCGAGAAACTACTATGATGTTATTTCTGAGTGCATTTTATTTGCTGCAAAAGTACATTGCATTTGCGCATGTACAAGAAATTTCAAGTATAATATCCGTATGTCTGCGTATTTTTCTAATGAACGAGTAAAATTCCCAATTGAAGTTAATGAACATTAAATACAGATTGGCCATAAAGATAACAACTTTTGAAATTTGTCAATTACTTTGTGCCAATTTGAACGTAAAATAGGGAATTTTATAAATTATACCATACTAATTTGTCCCTTGCAACAAGTTTATTTTAAGTGTAATTAATTTATATTAAATTTATATTAACTAGATTGCATATTGTTATTTTCATTATGGACATAAAGGTAGAAACTTTAAATTTAATGTTTATTTTCTGAAACCGAGAGTGTATGTCACAATTGTTTATAAATATGAAAGAATATTAAGAATCATATGTCGTGAAAAGATTGTAATTGTTTGAAAGTTAATAATTCGATCGTTTCAAGATATTTAACAAAATGAAATCGCAAATATATCACATAAATTATATGTATCATAAATAATAAGCAATTTTTTTAAAGAAGGACATTCTAAAATTCTTGAAAGTCATGAAAATTATCGCTACCTAACGACAAGCTTCTAAAAAAATATTACATTAAAAAGTCCGTTTTTGTCCTCGCAGAAAAGAAAATTCTCGCTACGTAACGTCAGGCTTATAAAAAAATATTACATTAAGAAGTCCGTTTTTGAGTTCGCAGAAATTTTTGGATTATAACCAGGACATGTAACCGAAAAAAATACTAGTTAACGGTTAACCCTTATTGAGAACGTTATAATAATAACGGTTTTAGTTCGAAAACCGGTTTTTGAAAATTGGAAACCGGTTAATATATCGGTTAAAAAAATAATTAAAATTAATTAAAACAAATTAATTATAAAAATTTGATTAAAAAAATACCATCTGAGAAAAATATAACAATTTAAAAAAAGAAATTTTCAATTTTAAACTTGCCTGTGTTGACAAAGGCCGTATTTATTTGGGACTTAACGGCCAAAGAGACTACCTACATTTATGATTCTCCAATAAAATGTTAATTGTAAAAACTGCCATGACTCATGTTCAAATACAAATAGAAAACACATAAAAAAAATATTATTTTTTTTTTTGCTAAATGATATTAAAATAAAGTTTAATGTTCGCTAAAACCGGTTTATTATTTTTTGGTTAACGGTTACCGGTATTTTCGGCCTAAAAAATATCGGTTAAAATTACGGTTAAAGTTCGGAATTTTCGTTGAAAATATCGGTTACCGGTTTTTTTAACCGGTTACATGCCCTGATTATAACAAAAATTTAAGAGCACAAAAAATAAAACACTGATCAACCGCGGGTTGTCCAAGTCTTTTTTTTTTCACTCACTTGATATGTTGTACCTATAAAATTAGGCCATTTCTTATTATTTGGTAAATTCAACTAAACTATACACTCCTCACGAATATCACATTTCAGCAGCAATCTATATTGTATGCTTTGTCCAAAATTCGCTACTACATATCAAAACAGGCACAAGCACTCCTTGGTGTAGGGTCCGAGCGCGCTGCTGTCGTTTGGGTCCAATCACCTCAGTGACCGTGGTCCAGAAATAAGCGGTAACTTTAAATAGACGTCATGAACAGAGATAACAATAAATTTAATAACGGAAAAGATGTATTGGCCATAGTATGGTGTTTTAAAATAATTATATCATAGAAAACTAATATAATATCTACAGAATTACTTCACACATCAACTTCACACTGGTCGTAGTCGCGAAAAGAGCGGGAATTTTAAGTAAACGTTATGGAGAGATATAGCAGTAAAAAATAAAACGCATTCTGTACATAGTATATTAGTTTTTTTTATTATATAACTATTTTACAACACCAAACCAATACATATTTTCCTTTATTAAATTTGTCGCATCCCTGTCCAAGAAGTCTATTTAAAGTTCCCGCTCTTTTCTAGACCACGGCCACTGAGGTGATTGGGTCCAAACGACAGCAGCGCGCTCGTGCCCTATACAATGAACCAAGCATTTCTGAATACACTCACATTTTTTTGCAAACGTACTTAACAACATAAACTAACACAGACGCATTACTTTCACCTATATGTATATACACTTTCCATTCGATTCTGTGCCTTACGCAACAATATCAATATACAAATTACAACCACAGAGACATGCCACAACCTTGCCTCACCCACATTAATGTGATACCAATCGTTTAACCTGCAATTAATGGGCAGTGTGACCTTAGCCGAATTTAAAGAAACAAATTCAGAAAAACAATAATTGACCATTATAACTTCACATAAAAATAATAAATATTTTCATTATTGTTGATAATAGTAGTAAACTAATTTATATTATTTGTTATTACTAATTCAAACGAATAAATAAATACATACACTTAAGGAATACATTCAACTATGTTTTTCCATACATTTGAGAATCTGTAAATAAAAATTAGATTTTACAATTTATGAACAAGAATGATAGATTTATAGATTATAACATTGAAGGTGTTTGTGATTTTGTGTCTAGTGTTTTAAAACTATTAATTCGTAAAATCATAATACGTAAGAATTAATATTTGGTCACAATCGCTTGAGGATAGTAGCCCCATTAGCTTAGATTGTTTCAAATCGTTTTTCATTTACAGTGTACAAATATATTCTAGAATGTATATCGAAAAACAGTGAAACTGGCATATTATATAGTTTAAAGTGCTACTGCTTGTTACAGAATCTAGACTGAACAAAGAACCGTATGTGTCGAAGGGACACAGTATGGAACGGTCGGGTTACAATAAGAACTACGAGGATGGTCGTGGCTCCCGTAGTGGCAGTCAGCATCGCAACGCACCATCCGCCCAGCAACAGAAGCCTGTGATGGCCGCCCCGGCGCCAGCTCCTGCTGCTCCGCCCAAACAGCAACTCAACCCAGGGCAGCTCAAACTACGCATGCAGAACATTATGGAAGAATACCTGAACGACTGCTGTACACTGAAAGACTGCGAGTCTGATATTAAAGCCAGTATAGATCAATCAAAACTAGAAGAATTTGTTATTGAGGGTTACAATGGAGTATTAGAGAGATCTGCAACAACGAGACGCAAAGCTGGCAAGCTGTTCGCGTACCTCACGAAAAACCAAACGCTAAGTAACGAGGACTTGCAAAAAGCTTTAAAAGAGGTGCTGTCGCAGGCCGACGATCTCGTGATAGATATCCCGAAGCTTTGGGATTACTTAGCAGAAATGATTCTACCGCTTGTAGCGGAAGGTGTAGTAACATTAGATAAATTGCGATCCTGCTGCGACGTGCTTGTCGCTCAGGAACATGCGCATAAGCTTATCGCCCCGCTTCTCAAGCAGTTGGTGGCGGATAATGGGCCTAACTACGTCGTAGAGTTGTGGCAGTTGGCGGGAGTGCAGTTCACTGATTTCATGTCTGGTGACATTGTGGATGATTATGTCAAAGAGAATGTAAGTTGTAAATTTACGGGCTTAAGCTTATTTCATCTCACGTGTTTGGTTTTAGAAATTTGATTTCCTGTTGGGTGGTGCGGGCACGCCTGTAAATCAAGGACCGCAATCTTGGGATCAGGTGCATAGTAAATTATTGCAATTCTTCAAGTCTAATACGAACTCCGACATCATAACGGATTGGATTAGTGTGAGTATTCTTTCATCATATATGGGCTTATTAAGGACACATTTAAACTCTCAAAAAAATAAAATCAATATTTAATTTAGTTATTAATAAATGTATAATACGAGTTATTTCGCACAGTAAAATATTGAAACAACGAAAAATATCATCATAAGTAAATTCACAGAAAAAATGTTTCAAACATAATATGGGTAGTTAGCTCATTATAATTGTGACAATTAAATACAAAAAATAATATTATCGCAGATAGAAAATTGATAGAATAATGTACGTTGTGATGGAAACTTATTATTAGCCCACAAGTAACAGTCAAAACTCCTTTAAAACACCCCTTGCACAAGTTTCTTATCATTCAACTAATAAATAAATTCAAGCACAGTTGCCGTACTTGTAAGAAAAAGTATCGTACTTTACTCTTTGGAGAAGTACGATCTTCTCCCACTCGTATGAATTGGCAGCACTCGCTTCGTTCGTGGCCAACTTCTCACTTAGTGAGAGAAGTCCCTATTTCTCCCACTAGTAAAATTTGGTGACGTCACCAAGCAACATGCGCTCGACTCTAGTGGCGAAATTTGAAATTGAATTTAAAAATCAAAACATAAATAAATAACATTACCTATTTCCTAATTTTGAACATTAATATTAAAATTTAATGATTTATAATGAAAACAGAACGAACAAATACATACAACACTTTTCTAGATGAGATGATTGGAAGCCAAAAATATGAATCAAATTAAAACGTTTTATTTACAATATTAAACAAATTAATGCATAGCTCTACACCATAAAGCAAATTAAACAATTATTATTAATTATAGTATTGAACTGAGAACGATATGCAAAAAATGTCCCCATAGTAGCATACTTAGCTAATTCATCTCAAATAAATTGTTAAGCATGAAGATCTCGAGGACGGTAAAATGTACGAGGTTAATTAAATTAGACTAAAGTTGCCGCATTAAGGGACAATTTTAACGATTTGTTTTTCTAAAAAAATGTAGGTTTCTAGAAAAAATGAAAATCGCTTCTTTAAACCGAACGTAACGACATCTGTTGAGTTTTTCTTTGAGTTTTGTACTAGTATACTTACCTCTTCTCTTGGCTATTTCCCTAATTATAAACTTAGATAAAACAGCATAGAACTGTTAGGTGCCTGGTAATGAACCACTTCCCAATTGTTTCATTGGCTGACATATGTATTGCTGACTGTTTGTATATTAATTATATACACTATTTCCCGCAGTTGATCCTTAACGTCATCATTAAGGTCTCACAATAAAAAACTGTTTTTTTTTTTGTTTAAAATGAACCTACAAAGTCTAATATGTTGCTCTATGTTATGTAATTCTTTCTCTACTTACATTTTATGTTACAAAATAATCGTTTTAAAATATCGTACTAAACACAAAGTCGTAAAAATTGTGACTTCCGTAGATTCTGGTGTGAAGTTATCTTAGATCATGTATCACCGACAGACCAGATTTTGGTCAAACATGGAAGGACAAAACATATTCCTCTCTTTATTATATAAGGCGGAAGTATTCAATTCACATGCTTGCATCACCAACTCATACATAAACATCTATTATTGCAAGTGTTGGATTGATGACGTCATTTTGTCGGGTGAAATCGTGTGATTTCCAAAATAAATAAATGTCAAAACTGATAGTATTATTTATATATTTTCACATATTTGGAATCTACATAATATGACAAATTCAATAATATATTTGAAGTTAATTTTTAGTTAAATAATTCACGTTTGTTTTCTATTTATTCATGGCAACTGCTATTTTCAGGTAAAAGCATACAAACAATGCCAACATTTTATTATTCAACTAAAAATAACTTCATATATATCATTGGATTTGAAATTTTATGTTGATTTCAAATATGTAAAAATATATAGGTGTTTCATTTAAAATAAGAAAGTTGGGCCCCATATCTTGAGAACCCCTCTTTTAAAAATAAAATAGTATATTGTGCAACAAGTGCAGAAAGTTGCTTCTTTCACAAGAGGTATGAAAGTTTCGGCTCGAGACGAAGTTGAATGTTGGAATCACACAAGATGCGCATGCTCAGTGTTGGCAAATATTGTGAGAATTTCTCACACTTTTAACCCACGATTGTGGGAAATACGCAACTTTGAATATTCATATAGTGCGAGAAAAGTGTCAGTTTCGTGGTCGTAGAAAAAATATTTTTTCTCATTCTAATAGTCTTAAAGAATACAAATTGTTTGTTAATTTAATTGACCTCATAGCTCTTACAATTCTCCAGATAACAATGATGTCTTATTTAAAATGAACACTTGTATAACAAATATTTTTAGAATTTAATGTAGGTATGATAATTATATAAAGTTAAAAATTATTTTATAAGCTCTTTGACATTTTACTATGATTATTATTTCTAGTGCATTAAACGCCATTTGTTAGTCCGTCCACGAACTGTTTTTTTCTTCCCTAGGAAATAGTAAGATTTTGTAGATCTTACCGATATGTCTATTTCCTTGCGCCTGCACATGCTATACAATATTATTTTCAATACGTTGACGTTTGAAGAAAAAGTATATTGTGAATGTATATTTTGAACTGAAGATATTTTACTGTGCATTCTTCATTTTACAATTATAATTTTAATATTTCTGAACTTTTGGAAGGCTATATGTATTCATGATGATATTATTTATTTATCGATGAAAGTAGTGAACTGAACAATTGTGTCGAGAAATAATAATCTGATTGTAATTAAGATTTCATTGTTGTAAATTCAACTTAAATTTGTATTACACTTATGTATTGTTTACGCAGGTAAATGTGGGAGATCGAGTTAAGGAAAACCAGTTTATCCGCACGCTGGTAACAGCTGTTGCAGAAAACGCTGTGAATAGCGCGATGAAACTAAAGAGCGATATATTAAAACAGCATTACTTGCTGCTGCAACGGTACGTTGACAATCAGGAACGCCGGGAGCTCCAGTGTCTGTACGCGCTGCAAGCCCTTGTCCACAAGTGGGAACATCCCCCCGGTCTGCTGCTGAGTATCTTCGAGCGATTCTGGGAGGACGGAATACTTTCAAATGAAAGCTTCCTCGCGTGGGAGAAATGCACGGACCCCGCGGAACAAGAAGGAAAAGGTATGTGGTTGCTCGTTGCAGTTAATTGAATGTTGCTTACATTGTGTTTGTTTAGGCGTAGCACTAAAGTCAATCCAAAGCTTGTTCACTTCACTGAAGGAAGCCGAAGACGAATCTGGGTCTTCTACGTCAGACGAAGCCTAGCAGTTGGCTGCAGTGGAGCGTGCGCGTCCACTATTAACCGGACTTTTACGTTAATTTACCTACCGTGTTGTATTAACAGTGACGACAAGGTGTGAGAAATGATTATGAAATGCCGACTCGTAATCATTGAAAAACTTCTAGTTGAATTTATACATTCATAAATTGTTTATATTATATATACATACATATATATACATAAATAGATAAATATATTTAATAAATAAATATATATAAATAGTGACGCGAGAGAAGGTGTCGCGAGTGTAAATTATCAAGTGCGATTTGACGCGGTGGTGCGGCTGCAGTGCATGCGTGCCAGTGAAGTGCCCAGATTCCTGAACCTGAACTCAATCAAGACATGGACCTAAACAATTTAACACTAATTAAATAATATATATACATACCTATAAATAAGATGTGACTCGTTCGTGAGATGGTTTGTGCGCGCCGTTGTATCATTTGTTATATTGGGCTGAATTGTTATTAATACAGGTGGATGTTATATTTTTATGTACATATCTTGGCATTTTATTATATAATTAGGGAAATTTACTTTTCACACTCTGCCCTTTGCTGTCTGGATTTTTATTTATGTGTTTATTATTGGTTTATTTATTTCTGTTTCCTGATCATGTAGGACAGCAGAGGGTGCTCTGTTAATGCTGTCATGCAACTCCCCAAGTCTGTCATTTGTAAATTATATACAATGTTCGAGTATTTTTAAAATGTTTGTTGGACAAGTTTTATTACGTTGTTGATGATTGCATTATAAGCAATTGTACAGGTATAACGTCGATCCGCGGCAGGCTCTTGATTATGTATAAATCAAGATAATTTTTAATCTATACCACCATGTATACAATATGTACTAGTCAGAAATTAATTTTTTTATGAAAACATTTGTACATATCTTGATTATTCAATCATACGTTATTTTCTGACTGAACTTGTACATAAATATAGTGTTTGCAGAACTTTGGTCCAGGTTCTTGAAACACGAGGACCAAATGACCAAAATGTCAGCGGTGACGTTGCTGTTTGCGGCGCGACAGAACGAACGAATGGTTGGTTGAACTGAACGAACGATTGCTGATTGATGATGCTCGATTGATTGTTTCTTCAATTGTACAGGGCACGTTGTAGTCAACTGTCATGGAAGATTCTGAATTGTGAATTGTATGAAACCTTCCCATTCATAATCTTGTATATTTTGCAAAACATAAAAAAGTTAATAAAAAAATACTTGCGCATACAAAACATTGTTATATCCTTTTCTGTTTTAATATACATTGTGACTGGATCGTGAGAGACAAATGGAATTATATAAAATAAGGTAAAGTTGGATGCAAATAGAGTCTATAGTCTGGTTTTTTTATACCTATAAAATAACCTGCATATTTACTCATTTAGATTTTGTAACAATAAAATAGTTTGGAATGAAATTAATATGGAGACAAAGTTTATAGTAAATAATTAAAAGTATTTCTAATTTAAATAACTGATTAATAATATAAAACCAAAAAAATAAAAATTTGAAAAAGTAATCTGCTTTAAATACATAATCTAAATCAAATCGTAGATACCAAAAACTACGTTTTTCTTATAGTTTTCTCGGAAATAAAAATATGATAATTGATCATTATTTGAAAGCAGAATATAATGAATTTCACTCCTTGTTATCTGCAAATATTGGGAGCATACAGCATTGCGAAACATTACGTCCCGATTGCAATAAATATCGAAATGACATTGAACATCGTAACATTGGACACGTCCAGTGTGAGAAATATTATTAAGTAATTGCCAAAACTATGTATGCGTGAAGGTACTCTTTGTGAGTCATATACCTATTCTAATATACCGCTGATCCATCATTTCACCAATATACCACAATGTACTGAACATAATTGCAACAAAGATATATATGCATCGCATACAAGTGGGACGGTGTACTTGGTGCACATGCTCATCAATCTAGGATATATTTCCTTTAAGTGACAATTTAATATTTAAAATTAAATATAGAAATATCAAAGAAGTAAAGGATTATTATACATAATAATAATATTAATATGGTATTATAATATTGTTTATTCAAAATAAAATTACTAGTTTGAATTTTTTGTCGCCATCTGAACTACAATTTTTACAAAAGTATATTCTTCGTCAGATTTCAATTTCCCAGTCCCACTGTTTCGTTATCTCTATGCCTGCCGGTAGCCAATAGAATGATAGATTCGGAGGTTTTGAGCATGCGTCGAACGCACTAGGTACCAGTTGTGAGCGATGCAGATTTATCTCCATTTCATATTTGTGAACTTATGAATCGTGGAGAATTAGCACAAACCATTCTACTGTTACGGTATTATATGTTGTGAGTTTGCCTGCGCCATATTTTTCTTTATGTCAAATAGCTTTCCTGCATGTTTTTTTTATTCTGTAACGTTTAGCAGTGCTTAAAAAAATTATAGTTTGCCACCGAGCAAAATCACCTATTTCCACCTTGTGTAGAAACTTCGTCTCGTGCCGAAACTTTCACGCGTCGTGGAAAATGGTCGACTTTCTGCACATGTTTATTATTACGTGTAGTAACGAAATTTAATACTAATTTTTGACAGATTTTTAATAGCCACAGCTGATTAGGAGCCTCTGGCAGTGCTGACGAATGCTAAATTAATCTTGTAATGATATTTTTTTCAAAATGTAAATATGGAAAACATTTTGAGATGCAGTTATTTAATTATAGATCCCGCAACGTAGCTTGTGATCCTTGACTTTTGGTTGCACAGATAGTGAGGTTGTGGAGGTTTGTATAAGCGTATTTCATGTTACTATTTTAATCAGAAACAATTACATTTTTGAAATGGAAGATTTCTTGACTGGTCGTTGATTTAAAGAGAGGAATTGCTGGGTTTCAGACAATAAAACGATTACTTTACATCGATGTTTCGATCCTACCCTGAGGATGATCCCAGATAGGATCGAAACGTCGATGTGAAGTAATAGTTTCATTGACCGAAACCCAACAATTACATTTTTATTAAAGTAGTTTTTACTTACATTTGATAACGGTAAGTACACTGCAATACTATTCGTTACATTTACATAATTCGTAGGTAATTAAATGCTTAAGAGGGGTCTTATGGGACTTGCAGGACGTGAGAGACATTTTATTTTTATTACTATTCTTAAATTCAACAGTATGCCATGAAGCATAAAAACAAATAGCCATGGTTGTCAGAAAATGGCGAAGCATTGTTAATCAAAACCATAGTGATTAGATTACATGTGTGGCCAACTGAGCTAGCGCCGCTATGTTTTGCCAAACGGTGCTGCGCTGTATTTGAATTTTTAAGGTATGTATACATATGAGGCAGAAAGTGAATGGGACAAGGCGAGCCCGAACTGATGCCTCGTTCATGAAATTTTTCGTTGCGAATGAAGCCACCTGAGGCAGCGAACGAGGCGCCGATCCAACTTGTGTGTGCAGTGCTCTGAGGTAAGGTCTGCGCATGATACATCGTCCACACCGAACCGAATTTTCTTTGATCTACCGACTCTCAACGGATAGCATTCGTACGGCCTCGGCTTGTTCGCCGAACAAGTTGAGGCAATGTGCCACGCTTCGGAACAACGTCCACACCCGAGGAATCGTTCGGGTTCGCCTTGCCTCACTCGCCTTTTGCCTCATATGTATATAAACCTTTAAATGAAAGCAATACAAAATTCACTAAACAGTAAAGAAAGAGCATATTAATTGCAAACACTACGTGACCCAGATAACTTGTTGGGATCTCAAGAATAGTAAGAGATACGAAGTCAGTTAAATTAAACAAAAATTGCCTTATTAAAAAATCAAACACCTTTTGTAATACATTTACAAATTTTTTATCACGTACCGTATTCTTATGGAGCTTATAGTACTTTGTGATCATTTTGAAGAGAGTTTTTTTTGCTATTCAGCTATATAAAAAAGTCCTATTTTATTTTAAAAAATAACATGAAAAATTAAGAAAAACGTTTTTGTCTATCAAAATAATCACTATCATAGTTATCTATGAAAACAAAGATTAAAATTAGATCTTATTATATAATAGTATTTTATTGGGCTAGAATAAAACAATGTGCTCAGGAAACAAATATTTAATTGAAAACAGTTAAAGGAAAAGGAAAAGTGTTAGACATACAATTTATTTTTAATAAAGCCTCACAAAAGAAATCTAATGGTGTCATATCTGGCGATCTTGCTGGCCACGACACTGTACGAGCCTTTTCACACACGCCGGATCCGGCAGCCGGCAGTCGGCCGGTCGGTTCGGCATCGCGTTTTCACACACACCGGATCCGGCAGCCGGCAGCCGGCTAGCTATTCCAAGTAGAACTGCGATTGCCTATATTTACCCCGGTCAAGAAAATTCATTTACTTTTTGTCTTACGACAATGGAGCGTGAACGTATTATTGCAATGTGGATTTTATACAGACGACTTCGCCGTCGAAAAATAAAGCAAAGAATTTATTGGGTACATCCAATAAATAGAAAAAGAGTAGATTACTTTAGAATGAGAATTACATCATTTGATGAATTACATAATCAAAAATTGAATCTATCCTTCCCTGTTCGAAGCAACCGGACGACTGCGACCGGCTCGTGTGAAAGCTACAATAGCATGCAAGCAACCACTGCATGCCCGGTGCCGGTCCGGTATAGTGGTGGCGTCCGGCGACGATCCGGCAGTCGGGTGTAATAAAACCGGGTCCGGCACGTGTGAAAGGTTCCATGCTATTCCATATACTTCACAACCGGCTCGCCGGCTGCCGAATCCGGCAGCCGGCATGTGTGAAAAGGCTCTACCTCTGGTGCCAATCGACTTATTCGAAAATCTTTCATTTAAATCAGGGCATGTAACCGAAAAAAAAACTGGTTAACGATTAACCCTTATAGAGAACGTTATAATAATAACGGTTTTAGTTCGAAAACCGGTTTTTGAAAATTGGAAACCGGTTTAAACCGGTTAATATATCGGTTAAAAAATTAATTAAAATAATAAATAATTTAATTAAAAAAAAAACTAATTAAAAAAATAATAAAAATTTACCATCTGAAAAAAAATATAACAAATAAAAAATGCAATTTAATTAACGAATATTCGTAAAAATTCCCATAATACCTTCAAAAAAACGCAGATCAATTTTCAATTGTAAACTTGCTTACTGCTGACAAAGAGCCTACCTCCAAGGGACTACCTACTTTTATGACTCTCCAATAAAATGGAAATTGTAAAAACAGTTGGTACCCATATTCAAATACAAATCATAACACAGAAATAAAAAAAATTATAAAACATTTTTCGTGCTAAATGAAAATAAAGGTTAATGTTCGCTAAAACCGGTTTATTTTTTTTTTGGTTAACGGTTACCGGTATTTTCAGCCTTAAAAATATCGGTTAAAATTACGGTTAAAGTTCGCAATTTTTGTTCAAAATAACGGTTACCGGTTTTTATTAACCGGTTTATTTAACCGGTTACATGCCCTGATTTAAATATTCTTCAGTGGCAATTGAATTACGTGGTGGTGCACCATCCTGCTGAAAGCAGATGTCAGCAATTTCCGCCAGAGGTATAACATCCAATAAATTCTCCGTATCATTTTGTAGCAGTTGTAAATACTCTTAGCTGTTTAAATTTTGTTGAAATATTATTGGCCCAATGAGTCTATTATTTAATATTCCACACCATACAATAAATCCAAATCGTACTTGGTGTTTGCATTGTTTAATAAGCTTGGGATTTTCATTGGACCAATGATGACAATTGTTCGAATTAAATAAGCCATTATTTGTAATTTTGCATTCGTCACTCCCAAAGTATTTTCGAAGGGAACCGATTATTCACTGCAAATTGGTTGATATACCAACGGCAAAATTCCAGCATTCATTGATTATCACCTTGTCGAAGACCTTGGCATTTGGCATAAATGATTTCCATAAGGGCGGAATTTATGTTTCTTTAAAATATGTTGATTGTTGAACTGATGATTCTAAGACTCCGATATTGTGCTCTATTTCTCTCGTAGATATTCTTGGTTCCTCAACAACTGTTTGAACAACTTCATTTTCTTTCTTTTCATTTACAACTTTTAAATTTTGTTTAGGTTTGGAAAAGGAACCATATTCAAATAAATTGTTTTTCATTCTTTGAAACATCATATAACTTGATTAAGGTCTTTCAGGATATAGCTCTAAATACATTTCTGATGCAACAACAACATTATGATAACAACGTATAAAACAACATATTATGTCGTATTTCTCAATATTATCGAAAAGCATTGTTCTCAATAATATTATCAAAACAACTACTGATTGTAATATAACAATTGAGTATTTGACAAGTAATTTTAATTTTTGTTTTTATACGAAACTATGCTACAGTGATTATTTTGATGGACAAAAACAGTTTTTTTTAATTTTTCAGGTTATTTACTAAAATAAAATAGAACTTTTTATATGGCTAAGTAGGAAAAAAAAAACTATTCAAACTTATCACAACATACTACAAGCTGCATAAGATAAATTAAAAATTGACACCTATAATTTGAAAACGGTACGCGATAAAAAAAAATTGAGAACCCTGTAAATGTATTATAAAAAAATGTCTGAAGAAGATGCACACTAAAATCACTTAATCTTTTAATTTTGGAAGTTATGAGCAAAAATTAAAAATTGTAAAATTTTCATTTTCGTTTATATCTAGTAACCTATGCATTTTTTTAGGAAAATAAATATATCGTTAAAATTATTCTTTAATGAGGCACCTTTGGTCTAATTTAACCGACCTCGTATCTCTTACCGTACTCAAGTTCCCCATGTTTTCTGGGACGGTCTGTATATTACTTTAAAAACATAACAGTGACTTATAAATAGATATATATATATATAGTGTGTGCAAAGAAACGCGGAACTTTAACATGGGTTATAAAAAATTTGCTGATACTCTCTCGATTTAGATCAAAACTATAACAGTACGAAGTTCAATTTTTTGTATAAGTATTTAAAATACCATGCATTAAAAATAAAACAAAAATTATTTTAAAGAAACTAATTTAGAGATAATACAGGGTATTAATACTAAGTTGTAACACCCGAAAACGGCAGCTAGAACTCATTGAAACAAGCCACTTTTCTTATATCAAATTTTTGATTTGGAGCCCCAGTTCATAATTATTGGCGTTCTTTTGTTTTTCGAAAAATCATCATTACTACCTTATTTTAAAGAATATTTAAAAAATATAAAAACTTTCAGCATTTGCTTGCGGTTCTCTAAAACATGTATTTATAATTATTTTCTATTTTATCAAATAACAAAATGGCGCCCGATAGTGCTAATAGATATATGCTTCTTGCTTACATTTGCTTACTCTGTCGAAGATCACATAATAGATATATGTATGCGATCATTCCAAGCGGCCGAATCCCATAACATCGAATTCCCTGGCGCGGAGTCATGTATTAATTTTTTTCTGAAATTTTTGATTACAATAAAAATTAATTTTAAACTAATATATTATAACGTTTATTTATTTAGATGAAGTGTAAAAATTATTAATACACGTATATTTATATAACTAAGTTTAAAACGAAATATGATTAATAAAAGTAACTAACACTATGAAGAAACAAATATAAACACTTTTTGTAAGAATAACAATTATTAATAAAAATTTAAACAATAAGATTATTTTTAGAAATGTAACACTAGGTACTATTAATTTACATGATATTTTTTTTACCATCTATTTATGTTCACTACGCTTATTAATATCAGACTGTCCAGCGGTCCTCTCTAATCAGGCTTAAATACTAGAGCAATTAAAGCTGGATTTATACATCCAACTTTAAAACTAACAGTAACTCTAACATTAACAAGTTAAAAGTAAGTAAGTAAAAGTTAAAAAGCGCGATGTGTAAAAGTCCTTATAAATACCCATCACTAGAGTTGATGTAAAAGCATAGCATAGTTATACACAGAAGCGACAGTAAGACTGAGAAACGAAAATTAGAGAGAGATGGGAAATGCCAATAGATTGTGATGCACGCAACACCTTTGGTGCACAGTCATCACCAGCTACTGTGGCTAACCGATTGAAGTGGACTAATCTCGGCTTTTCATTAGGCATTTTCATAATTCTGTAGAACATATCATTGATCCTCTTGGCGATCTCGTAAGAGCCTTCCCAATTTCTTTGCAACTTTGGTGACAAGCCGCGACGCCTCTGTGGATTGTAAAATCATACCAAATTTCCAGTTCGATATCCACCTTTTTCAGCCTTGACATCGTACTGCGCCTTCATCTGTTCTCTGGCACCTTGAATGCTTATACGAACTAGTGCATAAATATCGTTCATTGTTCTCCATAAGTCCTTTACATAGTCCTTCCCGACAAGATCTTCACCGGGTTTACTGCCAAATATCAAGTCGCATGGTAAGCGCAACTCCCGCCCGAACAAGCTGGTGTCTGCCCTGTTGTCTCGTGCACGGATGAAATACAAGCCAACAAGAATAGATGACGATGTCGGTCTCAGTCTCTTTGATGGTTAGAGACTACTTCGACAAATACCGGCTGATTGTCATGTTCATCCGTTCAACCATCCAACCATGCCATCAGACTGCGGATATAATACAGTTGTTCTGGTTTTGTTGATTCCTAATATCTTACAGATATTTTGGAACTGAGCAGACTCGAAATTCCTTCCTTGGTCGAAATGTATTTCTCGCGGTACTCCAAATCGGCAGATGCATTCTTTTACCAAAACTTCAGTGACCGTTAAGGCTTCCTGGTTGAGTAATGGATAGGCCTCAACTCACTTAATGAAGTAGTCCATTACTACCACTATGTATTTATTTCCCTCGTCAGTTTCTGGGAATGGCCCGGCCGCGTTAATCGCAATGCGTTCAAAGGGACTTCCAACGTTATACTGGCGCATTGGAACTCACATTTCTTGCACCTCTCTTTAACATCTTCTTTGCAATTTATCCAGTAAAGTCGTACGCGTAATCTCTTAACTCAAAATGTCCACTAGATCCGTCGTGGATTTCTTCCAATACTTCCGGTACTCTTTTCCTAGGGATTTTACATTTTGTGAGTGTCGTGCAACATCTTCCCAAACAAGTCTGCTATCGCCATGTTTCCATTCCAATATGATCTTCAAGTTCGGGTCATCCTTTTCGTCCTTGCGAAGGTCTTCGGTTTGCCAACTATCATTGACTACTGTTGTTCTGACGATTGTGAATAGTTTTTCTTCTAATCGATTGCAGTGCTTGCATTCGTCTTGGCAAGGGTTTCTGGATAATGTGTCAGCATTACGATTGCTGATACTTGCCCGATGCTCGATAACAAAGTTATATACCTGCAGTCTTTCAATCTATCTAGCCGCCTGACCTTCAGGATTTTTAAATTGTAGTAGCCATTTGAGAGCAGCATGGTCAGTTCTTATGAGAAATCTTCTATCGTACAAATATTTGTAGAAGTGCTGCACGAATTTCACATAAAAATTCTTTTCTGGTAACAATAATTCCTCTCTCTGGTTTTGACAGGGTCTTACTAAAGTAGGCAATAACCTTCTCTTGTCAGTCTTGTATCTGGGAAAGAACGTCACTAATTCCAACGTTACTGACATCGGTGTCCATCTCCCAGATAAATCTTCTTCCTTTTTCAGTAAGCCTTGTCAATGGCTTCGCTATGTTGGCAAATCCAGGTACATAACGTAGGAAACTTTGCAATTCGTGTTTATCTTTCGGTACTGGCCAGTTACTCACAGCCCTTATTTTCTCATGGTCAACTGCAATAACCTTACCAGACACCACGTGTTTGACTAATATAAAAAGATATTCTTGTGTACCACAGTAGAGTAATTATTTAATTTCCGAAATATACTTGCACTGTACCCAAAAGATGAAGTTTTGAACAACAAGTAGAAAATTAATTTTATAAATCGGACATTTTATACTTAAAAATATTAATAATATTGGAGTGAAGAAATAAGCAGGATTGCAGTCAACTGATGAATTTTATTAGTCTAAGGCCAACGTTTCGCTACCAATTGTAGCATCATCAGGGCAAACTGGGAAAACACATGTTTTAACAATATTATGTGGTTTTGTTTAAATACAAATACTTACAGACTATTTTAAAATATTGTGATCATATACAGAAAATCAATCAAGTAGATATCGTCATACATTCAAAAATAAATAAATAAATAATTAAAACACGTCATGTAATACAAAATAATTTGTTGTAAAATGGCGATTGTTAACAATATTTTTTCTTAACAGGGATTAACTTGATTTCTCTTGTTTAAATAATTTACAAATGTTACTGTAGATGGAGCTTAAATTTTGGATGTCGGTCCTGAAATTTATGTTGTTATTGTCATTTTGTATGTGTAGCATTTCTAGTATCAGTCGTTTGTGTAAAATAGGTTCTTTGTCTAAAATATTTACTCCGTCGAAGTCGAAAGTGTGTCCAGTTTGTATACAGTGTTGTGTGAGGGCACAAGTTCCGTTATTGTTAGTTTTGTTTGAATTTCTTTTGTGTTCAGTCATTCGTGTTTTTAAATATCTTTTACTTTGTCCTGTGTAAGTCTTGGTACAGTTTAGGCAAGGAATTTTATAAATCGTATTAGTATGTAACATTGTATCTATTTTGTCTTTTAATGTACTAAAAAGTTGTTTTATGTTTTTAACAGGTTTTAAAGTTATGTTGATGTCTAAATTTTGTTCAAGCATACGTTTTAAATTTCCCGCTAATCCATCTATGTTCGGAATAGAGACATACTTTTTTCGTTCAAGGCCATTGTTTGTTTGATTGTCATTAACATAACCAACAAAATGTTAATGACAATCTTATTTCTTCACTCCATCATCCCTCCAGTCGCTTAACACCAATTCTTACATTAATAATATTCTTGTAGGTAGTAATAAGAGGAGATACTAATTTAATATTATTCAGCGGTAAAAGAAAATAAATATTTTTTATATCTAGCCGTGTGTGTAAAAAAAATTGATATTTTGAATACACGCAAAATTTCAGTAAGACAAAAATTAATGTTGTTATTTATTTTGAAAACAAACAATTAATTTAGATTAATTTTCATGTCCCAGGCTTATAAGCCACGCGGAAAAAACTTGGAAACAAACGATCTGCTGTTGCGTTACAGACAGTGTTGCCAGTTTTCCTTAAAATTTTAGGAATTTCCCAAGTCCATTTAGGAAAAAGATTTACAATAAACAGTTTTAGAATTTTTGGTTTAGGTATGCCAAAAAAATGTATTTTTTTGAAGTTACAGAGCAAGGTTATTTTCCTCTTCAGTTATTACACTGGCTAAAATTACCCTTTTTTTGGCACTTTGACTGGTCTGTTTTTCACGTCATCATCATCATCAGTGGTACTACAACCCTTCGGGGGTCTTGACCTGCTTTAGAAGTTTTCTCCATTCTTCCCTATTTTGCGCTTTCCTTTTCCAATCCTGTATCTTTAATGCTTTTATGTTCTTTTCTATCTGATTCATATATCGAATCTTCGGCCTTCCTTGCGATCTCGTACTCACTGACACTTGTCTGATAATTTGTTTTATTGAATCTGTATCCGACATCCTTTGAACGTGTCTCATCCATCTTAGTCTCCCTACTTTAATTTTTGTAATAATATCTGAGTCTTAATATTCTCTGTACAGTTCGAAGCTGTAGCTCCTGCGCCACCCTCCGTCCTCTTGTATTCCTCCATAGATGTGCCGCAATATTTTCCTCTCAAATACTCCTAGTATCCTCTCATCGTTTTGTGTCATTTTCCACGTTTCCGAGGCATACATTAGAGCAGGCCTGATTAATGTTTTATATATTATACATTTTGTGCTTTTAGATATTAGGTAGATAAATTCTGACACCATCTCAATGCTGTAAGTATCAATTGTTAGGTTTTGAAGCTGTTGCGGCACCAACGGTTTTCTACCAGACCTCATGTACTTAGGTCTATCTCCTTAGCTGCTTTTTCGAGAGCTATGAAGGCCAGTATTACATCTCCTTTTGATCTTACTATTATATCCACATCATTCGCGAATGCTAGGACTTGTAGGCTTCTGTTGATAATGGATCCTCTTGTGTTCTCTTCTGATAACTTTCTCTAAGGCAATGTTAAAGAAGATAGTCGATAAGGGATCTCCTTGCCTTAGCCCTTGCTGTGTAGTAAAGGAACGTGAGAGGTTGTTCTGGACTCTAACACGGCATTCCACTTAACGTTAACCAACGTTAAGGCTTTTAGGTGGGGTGGAATTTTAATGTCCTCCATTGCTTTGTATAAAGCATTCCTATTCACTGTGTCATATGCACTTTTAAAGTCAACAAATATATGGTGTTTTTCCGTGTTATACTCATATGACTTTTCCAAGATTTGTCTCAGTAAAAATATTTGGTGTGTTGTTGACTTATTCCTAAAGAAACCACATTGGTATTTGCCGATGATATCTTCTGCATATGGTCTCAAACGCTCGTATAAGACATTCGCCAGTATTTTATATGCTATGCTCAGGACAGTGGCGGTTTTACGGGGGGGGCGACAGGGGCGATCGCCCCCCCCCAGGATTAAGTGTGTTACTTAATACACATAAAATTTTATAAATTTATTAACAAAATGAACAGAAAGATTTTTTTTTATATACATTCTAAAGGAAATCGCCCCCCCTAGAACATTATCCTGAATCCGCCCCTGGCTCAGGAGGGTTATTCCACGGTAATTTTCACATTCTAGCTGATCCCCCTTTTTATGCAATGGCACCAGTACTCCAATGTTCCATTCTTTTGACATTATGCCCTGTTCCCATATTTTCATTATCAGTATATGCAATTTCTCACATAATAATTCCCCTCCTTTTTTTATTAATTCCGCTGGTATCTCATCATATCCAGGAAATTACTATTTTTTTAATCTTCCTGTTGCTGCTACTACTTCTTCGATGGATGGTTGCTCTTTTTCTCTCTCGTCGTATTCTTCCCTGCCACCCGCAGTGTACACTGGTTCGTCCTTTCCTTCTCTTCTCGGATTTAATTTTTCATCGTAATTTTTAGCCCATCTTTCTAAAACATCATTATTCCTACACATATTTGTCCTTGGCTGAAACTCTTTTCTGTTTTTGTTAATTTCATTATAATTTTTTTAGCTTCCGTTTGCGACCTTAGGGCCTCTAGGTCTTCCATTTTTTTTTTTCATGTACTCTCTCTTCTTTCTTCTGTGGGTTCTTTTTTCCTCTCGTCTCAATTGTTTGTATTCTTCGGATAATCTTCTAATTTTTTGCCTTTGTTGAAGTTTCTTATATACTACATTTTTCCTTCTCGTTATGTCTGCACATTCTTCGTCAAACCAATTCTGGTCCCTTTGCTGCCCTTTTTGTTTTCCTATGGTTTTATTAACTGCCTTTAAAATTATTTTTTTGCATTTCTGCCAATAGAGGTCTATGTTTGTGTCTGGGAGGTCTGTGAGCTTTTGATCAATTTATTTTATGTATCTCTCCACTTCTATATCATCTTTTAGTTTTTCTACTCAGTATAGTTCTCCTTCTACGGCTTCTTCTTTGCATTAGATATTCTTGCTCTTAATCTAGTTTCTAGCAAGTAATGATCCGAATCGATGTTTGGTCCTCGCCGGTTTCTCACATCCATTACGTCTGAGAAATGTCTAGAATCTATTAGCAAGTGATCAATTTGATTTCTTGTCTTCGAATCTGGCGATATCCAAGTTGCTTTGAGTATCCGCTTATGTTCGAAGAAAGTTCCTTCAATTACCATGTTTTGCGAGGCTGCAAACTGGATAAGTCTGAACCCATTATCATTTGATTCCCTATTTGTTGGGGCATATTGTACTTCTTGTCCCACCTTTGCATTTAGATATCTTATAATTATCTTGACATTATTTTCGGGGCAAGATTGTACTATTTCAAGTTCTTGATAGAATTCATCCTTTTCTTCCTCTGACTTCTTCGGTAGGGGCGTGTGCATTAATTATACTATAGTTGAAGAATTGTGATTTTAATCTCAATTTTCAAAGCCGAGGCGACCGTGCTTGAAAATCTACTACCTTTTGTCTGATGGTTTTGTTAAGTACGAAATCCGTTTCCAGAATGTGATCTTTCGGATGACAACTGTAAAAAATTGTATGATTTTTTTTCCAGGATTTTATTTCCTGTCCACCTCATCTCTTGAATTGCTGTTATATCTGCTGTACAACAGTATAATCCTAAGTCCTTTTTCGTTTGCAAGGTCCGTCCGGCTGTTTCACCTGTAGCTCTCGTAACAATTTGCTTTTTTCCGAGATGGAGTTGTTAGTCCTAAGCCCAACCCCCAACCTGGAGGACTAGTACAGTTTTTGTTTTACGGTGGCTATTTTATTTTCCCACTAACCTCCGAGTCTGCTAGAATGCAGACCCGGCGAGCTTCTCCCAGTTCCAATGGGGACGCACCCGATGGAGGTAACTGGCAATTCCCCGCACCTAATCCTTCGTAAATATATAAACTTGATTAATATTCATAAATATATAGTAAGTGCCGTTTAAAATAATAAAAAAAATCGTGCTATATTAATCTTCGGAGATTTCATTCTCATTCATTGTTGTATTATTAATTTAAATCAATAATTATAACAGTGTAAGTTCAAACTAAACGATATTTTGAATCTTTAGAAATTTTGTATCTGGCAACACTGATTACAAAATATAATTTGTTGTTTTTTCAACTTTGTTTTTTAAACATTCATGCTGGTGTAAGAAGATCGAATATTACGTATTACGGTGTGAGATGCTGTATTAGAACAAAAATACATTTTATTTACCGATTTTTAAGAATCTAAATCTTAAGCCTTTTCACAGAAAAAAATTTCTTGATTCGAAAATTTTTCTGTGCCATTAGCGCTATAACCAGATAAAACATTTCGATACCACATACTTAAAACACGTTTATTCCAGGAATAATATGAAATATAACTGTCAACAGGTAAACTTCCTCATGTCATACGTATTGTCGATAGTATTACCACTAGAGGTTTGATTTGGCCGGATATTTTTTTATTTATATGAACACATACATAAAAAAATCAAGTGTGAATATTTATAAATAAAAAAACATACCGCGCTAAAAATGAAACCTCGAGTGATATTTGTTAAAATAATTCCAGTATTACATACCATTTGATTGTGTAGTATTAAACCGAATTAAAAATTATTTTATTTAAGGCCGGTTTTCCCACCTCTGGTTAAAGTGTCATTTACCTTAACCATCGGTTAATAGAAAAATATCGCATCGAAATAGTAAATAACGTATATTTTTGACAACTTATATTAGTTTTTCAATGCGATATTTTTCTATTAACCGAAGGTTAAGGTTAAGGTAATCGACAATTTATTCAGAGGTGAAGAATTATATTGAAAAATATGCGTTACTATGGAGAAGGTAAAGAAAAAATATCTAATTTATCCATTTACATTTTGTGTTCCTCTCAAGTAGTAGAATTGTTTCTAATATTTTATAGGCAAGTCGTAACGTCATAACAGAAACATCTATTTGTTAGGTAAATAGTTACTTCACATAATAAAAATAATTATAATATTTTTTATAAATGAATCAAAATAAACTAGTGCTCGAAAATCAATAAATAGTTAAAAATTATGGTGCGTCTAGTATTATGGCCAGGTACTGTAGATCAGCCAGTATTTTCTTTTTTAATTTATTGAATTAGGTCACAGAAAAATAAAAAAATTGTAGTATTTCTTGATAAAATAGACGATTACGATATAATTTATAGGAATTTTAGATTTGTTAGAGCCCGGAGACATTGTTCTTGCGGACAGAGGATTTCCAGAATTCACTTCGTGATTCGGTAGCGTTAAATCCATATTCACTTTACGTTTGTTTTCATAACTATTACGGTAATGCTATTAGAGACGTTGATGCTAAAAATAAATATTAATTTTTATTCGTAAAAAAACATTAAAAACTTTATCATTGATATTAAAACCAATTATTAAATATTTCATAATATTTTAAAAATTTAAGAACGTTGGAGTAATTTTCTAATTTACAATGATTGATTCGTAAAAATCTAATTGTTTAAGTTGTAGAGTAAATTCAACTATAGGCCACCTAGCACCATTTAAATAATTTTGTATATGTCTCCTAATGTAATACCCATATTTTATATACTACATCTCACTAGAAGTTATGATAACAACATTAAATTGAGATACAGTGTTTCTTTTCTTATTTTAAATTTCGTCACAAGATGTCACCCACTTGGTTGGCTCCTACGAGTAAATAAAAACAGGACAGAACATATCCTAACAACCTACGCGACGGAAGTACGATGAAAGTGGTTTATAGGAGTGGGGAGAACTGTTACACAAATGCAGCCCATCATTGCAAATTTTATTTATAGTCTATCACACCCAATTGTTTAAATAAATATCTTCAAATGAAACACATTAATTACTGCAGAGACCTAACCTGGAAAATGTAGTTTATATCATCGCCGACTTCTGTCGCGTCTTCTACCTATTCTTATCTATGATACATTCTCTCCTGTTTCTATTTGCTCGTAGTTTGGCTCCAACGACAAAATATAACTAGACAAAACTTCATTTGGTTTGTTATGTTTTCGGTAGGTATGCCAGACAGAGAAAATAGAGACATATGTTTAATAGTATTGTTTGCATATTGCTATGCTCACTAAAGGCGCTCGTGTTCTTAAGATTGACATTAGGAAAGGAATTTTTTTTTTGAATTTATGTTTCTAAAATAATCAAATTTAAGGTGTCACTGACAACACAAAAACCGTATATAAAGATAAATAACGGAAAATAATGACAAGTACACTGATAACTCAGCGAACAATGCTCGAATAATATTTCCATTATACAGGTGTTCCATTTAAGCATGCCACCATTGCTATCTCGAGAACTATAAGAGCTACTAGGTTGGTTAAATTAGCAAAGAACCACCATTTTACAAGACTAATACAATGAGCAAAAAAAAATTTTTTTTGACCTGTGGTTCTCGAAATACGGGATACAACTTTCTTATTTTAAATGGGAACATATGTTTATTTTTAGGTTATTCGATAAAGTATTTTTTTCTGAATTCAGCGATATAATCATATCATATACTACTATAACAAAATAATTACGAAAAATGTAGGTATGTTAGATTTATATGTATTTCATTTATCTGGCTGAAACAAGAGTGCTATGATTAGAAAACATAGACATATAGTTCTGTCTAACATTGTTTGATTATTTTTTGTTAAATTTTATGTTCTTAAACTGTCAGTTTTAAGACGAAAATGAATTGTTTTCTATCCAAAGCACTCTTCTTTCAGCCAGATATAAATAAAATACATATAAATCTAACATGCATTTTTCTCAGTTATTTTGTTATATTAGTATATGATATGTTTATATCGTTGAATTCAGAAAAAAATACTCTATCGAATAACCTAAAAATAAACATATGTTCCCATTTAAAATAAGAAAGTTGTGTCCCGTATTTTGAGAACCACTGGTCGAAAAAAAATTTTTTTTTGCTCATTGTATTAGTCTTGTAAAATGGTGGTTCTTTGCTATTTAACCAACCTCGTAGCTCTTATAGTTCTCGAGATAGCAATGGTGGCACGCTTAAATGGAACACTCTGTATATCTCACTCTATTTTCTCTTTCTGGTTTATCGAAAACAAAACATTTATAATACGGAAGGATACTGAAAATTTTGCCTAGTTTCATTTTGTTGTTGACTGGCTCTTTCCAATTGCTATAAATAATAATAGTAATCATTATAGTTATTTGTATATCAAGTGCTGAAAGTCTATCTTTGTCGAACCAAAACGAAAGTTGCAGCCTGAGCGAAGCGAAGGTTGCAATCGTTTGTGTTCGACAAAGGACTTTCAACACGTGTTATACACACTATTTTTTCTACTCCTGCAAGATAAAAAATAAGGAAATAAAAAAATATTTTTTAAACATAATTTGACATTTATTGCAAATTTTGTATTTGTGATGCGCAAGTGATGCGTATCCATGGCAGCAACAGCGCAAGAAACATTTATTTAGTGCTGCAAAGTTAAAGAGTCACTTTCATCATAAAAAACAAACCAGAAAATTGTATTTTCAAAGCAGGAGTAGAAAAAATAATGAACATCATAATAAATTAAACAATAGGTATCACATTTCCTAGATATATGAATAAAAAAAGCTCTTCTAAGCAATAACACACATATTATGGGCAACAACGTTCAGAAAGCCGAATTATACAAAATAGTTAAAAGTATAAACAACGAAGATGTAAAACTTAGAGAGACTGAAAATGCTTGGCGACCAGCTCGTCTAATCGACAACAAAAATTTGACGGATGACGAACTTAAGACTGTTGAATTATATAAAAAAGTTAGAGGTGTACTCAACAAACTTACACCTGAGAAATTCGAAAGGCTTTTGAATCAAGTTAGAGCTCTCTCTATTGATAACGAAGAACGTTTACAAGGAGTCATCGACTTGGTATTCGAAAAGGCTGTGGACGAACCTATCTTTTCAGTTGCTTATGCATTAATGTGTAAAGAGCTAGCTCTCATGCAGGTATGTTTTTTTCTGTTAGGGGTTGCTTAAAACAAATCAAAATGCATTTTTTATATTTTTCCAGGTACCTGCTAATAATAAATCAAATAAAGAAGAGCAACAATTTGTTAACTTTCGTAAATTGTTAATTACAAGATGTCAAATTGAATTCGAAAAAAATTCAGCTGATGAAAATGCGAGAAACATAAAACTAAAAGAAATTGATGAGTGCACGGATCCTGTAAGTTACATTTATCTAAAAAATATATATATTATATATTTTTATGTATATTATATATTTTTTTATTAGGAAAAGAAGAAAGAACTTCAATTTCTTTTAGAAGAGGATGATAGAAGAATGCGTGATAAATCACTAGGAAATATTAGATTTATAGGTAAGTTAATAGAAAATTTTAAATAATAATGAAATTATTTATAATATTTTTCATCAGTTCTTTTTTATTTGATATTAGATCATTTTTATTTTTAGGTGAATTATTCAAGCAACAGATGTTCACTATAAAGATCATGTTAAGGTGTATTAATATTTTATTAGAAAATAAAGATGAAGATAGTTTAGAATGTTTATGTATATTACTCACAACAGTTGGAAAAGATCTTGAATTGATCAAGAGTCAGAATCTGCAACCTTATTTTGCCATAATGCAAGAAGTTGTTGATAAGAAACATGGGAAAATTAGCAATAGAGTCAGGTATGTGAATTTTTAAACAGCTGTGACTACCACAATCCTACCGCTATTATAAACAGTATAATTCAATTCATTTTTCAATTGAATTTTTTTTTTTGCATGTTTTACATTAATTCTCTTCAATTTTTTCAAAATAGAAAAGAAACTAAATAATACAAATAAATTTTCCACTACACCGATTTTTATTTATATCAGAAACATAATTCGGCATTAATCTCTGTTAGATTTTTACCAATGACCGTGCAATTAGATTTTACCTTAAAACGTAAAAAAAACAACTTTTATGCAATAGTTCAATTGAAAAAATTAAAACTGAATTGGCCGTTTTGGAACATGCAAAAACTTTTATTAAGAATATATTTTTCTCGTAAAATAAAAAATAAAAATATTTTCCTTCTTTGCAACTCGATCCGTAGATAAATGTTTAACGGTTTGTCTATCCTTTTAGCTGCTTTAGTTTATTTTTATTATTATTTGTAAATACAGTTTTATTAAGTAACGCTAAAAAATATAGCAATTTTGTTTTGTTTTTACCTCCCGTCTATCAATATGTAGATAAGGGTCAGATTTCTCGAGTGTGAGTTTTCAACACATGAGCACAGAATTGTTACATATAAACCTATTCTGTGGTAACGATTTCAACTGATTAATTTAATATTAACACAAAACTACATTCAGAGCTCTGTGGGACCACCATCGAAGCGTTTTATATATCGTACAAATTAGTGACTGATGATAAAAGGTACCGAAGATACAATGCTGCATGCGGCACAATAAAGACTGTTTACCTATTAAAAATAAAAACACAACGAAAAGAGTATACTAAATTTGAAATGTAAATAAAAACGGCATTGGGCACTTAATCACAGAATAGGTTTATACAGAAGGGACAGTAAGACAGAGAAACGAAAATTAGAGAGAGATGGAGAATGTGCACAAATTTAAAGGGCTCATTGTTTAAAATCGAAAAGTTCTCCCATATCTTATACCTTATAGAGAGATAGGGGAAGAGCACAAATTTAAAGGTCTACACAATGCTTCAAGGTCGTAGAACTGAAAAGTAGAGATGTGTAGTACTCGTATGATTCGTATAAACTGAACGAATCTTTTAAAAGAGTTGTATCATACGAATCAGTATCCGCGAAAAGATTCGTATCGAAGTATCATGCGCACCCGTCGACTCTAGGCGTACAGCAATACAATACATGTACGGTGCATGAGTCACGGTGGTGGACTTGTACCTGCTTGACCTGCGGTACATGTACTGACTCAAAGAGTAAAGCATTAATTATTAAAGACAGATGTCGTACACGGGTACGAGTACGAGATATAGAAATATAAACAAAGCTAGATACAAGACCGAATAAGGGAAGGGAAGCCTGAAGCAAAACGTAGCCGTATATACTACGCACCCCCCACCCAATGTGTACGGTACGAAATGTACGAATCTTCTGATACGAATCTTTTTGGTACGGAGTCGAATAAATACGAATCATCAAAAAGATTCGAATATCCCATCTCTACTGAAAAGGGGAACATGAAGGGTGCCGACACGGAGCGTCGCTTCTGTATGTACCTTTCATGTTCCCCTAACCAGTTCTATAACCTTGAAGCATTGTGTAGACCTTTAAATTTGTGCTCTTCCCCTATCTCTCTCTCAGATGTGAGAGAACTTTCCTATTTTAAACAATGAGCCCTTTAAATTTGTCCACAGTCTCCGTCTCTCTCTAATTTTCGTTTCTCTGTCGTACTGTCGCTTCTGTATAATCCTTAACTGTGCTCTCGGTATATACAGGGTGTTTGGCGAAAGGCCGGCACTTAGAATATTTCGTTTATTTTGAGAGATACAAGAAAATGTTCAGAAGAAAAATATAACTAGACAAGTGGCTCATAAAATGATCGTAGGAATAATATTGTGTCACTTCCGGTTTTAGCGGAAATGTGTACAACTTTAATTCTAGCATAGGGAATCGGTATTTTTATATATTTTTTTCGAAATGTACATAAAATTAGCTTTACAATGATACCAAAATATCATTGTTTTACTTCAACCATTTCAAAATGGAGACACTTTATTTTTAAAATATTTACTAATAAAAATTCATAAAAAATAGACCATAGCCAGCTATTTGAGATTTTGTTACCTGAAACAAATCAAATAATGTCAAAAAATATTAGATCTACATTTCCTGACGATGTAATGGTAGAATTTGTTATATGTGACAAATTGTGCCGAAAATGACGGCGGCCATTTTGAGTATTTTTAATTTTAATTTTGTTTGTTATATTAAGTAACAGTTTTTGTATTGTGTGAATTAGTATAAAGTATTTTAAACATGTTTTTTTTTTCGTTAATTACCTATAGTTGTAAGTACATAAATATGAAAATAAATTGTCGCCATTTTGAAATGGTTAAAGTAAAACTATGATATTTTGATATCATTGTAGAGCTAATTTTATGTACATTCAAAAAAAAATATAATAATATCGATTCCCTATGCTAGAATCAAAGATGTACACACTTCCGCTAAAACCGGAAGTGACACAAAATTCTTACTAAGATCATTTTATGAGTCCCTTTGACTAGTTTAATTTTGTTCCGTAACATTTTTCTGTATCTCTTATAATAAACGAATTATTCTGGGTGCCGGCCTTTTGCCAAACACCCTGTACATATATATAATTTTAATACTGGAATATCTTCGATCGCATTTAACTTGAATATAATATCATAATTATCATGAACCGAGAACAAACACTGAACTGAAAATTTAATTACCGTATTTCGAACATGAACTTATTAACGCGAAATGGTGTGACATTTTTAAATTAATTTAAAAAAAAAGATATGTTCGTGTACTCCAGTTTTTATTTCACGTAATTTTAATAGATTAAGTGATTATCGATATAATTTATAGGATTTTCAATGCATTTCTTCTATTTTAAGTTTTTTTAAAATTCTGTTTTTATGTGCTTTGAATTTGACGAACTGTATTTTAATATTGCTAACCGGAACTAAAAGTTCAGCAGAAAATAATATCAAACTAAAAATTGAGATGATACGAATTCTTAAAAAAATTTAAATTAATTTAACGGTTTTATATGATAATAAGTTATTACAACAAGAAATAAGATTAAGTAATTTAACATGTAAAATCATATTTTCCTAGTTTCTGACTTCCCTAGTTATTTTAAGTAAAAAAAGCTTCAAATAGTAGTTGTAGAGGCTAAACTTTGCATGTAACTTTATGAGTAACATGTAACAATAAATTTACGTGCCTTGTAAGTTCAGAGGTATGAAAATGACATAAATCACACAAAAAATAACGGTAGCCATGGAATTTTGACAAAACTTATCTGTCAAGTTAGTTGCGTTAGTTTATTCTTATTATTATTAGAAATTACTGTTGAAGTGAACAATATTACATAAATTAATTTTGAATTTAATTCATTTTCAAACACTTTTATTTGAAATTTTTTTACTTAAAATAATCAGGGAAGCAGAAAATTTGGAAAATATGATTTTACATATTAAATCCCTACGTTCGGATGTCCAAGTCACCATCCGTTATAAGCTTGTCGCAGTTTTCCGTAATCAGGGGAGCCGACTAGAGGAGGGGGCAAAGGAGGTAGTTGCCCCCCTGCTCAAAAAAGGCAAAATAATCTTTTTGACCCTCCTAACTTTACAAATAAAATTGAAAATTAATTTAAAATTTTTCACAAATTTTCAAGAAATGGCGTAACAATGAAGACACGGCACGTTTAAATCAGAATTGGATCACTAACATCATTCAAACGGTAGCGTGTCGGTTCTGTCGCCGTTTGATATTCGGAATTCTTCCAGTTTTTACAAAACCGGTGTGACTTCTGTTGTGTAATGACTGCCGACAGCTCATAGTTTATAATGAAATTGCACAAAATTTGTGCAATGAACACCGACGTTTTTTCATTTCATTTAGGAGGAGCGCACAAGAAAAATTAATTGCAAAGACCAGTCATACAATGTGTTTTTAGAAAAAATTAAAGTATTACTGGAACATGGGACAGGGTAGTGGGGTTGGTTTCGCGTCGAGACTTTGGTTCGACTGTACGTATACATAAATAAGATATTTTCTTTTATTTCCATAACTGTCTGATTTTTAACGAAAGTATTACATATCATATTTAATATATCTCGCACTGTACACGTGCTGTTCTATCAATTATGATGTTATAAGTAGAATTTAATTTTGAACAACTTTGTATTCATGTATTTTGCTCTAAATCCTCAATTTTTTTAAATCCCATGGAAAAATCCCATGTTCCATGTTTCGTTGCACACACTATATATATTATATGGTTTCCGTTTTAATGTTTTTGTTTTTTTATTATATAATTTATGTTTTGTTCGTTAACTGTAATACATATTTTTTTAGCTTTGATAAATAAAGATACGTACATTATGATTATTGTAACTGCAATTTATTTTCTAATTTATAAATATAAAAAAATATTATCTAATGTTATCTATGTGTTGATAAAAATATTTTTCCCCCACACCAGAAATGTTTTTTTTTTTTAGATTCAAATTACAAGATGTTATAGATTTAAGGAATTCTAAATGGGTACCAAGAAGGCAAGATTCAAATCCTAAAACAATGCAACACTTTCAAAATGTAGCTGATACAGAACCGCTCAATATTCAGGTAATAAACTCAGGACCAGTGAGCACTCCGCGTAAAGATGATCGCATGGGAAACCCAGGCGATAGCAAGAGGAGAAACAATCAAACTAATGAAAGTGGTTGGTCTATGGCTGGGCCGCGTAATCGAACTACATACACTGTCGAGTCTTCCAAACTTATGAACAAACCTCCACCAATGGACGAAATCACATTAGGATCAAAGAACTTATTCGGCAATTGGGACCATAGTAGCAATACGAAAACACAACAATCGCCAGTGAGTACAAAACAAAAATTGTATATTATGCAAAAATTTTAAAAATATTTATATATCGTAATTGTTTTTTATTGATTAAAATATAGTCCGAAATGGATATTCGTTCATTGTTGCATAAAATGAGCCTTGGTGAACATCTTAGCTCAGAGGCTTCATTAAAACATGAATCAGTGGTTTTATGTAAAAGTCAAAAAGACAAAGTACACAAAAACAAGATTCACGTGATATCTGTATGGGAAGATGTTACATTGAAGAAGAGAGGAAATATTTTAAAATCTGGTCATCTAAGCTATAATTCAAATTTGACGGACGACAAAAATCAGAGTATTACATTGTATAAAATAGTTCAAAGTGTTCTCAATAAACTTAAGCCCAAAAACTTTGAAAAACTTTTAAATAAAGTTAGAGCTCTCCCTATTGATACTGAAGAACGTTTACAAGACATCGTCGACTTGATATACGAAAAAGCAGTGGAGGAACATTATTCTTCTACTGCCCCTGATCTTTATGCGTTAATGTGTAAAGAACTAGCTCTCATGCAGGTATCTTTTTTATCAAGTTCGTCAATGAAAATCTATATGTATTTGTATTATTGTACAGGTACCTGCTACAAATAAATCAAATAACAAGGAAGAACAGCAATATACCAACTTCCGTAAGTTGTTAATTACAAGATGTCAAATCGAATTCGAAAAAAATTCAGCTGATGAGAATGAGAGAAACTTGAAAGTAAAAGAAATTGATGCATGCACGGATCCTGTAAGTTAGACTTCTTTTTCAAAAATAATATATATGCATTATAAACTTTTTGTATAGGGTATGAAGAAAGAACTTCAATTTATTTTAGAAGAAGATGATAGAAGAATTTGTATACAATCAATAAGAAATTTGAGATTTATAGGTAACTAGTAATGGTCTTCTAATTGAAAAAAAAACTTGCTTCATCGTTATTTTTAGGTGAATTATTCAAGCAACAGATGCTCACTGTAAAGGTCATGTTAAGGTGTATTAATATTTTATTAGAAAATAAAGATGAAGATAGTTTAGAATGTTTATGTACATTACTCACAACAGTTGGAAAAGATCTTGAATTGATCAAGAGTCAGAATCTGCAACCTTATTTTGCCATAATGCAAGAAATTGTTGATAAGAAACATGGGAAAATTAGCAATAGAGTCAGGTATGTAAATTTTTAAACAGCTGTGACTACCACAAACTGACCGCTATTTAAATACAGTTCGTAATAACTTCAATTGAAGTTGTTTTTTGCATGATGTACATTAATTCTCTTCAATTTTTTAAAAATAAGAAAGAAACTTAGAAATAATACAAATAAACGTTCCATTTTACAGATTTTTATTTATATCAGAAACGTAATCCGGCATTATTCTCTGTTTGATTTTTACCAATGATCTCGTATTAGATTTTACAATTATATAAATATAACAAAATAATTATTATTTTAATATATATATATATATATATATATATATATATATATATATATATAAAATAGCGTATATACCACAGGACTAATGTGCGTTTAATCCCTGAAGTGTTTATTTCTCCTTCTTTATCCTCAGGATTAAATTATGCACTTTAGCCCCTCAGTGTATAATATACTTTATTATTCTGTCTACAGAGAACAAAATTTCATTTTTATATATTATGTTTTGATTTTATTTATTTTAATTTTCTTTATAGATCAATGTTAAAAGACATTATAGATTTGAGGAATTCTAAATGGATGCCAAAAACTAGAGGTCCAGAATTATTAAACCATGAATCAGAAACAGTATGTAATAGTAAGAAAGAAAAAGATGGAGTTAACAATAATAATCCAACCAAGATTCAGGTGATATCAGTTTGGGAAGATGTTACTTTTAGAGATATTGGAACGAGCTTCTCCCATCAATAGCACAAATATGACCGATAACTAGGGCGGTGACTGTCTCTTGTATATTATAGTAGTTAAGAAAATACAAAAAATCCATTCTATTAATTTTTACTATATCAGATCACAGATTAAGCAGTGTATTTTTTAGTCTGCTCATATTAATCATATATCATATTGTTTTTATTGTATATGATAATATTGGGAATTGTCAATGCATAGGTCATGTATTTTATTTTGTAAATATAGTGTTATTCATTAATTTCTTTTTTATTTGTCTGCGAATGTCGTTAGGTGAACAGCGGGATGACTAACTCATCAGCAACTTTGTTAACTGTTGACATTTGTTGACGAAATTAAAAATAAGAGCACTTGGGAAAACATTGTGGTGTTTATCGGGTAGTTATATAGGAGTTCTAGTTTAAAGCAAAATGACTAATAAATCAAAAAGATACTATTCGATAGCTCAATGCTTGTTGTGTTTTTTTATTTTCTGAAAATTGTTTTCAAAAGTGACATTTTATATTGCATTTAACTCAAAGGAGCAAAATTTCTCAAAAAATGAAATTTTATAAAACAATACGTCACAGAAGTATACGGAGCCCTACGTTCAAAGAGTCAGGTTCTCACTCAACGACAAAATATAATTAGATAAAACATTCTCTATCCGTCTATATTAAATGTTTTGTTTTCGGTAAGCCAGAAAGAGAAACATAGAGAAAGATATAGTAAAAGTATTGTCTAAGCGTTTCTCACTAGAGGCACTAGAGTAGTTGTCATTGTTGTCTTTCATTTTTTTTTTAATGTTTTTGCTTTGTTAGTAGCGCGTAAGTTTTGATTATTTTTTAAACTTAAAAATTAAATCTGTTTTTTTAAGTAAGTACAAGTTCCACATTGCTATAAATTGTTATAATACACAATTTTCTTTTAGGACAACAGTTTAATTTTATTGATTATACACATAAATTGTTTCTGCCTTTTGTAAGTAAGTTGAAACTAAATATTGTTGCTAGTAATGTTATTATTTCATTTTTAGGATCCATTTCATATTAAAAAGTTTATTATTTCAGTTTACACTTATTTGTCTTTTTAAATTAAATAAAATTAAATTCTAATATGAATCTTAAGAGCACGGGCGCCTCTAGTAAACAATACTCGAACAATACTTTCACTGTATCTATCTCTATGTTTCTCACGTGAAATTATGTCTAGTTATATTTTGTCGTTGGTCTCACTATCCTTTCCACGCCAGCGCATAACACTTGGAAACAGGGACCCGAACCGTAACGGAACCACAGAATAGGTATACACAGAAGCGACACTACATGTCGGTATCTTTGATGTTGCCGTATTCCGTTCTATGACCTTGAAGCGTTGTGGACCTTTAAATTTGTTCACTCATTACGCGCGAAATTTAAATTTTCCTTTGAATGATAAAAGAATTTTTGAAATGTAAATATATAAAAATAATAATATTATTAATTTAATAAAAAGAAATTAGGTCAAATAAATACATATATTTTGTAAATATTTTTTTCTACTCCTGCTTTGAAAATGCAATTTTCTGGTTTGTCTTTCATGCTGAATTATGTTTAAAAAATATTTTTTATTTCCTTATTTTTTATCTTGCAGGAGTAGAAAAAATAGTGTGTATAACACGTGTTGAAAGTCCTTTGTCGAACATAAACGATTGCAACCTTCGCTTCGCTCAGGCTGCAACTTTCGTTTTGGTTCGACAAAGATAGACTTTCAGCACTTGATATACAAATAACTATTTTATTAAACAAAATAACTATATTACATTAATATGCATAATTTTCTATTTTTTTCTTTTCACTTAGTTTTAAAACTTGCATTGCTATATTTCATTACATAAAAAATTCTAAATCTTATATATAATTTTATTAAATAATTTAGTTGAAAATTTTTACAAGGATGTTGAAAACTAACTTCTTTACATAAGTCATATAGGCAATTTCCTACACCTTTGCTACAAATTAGATATTCAATATTTTTGTAAAAAACATTTTCTAAAGAAAATATATAATTGTAAAAGTATTCGTGAGTCGTTTTTAAATTTCCGAGATTAGAATTCTTTACATTATATGCTTTGATTCGCCTAATATAGAATTTTGCGTAGTAGAAGTTTAGTTATATGAAACTGACTTAAGCGGGTTTTACAACCTTTTATGGACGGGTAAGAAGCTTTGTGGTCAGGTGTTATAAATTATCCCAACTCAAAGGTATCACTTGAAAAGTAAAAACAGGTCCGTATTAAATAAATTCATACTGTACTTACTTTGTATAAATAATGGAAATCCAAAGATCGCTCAATGAATAGAAAAATCTTGAGAATGAACAACTTGACTTAGTCAAATCTCCATTGATCTCTCCGGTTTAACCCGTTTTAGATATTCTACCATTGAAAAGGTGGTTAATACTTAGTTTTTGTCTTTGTTCTTCTATGTATAAATACTAAAAAATTTCTGTGAAGTATATTTATTAGTACTGCTTATTTCTTGTTAATGACCTTAAAAGTCGAAATATGAATAAAAACAAAATTCAAGTTTTTTAAACAACCAAGTTTTTCTTATATTTATTTAATAACTGTTTGTATTTAAAATTTATGGTTGAATTTATTTTAATAATTTAATCTCTTCTCAATATACAAATTGAAATTAGAAGACGGCATTTAAAATGCATTATTATTTGAATATTTTCCCTAAATTTAAAAGTATATAATTAGGAAACATTTTGAAAGAAAATTTCTGGTACAGCCCTTAACATCATACGACAAAAAAATCTATCTGCCTAAAAGTACCAATACCGCAAGTCCCATAAAACTTTATAAGGGCCATTCGGCTTATCCGAAAGTGAATTTCATGTATCTAAACTTCTACTATACCACATTTTACACCTGTATTTAATAACAGTATATATTTTACATAATCTAAGAATCGTTTAGCATAACTTACATTTCAGGATCTTTTGGAAAAGAAAAAAACCTATTTTTTCCTTTCTCCATTTTTCTAAATCTGTTACCGCAGACTTTATAGGAACACATAACAATTTTAATAAAAATTAAGAAAACTGCACCACAATACACAATACTAGTAAATTTCGCGAACACAATTCCAACTATCAAAACAAAAACTTCCACAGCAACAAGTGTCTTGTTTGTTTGTTTGTTTGACAGTTTACACTGGCGTCGACAACGGGTGGAAAGCTGATATAGCTTCTTCCGATTGGAATACATGAAATATAATAATTTCTATTTGATAATTATTTTTCCTACTACTTGTCAAGATAATAACATATTTGTTGCTTATTGGAAGTACAGAAATTTTATTTCAATATTTTTATTATTATTCCCATATGGAAAATTTTGAATGCGCGTCATTGATACGAAGAAGGAAACTCTAGTCACGAAGATGTGATGAAAGTTTTCGATTCTAAACGATGAGCCCTTTAAATTTGTTCACATCCCCCATCTCTCTAATTTTCGTTTCTCTGTCTTACTGTCGCTTCTGTATGTACCTATTCTGTGACGAAACCGTAATCGAAAATCGTACCGATATTTGACTTTTTATGAAACTGCAACTGAAACCAAAACCTATATTTTATTTCTTCAAATATGGTAACCGAAAACCTATACAAATTTATTGTTAGGCATAATAAATGATGTCATTAGTTCGTCGCGAGAATGATCTAGTTCATAAAATTAATTATCCAAATCATTTTGGTTCGTCGCGAAAATTCGCCTACTGAAATTAGAAAAAGAAAATTGATGAACCACAGTGATGAATCGAACTACTAGGCTCGGTTCTTATTTTTACAAAACAAGTCCATGAATGACTTCATTAGTTCGTCGCGAAAACGTTCTCTTTCATTAAATTCGGTAAACAAATCTTTTTGGTTCGTCACGGAAAATCTCCTATTGATTTGTTTTTAAGAAGACTATGTTATGAAGATATTTTAATGAGGTAGAGTAGCTAAAAAATAAAAGTCTGAAATAATTGCAATCAATATAATTATCCAAATAATTGTACACTCTGATACGAAAATATCAATAAATATATAATACGCCAATCACGTCTTCTAATTTGGAACACCCTGAAAAAGAAAGTCAAAGAGTAAGTTAATGCTTAGTGAAACACATTGCACACAACTATACAGGGTGAACACGAACCTAATGTCATAAATTTAAGGGTATATAGTATTTAATACGTAGATTACGAAACAGAAAGAATTTTTTGAAAATTCGCCTATTTAAGGGTAGTTTTCATGAAGCTCACATTTTTGGTACCACTGGATCACTGGCAACACATAATATTTTATAAATAAAAACACAATTAAATACTTAAAACTAATTTACGTAATGTTGAAGGGTAATCAAAACTTCATTATTTTTAATAATATTTATTTTGAGAGTTCATTGCCCCAAAAAACGGTAAATATTAACATTTCACTGACTTATTTTTATTAAAAAAAAGAACGAAGAAAATCAGAAAGGATTAAATATTAAACTAATAAATAGTAATAATACTAGTAACTTACATTTTCTTGAATCAAAACAAAGAATAAATACAAAAATTCATAAATATTGTTCAAAATTATCACCTCTCACAGTCATACACAGTGCACTACGTTGAATTAGTGACACACTACATGGCAAGTGCATATGATTTTGTTGTTGAATAATTTGTACACTATTTTGGATCCGTATCCTGAATTCTTCAATATTTTCTGGCGGGCTTTGAGTATCATAAACTATGGGCTTTAAATGACCCCATAGATAGAAGTCCAAGGGATTGAGATAAGTTGATCTTGGTGGCCACTGTACAGGACCTCCACGGCCAATCCACCTGTTTCCGTAGATATTATTTAAATGCTGACGCACATTTCTCGCAAAATGAGGAGGAGCACCATCATGCAGAAACCATGAATTTGGACGAACATTTAATGGAATATCTTCCAATAATACTGGAAGGATAATTTTCAAAAAATTCAAATACTGGTTACCATTTAATGTGTAAGTAAGTATGTACGGGCCAAGTAAAATACCATTTAAGATTCCAGCCCAAATATTTAAAGAAAATTTATGTTGCAAACTATTTCTCACAACAATTTCCTTGGGCCCAATAATGCGAGTTGAGGAAATTATAAACACCGGCACTTGTGAAAATTGCTTTATCACTAAATAATATTGAAGAAGTAAAATTCACATTTGTAGCATTTTGTCCGAAGATCCATTGACAAAATGTCATTCTAGTGTGGTGATCAGCAGGCATTAAACCTTGGACTTGTTGAAAATGATATGGATAATAATTTTTTTTATGCAAAATATTTACAACAGTCGCCTGAGATATTTCTCCCACAACACGAGATATTTCTGTAGTACTTATTGTTGGGTCGGCATGCACTAGGTCTAGGACTTCATCCTCCATGTCGTGGCGTAGTCTGCGATTGCCGCCATCACGTCCAGAATTCCTTTTTAAATTTCCCGTGTCGCGAAGACGTTGTGTCACAGTGATAAACATCCTGCGATCAGGGTGGCGTCTTCGAGGATACCGTTCGGCATACAATTCTGCTGCTAGTACCGCGTTTTGTCTCACTTCACCATAAATTAACAACATATCCACTAACTCAGAATTAGAATACATTTTTTTAAGAACAAGAACACTGCCGAAATGACCTACATCAATACTTTCAAGAATAATACTAAAATATTTTATGTATTATACAATTACGTTCGTCAAAAATTATATTTAATTAATTAGAATCTTATACAACTAATTTTAAATGTACTTTTGTTAACCATATTTTTAATGAAATATTAATTAAAACAGCAGTAAAAAAAAGTTTTGCTAAGAAAAGACGAATTTTCATTTTTAGAATTTTCAAAAAATTCTTTCTGTTTCGTAATCTACACGTTAAATACTATATACCCTTAAATTTATGACATTAGGTTCGTGTTCACCCTGTATATCATTCGCACACACAACAACACGCACACTCAACAACAGTCCAGGTAAGAAGGGTAAAATTGAAAAGGATAGTTACTCCTCGAAAGGAGTGCCACATATCGAATCCACGATATGCCGGCTACCGAATCCACGGTAGCAGAAGAACACTCGAAATCCATCGAGCAACTTGACATCTCCCACAGTGAGTTATAACAAGGCTTCAGGAGTATGAGTGAAAGCCGAGTACAAACCCATACTCCACCTCCCCACCGAGATGCAAGCGAAACTAAGGCACCTGTTCCAGCAGGGCACCGTTGGCACCAGGGTACCCTGGTGCGTCGCGCCTCGGCTTCACCCTCCTGTCAATGCAGTGTTAACGGGTTTACGCGCCGGGGATAGGGATAGGATAAAATCAATATCACACTACAGTAAATATACTGTCTCACACTCAGTAACTCATAGGTATTGTGCCTCACCTATTGAATCAAACACCTCCGACACTTATCTCACGACTGCCAATAGAGTACTGATTCAAATAAACAATAACTGCATGTTATAAACTCTGTGTTATCAAACACATTGTAACTAATTAATTCAATTAAGAAAGAATGGGAGTGAAGTAAGTTGTTATCTAATGCTTGAAAATAATTACCCTCTAACATTTTTCGTTGATTAGCTCAACTATTTTTATTGTAATATTTCTTTAGGGAAAAAGTAATATTCGATTGAATTTATTGATATTTTTGTTATAACCACTTTTATTTAATTTAATTCCCTTATTAATTTAGGAATGTATTTACTATTTTTTTTCTATTGTCTTATGTAAATGGTTACGGTACACTATTACTTCAACTCCGCAAGTTAATTTTAAATAGTTCCGTTTTGATACTCTAGTAGTAAACACTAGTGACAAGTGATAAGTTGATGACGTCAGCTCATGATAGTTTGCGAGTGATACTTTAGTTTCTTTTGAATGGTTATGTTTTTTCCAGCACATGTTTCCTTTGGCAATACATTCAAATATTCAAAATATAAATCACAGCGGCCATTCTGGGATCTCTGTATCTCCACAAATTTTACTAGTTATTTATTTAATGTATATATTGTTAATATTTTCTACGTTTTTGTAAATATTTTCTATATTTGCAAAAATACATAATACAAAAAACAAAATACAAAAATACATTATACAAAGTACAGAATACAAAAATTACATAAATATATAATGCAAAAATTATAAAAATACATTATACAAAATACAGAATACAAAAATACATAATATAAAAATTACAAAAATACATTATAAAAATACAAAAATTACAAAAATACATTACACAAAATACAGAATACAAAAATAAAATATACAAAATATACAATACAAAAATTATAAAAATACAACACATAACATACAAAAATACATAATACAACAATTACACAAATACAAAACACAAAAATACATACATATATGTACTATATATGTCGATACAAAACATCATCCTGGGCGTTGTCAGCAAGTGGTGGAACTTCTAAATCAATTTCATCGTATCCTGGTTCTGGCTCCCCGACATTGTAGTGGTGGGCGATATTGTGCAAAATGGTACACGCTAATACAATCCTGCATCACATTAAAACTGAAAAAAATAAGATATAATATTAAATGGAACGTAAAATATACGCATACAAATAAATACCCATGGTTCAAATCCTGTCTTTGGATATTATTTCTCGGAAATTGTATCCACTGCAGCATACATTTATTAACACATTGGTAAATTCCTTCAAGCTGCGGTTCACCATCGGCTGACTGACACATGCCAACAAATTGTTGCCAACGCTTCGTTGGTAGCTCCCAACCGCAAGGAAGTTCAATCCAATTAGAATCCGAAACAAACAAAGTATGACAATATAACAATACTATTTTAAAATATTATTATTGATATGATTACTCACTCACATGTTGTTCGGTATTGTCGTAGGCGCGCCTTGGCCAGCATCCATGTGCGAAACCAGAGTATTTATCAAATACAGGCACGCTTCCCTATTCAGTCGAAAATTAGATTTAAATTCTCGCTCTGAGATACTGAACGGATCTTGCATATCACTCACATGCCTTCTAAACAACAGGTCTTCTTCTCTTCTTTCTTCATTATCCAACTCTTCCAATCACTGCTATCTGCCCGTACAAAAATGCCATAGTTCCTTGAATATAAAAATAAAAAGTATTATACTTTTGAAAATTTGATTTATTTTTCACTTACCTATAAGCAAATAATAGTACGTTCACCTAAACACAAGTAAACTAAACTAAAATTTCAAAAACTTCACAAAATGAAACCAAGAAAAATACACTGTATCACACGCCCACTCCGTATCACTAGTGATAAGTATCTAACACTACCTGCTTTGGTGGTGATAAGTCTACCACTTAACATGACGTCATACCGAGGTTTCACATCAATTCTCACAGATGGCAGCACGTCTTTCACCTAAAACTTATCACTTATCACTAGTGATATGTGCCACAGAATAGGTCTCCTGCTGGATACGTTTAGCGCGGATGGAGCCTCTTGAGTGTGTCTCGGGGTTGCCTGATATACGGAGCCTCTGGAGTGTGTCTCGGGGTTACCGATACGTTGTTTCAATCCGTCGCGGATGAAGCCTCTTGAGTATGTTTCGGGGTTGCTTGATATATGGAGCCTCTTGAGTGTGTCTCGGGGTTACCGATACGTATTAATTTCCTGGGTATGTTTCGGGGTTATCGATGGGAATTATCTATCTATTATGCTTATTTAAGCCCCTAACGGATGCACATTATTGTTTAATAATGTTTTATGTTCAGATAAACTGTAACAAAGTGAATCTTCGGTCATAGAACATTATTTGTTAGTTTTTAAGTATGACAAAAGCGCGAATAAATTGGCTTAATGATGCTACAAAATTCCCTTTGGCTATAAAAATTTATTAATTGTGAAAGTAAAAACAATTAGAATGTTTTCTAAATTCCAATTAGAATAATAACAGCAAAACAAGAAAGTTGACATGGGGTTTTTCAAAGAAAACCTTGAATTTTGGAAAGGTACATGTCACTTTCTCCAAATGCCAGTTTATTCCGTTTTTGTAGAGGGAGGTATGTCGGAGGCCCTTATATACCAACACGGATTTTACGAACGGATAGATAGACCGATCGCAAGACAGGGTACTCTCTGCTCGCGGCTCGTCAAAGTGTCAGTGAAGAGTTTGTGTGTGTTCGACTACCCTCCAAAGTCCAAATAATGTTTGGTAAGAGTTTACTGTGATATTTTGTTATTGTGTTTATTTTTGACTATTTTATTTAATAGCCTGGTGGCAGCAATTAAAAATAATTAAATGAAAAACATCCTTTGTTACAATCTGGTGGCAGCGGTGTGGGATCCGAGTATTCCTGTTGCCTTATCATTCGGTTTGAATTATTTCGCTACCTTTTTTTTAATATAATAATAATAAAAATGGCAAATTTATCTTTAATGGGTCTTATGCACAAATTGGAACCTTTTTCGGGTAAACCAGGCGAATCTATTCGCGATTTTTTCTCAAATTTAGATATTTATAGGCAAGTTGGAAATTGGGATGAAAAAATATCTATATTACTTGCACAAACTTGTTTTAAGGACGATGCTAAAACATTTGTTACCTCTACGCCATCAGTAAAGCAAGAAACAGTGTACGAAACATTCAAAAAAAAAAATAATAGATAGATTTGCGCCGGCTACACACTTTATTACTACCGAACATACATTTATTAGTTGCCGTCAACGCATTGGGGAAAACATTGAAACATTTGCGGATAGGCTAAAAGTATTAGGGCAACACTTATGCGAACCAGGGGCGGACGATGCAGAACAGGCTTTGATTACAAAAATGATTGAAAATAGGGTACTTAAACAATTCGAATTCGGAGTTTTACCACATTTGCAACGCGAATTGATCATTAAAAATCCAACTAGCTTAGATGAAGCAATAAAAATTGCAAAAGATATTGAACGAGCTAAAAATTTTATTCGTGGCGAACGAAGCGTAGTTAATAGTATTTCAGAAAATGATCTAGTTGCAAGAATAGAAATGTTATCTAAAAAGCTAGATGAACTAACTAAACCTACTAATCAGTCGAGTAGTGAGTCTCAACATTTTGGCAACCCTTCCACTAGTAGATATAATAATTTCAATAACAATAGATATCAAAATCAAAGGCAAAATTTTAATTACAATAGTCGACCAAATCAACAAAGGCAAAATTTTACCAGGTCAAACATAGACGTCAACAATGTAATGTATTTTAAGTGCTTTAAATTAGAACATTTCGCTAAAAATTGTCGAGACCAACCACAGACAAATAATAATACCAATACAATCAAAACCTGTTCTCATTGTATGAAACCTGGCCACAGAACCGTGGAGTGTAAAAACAAAAAACGTTATTTTTGCCCAAAATCAAAATTCTTTAAACGAGAATTAGTCGTAGATGTCCCCAAATCTAACGACTCTGCGAACCACAATCGTAAATTCAGCGAACAAATTTCATTCATTCCCGGAAAGAAAAATGCAATAAGCAACATAGTGAGTTTAAATTTAGGAAGTAATTTTTATAATATGTTAATTGATACTGGGGCTAGTGTGAGTTTAATAAAGCGTTTTGTGGCAAACGGGGAAAATCTATCCATTAGTAAATTATCTTTAAACAGAATAATCACAAGTGTATCAGGAGATATTCTTCCGGTATTAGGTACTGCAAATGTTAATATAAATATAGGAGGTAAGTTTAGGAATCACAAGTTCGTGGTATGTAGTAACGACTTGGATATAGAAATGGACGGAATATTAGGACGAGACTTTATGGAAAAATATAAAGTAAATATTGATTACGGACGGAACGAACTCGAAATAGAAAACAATGTCTTCCAAATAGCGACCATAAATAGTGAACAAATTAGTCAGCCTACAACAGATTCAAAACAGGGAATAACAATTATAAGAAAAGTTAGCCACGAGACCAAGGAAAAACACGTTGAAAAACCTATAAGGAGCGAAGTTCTTTATGGTACTTCATCAAATTTAGGTTTGGAAACGAGGGCGGACAACACGGATGACAGCGAAAGAAATTTAACCAGAGAGTCCAAGAGCGATGTTCTTCATGGTACATCGTTCGAGGATAATCAAACGAAAAATTACGTGGGGGAAGAAAATAACGGTACTCTTCAAGGTGGACCGTTACGAGAAGAAGAAAGAAATAATGAAAATATTAGTAGCCAGTGTGAGGCCTTAGAAGAACCCGCGAAGAAATTACAGAAGGTAGTATTAAAAGATGATTTAAAAATCCCACCACGGAGAGAAGTAGTATGCACAGCGTATATAAAAGGTTTTAAAGAGAATTTAGGAGATTTATTAATTGAGCCAGAGGAAATTAGAATTAATGGAATTTTGGCGGCTAGAGTAGTTGTTAGCGGAAAATAAAAATTTATAAATGCGAGGCTGTTGAACTTAAACGAGGAAGAAATTGAAATACCTGCTAGAACTGTTGTAGGGACTGTTCATCAATTATGTTCCTATGAAACTGGAGGAAATGAAGTTCGTGTAGCAACTACCCGGAATGAAAATATGAAAAATTTAATTAATCTTGACCATCTCAAGAGCAAAGACAAAAATAAATTAACCACTTTGTTAGAAAAATATGACGATATAGTTATGCATGGGAACAAACAACTGGGCTGCACTTCGAGAGTCCAACACCGGATCATAACTGAAGACGTACACCCGATAGCGAAAGCACCCTATCGTGTACCCTATGCTCTGCGTGAGGAGCTCGACACACAGGTAAAAAATTTATTAGATGACGGAATCATAGTCGAATCTGATTCACCATGGTCGGCACCTGTCGTTCTAGTAAATAAAACCCTCTCGGATGGAAGCTCAAAAGTACGACTATGTATCGATTATAGAAAACTAAACAGCGTTACGAAAAATGATTTTTTACCGCTACCCAATCTGCAAGAGACCCTAGAACAACTTCATGGAGCCACTATGTTCACAACGTTAGACCTTGCCAGCGGATATCATCAGGTAGCAGTTGCAGAAGAAGATCAGGAGAAGACAGCCTTTAGTACACCCTGGGGCCACTATCACTGGACTAGAATGCCGTTTGGACTCTGCAATGCTCCAAGCACCTTCCAGAGATTGATGTGGTGTGTACTAAGCGGCCTGACAAATGAGAAATGTTACGTCTACCTGGATGATATCATTGTGTTCAGCGGAGATGACGTTGACGAGCACCTTAATAAACTCGAAGAAGTTTTTGCTAGATTAAAAAGCAATAATTTGAAATTAAAAATAGAGAAATGTAATTTTATGAAGCCAGAGACCGCCTATCTGGGACACATAATTTCCAAAGAAGGTGTAAAACCAGATCCTCAAAAAATATCCGCCGTTTCAAACTACCCGCAACCCAAAACGGTACGCGATATAAGAGCATTTCTAGGACTTGTTGGGTTTTACAGAAGATTTATTTCAAACTTTTCTGAAAAAGCAAAACCGCTCTCCCAACTGACTAAGAAGAACGAACCTTTTGTGTGGAATAAGGAAAGGCAAGAAGCTTTTGAAACCTTACGTACGGCTCTTATAGAACATCCAGTATTGCGATACCCTAATTTCAAGGAAACGTTTATAGTATCAACCGATGCTTCAGATCACGCTATTGGAGCAATTCTAAGCCAAGTTATCAATGGTGAAGAACATCCGATCGCCTATGCAAGCCGGCTGTTGAACAGTGCGGAATGTAAATATTTCACGACAGAAAGAGAATGCCTTGCAATAGTGTGGGCAGTAAAGCACTTCCGTTGCTACCTATACGGTCGGAAGTTCGGCTTGATAACTGACCATCGTCCACTACGCTGGTTGATGGAGTTCAAAGATTCCAGTAGTCGACTCTCTCGTTGGTCACTGGCACTCATGGAGTACGATTTTGAAATTATTTATCGACCAGGTAAGCAACATAGCAATGCGGATGCACTGTCTAGAATATGCGTAATAGCACATGAAGAAGAATTAGAGCTCTAGCCCATCTGGGATCGAGAACGGATACGCCAGGAACAACAGAAAGAGTTAAGTATACGGAAATTACTAGAAGACGTAAAAACCAAAGACGATTATTATTTGGATCTCGAGGGTATCGCATACCGGAAACGAACAGGAGACGAGCGTGAAGACCGGATCATCGCTCCAGCATCAATGATACCAGAAATTCTAGCAATTTACCATAACCTTCCTCAAGCGGGTCATCTAAGTTTTGAAAAAACGTTCGAAAAAATTAAAAGAAGATTTTTCTGGTTAGGTATGACACAGCCTATTAAAGACTACTGCTCAAAATGCTTGTCATGTAACCAGAGGAAAACATCGCCTCACCTAAAACCGGCTCCACTACAAAGATTTGCTGAGAACGTAGAACCCTTTGAAAGAGTTTCCATGGATATCGTCGGTCCCTTGACCACCAGCGCTCGAGGTAATAAGTACATATTAACATTTCAGGATGCGTTTACTCGCTACCCCGAAGCGATTGCACTACCCGACCAGAAGGCTGAAACAATAGCAAACGCGTTCTTTAAAGATATTATAACAAGACACGGTACCCCCAAACAGCTCTTAACAGATCAGGGCACTAATTTTGTGTCCGAACTCTTTAAGAATGTTTGCAAGCAGTTAGGGATAAAGAAAATTCAAACGACAGCGTATCACCCGATGTGTAACGGACGGATTGAACGTATGCACAAAACCATCGCTGATAGTCTCTCGCACTACGTTCGACAGGATCAAACAGACTGGGATACTTGGCTTCCTTATGTGATGATGGCACTACGTAGTACAACGAACTCGACTACGGGAGAAACCCCATTCTTCCTGATGTACGGGAGAGAGTTGGAACTACCGTTTCACGATAATCTTCAACCAAATCGTGGAGTAGATAATAAAACAGATCATATAACACGGCTAAGAGATGCTGAAGAGACTGTAAGAGAAAAAATTAAAATAAACACAGATAGAATGCAACAAAAATATGATCGAAAAACGGCATCTGTTACATATGAGGTTGGTCAGTACGTATTCCTGAAGAATATGGCAACTCCCGTCGGATTATCCAAGAAGTTGATAAAACCATGGGAAGGGCCATATCTAATTACCCACCAGACTAGTCCGGTAAATTTTAAAATAAAAGACGTAAATACAGGAAAAGAGAAAATAGTACACTCGAACCTATTAAAACCGTACTATTGCGAAATCCCCGAGTTTGACGAACCAGAAAAAGACAGCCCAGCCCTCACAAGAATTGAAAACATTCTGGATTATTGCATAGAAACACCAAGTAATGCAATACAAGAACAGATAGCTGCACCAGAGTCAGAAGGTGAAAGTATACGGAATAGTGTTCACGAACAGTCTTCCTACGATGAAGACCCGAACTTCTCACCCGACTCTGATGATTTCGAGGAAGCACAACCTTGTGTTAGTGTGGAAGAACCGATTCCACGGAGATATAATACGCGTAGTTCGGGCCCTCCACCAGATCTACCGTGGATATTAAACAGGAGGATATAAAAATTAATATCAGAAAGCAGGTAAGAAATCAGAATTTAACTTAATTCGCGAAAAGTTAAAGAATTATAATTTCGACAAGAAATTTAAGAAAAATAGGATAAACGAAGATTTTGTTTAAAAATGTTTAATTTTGTTTTTATTATGGGTTTTTTGTAGTAGCAAATTTTCAAAAATTGCATTTTGGTCGTAGTTATTAATGACATTTTAGGAGTTTTATTTTTCAAAATTGTTTAGTTGGCCTGATTATTTAAAATGAATTTGATTGTCGGATATTTGATTAAGTTGATGTTAAAATAGATTTTGATTTTTGAAGTTGCATTTTGTTACTAGAGTTTAGTTTTGGTTTTGTTGGATGCCAAAGCCACATATTGTTGTTGAGGCTTAGGAAGTTGGCGCTCCTATCTACTGGTAGCCAACCAGTGTTTTGCGCGGTTAACCTGGAGGAAATTAGGTTGCGCGACGTAAAGCACTGGTCATTTAGTTAAGATAGATTTATTGTTGTTTTTAAGTTAAGAATTTGGTGTAGGGTTTTATGTTTAGAATTAAGATAGTCATAGAATGAGCATAGTACTGCCGAAGGTTCCTTTGTTACAGGCCCAAATTATTGTAAATAGTAGAACAAGGTTCTAGTACAATGGTCCAGTCAAGATCCACGTTGGTAAAGAGTTGCAAGTCCACATGGACAGGGCCGGCCCGAGACTTTTGAGCGCCCCAGGCGAAAATTTTATATTGCGCCCCTTTTTCGTAGATTTTTTTTCTAGAAAATTTATCATCCATATTAATATGTTAAAAAATAATTCTTTTTACATTTTTTATTCGGAAAATTACTTTATTAATAAATGATACAAAAGGTAAATTCTAAAAATATATGTAGGTAACAATATTAAAATACATACAAAGAAAATTTATTAAAATTTTTTTCGTGCTTTCATATAAGCAAATTTCTCAATTACTTCATCAGTATTTAATCTTGATACAGTATCGTTTTCAATTGATATAATCGCCAGTGAATTTAACCTATCCTCTGTCATAGTAGATCGCAAATACGATTTGATCAATTTAAGTTTGCTAAAACAACTGGCAACTGTTACTGGCATTGACAGCATAATCCTCAAAGCAACCCACAAATTCGGTACTGTGTCTTGTAAATTTTGCGTATTAATAAATTTTAAGACTACTAAAGCATCATTACTGTGTGATGGTAACAAAGGATTAAGATTCTCAATTTACAGGCATAAATCTACGCCATTTAAATCTTTGCCATTTTTATCACTTAATAAGTCATCCAGATTTTTGCATTTCTGCATTAAATCTTCATGAGTTATACATTTTTTTAAATTACTCAAGAAACCCCATTTATCATTAAATTGTTCAATTTGAGAAAAACGTTCATATATGGATGATATGGCCCTATCCAATATAACATAAAAAATATGCTTTTTGAAGTATACTTCAGGATTATCAGTATCAGAAACGTCGTCATTAGATTCATATGTAAAATGTTTCTTTTTTCGTTGAATTCGTTTAACTCTAAATACAGGTTCAACATCCAATTCTATGGCAAATTTTTTTGCACATTCCAAAGCTTCTGAGAAACCAGTATTGCGATATTCTTTTAAAAAATTAGTACAGTTTTCAAGGAGTTGAGTTACACAATTTAAATCTACATTTGATTTCTGCATTGATTTACTTACAATATTTATTTTTGACAAAATGTCATACCAAACACATAATGTTACTAAAAATTGAAAATCTTCAATTTTTCCAATAAGAGAATCTGCTTCAGACTTAATTCCTGAATCAATCCCAGGCTGTTGTGATAATTCAAGTAATGCATCTCTTATTTCTGATATTTCAAATTTAATTGCTTTAATACAATCAATTCTACACTCCCATCTTGTTTCACAAAGAGCCTTTGGTGTTAAAACTTTTATGTGTTTTTTAAAATATCCCATCGTGCAACAGAAGCCGAAAATATAATATAAATTCTTTGAATTACTCCGAAAAAAGTAATTGATATTATTGAACTTGAAACAGCATCCCCAATCAATAAATTTAACGAATGACAACCGCATGGCATAAAAAACGCTCGTGGGTTTAAATTTAATATTCTTGCTTGTACCCCTTTATTTTTTCCCCGCATGTTCGCGCCGTTATCGTATCCCTGCCCCCTGCAATTACTTAAAGTTAAATTGTTTTTATCTAATAAACTAAGTAGAGATTCAAATATTCCATCTCCAGTAGAATCTGTGATTGGTTGGTATGTTATAAAATGCTCTTTTATTTCCATATCTTCTAGGTCAAAAATTCTTATGGTAAACGACAATTGTTCAATATGACTGATGTCTGGAGTACAGTCCAATATTATGCTATAATATTTTGCTTTTCGAACTTTATCTAGAATATGATTTCGAGTCATATCTCCAAGTATATTAATCAACTCATTTTGGATTGTTTTACGGCAATAATGAACGTGCGTTTATTTTGATATAATGCGACGAAGATGTTCATTTAAAATTAAATCAAATTTTCCTAATAATTCTACTAGACCTAAAAAGTTGCCATTGTGCGGAGAAAATAATTTATCACATGAACCACGAAATGGTAAATTATTTTTCGATAAATATAATGTTATATTTATTAGTCTATCTAAAACTTTTTTCCAGTGCTCCATTTCTTTTTTTATTAATAATTGTGTATTCTTGTCAATAGTATTTCCCGTTTTTAATCTTAGAGATGTTTCCAACCATTTATTTTGACATTTAATATGTTGAGTTGAATTTTCATGTGATTTTAAATTGTCGTGGATATTTTTCCAATCATTGATGCCATTTTTTGCTAAATTGGATCAAAAATTTTGCAGCAAAAACAAAAAATTGCATTCGCGTTCTCTGAGTATACAAGCCATCGTCTTAAATATAATTCGCCATTGGTAAATTTTCTGTAGCACATTGAAATAGAGAAACTGCGATTATTCATATCTTTTGGATATATTTTCTTTTTGTCTATTACAAGTGGACCCGTTACAATTAGTTGATCGATATCAGTTTGTGTTAAATTTAACGGCCATTGGGATATATCTTTAAAATTACACTTATGATTCTCACTCGAATCGATATTTTTATCTTCAGACATATTTTCATTTTCTGTCAGAATTTCAGGAATTTGTTCAATTTCATCTTCAGCAATTTCAGTGGATTCTATAGATGCTAAATTAGTTTCATTTTCTTCGAAAGATGAAGTGGTTTGGAAAAAAGATGAAATTTTGGTACATTTTTTTACTACTGTCTGTAACTCTATTTTTCTTTTTCGGTTTTGATAACCACTTGGTTTTTTTGGAGGCATAACGACTAAAATAAAAATAATAATGTAAAAAGTAGAAACATACATAGTGCTTCATATTTATTATTTACCTGTTACAATATTTGGTAGGTAATATTTGATAGGTTAGTTTTAACTCGGTATTGCGAAGTTTACATTTCAGTGAAGCTGCGCGACCAGGGAATACGTTGAGCAGAAACAATGCGCACTAGACATTCATTCGTTTAGTTAATCATAGATGGAGTGTGGTGTTACAGACATTGATGTCATTTTTTTTTACTTTTGCATTATTTTAATTTAAAAAAAATCATGACATAATGCGCCCCAAGAACGATTGCGCCCCAGGCAGTCGCCTGGTTCGCCTGTAGCTTGGGCCGGCCCTGCACATGGATGTGACGTACAGAAAGTGTCACGGTTGCTGTCCAGATGCCACTGCCAAGTTACGACAAAGTCCAGCTGCTCCGAGAGGCTGTACCTACACCACGGCCAGCATCAAGCAGTTAGCAGTGAACGGCCAAAACTAGCTGAGATGCAGTCAAGTGAGCAGAGGCAGCACCGGCGCTTCCAACCGTCGAGCCAGGTGACAAAGAACACCGTGGAGGATCTTCTGGACCAGAGTCTAGCTCCAAGTCGATAAAGTAGTTGTTGTGAAGTTAGTTTTCCTTCTGAAAACTAGCTTCATCTAAGGGGAAAGGGATGTAACAAAGTGAATCTTCGGTCATAGAACATTATTTGTTAGTTTTTAAGTATGACAAAAGCGCGAATAAATTGGCTTAATGATGCTACAAAATTCCCTTTGGCTATAAAAATTTATTAATTGTGAAAGTAAAAACAATTAGAATGTTTTCTAAATTCCAATTAGAATAATAACAGCAAAACAAGAAAGTTGACATGGGGTTTTTCAAAGAAAACCTTGAATTTTGGAAAGGTACATGTCACTTTCTCCAAATGCCAGTTTATTCCGTTTTTGTAGAGGGAGGTATGTCGGAGGCCCTTATATACCAACACGGATTTTACGAACGGATAGATAGACCGATCGCAAGACAGGGTACTCTCTGCTCGCGGCTCGTCAAAGTGTCAGTGAAGAGTTTGTGTGTGTTCGACTACCCTCCAAAGTCCAAATAATGTTTGGTAAGAGTTTACTGTGATATTGTAGCGAACCCAGGGTCGCGGCGCGGGCGGCGGCGCGGGCGGCGACCGCTAGCGTGCAGGTCAGAACACGTCCGTTCGCTTCCTATTGTTCTGATTTCAAGGAATCAAAGAATCTTCTAGAATGATGTATTTTAATATAAATACCCCGACCGAAAGATCGCTAGGACAGTCTTGTGTGAATACGTGTAGTGTACAGATGGTGATATAAATAAATAGACAGTGATATAAATAGTGTTGAAATAAATATTGCGTAGCTTTAATTGTTTAAATAAATTATCTTAGTGTTTAAGTCTTTAGTAATAATAATTAGTTCTTAAATTAGTGTTTATATTTGTTAATTCTTAGTGTTAGTTATTTTTATTTATTCTTTATAATTCATATTTCTTTAATTAAACATAGTTATATAAATATTAGTGTCTTAATCAATTTTACACTTCACCTAAATAAATAAAACGTTACAATTGGTGTCAGGTGTGGGGTTAAATAAATACTGTGAAGTGTAAACTAAAAATAAATAAAATGGCGAGTAAACAAGTAAAATTAAGTGAATTAAAAGTAACCGATCTCAAGAGGGAGCTGGAAGACCGAGAGTTAGAGACATCGGGATCCAAGGCTGTTCTGCAACTTCGTCTACGGCAAGCTTTAGTAGAAGCTGGTGAAAATCCAGATGAGTTTATATTCGAAATTGCGGGGGTTTCACCGATTTTGGTAAAATTATGGAGGAAAAGTTAGCGGAAAATTCTAGAACATTGAAAGCAGAACTGATGGAAAATTTAGAACAAAAATTGACGGATAATTCTCGAACATTAGAACAAAAATTAGAAGAAAATTCTAGAACTTTGGAACAAATGAAAGAAAGTTCTAAAACATTAGAACAAAAGTTGGTGGAAAGTTCTCAAACTTTGGAAGAAAAGTTAATAGAAAATTCTAGAATTTTAGAAGCGAAATTAACAGAAAATTCTAGAATATGGGAGGAGAAATTAATGGAAAATTCTAAAGGTTTGGAGGACAAGCTAAACGAACAATTGAAAGAAAGTTCTAGAATATTAGAAGAGAGAATAGAAACTTACGAGAAAAAAGTTGAAGAGTTGCAGCAAAATTTCTCTAATATTACGCCAGCGGTATCAAATTCTAATGTGGCAGATATTATTCAAGTAAACAAAACAGTAAAAGCGGAACATAATTCAAAGCTGCACATTAAAGCACCCGAATTCGATGGCAAGTCATCATGGCCGAATTATGTAAAACAATTTGAAGCCGCTGCCAAAGCAAATGGCTGGACTTCCAAAGAAAAGGCTACTGCGCTGACAGTTTCGCTACGTGGAGAAGCCATCGATATCCTACAGACGCTAAAAGAGGATGAACAGGAAGACTACGAACAACTTGTTAAGCGATTGGATATGCGATATGGCAATGCGCATCTGGAGCAAGTGTACCAGACGCAACTGAGGAACCGATATCAGAGTTCAAAAGAGAACCTTCAAGAATTTGAAGCGGATATAGCTCGTTTAGTTCGTCTTGCACACCCTACAGCTCCTGACAGCGTTTTGGAATGCCTAGCTACACAAGCCTTTATCTATGGGGTCCGAGACAATGAAACTCAGCAGGCACTACTATTAGCTCGACCGAAAACTGTAGTTGATGCACTGTCATACGCCTTAGAGTACGAAGCAGCTAAACAAGCTTCACGTAACCTATCACAAGTGCAAAATATCGATGCTGAGGGAATTGAAGACAAGATAAAGCGAGTTGTATCTGAAATTCATGCTGAAAGAAAGATACTTCATTGCTGGAAATGTGGAGAGCTAGGCCACCCGCAAAGGCTGTGCGGGAAACTGCAAAAACATAATACTGCAGCGAATACTGAAAAGAAGTTTAAAAAGAAAACGGGTGAAAAAATAGCAACAGCTCCTCTTGCTGTTAAAGAAGTAGGAGTGAAGAAAGTAGTTCACGGTGTAAGCCTGGCGAGAGAGAAGACCCGTGAAGAAGAGTGCAAGCATTCTTGTCATTTGGAAGCGAAACTTGCCACCGTCAAAAGGACAACGGTAGTGGACGGGAGATGGCAACCTGAAGACTTACGGAGGGACCAAGAGAATGATCCGGACTTAAAGATCATACTTGATTGGAAGCATGGCGATGGCAGGCCAGTTTGGGAAGACGTTGCACGACACTCACAAAGTGTAAAATCGTACTGGGCGCAGTGGGATTCTATTGTGGTTGAAGAGGGCCTCCTGAAACGTGTCGTAGAAAATACAGATGGTACTGAGAGTAGAACCCAGTTGATAATTCCTAGGAACAGAGTACCGGAAGTATTGGAAGAGATCCATGACGGATCTGGTGGAGGACATTTTGGAGTGAATAAAACCCTCGAGAGGCTACGCCTACGATTTTACTGGGTAAATTTCAAGGAGGATGTTAAAGAGTGGTGCAAGAAATGTGTGGTCTGCGCGGGAAGTAATGGGCCACATAGGAAAAGAAGAGCTCCTATGCGCCAATATAACGTTGGAAGTCCCTTTGAGCGCATTGCGATTGACGTGGCCGGACCATTCCCCGAAACTGATGATGGAAATAAATACATAGTAGTAGTAATGGACTACTTTACTAAGTGGGTCGAAGCCTATCCATTACCCAACCAGGAAGCCGTAACGGTCGCTGAAGTTTTGGTGAAAGAATGCATCTGCCGATTTGGAGTACCGCGAGAGATACATTCCGACCAAGGAAGGAATTTCGAGTCTGCTCTGTTCCAAAATATCTGTAAGATATTAGGAATAAAGAAAACCAGAACTACTGCATTACATCCGCAGTCTGATGGCATGGTTGAACGGATGAATAGAACAATAAATCGGTATTTGTCAAAGGTAGTCTCTAACCATCAACGGGACTGGGACCGACATCTTCATTTGTTCTTGCTGGCTTACCGTTCATCCGTGCATGAGACAACAGGGCAGACACCAGCAAACATCTTATTCGGGCGGGAGTTGCGCTTACCATGCGACCTGGTATTTGGCAGTAAACCCGGTGAAGATCTTGCCGGGGAGGACTATGTAACGGACTTACGGAGAAGAATGAATGACATCCATGAACAAGTCCGTACAAATATTCAAGGTGCCAGCGATCGGATGAAAGACCAGTACGATGTCAAGGCTGAAAAAGGTGGTTATCAACCTGGAAATTTGGTGTGGCTTTATAATCCACAAAGACGTCGCGGCTTATCGCCCAAGCTGCAAAGGAATTGGGAAGGTCCTTACGAGATCATCAAAAGAATAAATGATGTGGTCTACAGAATTAGGAAAACACCTAATGGAAAGCCGAGGGTAGTCCACTTCAATCGGTTAGCCCCTTTTGCTGGTGATAACTTTGACGATCATCGTGGAGCGACGGTTCGCCGGGTTGTACCTGAGGAACCTATATTTGAAGACTTTATGGAAAGCCATTCCACTGGTCACAAAGCACGGTATGGCGTTATACGAGAAGAACAACGAGATCTGTTCACCGTGTCCCCAGAATATTCCCTCGCTCACTGTGTAGCGAAAGACATTAAAATGTCCCGCGGCATTTTTAAAAGAAAATTTGGACGAGTACAAGAACTGGCCAACCAACGTCCAACTGTCGGAAAAACGGTACAACTGAAGGATGAGAACGAGGAACGCAAGCGGTACATTTACTATCTCGTTACGAAACAATACTCATATCAGAAGCCGTCATACCGCAATTTATGGGACTCGCTGTGCGATATGAAGGACCATCTGTTGCAGAACGACATCATGAAGCTGGCAGTACCGAAGATAGGCTGTGGACTAGATGGTTTGGATTGGAGGATTGTTAGAAGCATGTTAGAAACAATCTTCCGCTTTACCGGAGTGGAAATTCTAGTCTGCAGCTTCAACTCTACCGGGCAAGAAGAGCTCAAACGGACCGTCGACTGTTACTTCTTCAAGACTTCCAGATGCACCAAGGGTGATGCATGCAGATTTCGTCATAACGAACTGTTCCGGGACGAAACAGTCTTAAGGAGGGGGCAATGTAGCGAACCCAGGGTCGCGGCGCGGGCGGCGGCGCGGGCGGCGACCGCTAGCGTGCAGGTCAGAACACGTCCGTTCGCTTCCCATTGTTCTGATTTCAAGGAATCAAAGAATCTTCTAGAATGATGTATTTTAATATAAATACCCCGACCGAAAGATCGCGAGGACAGTCTTGTGTGAATACGTGTAGTGTACAGATGGTGATATAAATAAATAGACAGTGATATAAATAGTGTTGAAATAAATATTGCGTAGCTTTAATTGTTTAAATAAATTATCTTAGTGTTTAAGTCTTTAGTAATAATAATTAGTTCTTAAATTAGTGTTTATATTTGTTAATTCTTAGTGTTAGTTATTTTTATTTATTCTTTATAATTCATATTTCTTTAATTAAACATAGTTATATAAATATTAGTGTCTTAATCAATTTTACACTTCACCTAAATAAATAAAACGTTACAATATTTTGTTATTGTGTTATTTAATTGTAAACTGTTTCACTGATTCCTGCGTGAATTCGCCATTATATTTTTTTAACTGTTTGTTTCAATAAATATTGCCATTTTTGTGAAGATTACATTTGTTTTTATTAACAATCCAGATTATTTTATTTTTGGCTATTTTATTAAATAGCCTGGTGGCAGCAATTAAAAATAATTAAATGAAAAACATCCTTTGTTACAAAACCACTCACTGAGTTAATTTACCAGGGGCGGATCTAGGTGGAAAGATAAGGTGTGCAAAACCTCAAATTGCCGCCCTCCACTTACTGAACCAACCCCCCTCCTCACCTAACAGTGAACTTGTCTGACCATACAACTTTATTTTATTTTGTTTCCAATAAACTGGAAAAATATGTAAGTCTCAACGAACGGCAAAAACAAATACTGATAGATGTTACAAATAATTATGATGAACAAAGAAAGAAGAAAACATACGTACTCAAAAAGAAATAAAACTCTAAAAAAAATACAATAGCGTAGAAGTATGAAACGCAATTCACAGCCCATGTAAATTGCCTACTATAAAGGTACTTTTCTTGCCTTTGCTTGAGCAAAACGCTTTACTATAATGTTATGATTTATTTTTCGGTAATTTCGTGTTCTATGGAAAGTATTGAAAGCGCTACAAGTTTTTCTTGAGATAGTGTAGATCATAAATAATTTTTGATTAATTTTAACTTTGAAAATGATCTTTCAGCAGCACTAATAGGTAATATTATAGTAATAAATTAATTAATTAACTATTATGACATTTGGAAAAAGACTAGTAAAGTTTTGTTTATGAATATAATTTAATATTTCTTTAGGAGTTATATCGTCTTTTACAATTATAGTTAAAGTTTTGGTTTCCGTATAAAGCTCATCTGCATTAAAATTCCGTTCTTTGGTATCTTTATCAGTAAACAACAATTCTAAATTTTTACATTAGTTTAATAATAATTTTGTATCCATAGGACCAATATTTTTAATGTTAAATAAAAAGGAAAATGAATCGGTGTGTTGTTTTAGCGGGATAAATCGTTCTTTTAATGAATTAATTGCTGCATCTACCTACGTATAAAAGACTGATATTTTAAATTTATCTTTTTCACTAGAAATTGGTTCGTCTGACTGCTCGTAATTGAACATTTTCTTTCTTCTTCGAACATGTATTTCAACAGAAAACTTTGCCTCTTCTAAAACACTGTGAAACCCCTCTAGTCTATAGTTTTCTAGAAATTCTGTGATACTTTTTATGTTGTTCACAGCATCTGGCAAGTCAATATTTTTCAGCTGGAGTTGAATACTAACAATATTAATTCTGTTTAAAATATTATGCTATAAAATAAAAGAGCAGATAAATTTATATGATTATAGTTTGGAAGCTAAAATGATTAGTAAATTGTAAGATGTGGTAGATATGTTATAACAATATTTATATAAGTATGTAAATATTGACATAATATAAGAATAAAAACAGAATAGGTTCCAAATTTTGTAAATTTATTATACCTTAAAGGTTTCAAGCTTAATGGTAAAGTTTTAAATGAAAACATACCTATTGCATAAATTATTAATTGAATGTTGAGCACACTTTCAAATTTAACTTCACAGTCAGAAAATCAGAAAATAAATGTACATGTAAATGTTCCGAACATGTATCCCTGCGCTGAACTGTTAGGTCCACCTTCCTTGAGTTATTTACTAATTGAACAAAAATGGTGTTTTGATAACGTACTCTACCGACACTACAGATCTATGCCGATATAAACAACCCGCCGCTAATTGCTATTGCCGCTTGCTGCATGTAATATAAAATTGTGGAACCAAGACAATATGTGTATGGTCCTACATATGTCAAACAATTGTAATAAAAAATAATTATGCTAGATATGATCTCATAAATACTTCAAAAGTTTGTAAATAAGTATAAACAAAGATGAATAATTAATTAAAGTTTTAATTTTTACAAATTGCTTTTCTAAAATGCCGCCCCTGAAAAATTACAGGTGTGCTATTGCACACCCAGCACACCCCTAGATCCGCCCCTGTAATTTACTCATAGATTCTTTCTTTTCAGGAGCTTGATTTTTAAACCTATCCCAGGTGTTATCTTATATATTCTGTATTTTGGGTTTAAAATCAATTTTTGCAGAACAGAATCAACTTTTATTTTCATCTCTAACATTTTTTTTTATTCATACCTTAATTGCGGGTTTATAAAAGTTTGTATAATTGGTAGGTAGAACTAAAACCGCCCGGTGTTTCTTGCATAACTGTGCCTCGATAAATTCTTCCCGAAACTATAATTTCTTCGTTGATGTGTCCTACACGATTGCTGCTAAACAGTCGACTCTTTGGAATCCACAGTATATAATAAATGATATTATGAAAGGATAAATGTAATGTTTTCCCTATGAAACTCTGTATGTTGTGCCCTATGAAACTCTGTATGTTGTGTCCTGCAGTCTCTCGGAAAAACTTATAGCGCATGACGTCAGATGGCACTGTGTTCGCAAACTCGGCAAACGCCCAATGGGCTAGGACTAAAATTGGACCGGCCGGAATAATTATAAAATAATTTATAACTATATAAAAATTATTATTTATTTTCTTTTATTCTCAACAAATTAAAAACATTTCACTTCACTCGCTATTGCGCATAGCGGCTTAGTCTATTCCTATTTTAGTAATGTTATGTAAAAGAAATTATATTTTTAAATTAATTATATAAGAAATTTTTTAATCTTTTCAAGAATAATAATAATAATGAAATTATTCTTTTTTAAAGGGGAGAGGAGGGTAATTTTAATTTGATCTCGTATCCGGCTCTGTTAACACGGTTAAGTTAGATGTACTCAAATTTCCCAAATAAATACGATCTATGAAATTCCCCAGCGTTCCTGAAAGTTCGAAAGCTGTGACACACGTACACAGCTCGCAGTATACTTTATGAAATGTTCAAATTGGAGTACCAAAATAAATTTTGAATTATTTTAAATTAATATTTTTATATGCATATTCTTTGTGTTTATATTCAAATAAAAACCATTTAATTCAAATCAACTATCTAATTAATTGGTACTTGTTAGAAACAATATTGAACTTGACTCTTGGGAGTAATAGTTTAAGACAATATATTTGAAATTAATAAATTAATTAATGGAAGGTTTGTAATAAAGAGTAAATATTTAAAAGTATTACTAATAAATTATACATATAAGATCAAGGGTAATTTTTTGTTCAAATGGAATTACAGATCTGAATACTTAAAATAACATTTTAAAAAAGTAATCTGCTCTTCTTACATAAAACTTAAATCCTAAATACCAAAAACTATGTTTCTCTTATTCAGGGCTGTCGGAAATAAAAATACGGTAATTGATTACTGATTGAAAACAATGAATATTGAAATTCGTTCCTTTTTGTCTAAAAATATCATGCGTATACAGTAATGGGAAACATTACGATCTGAATGCAATAAATACCGAAATGACATTGAACACGGTAACACAAATATAAACAAATTATAAATACGATATTAAATGTAATTTCATTTATTTTATAATGTGTATCAAAATTTAATAACGGATCTACCAAAAATGTTTAGTAGCGTCTGGCAGCGCTGACGATGCAGATCTACGACCATTAATCTTGTAATGATTTTTTTTATTAAATATGAAGAAGGAAAACATTTTGAGATGCATGTATTTAATTACTGATAACGCAATGCGCAGCGTAGCTTCATACTAGAAACTAGACTCTTGGCTGCGCAGTTTGCTTTGCTAGCAGATAATAGTGTGATTTGTTGCGTATTTCATGTCAACCAGCAACAATCACATTTTTGTTAAAAGAAATAAAAAACAAGTGTTTTACTTACATTTGTTCATGGTAAGTACAATGCAACACGATTTACACAATTCGTAGATAATTAGGTGTTTAAGAAGGACCTTGAGATATTTGCAGCGAGATATTTTGGTAAATAAATAGCTATTTAATATTCTGAAATTTTACAGTACATCAGGAAGCATAAAAACATAGCTAAGATTGTTAAAAAATGGTAAAATTATTATACAGGACCGTGGCTAATAACTGGGGCTGGGCTTATATGCCAATGTAGGGTTATCATAAAGTGTAAAAGGCCTCGTAGACCAATTTTTTTCTCAAAAAATGGAGGCGTGGCTCTATATTATTAGCGCAAATACTATCTGTTTCGTATAAAAACAATTTCATAACATTTTTAATAATATATATTATTACTTCATAAACAGAACATGCCTGGTTAAAAGAGGACGTCTCTTAATTGACATGAATTCAGAAGTTCCTACATATCTACATGAATTATATAAAATCAAAACAACCTATTTTTATTTTGCTCATTTTGCATATATCTACATTTTGCGCAAATTTCTTTTTAAATTGCTTATTTCGTTATATTTGTTTAAATATACAGTTAATTACAAAAAATAATAAAAATGAAATATATCTAATATTTAATTTCAAACCACTCGTATTTATATTGGAACATTTTACTTTAATGATTCTCGGAATTTACGCGAACCAGGGGAAGTACAAACTTGTGACGCGTAGAAGCTATGCACTTCAGCAGTGGTCTTTGGTTTGTTGTCAAGTTAAGAGTTTGTCGTTCTCCTGTTTCCAACATTTTATTCAATAATTGCCGAAGTAAAATTCACTTGTGGTGCTATGGATAAAAGATTATCCTCAGCTATATTTAGATAATGGCAGTGTGTTGTGTAAATATTGCACTAAAACTGTAAGTAATTCATTTTTTCACGTATCATTATTTCGTTGAAAATCGCCCAATACTAATTAACAGCCAATATAAACAATGAATTAAGCAAGGTTTCCATGGTAATATAAATTTTTTTTGGAAATTTTTCATACTTGGTTTAATTAAGCAAAATTATTAAATTTTCCTGTCAAAAATGTTAGTTCACATTTTAAAAATATTATTGAATTATCATTGTATCAAAAATTAATGTTTTAGATATAATAAAAAAATCGTTTTATTGATTTTATAAAGTGTTTGAAATACTTAAAGTATTTGAAATACTAAATATTTGAAATATAAAAAAATAAAGTATTTTACCATACTTTTGTTCTGTATTTTGTATTTTTTATCTGAAATACTTTTTGTTGAGTATTTTATAACAGTGGTTGCTAGTGACCAGATATTTTCATCAGCTGGAAATGCTAATGAAAGCGCAAGAAATCGGAAACTCCGGAAAGAGCTAAATTTTGCCAAAACTTAACTTTAAATATTAATTTGTTTAACTTAGTGTAACTTTACTTCTACATTTTTAATGACTTTTTTGCTAAATTTTGAATAAGAATAAACTTGATTTGTTTTTTATCTAGTATTTCTATTTTAATTTCCTTAAAAAAATCCTTAGCAACTAAAATATTAAGTAATTTATTTTTAGACCGACACCGATATAGGCCCATATCATGGTTTACATATCGGCCGATACCAATATCGGCCAAGAAGACCGATATGGCCGATATACCGATACCGATATCGGTATCGGTCGATCCCTAGTAGTATTTAATACTTTTTTTATTAAATTGAATTAAAAAAATTATAAACAAAATTGAAAGTTAAAAAAATCGTCTCGTAACTTGTAAAGCACGCTTGAAAAATTATGATCTTACCGAACACTTTTTTTTAATAAGATGCACAAAGTTAATGAAAGCAAATCACAGTTTGGACAGAAAAAAAGATTCTTTAATTGGTGCAAGCTTATTTAATAAGTTTTGGTCAAGGAAGCATACAAAGTAAATGACTAATACAATTTTAAAAGTTTAATTTCACAAACAAATTATCACAATTTTTAAAATCATACTTTTTTTTTATATTTGGCCTTTTCTATTTTAAAAAGGACAAGGACAGCCAGAGGTTAAAAAAGGACTGTCCTTTCCAAAAAAGGACAGTTGACAACCCTAGTTAAAACCCACAGAAATTGATTAGTTGAAAAGCTAGTCTTGCACGCCGATTTTTCAAAATTTCCTTGGAATCATAAGTAGGGCACATACATATATGCACAAATTTTGTTGAAAAATTCATAAATATTATGAAATAATGCAAAAATGTCACTATATTAAATGAAATTCACTTAAAGATAATAAGAAATTAAAAAAGAATTGACCGCTAAAATAATTAACAATATATCAGAGCACTGATTCTTTCCAGAAATTATTTTCGAATGCATTTCATCAATGTATTAATCAGAACAATGGAACACGTGTGCAGATTACATTGTGATTGTTGGAGGTTGGAATGCACGATAAAAAAATTCCGATATGAATTAATGCTCGATGGTCGATGGCAGATTTGGTTAGAAAATCGTAATACACCATGCTTAATATTAACAATTAAGAATTGGATAATAGGAGGAAAAATGGAATATTAACAGATTAATTAATAAATATTAATATTTAAATAACTGGTTATAAGCTAATGAATATTTTTTTTTTTCGAAATCGATACTAAAGTACATGATATCACTCCGCGAAGTTAGCTAAAGTAGAAGCTAAATTAAAAACTACAGATTCTTGCCATCCCCGTCTCAATAGCTAGCTGACGTTTTACAAACATAATTCTATTTGTTTATGTTTTTAATTAATAATTTAACGATTTTGGAAAAAATACAATGTATATTTAAGGACTAAAGTATTTTTTATTACTCACATGGTTCTCCTCGGCTATCGTCTCGTAGAATAGATTCTATACGCGTAATAAAAAATTATACTTTAGTTCCTTTATATAAAAATAACTATTTTATAACACATTTCCTAGATACCTACATAACTAAAATAAGCTCTTCGAAGCAATAACAGAAGTATTATGGACGACACCAATATTGTTAATATGAATTCAGCAGAAAATGATGATACTCAAATGATTGATAAGACTGTAATTAGATATAAAAAGGGTAAGTATAACATTTTAATATGTAATATATATATTTCCAATTTTTACAAAGATGATAACACCTTGTATCTGTACAGAGTGAAATGAACTCAGGAATTCTTCGTTGTTGATAAGTTCTTTTTAATATATTTATTTAACAAATAATTCCTGAATATTTAAAACATGTAATGTATTGTTTCAGATCAATGGTCCCCTCTAAATATGGACGGGAAAAAATGTTATGACCGAGATTTTTTAATTACATTGCTGAGTAATCCTAAATGTATAAAAAAACCAGAAAATTTACCCGATCTGGAAGTTGTGCTAGAAGATAGTAATAGAGTAAGTATTTAAATACATATTTTATAAGTAAACATTTTAATTCATATTATAAATTTAGTTGAGATCTATGGATCCACGTTTATATTTGCTTATGCCGGTATTTCATAAATCTCGGTCACAGCGTGGCCCGCTGCCCAAACGCAACAGCCAGCAAGGCAAAGCTGGAATTAAAGGCGGCAAACCAAACCCGATGGTTGTGCTAAAAGATTATAATAGAGTAAGTATTAATATATATATTTGATTAGCAAAAATTTTCTTTTTTCTTTTTGGTAATCGGAATTAATTCATTAAGACCTAATATTAATCAGTTATTAATCAATTAAAAACTGGATATTAATTGCCGGAGAAATGAAATATAACTAGATTAACTTAATAAATATTACTATTTAAATAACTGGCTATCCGAGCTAATTAAATATTATTTGTAACACATTTTCTTGATACAGGAACAAAAAAATAGTATAGATAACAATGAAACAGCCGAATGGTACAAAATATTTAGAAGTATAATCAATGAACTAAAATCTGGAAACTATAACAGTCTTTTGCATCAAGTTAGCGCTCTCTCTAACTCTATTGATACTGAAGAATACTTGATGGGCATTATCGACTTGATATTTGAGAAGGCTGTAGACGAACACACTTCTTCTACTGTTTATGCATTAATTTGTAAAGAACTAGCTCTTGTGGAGGTATCTTTTCATAAGTTTCGCTGACCAAATTTGTATACCTTTGTATTATTTTACAGGTACATGATAAAAATAAATCAAAAGACACGGAAGAAGATCAATTTTTCAACTTCCGTAAGTTGCTAATTACAAGATGTCAAATCGAATTCGAAAAAAAAGTAGCTGATGAGGATGCAAGAAGTTTGAAACTAAAAGAAATTGATGAATGCACGGATTCTGTAAGTAAGCTTTATATTTACTGAGTACCGGCCTCCCATATAATAAGGGCAATGATACAGATTTTAACGAAACAAAGTTTGATCAATTTTAGCGTTATGTCTCTCGTTCAGTTTCTTCGTCCGGCTGTTAGCCCAGATGTATGTATGTGTGCAAGTGTAGCAGTGTAGGAAACGGATCCTAATGAAATTCATAATTCATTTTGCGTTAGTTATCGTGATTTATACAATGGTTCGGCTTTTAAATATAGAGATTTTTTTGTATTTGAAATATAATCAACACAATAAATAAAATAAAAATTCTGAACTTTAAATATAAATAAAAATTAGAACGCTGTAGTACACTCTTGTAATTATAAAAAATGGAATATTGCCCTTCAAGATTAACAAATAATACGAGATTAGGACTTATTAAACACTTCAGTAAGCGCGGCGCGTATGTATTATGTTTGTGTCTATTGGAGTTGGTCAGTTGGCGGTTATTTGAAATTATAATTATGTATATAATATAGATAAATTTTCCTGAAATAATCAAGTGAGTAGTGTAGGATGGTCTGTGCTCCAGCTTCTAATCAAATTTAATTGATTAATCGATCATGTGATTATAGTTTTAAAAATAATCGATTAATCTAACATTTGATTAATCGATATATCGATTATTTTGATTAATGGATTATTTGATTAATCGATTAGTTGATTAATGGATTATTTTATTAATTAATTATTTTATTAATTGATTAGTTGATTAATCGATAGTTGAATATTTTTTATCAAAACTGTTTTTTTACCGGCCCCTCACATACGTTTTTATTACACATTCGCGTATCTATTTTAATATTTTAATACATGTCAACAAATTTGATTATTTCAGTGATATCTTTCAATCCAACTGTATGTATGTTCTAATTATGAATTACTTAATTATTTGATTATTTATTAACGATTATTTTATCAAACGATTATTTGATTTATCGATCATTTGATTAATCCATTGTTTGGTTAATCGGTTAATCAAGATAATCGATTATTTTTCAAAATCATTATTCAGTTACAAAAAACTGTAATCTAACAGCCCTAGTCGTGATTTAAATGTCATTTTTTATCCTCGTTTGGCTGTTACTATGCAACAACTAATCTTATTTTTTTTAATAAATTCATAGCTCTTGTTAAATTACTTAGGATATATATATATATATATATATATATATATATATATATATATATATATATATATATATATATATATTATGAAGTTAGTGTAAAATATAAAAACAAAATAGTGACGGTAATATATTATATATTTCATTTTTATATTCTGCCTCCTTGGGAAGGAAGGTATTAAAGAAATATATAACTAACAGTAAATTAAAAATATTTTAGCAGGAGGTAACGTGTTGCATAAACTCATCAATTACTTCTATTGTAGAAAACGAAGAAGCAACTACAATTATTATTGGAAGAAGATGATAGAAGAATGTGTATTCGATCTATAGGATATTTTACATTTATAGGTAACTAGTAAATTTGTTTTAATTAAAAGAAAACTTTCTTTATTGTTATTTTTAGGAGAATTATTCAAGCAAAAGTTGCTCACTGTAAAGACCATATTAATGTTTATTAATATTTTATTAGGAAATAAAGATGAAAATAGTTTAATATGTTTATGTGCATTACTCAGAACTATTGGAAAAGATTTTGAATTGTACGAGAATCAGAATCTGCAATCTTGTTTTACAATAATGCAAGAAATTATTGATGAGAAGCAAGAGAAAATTAGCAGTGGAGTCAGGTATGTAAAATAAATACAAATATATTGCTACTCTGTGTCGTGCATACACGACGATCAGGACCGGATAGGGTTTTTGTAAGGCCTCGGGAAAGTATGTTCGGATACCTCGAAAAACAAAATTAGTATATTGTGCCACAAGTGCAAAATGTCGCCTATTTCCCACAAGGTGTGAAAGTTCCGGCAGGACACAAAGTCGAGTGCTGGAATTACACAAGGTGGGAAATAGGTCATTCTGCACAAGTAGTACAATATACATTTTCTACAACCACACTGCTACTAAACTCAAAACTAAAAAGAATCTCATGTGTCCAACACATTAACTCCCGCCACTGTAGTAATATTGTATATAAGTTTTTCAGTACATTCAATTTGTAGTTTTATAATAAGTTTGTTATTGCAGTTCAGAATATTTTGAATTCATTTCATTCCTAAAATTTCCTTCATAAAATTTGTATGACACAGGCAAATATATTCGCTATATATTTCTTCCATTTTTTTTAATTTTTCAAAAAACTACTTCATATTTACTTATTTTATCTTAAACTTACATCAAATTTGACATCATATGTCTCAGCCTAAACGATATGTAAAATTATTATAATTTTTATATTTTTTTTCCGTTTAGTTAGAAATTATATATAAACGTAATTAAGCAGATCGGTAGAAAATTAAAAAAATCTTTATATTTAATATATACAGGGTGTTCCATTTAAAAGTGCCACCATTGCTATCTCGAGAATTATAAGAGCTACGAAATTGGTTAAATTAGCAAAGAACCACCATTTTACAAGACTATTACAATGAGCAAAAAAAATATTTTTTTCGATCAGTGGTTCTCAAAATACGGGACACAACTTTCTTATTTTAAATGGGAACATATATTTATTTTTAGGTTATTCGATAGAGTATTTTTTTCTGAATTCAACGATATGAACATATCATATACTAATATAACAAAATAATTGAGAAAAATGCATGTTAGGTTTCTATGTATTTTATTTATATCTGGCTGAAACAAGATTGCTATGGTTAGAAAACATAGACATAATGTTCTGTCTAACATTGTTTGATTATTTTTTGTTAAATTTTATTTTCTTAAACTGTCAGTTTGAAGAAGAATATGAATTGTTTTCTATCCAAAGCACACTTATTTCAGCCAGATATAAATAAAATACAAATAAATGTAACATGCATTTTTCTCAGTTATTTTGTTATATTAATATATGATATGTTCATATCGTTGAATTCAGAAAAAAATACTCTATCGAATAACCTAAAAATAAACATATGTTCCCATTTAAAATAAGAAAGTTGTGTCCCGTATTTTGAGAACCACTGGTCGAAAAAAATATTTTTTTTGCTCATTGTATTAGTCTTGTAAAATGGTGGTTCTTCGCTAATTTAACCAACCTCGTAGCTCTTATAGTTCTCGAGATAGCAATGGTGGCACTTTTAAATGGAACACCCTGTATATATATATAATCGAAATCTCTTTTACCCTTTACGGGTGTCGAGTTTTTTTTTTGTCTCTAATTTTTTCTTGTGAATTTGAGCCATTTTTTTCGGTTTAGTGCCATAGTCTTTGTTTGTTGTCTGTTTGTACTTTTCTCTTCCAGGATTTTGTCAATTACTTCATCCCATGTTTTCTTTTTTCTTCCTCTCTTCATTTTTCCTGTTGTTTTACACGACCAGATTTTTTTGACCGGAATGTTATTTGGCATTCTAATTAAGTGACCATACCACTGTAGTTGTTTTTCTTCTATTTTTTGTTTTACTGCCTGGATCTGTAGGTTTTTTCTAATTTTTTCATTTTTTATTTTGTCTAGTTTCGTCACTCCCTCCACTTTTCTTAAAAATTTCATTTCTGCAGCTTGTACCTTACTTTCCTGTCTTTTGTTGAGTATCCATGATTCATTGCCAAAAAGTAATATCGGTTGATATATGGATTTATAAATTGTCATTTTTGTATTTCTCTTAATGTGTTTGTTGTTTAAAATTGCTTTATTTATTGCATAGTAACATTTTCTGGCTTGTTGTATCCTGTTATTTATGTCCTCCTCTTGGTGTCCTTTGTTGTCAATGATGCATCCCAGGTATTTAAAGCTGCTGACTTGTTCGATTTGGGTCCCTTCTATTTTGATATTTGTCTCTTTGTTTTCGTTTGAAATTCTCATATATTTTGTTTTTTGTATATTGATTTTCATGTTGATTTTTTCTAGCTCTTTTTTCCATATCTCTAGGTTTGTCTGTAGGCTCTTTTCTGTTCTACCGAAAATGGCAAGATCATCTGCGAAAGCGCATTCTGAGATAGTTACTTGTTCCATGTTTAGGTATCGTATTTGTATTGGTTTTATTTGATTCTTAACTTTCTTTATTACGCTATCTAACAGGGTGATAAATAGTAGTGGGCTTAGTGTACCTCCTTGTCTTACTCCACTCTTTGTTTCAAATTTTTCTGATGTATGGTTGCCAGTTCTTACGCAGTTTAATGTTTTCCTGTAGATGTTTTTTATGGCTTCTATTAGATCAGTATTTACTCCTCGATTTTGTAGTGTTTGCCATAATAAATTTCTGGGTACCCTATCAAAAGCTTTTAGCATATCTATGTAACATATGTGCAAGGTGTTGTGTTTTAAAGTTTTCTCTATAATTTGTTTTATTGAGAATATATGGTCTTGGATGCTATGACCTTTTTGGAAGCCGCTTTGTGATGGTTCTAGTTTTCCTCTCATTTCTGTTCTTAATCTTTCTTCCAGAATCGCTTCATAAATTTTTGATGCAACACATAATAATGATGTACCCCTATAATTGGCGCATATTCTATTGTCTCCTTTTTTGAACAGTGGTAGAATAACTGCTGTTTCCCAATCTTTGGGTATCTTTTGTTCCTTCCAACACTGATTTATTATGGTATGTAATAAATTTGTTTCTGCTTCTCCCATATATTTTATTTGTTCAGGTTTAATATTGTCATGTCCGGGTGCTTTATTTATTCTTATTTTTGCCACTACTTGCTTTACTTCCTCTATACTGATTTCTCCTGATGGGGTTACTATAATTTCTTCATCTTGTATTGTATTTTGTGGTTCTTCCTCTACTTCTAATAACTCTTCAAAATATTCTTTCCATCTCTTTATAATGTCTATATCCTCTGTGAGTATATGTCCGTCTTTATCTTTTATTTGTTTTAATGGTATTTTTTTATCTCTTCTGAAGGCTTTAGTTGCTCTAAAAAATAGTTTCCAATTCTCTTTATAGTTGTTTTGCATCGTTTCGCCGAATTTTACCCAAGATTGTTTTTTTGCTTCAATTATTATCCTTTTTACTTTTGTTCTTTGTTCTTTATATTTTTCATATATTTCTACTTTATGTGTATGAAGATATTCTTTCCATATCTGTTTCTTGCGTCTTACCTCGTTCTGAATTTTGTCGTTCCACCAGTAGCTTTGTTTTTTGTTTATAAATATTTTTTTCGTACCGCATGTCTCCCTGGCTGCCTTGTGTAAAGTGTTTTTGAATAGTTCCCATAATTCTTCAATATTGTCCTTATTTCTCATTTTTGTGTTAATTAGTATATTCTCTACGTAGTCTTGATATTTTTGTTTTGTTTCTTCATCTTTTAATTTGTATATGTTAATTATTTCTTTATTTATTTCTTTATATCTTTTTGTGTTGTTTTCCTTTTCCTTTTTGTTTATGGACATTTTAGTTACTACCAAAAAGTGATCACTGCCTATTTCGTACCCTCTGTACACTCTTGTGTCGTAAATGTTTTTCTTTTGATTTTTGTTGCATAGTACATAATCAATTATTGACTTTTCATTGCGCCTTTTTTCTTCTCTTGTACATTTATGAATATCTCTATGTTGAAATATCGTATTTGTAATAAGTAGATCATTAATAATACAAAAATCAATTAATCTTCGGCCATTACTGTTAATTGTCGTTTCTCCAAATTTTCCCATGGTATCTTCTATGCCTTTATTTTTATTTCCCACCCTTGCATTTAAATCTCCTATAGCTCGTCCAAAATAGAAAAGGACCTGTCAATCATTCTCGCGCATCTAATGCAACAAACAAGTTGAAGGAGACGGCAACATAAATATACTTTTTTTCTAATGGTGTTCAATGTGCCGCACAGTACATACTAAACGTATCGTAGACCCATGCCTGGCCTACCAGTTGCCCTGTGCAGTTCTGAGTTATGTAGCTATATGCTATACCTACCCCACGTCAACCAAGTTCAAAACTGCACTGATCCAATAAACTAGGGGCGTAAACCATAAATGGGAAAGCAATCTACCATTGGCGTGGGATTATTTCAATAACAAATTGAATTTTTGTAAATATTTATATTTTAAAATGCATAATGTTTACGAATAACAAAAGAAAATATCACATTTATGAACATCATAAAAAAATTCTAATTAAGTAGAGGCGAATGGATTACATCGGTTTGGTCACTGACAATATTTTCCTTTGAAATAACAGATTTTCAAGCCAAATTATAGTTAATCCTTTTTCTGCTACATGTAAGATTATGAATCACCCTTTCCATAAATGATTATTACCTGCTAATATAATCCTCGACAAATCCTGTGCTGTTTTCTGTTCATTGCAATTATATGTTCTTTAAATCTTAATTTCGAATTTCCTTAATATTATATAATAATTTCCTAATATAGTTTCCCCATATGAACAAAGAACTAAGTATGCCACTGGTAAAAAACGCAATGGGGGGTACCTTCTCCCATTGGTTGCTCAAAATATGAACGAAAATGCGTCTTTCGCGCAGGTTCATTTCTATATTGGACGAGCTATAGTATATACGTTGGTTTGGTTGTCTTGTCCGTTGCTGCTTGTAATTCGTCCCAGAATTTGTCCTTATTTGCCGCACTGTCGTCTTCGTTTGGTCCATATGTTACTATTACACCAATGTCATATTTTTCTATTTGTAGAGTAATTGTTAATATTCTTTCCGAAATGAATTCCCAGCTTTTTATATTTTTTGTTAGATCTTCCCTTATCACACATCCTACCCCTGCCCTTGCTTGTTCGCCTGGTGCTACTCCATTATAAATAAATATATGTTTCCCATTTATCTTTTGTACTCCCGAACCTTTCCTTTTTGTTTCCGTTATTCCCAAAATCCCTAAGCCCGATTTTTCAAATTCTTCTATTAACTCAATTTCTTTCCCTGTCAGACTTCTTATATTCCAGGTACCCAACTTAAAAATAAATTTCCCGTCTTTTTTTTTGTTTTTTATATTTTTTTCTACCGTTAGTTTTTTGAATCGAGATCCATTACAACGTTCTCACCATTATATAGGTTTATATCTGTCCATTTATATGTTACTCCGTTTATTGTTATTTTTTGATATCCTACTTTTACGTTATGTTTTAATTCTTTCTGTTCTTTTGCCAACTTCCTCAATTTAGCTTGGATAAATTGCTCTTTTTTTGTTAGTTGGTTGTCTATATAAACTGGTGGTTGGGTTCCAATTAATTTATGCTTATTTTGCATTATTTTTTGCTTATCATCCCAGCTTTTCCATATAGCGATTATTTTTGATGTATTCTTTATTTGGTAACAATTGCTCATTTCTGCTTTTATATGCAAATTATTTTCAATGAACCGTTGTAGTTCTTCTTTAATATTTGTATTTTTTGGGGTGAATCCTGTAATGATGGTGTTATTTTTTATGTTATCCTTTTCCAGTTTTTCAACCGTTGTTTTTAATCTGTCCAATTGGTCAAGTAGCGCCTCTTTTTCTTTGTCCCATTTTTCTTCTTTTAATATCATTTCTTCTTTAGTGCTCTTTAATTCCTCTTTTATTTCCTCTTTTGTACCTCTAAGATCTTCTTTCATTTCTTTTATCTCGTTTAGTATCAAATTTAATCTTTCTAGTATTTGTCGATCCATTTCAAATTGTGGTTTTCCTTTTTTGTTTTCCGGTGATGTTGTCCCGTCCTTATTTACTTCTAGGGTTCTCTCCTCACTCTTCCGCTCCCTTTTTCTCTTGTTCAGGTCCTTTAATTTTTCGTAGTTCTCCGTGCTCATTTATTTGTTTGCTTTATAACTCGGATTTTTTTGTTTTGTATTTTTATACAGTACGTCTCTGTCACACTCGCGTTTGCAAGTTGCTTAGTTTAATTACACTTTTATATACTTAAAACTGTGACCTTGCTTATAATTTTGCACTATTTTTTTAAGTTTTCTAACTAGAGATACTTTTTAACAATAAAATTCACCAAATTAAATACGGCACTAAACTTCACCCGAATATTAACTTCGCGATTAAAGATACACGATAATTTCTTTGTTTAAAGAGTTTATTATCGGTGAACATCGACCGCGTGTTTTCAGTTTCGACTCAGAATTTCAAATCCCTTTTTATATTTAATAATAAAGTAATTTGCAAAAAAAAATATATTTAGAGATATTTTTTAGGAACAATGGTTTAAAACTTCAAGTAAAGTACTACTTCCGGTTAACCAATTGTAATCAAAATCTAATCAGTTCATCGTATTTGAATATAACTCTTAAATACTGAATATTATATTTTATACATGTATCGTATTGGAGTTATCGTGAATGAAACATCGTCACAGACAGAGCACACCCAAACACACCCACACGGTAAAAATAGCACTCTCGAGAAATTTAACCAAAAGCAATACCTTCCGTATCTACATACCGTGAGTATTTTTTAACGTGAAACATGGAATTATTCATATCCATGATTACGGTTTGATATTTGATTGACACTAATGTATACTTGCTTGTCTCATTTAAAATGAAACATCAGAAACGAATTTGATATTTGCATTTTGGGTTATAAAATTTTCTGACAGGCCTAAATCAAGTACAACACTAATTTTAAGAATCATTAATAACTTTAGAGGAAACGGTGGGATAGTAGAATGGTCTGCTAGATCTCTCGATCTTATACATTTAGATTATTTTTGTTGGTGATCTTCAAAATCAGAAATTTGTACTGAGGGAAATCTTCAAATTTATATCAATTAAAAGTTTAAATTCAAGACATTTTTCAAAATATTACAATTGCCCAAATATCAGCCTATGTAAATCAAAAATTTTATAGCAGCAGTTAACGAATAGATTTTTGAAAATATATATTGTAATTATTGTTTAATTGTACGTTAGTAAATTTTCTTGTTGTGTAGCACCATTCTATTATTTTACCATTTCCTCTAAAGTTATTAATGATTCTTGAAATTATTGTTGTACTTGTTGTAGGCCTGTCAGAAAATTTTAAAGCAAATGTCAAATTCGTTTTGTGTCTGATGTTTCATTTTAAATGGGACAAGCAAGTATACATTGCTGTCAATCAAATATCAAGTCGTAACCATGGATAATATAAATCGCCATGTTTTACGTTAAAAAATATTCACGGTATTGATAGGCGGCAGGAAACAATATGGCGCAGGTAACTTAACAACTTCGAGCATATACTAATATATAATAATATATTAATTAATATATGCTCGAAGCTTAACAAACAGAACCTTCCACATGGACAGTGTAGGCAAATACTGGAGAAATCATTTCTCATTCTTTAATCTATAATTGTAGGAAATACGCAACTTTCAAGCTTTATATATTGTGATAAAAGTGGCACTTTTCATAGTGGTCGTAGAAAAAATTATTTGTGTAATGTGATAAAACATGCCTTCTTGTACTGCTAGTTACATTTTTAATATATACAAGTTGTTTGTATCTATGAACAGACAGCACAGAGTTGTGTACGCAGTGGCGTAGATAAGTCAGTTATATAATTTTGAACAAATTTGAACTCTTGTAGTTTTGCTCTATATCTATCAGGAGAGAGAGAATCTGATTTTAACATGGGATTTCAAAAAATTGCGGATTCTCTCTCTTCTGATAGATATAGAGCAAAACTACAATCAATTGTTAGGGAATTTTAGTTTGTTTTGCATGAAATAAGAGAGTTGGTATGAGATAATGTAGAGAGAGGGAGTTGACAGTTGAGTTTGTGAAATAAAGTTAATAAAAAGTAGTGTTTCTTTAATTGAGGAGTTGGAGTGAATACTGATTCATAGGAAACGGAAAAACCTTATTACAAATCAGAAGTGGGATATGTAAAAAAAAACGAAATCTGTGTTAAAGAGAAGAAAAGATTTGAAAACTAACCTAAAATTATGGACGCAAACGAAGACGGAAATGGCGGGAACACACAGCCACAGCCACACAACCGCTGGACATGCGAAAAATGTTTGAAATATTTAGAGACATGTTGAATGAAGAACAAACGAGAAGAACAAGTAGTAATGCCTCGAGTAATACACAACGTCCATCACTCTCAAACGCTGAGATTGGTAATCAAATTTCTGAGTTTGGTAAAGAAATTAAAGAAATTAAATTGTGGTTACGACGGGTGGAAGATTTACAAACAATGTATGGGTTAAAGGATGAAATCATGAAGGTGTTGGCAACAAATAGATTATCAGGTAATGCACGTAAATGGTACGATGCTACACCAGGAATTTATTTAAAATCATGGAACAAAATTCAAATGGAATTAATAGAATTATTCGGAGAAACAGAAAATGAGGTGTTACTTTTGGAGGAAATACGGGCAAGGAAATGGAAAAGAGGGGAGACTATCGACGACTATTTTCACGAAATGGTACAACTAGGAAATAGGGCAAATCTACGAGAAAGCGAACAAATTACTCATATTATACGAGGAATAGATAATTTTACTGTTCGTACTCAAATGGTTGCGTCAAGATTTACGACTTTAAAAGAATTGTTAGCATCTATGCGAGTTGTAGCGCATGAAATGGAGAATAGTCGTGTAGATCGTAAATTTCAACCACGTAAGGAAGTAAATACCTATTCTGCACAACAAGGTAAAGAAACAAAGTATGTTAACCGAAACGATCCAGACAAGATAAAATGTTATAATTGTGGTGATATAGCAAAAGATTGTATGCAGAGGTAAAAATAGTAGCATCAGAAAATGATAATACATCAGCAAAGTATATCAAGAAAGTGAAGGTAAACGAAAGCTCAGATTGTATCATGACTGCAACTGCTGCAATAGAAGGGCAACAAACTATACAGCCAACAAGAAGTAATCTAACAGGTTTTGATGAAAATACTGTTGTGTCTAGTGGAATAATAACAGCAAATATAGAAGTAGATGGAGTAGTTGGAGAAAATATAAAAATTCGAATCGTTCCTGATACTGCACAACCAACACAGTTAATAATTGGTAGAACTTTTACTGAGTTGAACCACATTGTTTATTTTAAATTAGATAACGAATTATACTTTAAGATCAAGGATGAAGTACAAATAACTTTCCCAGAAGTTAGTATAACTAAGTCGCAAAAACTAAGATGTACAGAAAATATAATTTTACCACCAAACCGTATAAATTTTGTAAGTGTAAAACATAAAGACAACAAATTCGAACTTCCACTAATGAACTTTAATAACAGAGAGAAAAATTTAGAAGAATGTGGAGAATTAAATGAACGAATATTGTCAATAGAGAAAGTGAATGCAGTAACTGCTAGAAAAGAACCCGTAACATTAGAAGAAGTTAATGTTAGTGACAATGTTCCTGAAGAGCACAAAGAAGAATTAGTAACATTATTAAATGATTATAGAGATTGTGTTGCTAAAAATATTAATGAATTGGGGAAAACAGATGTTATAGAGATGAAAATAAATGAAAAACCAGATAGTTTTCCTGTAAGTTGCAAACCATATAGAGCCAATGTAGAAGAAAGAGAAAAGATAAAAGAAATAGTTAAAGAATGGAAAGAAGCAGGTATTGTCACAGAAACCACATCACCCTATGCCAGCCCGGTGCTACTGGTAAAAAAGAAAACCGGAGAGTCGAGGTTAGTAGTAGATTATAGAAAATTAAATGCGCAAACTGAGCGTATTAATTTTCCATTGCCAAATCTTGAAGAACATTTAGAGATATTACATGGAAGTAAAATTTTTGCCGTACTCGATTTGGCAAACGGTTATTTACAAATACCATTAGCACAAGAGTCACAGGAGAAGTCAGCATTCATCACTCCAGGTGATACTGGACAATTCTATGTTTGGACTAATGAATTCACCATTTTATTTTTCCAAACTAATGCAAAGAGTGTTAGGCCCATTGAAAGATAAAATTGTTTTATTTTATCTAGATGATATGCTTATACCAACCCCTGATTGGAAAGAGTTAATAAATCGTTTAAGAAAAATTTTGGAATTGTTGAGAGAAGCCAAACTTACACTAAAGTTATCTAAATGTGAATTTGGGAAAGAACAAGTGGAGTATTTAGGATTTGTGATATCAAAGTATGGTATAGAACCTGGAAGGAACAAAATTGAAGCCATAAAACAATTTCCATCCCCGGAAAACATCCATGAATTAAGAAGATTTTTAGGTATGGCCTCATTTTTCAGAAGATTTATTAATAACTTCGCACGAATCGGAGAACCATTAACAATATTAACTAGAAAAAATTAATACTTTAAGTGGGAACAAGACCAACAAAAGGCATTTGACGAAATTAAACGAATATTATCGTCAAAACCAGTTTTACAAATCTACAATGCAAATGCAAAAAGAACTGAACTACATACAGATGCATGTGCAAAAGGAATGGGTGCAATGTTAATGCAAGTTGACGAAAAAGGTGATATCCATCCAGTATATGTAGTTATCAGAAGAACGTCAGACACAGAGAAATCATATCATTCAAGCAAATTAGAACTGTTAGCCATTGTATTGGCAATAGAAAGATTGAGAATATTTTTAATTGGATTGAAGTTCACGGTAGTGACCGATTATCAAGCATTAATCTATTTACATAAAAATAAAACCAAGAATAGTCAAGTAGTCAGATGGTTTAACATTTTAAGCGAGTATGATTTTGAAATTAAATACCGAAGTGGAACTGCCATGAGACACGTAGACGCGTTGTCTAGAGCACCATATGAAGATGCAATTAATGATATCGAAGAAAATTGCATAGAAAAAGTAAATGTTTTTACAATTTTAAACCGAGAAGATGAAATAGCTATTTTCCAATATAGTGATAAAGAACTGAAGAATAAAATTTATATTTTAAAGAAAAATAAAAATGAAAGAACGAAAGAACAAGAAAATAAAGTTAAAAATTATAAATTACGAGAAGGATTATTATATAAAGAAATTGATGAAGAAAATGAGAAGAAAAATATGTATGCAGTTCCAAAGGCTATGAGAAAATCCATCGTAATTAAATATCACGATATGATAAGTCATGGAGGAATAGAGAAAACTTTAAAAAGAATAAAACAATATTATTATTTTCCAAATATGAGAAACTACGTCGAAAACCATATCAAAATGTGCCTGGAATGTATATTGGCGAAAAACAAAGTGGGTAAGCAAGAAGGGCTATTAAATACTATTCCACCAGGCAAACGACCCTTTGAAAACGTCCTCGTAGATCATTTAGGACCATTTGTGACGTCAAGAAACAAAAACAAATACATACTTGTACTTATAGACAATTTAACAAAATATGTACATCTAGAAACTAAAAATTACAAAATCAGAAATTACGGTACGAAAATTGGAGAAATTTATTGATAGATTTGGAGCACTTGGAAGAATAATAAGTGACAGAGGTACTAGTTTTACTTCTAAAATATTTGAACAGTTTTGCACAAAATACGGAGTCAGACATACACTTAATTCAAGTCGTCATCCGCAAGCGAATGGCTTAGTGGAACGAATTAACGAGACAATAATACCGATGTTACAAGTAAATGTAGAAGATGCAGAGAGCACTGATTGGGATCAAAAATTAAAGAAAATCGAAAAAGATATTAACACGTCAATAAATAAAACTACCGATAAAAGTCCATTTGAGATGTTGTATGGATATATACCACGATTTGAAGATGGAGACGTACGGAAACTGACTGAAGATAATGAAACTTACAAGTTACCGCAAAGTCTAAGAATAGAAATAAGAGACCGAATAAAAAAGCAACAGGAGAAAAGCAAAGACCGATTCGATCGTAAAAGGTATGCAGGAGTTAAATATCAAATAGGAGATATAGTTTTTATGAAAAGTGAAAAACACTCGACAGGTGATTCTACGAAATTACAAAGTAGATACAAAGGTCCTTTGACTATTATTGAAATTCTACCGAGCGATACGTACAGGGTAACGCAATTAGTTGACAAAGCGGGAAAGAAATTATATACCACTGCACATGTTAATCAACTGAAGATTTGGAAGAATCGTGAAATGGAAGATGAGTCAGACGAAGAAGAAAGTTCCGATGAAGCAAAAAATGGGGATGAACAACTACCGGAAGCAGATGATCCATACAGCAGTAACAACATTACCAAATCCGAAGATCCGAAGAACGCTCAAGACGACAACAATCTGACCAGAAGAAGAATGAAGCCGAAATATTTAAAAGAATATGTTTGTTAAATGTAAAATTATTGTAAATCTTGGAGGGCCAAGATAGGTCAGGAAAGGCCGATTGTTAGGGAATTTTAGTTTGTAATGCATGAAATAAGAGAGTTGGTATGAGATAATGTAGAGAGAGGAAGTTGACAGTTGAGTTTTGTGAAATAAAGTTAATAAAAAGTAGTGTTTCTTTAATTGAGGAGTTGGAGTGAATACCGATTCATAGGAAACGGAAAAACCTTATAACACAACCTTAAAGTTTTCTGTAATGGCTTTTCTTTCAATTTTTACTTTTTATAGGGCCATGTTACAAGATGTGATACAAATTCAGAAAGAAGCTGATAGAGAACAATTCAATAAAAAGGTAATGAACTCAGAACCAGTTAGCATTTCGGCAGGCGGTAGTAACAGGAAAAACAACCAAACTGATAAATGATGACCGATGACAGTTGGTAGTCTATAACTAGGCCTCGTGTAAAAAGGCTGGCCGCAAACCCAGCTAACAAAAACGTTATTAAACAAAACGTTTTGCACATACTTACGTTTTTTTAATCTCAGAACACATTGATTAGTCAAAAACATTGTTAAACTAAACGTTTTGACTTTAAACAAAACTATTTTGTTGTATTTCAACCCACATTTATCAAGCACAATGACTTCCTAAAAAATATTTTGTTAGTAAGCAAAATATTTTGCTTCCAGTAGAATAGTATCTCTATATGAGATTAATGTTTAGTTATATATATACCGGGTGTCCCAGCTCGACCGACACATGGGAGTTTTACATGGGAAATCAGTTAATTATGAATAGTATCTCCCCAGTGCAAGATATTAACTTGAAATTCTGTATGCTTATTGGGGAATATTATTTCTACGGATTACAGTTGTTTGAAATATGTAATTTCGTCTGCAAGACGAGATTTATTAAATTATTGGTCTTTGAGAGGGTGCTTGGTTCTGTAGTTTTTATTTGCAAGTCATTTTGAAATCCGATAGAGTTCTCTGGTATTTTGGAGCCGTGCTGCGTTTTCGGCTTGGTTTGCAAGGTTGTTAATCCAGGTTCTTTTGTCTTTTCGGGCATTTTTCTTCACTAGTTGGTTGACTCTTTGGTACTCGTCGGATAACCGACTTTTTTGGTTGCGAGTTCTTGCCATGTTTAAGAGGCTTTTTAGTTCCTTGCGTTTTTTAATTAAGTCCCAGGTGTCTTCAGATAATCAAACCTTTTGATCTTTCCTCTTGAGGCCTATTACATCTTCTGTTACTTGTAGGGTGGTTGATGTTATTTTCTTCCATGAACTGGTTGTATTTGATTTAGTTGCAGTGGGTTGTTCATCATTTATTTCATTTAATTTGTTTCTTAGTTCATTTTGAAATTTCTTTAGAGTCTCAGGGGATTTAAACTTCTCGAGGTTGAATTTCTTGCGTTTTGTTGTATTTTTATTGTGATTGACGCTGGAAATTTTAATTCTAATAGTTCCAATAAGTAGGTGGTGATCGGTTGCAGCGTCAGCCTCTCGGTAGCTTCTGTCATCTAACAGGGAAGATCTCCATTTGCGGTTTATGGCAATATGATCGATTTGATTTTCCGTATTTTTGTCTAGGGATATCCATGTGACCTTATGGATATTTTTGTGCCGAAACAGTGTTCCTCCAATAATGAGTTCGAAATTGTGACAGAAATTAATGAAAAGTTCTCCGTTCTCATTACAGTCACCAATACCATGCTTGCCCATGGTAAATTCATGATTTTGATTGTCAGAGCCTACTTTTGCATTAGGTCTCCGAGGAGAATTATGATATCGCCTTTATTAATATTTTCAAGTGTGTTAGATAGATGTTCGTAGAAACGTTCTTTTTCGGTGATGTCAGAGGGTTCAGTTGGTGCGTAACATTGAATTAGTGTCATGTTACGTGCTTTTATTTTAAATCTGGCTATGATAATTCGGTCTGAGAGTGGTGTCCAGTTCATCAGCCTTTTTTTGGCTGAATTAGAGATAAGAAAGCCTACTCCGTTTGACGGGTTTTGTTCCTTATCTTTTCCTGAAAAGAGTAGGGTCATTCCATCGGAACAGGTGTATTCACCAGATTCAGGCCATCTGATTTCACTTAGTCCGAGGATCTGTAGGTTGTACTGCTGGGTTTCTTTAATAACTTGGAGAAGTTTAGATGGTTCAAGTAGAGTTCTAACATTCCATGTACCTATTCGTGTCCGTTTCTTTAAGCCAAAAGTCGTTGTCGAGGTATCCGTCCGGTTTCTTTCGTGTATGGTTTCAGTAATCAGTGAGTTTTAAGATGAGCGAAAGATTAGCCCACTGCATCCGATTCTGGTGAATGGGGCTGCCATTCTTGCATGGTATCCAGACTTACCATTATGCAAAGGATGGACTTGCAGAGAGACGTTGTAGGTTATATCGCCTAGATCCGGTCGTCAGAGCCTCGTTCGCGTTATCCAGGGTGTACCACTCGGAGGTAAGGTTGACAGTTGATGGTGTTGAAACCACCCTTACACCCCGTAATTTGATACCATACATGATTTTTTTATGATTTTTGTCAATTAACATTTTTTTAAGATGACCAAAAACACATTTAGGTCGTATTTATTTGGGAAATTTTAATACAATCCTAAACTGATTCTGAAGTTACATGTGTTGGTATCAAATAAACAATGAAATTTCACATTTGGTTAAAATTTTAAGCGATAAGTTATAATTATTTATTAAAGTTGTTTATTTAAATTTTCCTTTTTAACTTATAAAATATACAACTTCTGACACATATAGAAAGAGAAAGCAATGTATAAACAAAAAAAGAAAACAGGTTCAACTTACCAACCCAGAAATATAGCTGGGTGAGTTGGGTCAGTTCTGAATTATTTCAAATGTACCAAGTAAACAAAATTAACCTACTAGGTTACTTAAAAAGTCCCAAATAAATACGACCTTATATATTGTGCCTTCACAGCCGCGTGGGATTGCGCTGCTTCTTCAGAAGTTTTCTAGATCCTATTTTTATTGTAGTAGATCAATCTCTTTTCCTGTTCCTTAGATGTTCTTTGTAATCTTCTTCCATCCCTATCTCTTGTTTTGTTCTTCCAATTGTTAATTCATGCTGCAGGTCTTTTTCCACTTACCTTAGCCATATTGACCTGGGTCTGGCTCGTCTTACATGCCCAAGCCATCTCATTCTTTGTTTGTTTTATTTTTTCACTATAATTTCTCCTTCTAATTCTTGTTATTTTTCATGGTTCATTCTTATTCTGTATTCATTTTCTGATATCTTGACAGGTCTTAATACTGTGCGTATTATTTTGCGTTCCATTATTTTTAGATCTTCTTCCTCTTTTTTGTATAATCTAATTTTGGTGGCTTTTGTTAGTATCTTGCTCTATTTGTTTCTATTATTTTGTCCTTAATTTTATTTTTTTCTTTCACCTTTACTTGATAAATTAATGCCTGTATATTTAAATGTATCAACTTGTTCAAACGTGTGTTCTCTAATTTTTATTCTTTTGTCTTCATCATTCATTTCTAGCAACATTATTTAGGTTTTTGTATAATTGATTTTTAAGCCTATCTTTTCTATAATTATCCTTCTGTTCTTTGTTACAATAGCTATGTCGTCGGCATATGCTACTATTTGCTCTCCGCGTGTTTCTTTATTTATTTTTCGCATTACATATTCTAAAGCTAGGTTGGACAAGGTGGCTGATAGCGCATCTTGTTGTTTAACTCCTTTATTTATTTTGATCTCTCCTGTCTCCCCTTTTTGTATTATAATGCTTACTTTAATGTTCCCCATTATCACCGCAGTTAGTATTCTTAATTTTACTGGTATATTTAGCTCTTCAAGTGCTGTCATGAGCTTTTTTCTTTTAATGGAGTCAAATTATTGTTGGAAATCTATGAATAACATTTCTAAGTTCATATTGTATTCAACTGCTTCTATTATTTGTTTGACTGTATGTATGGCGTCTGTTGTTGATTTTCCTTTAGTGAATTCACATTGATACTGTCCAATTATGTTATTTTCTTCATTTACTAATTTTCTTTGGATAGCATTTTATATGCCGTGTTGAGCAGAGTAATACATTTGTAATTCTTGCATGCTTGTTGGTCACATTTTTTATGCATTGTCACTATTTGTGCAGATTCTTTTGGTATTTTTCTTTTTTCCATATTTTCTGTATGAGTTCATATATTTGTTGCTATAGAACTTCCCCTCCATATTTTATTAATTCAATATTTATTCCAAACTTTACCTGGTGCATTGTGGCATTCTTTTATTATTTCTTTGACTTCTTCTAGCGTTGGTTCTACTGTTATTCTATCTTGTTCATTATTCATGGTTCATCCAAATTTGCTTATGTTTTTGTTCGTTTTCTGCTATTCTGCCATTTATATTTTTACCATACCATGTATTTTGATTTTATGTGTTTTACTTAGTGCGTGAATCTTTTGGTAAATTTGTTGTATTTCCTTTTAGCCTTTCTTCTTTTGTGTCTTTAATTTGATTCTCCGTCCATTTCTTTTTGTTTTTTCGTATAGTTTTGTTGTAATCGCTTTTTTCATATTCTTGTTTGTCTTTGTTTTTCTTTATAACCATTTAATTCTTGCACTTTTCTTTTTATTTGCTATTTTCTGACATTATTCATTATACCAGTCTTTTTTTATCTCGTTTTACTTTTCCTACCAATTTTTGAGTTGCTGTGCGTTTAGTATGTACCTACCCTTAATTTTTTCCCCATGCATGGAAACACCCTCTATTTAGTATGTTAATAAGGAGCGTGTTACCTACCATTTACAACAAAAATAATTTTTGTTGCAATTAGTTCTACACGTTAAGATTTTTTTCACTTAATTCTGCTGTACTGTTATAAGATCTACTTTCTCAGTTGTTGATAGAGCTTTAAATATATTTCTTACGATTACTTAATTTGACAAAAGTTGCTACACTAATAGGCTAATTTGTATATAAAAATACATAGGGGGCTCATGTTGTTGTTGCGCCTCGTGCTTCCAACAAGGTAAATGCGACACTGGAAACAATAGATTTAAACATGATTAAGCAAAAACATTTTGTATAAAGAAGTTTTTGTTCGTTTAGTGTGCGCCCATCCTGAGAGAAACTGAAAATCCTTGGCGACCAGCTCGTCTAAATGACAACAAAAGTTTGACGGATGACGAACTTAAGACAACTGAATTATATAAAAAAGTTAGAGGTGTACTCAATAAACTTACACCTGAGAAATTCGAAAGGCTTTTGAATCAAGTTAGAGCTCTCTCTATTGATAACGAAGAACGTTTACAAGGAGTCATCGACTTGGTATTCAAAAAGGCTGTAGACGAACCTATCTTTTCAGTTGCTTATGCATTAATGTGTAAAGAGCTAGCTCTCATGCAGGTATGTTTTTTTCTGTTAGGGGTTGCTTAAAACAAATCAAAATGCATTTATTATATTTTTCCAGGTACCTGCTAATAATAAATCAAATAAAAAAGAGCAACAATTTGTTAACTTTCGTAAATTGTTAATTACAAGATGTCAAATTGAATTCGAAAAAAATTCAGCTCATGAAAATACGAGAAACATAAAACTAAAAGAAATTGATGAGTGCACGGATCCTGTAAGTTACATTTATTTAAATATATATATATATATATATATATATATATATATATATATATATATATATATATACAGGGTGTTTGGCGGAAGGCCGGCACCCAGAATATTTCGTTTATTTTGAAAGTTACAAGAAAATGTTAAGGAGCAAAGTTAAACTAGACAAAGGGACTCATAAAATGGCCGTAGTAACAATTTTGTGTCACTTCCGGTTTTAGCGGAAATGTGTCCAACTTTAATTCTAGCATAGGGAATCGGTATTTTTATATATTTTTTCGAAATGTACATAAAATTAGCTTTACAATGATACCAAAATATCATTGTTTTACTTCAACCATTTCAAAATGGCGACTCTTCATTTTTAAAATATTTACTAATAAAAATTCATAAAAAACACACCATAGCCAGCTATTTGAGATTTTGTTACCTAAAACCAAACAAATAATTTCAAAAAATATTACATCTACCTTTTTCTTGAAGATGTAATGGTAAAATTTGTTATATGTGACAAATTGTGCGAAAAATGACGGCGGCCATTTTGAGTATTTTTAATTTTAATTTTGTTTGTTATATTTAGAAGGCTTTTGTATTGTGTTGATTATTGTAAGGTATTTTAAACATTTTTTTTTCGTTAATTACATATAGTTGTAAGTACATAAATATGAAAATAAATTGTCGCCATTTTGAAATGGTTGAAGTAAAACTATAATATTTTCGTATCATTGCAAAGCTAATTTTATGTACATTCCGTAAAAAAATATAAAAATACCGATTCCCTATGCTAGAATTAAAGTGGAAGCCATTTCCGCTAAAACCGGAAGTGACACAAAATTGTTACTACGGCCATTTTATGAGTCCCTTTGTCTAGTTTAGCTTTGCTCCTTAACATTTTCTTGTATCTCTCAAAATAATCGAAATATTTTGGGTGCCGGCCTTTCGCCAAACACCCTGTATATATATATATATATATATATATATATATATATATTTTTATGTATATTATATATTTTTTTATTAGGAAAAGAAGAAAGAACTTCAATTGCTTTCAGAAGAGGATGATAGAAGAATGCGTGATAAATCAGTAGGAAATATTAGATTTATAGGTAAGTTAATAGAAAATTTTAAATAATAATGAAATTATTTGTAATATTTTTCATCAGTTCATTTTTATTTGATATTACATCATTTTTATTTTTAGGTGAATTATTCAAGCAACACATGCTCACTGTAAAGGTCATGTTAATTTGTATTAATATTTTATTAGAAAATAAAGATGAAGATAGTTTAGAATGTTTATGTACATTACTCACAACAGTTGGAAAAGATCTTGAATTGACCAAGAGTCAGAATCTGCAACCTTATTTTACCATAATGCAGGAAATTGTTGATAAGAAACATGGGAAAATTAGCAATAGAGTCAGGTATGTATAGATTTTTAAATAGCTTTCTGTTAAGCAGATTTCGTCGCAGAACGATTACTGCAGCCCAACATAGAGCACACTTGCATATTAATTACGAAAATTTCCTAAATATGCCCAAAAAAGTGTAAACTTAAAGAACAATTTTGAAACAACACGCATCAACGCAAACAATAAATCAGAAGTGGATCAGTGCAAGATGTAACTCTATGTTTTAACGTAACGAAACAGCCTTGTCGTCACTTATTTCCTGTAACGAATATTCGTTATGAAAATAGGCCGAATATCAATTGAGTGTTTGTGTTCGTTTTCCATATTGAACAATTTTCTTAAAATATTTTTTCAGTTCAATTTCAAAACTGTATGTTCAACTGGTCTTGGACTAATTAACTCTATGACTAAAAATCTATGAAATTTGCGGTCTTATTTTTTACACAAAAATATTACAGTTTTGTACACTAGATCTTAATATTGTAACGTTTTATTTATTTAGGTGAAGTGTAAAATTGATTAAACCACTAATATTTATATAACTAAGTTTAATTAAAGAAATATGAATTATAAAGAATAATGAAAAATAACTAACACTAAGAATTAACAAATATAAACACTAATTTAAGACTAACAATTATTAATAAAGACTTAAACACTAAGATCATTTATTTAAACAATTAAGACTATGCGATATTTATTTCCACAATATTTATATTACCAACTATTTATATCACCCTCTATTTATTTATATCACCATGTGTTCACTACCCGTATCAATATATGACTGTCCTCGCGATCTCTTGCTCGGGGTATTTAAGTAAAACACTTTATTCTGGAATATTCGCCGTTTCTTTGAAAATCAGAACAATGGGGAGCGGACGGACGTGTTCTGACCTGTTCGTTAGCGGCCGCCGCCCGCGCCGCGACCCTAGGTTCGCTACAATATGTTGCGGTAGGAATTCCTCCGGTATGAATAATGAGGCAGTCGGCAAAATACTAAATATGACATGATTTTAATAATGAAAGTAGTGGTCTGAATTTATTTGAGGACAAATTTTAATCTGAAATCTTTTTGTATGTAATTTTTTTTGTCATATTTATATTTTTATTAATTATTTTTTTTTTTTAAGGTTCGTGTTACAAAATGTGATAGATTTAAGGAAATCTAAATGGGTACCAAGAAGGCAGGATTTAAATCCTAAAACAATGGAACAAATTCGAAAACCTTCCCGCACGCCTCTTTCGGGGAGCATGCTACCCCTATATTTCTCCTGGGCGGTCAGAGGCACGCAGACCCATACCCCCTGTAGCTCAAAAAGGCCCCTCCCCACAGAACAGTTCAATAATCAGGTAATGAACTGTGGACCAGTGAGCACTCCGCGTAAAGATGATCGCATGGGCAACCCAGGAGGTAGTAAGAGGAGAAACAACCAAACTGATGACAGTGGTTGGTCTATGGCTGGGCCGCGTAATCTAACTACATACACTGTCGAGTCTTCCAAACTTATGAACAAACCTCCATCAATGGACGAAATCACATTAGAATCAAAGAACTTATTCGGCAATTGGGGTCGTGGTAGCAATATGAAAACACAACAATCGCATCCAACAATAACGAATACTTCGGATATGTACGCTGCTTTAGAAAACATCACTCCTGATCAAGACAAGGGAAAATCAGATGGTAAGGTTTTTAATAATATTTTCAAATGACTACTTATACAATTATAATTGCAGTTAAACATGATATATTTTCAGTAATGCGTTATGATAATTGCATATGCTTTGTTCTGTTGTCACTTAAAATATGTAGTGGCCGGATAAAAACTCAGAATGTAAAACTGCTTTTTTATTTATATTATAACATTCATTATTTTTAAATTCATAGAGGACATTAGTTATTACTACGTGCAATCCAACATTAGTAGGTTTGGGCCTAACGTAAGATTATTATTTTTCACTCACTAGAGAGGAAAATGTATAGTGTTACTAATAGTAGAACATGGATATTATAACATAATAATTACCTAATTTTCTAGCTTATAATGTTGCTGCGTCTGTTCGTCCGAATAAATCGATTTTTTAAACTTGTTATGAAAAAATGTTGTGTCTAACACAATAAGAAAGCACTTTCCACTCAAAGTCGAGTTCGAGTGGTAAAATGATACGCTTTCTTCTCTAGTTTCACGAATAACTTTCTTCTAATATTCTTTTCACTGTCATGTACTTTATTTTCTGCCACATGGTTGACAATTAGAAATATCAGAGTGCAAACATCCTTTAACGTTATACGTAATACGTAACTATTATAGAAAAGCTTGGAAACTGCAAGATCTCGAATGCTCGCAGTAACGTGTAACGCTCAAGTAGATCGTTGTTAATCATGTACGGTAACGGTCAAGTACAAGAGAGGTTGTTAATTATTTTTTGTGAATACAGCTTAAAGCCCCATTCACAGCCCCAAATTTGGTGAAATTTGTTGAAATTTGTGAAGTTAGTCATATGGCAAACCTGTATAGTAGTTCACATCATTCTAATTTCGTCTACTTTGGTGAAATTTGAACTGAAGTTTGCAAACTCCAAACTTTTTCGGCAAATTTGGGGTTCGTTCTACTAATATATAAAAAACATTGTAGTTTGGATGAACTCATTTATGCTTCGTTAGTGGAAGTTAGCATTTAGTTTGAATAGAATTTTTATAAATTTGTGATTTATCATACAAACACGGATAACGTGCTACTATGTTTACAAAATCTTCTTCCGTAACCATTTTTACTTTTTTAAATTACAAATTTATAAAGTTTAATAATTACTAACGACTCCAACCAACATTAATAACAACAAACAACACAATTCTGACATATCTGACATGGACTCCATTTGTAAACAACTTGTTAGAAGATTTTTGTACTAGATAGCACTACTCCGAAATTAGGAGATGTGAACGGTGGACGTAATTTCACGAAATTTGTCTGCTGCTAATTTCACCAAATTACGACTGTGAATGGGGCTTAAATCGAAAAACTACTATGGTGTCACTTTTAAATTTATTTTATTTGCGCAAAAGTGCATTTCATTTGCGCATGTACAAGAAATTTCAAGTATAATGTCCGTGTGTCTGCGTATTTTTCTAATGAACATTAAGTAAAATTCCCAATTGAAGTTAATGAACATGATCATAGGCGTGCACAGGGGGGTGCCTGGGGGTGCCCGGGAACCTCCATTACCAAATTAAAACTAACATAATTGTAAAATAGTTTTGAATAATACATTCATATTTGGTTCAAAAGTTGATTTGAAAAGAAACTTCAATCTGTTTTTACACTAGAATTAGTATTTTTTAAATTTTGTTGTTAATACGTAATATTTTTACTTAACACTAAATTAATAAAATGGTAAAAAAATAAATGCTTTTTGAGAGAAATCATTTGCGACAAAATATACTAAATATTTAAGTGTAACTAAATGCGGTACAAAAGTAAGCCAAAACTTCTAATTAAAGACCCTTATTTTGAACATAATATTATCTATCTCATATCAATAAAAACATTATTGGTTCGTTTTTATCCTACATATTTTGTAAAGTTGTATTTACGAAGAAATAACTAACGAAACTAGTATTAATTTTATTTCCCTCCTACACCTGGGCACCCCCATTACCCAAACTCTGTGCACGCCTATGAACATGATGTATAGATTGGCCATAAAGATAGCAACTTTTGAAAATTGTCAATTACTTTGAACGTAAAATAAGGAATTTTATAAATATATAACATACTAATTTGTCCCTTGAAAGAATTCTATTCTACGTATTAATTTATATTAAATTTACATGAAATAAATTACATATTGTTATTTTCTTTGTGGACATAAACATAGAATCTTGGTAAATTTAAAGTTTATTTTCTGCAACCGAGGGTATATATCACATAATGGGGAAATTTAGCGTGGTTGAGATTAAATGTGAAATATCTTTTAGTCGTAAGTATATGAATAATTATAACTTAAAATGTAACTGAAAGTTAAAATTATGTTGCCAATTATTTATAATTAATTATTTATTTTCGAGCCACACTGACGTCACAAGTTAGATATGCGCTTACGTAGAAGGGATGGTAAGACCTAACTTTTTGAACGTAGGTTGTATTTTGAGGAATTACACCACACGCTTCTCTGTTGCCATGGGAACCCAGCGCGCGCTGGTTAAGATAAACAATACGTTCTCCGCGAGCCACACTCACGTCATTTTTGTATAAAATTTCATTTTTTGAAGAATCATAACCCTAAAATACAAATGGGTTGAGCTTATTCGACCGGATTGACTATACGGGATAAACGCTCAACCCGCTCGAAGTTTTGAAGCTAATTTCAGTCGTGTTTGGTTGGTTACTGTTATGAGGTTATGAACAGTAATCAGCCCGGTTAATAGGTGATGTTTGTAATTCGGATTACTTTTATTGTCAATATATACATTTAATATAAAATATGTTAATAAAATTAGATAAACATAACCAACAAAATTGACGTTTAATAAATACATATGAAGTAGTTTCGGCGATGCTTTCGATCTGGTCCAAATAGAGTCAGTTTAACCCGCTATAATAAGAGCGAGATAAACGTAAGGGGTCGAATTTCAACCGTGTTCAAACTATCGGGATAAACATAGTAATAGGGATCTTTGGGTGAAATAAAATGTAGAGTATCACTTTTGAGGGCAATCTTGATAAAATAAAAAAAAATAAAAAAATACACTAAACTTCCCCATTGTTTAAAAATATGAAAGAGTATTTATAAATCATGTGTCGTGAAAAGATAGTGATTATTAGAAAGTTAATAATTCTATCGTTTGAAGATATTTAACAAAATTAAATCTCGCAAATATATCACTCACATAAATGAAATGTATCATACACAATAAGGAATTTTTTAAAGAAAGGCCTTCTAAAATTCTTGGAAAGTCAAGAAAAACCTCGCTACGAAACGACAGGCTTATAAAAAAATATTACATTAAAAAGTTCGCTTTTGTCGTCGCAGAAATTTTTGGTCTTTTCCTAATAATAGAAGTTCGCTACTACATATTGGCACAAGCACTCTTTTGTAAACAATGAACCGAGTATTTCGGAATATATTCACGTTTTTTGCAAACGTACGCAACAACATACACTAACACAGGCACATTACTTTTACCTATATGTATATATACTATTCATTCGATTCTGTGCTTTACGCAACAACATCCATATACACATTACAACCACGGAGACAATTTTGTCTCACCCACATTAACGTGATACCAATCGTTTAACCTACAATTCATGGGCAATGTGATCTTAGCCGAATTTACAAAAGAACAAATTCAGAAAAACAATAATTAACCATTATAACTATTGTTGATAATAGTAGTAAACTAATTTATATTATTTGTTATTCCTAATAATATAATTTAATTAAAAAAAAATAGGGCCGAGGTGGTCTCGAACCAGGTCTTGTAGATTATTTATATTATGAATCCGCCCTCGTATCCACTCGGCTATGGAGCATTTTGTTTTTGACGTTTCTTATTCGAAAATATGAAGGATTACCTTCAAAATACAATTTATTTTATCAAATATTTCAGTTTTAAAAGGCCATATTACACATCATTTGATTTTATTAGATGCAAAATTAAGTAATCTAACTTACGATACCATTCAGTAGTATTCACCCTGTATATTTTAGAATGTATATCGAAAAACAGTGAAACTGGCATATTATATAGTTTAAAGTGCAAGTGCTTGTTACAGAATCTAGACTGAACAAAGAACCGTATGTGTCGAAGGGACACAGTATGGAACGGTCGGGTTACAATAAGAACTACGAGGATGGTCGTGGCTCCCGTAGTGGCAGTCAGCATCGCAACGCACCATCCGCCCAGCAACAGAAGCCTGTGATGGCCGCCCCGGCGCCAGCTCCTGCTGCTCCGCCCAAACAGCAACTCAACCCAGGGCAGCTCAAACTACGCATGCAGAACATTATGGAAGAATACCTGAACGACTGCTGTACACTGAAAGACTGCGAGTCTGATATTAAAGCCAGTATAGATCAATCAAAACTAGAAGAATTTGTTATTGAGGGTTACAATGGAGTATTAGAGAGATCTGCAACAACGAGACGCAAAGCTGGCAAGCTGTTCGCGTACCTCACGAAAAACCAAACGCTAAGTAACGAGGACTTGCAAAAAGCTTTAAAAGAGGTGCTGTCGCAGGCCGACGATCTCGTGATAGATATCCCGAAGCTTTGGGATTACTTAGCAGAAATGATTCTACCGCTTGTAGCGGAAGGTGTAGTAACATTAGATAAATTGCGATCCTGCTGCGACGTGCTTGTCGCTCAGGAACATGCGCATAAGCTTATCGCCCCGCTTCTCAAGCAGTTGGTGGCGGATAATGGGCCTAACTACGTCGTAGAGTTGTGGCAGTTGGCGGGAGTGCAGTTCACTGATTTCATGTCTGGTGACATTGTGGATGATTATGTCAAAGAGAATGTAAGTTGTAAATTTACGGGCTTAAGCTTATTTCATCTCACATGTTTGGTTTTAGAAATTTGATTTCCTGTTGGGTGGTTCGGGCACGCCTGTAAATCAAGGACCGCAATCTTGGGATCAGGTGCATAGTAAATTATTGCAATTCTTCAAGTCTAATACGAACTCCGACATCATAACGGATTGGATTAGTGTGAGTATTCTTTCATCATATATGGGCTTATTAAGGACACATTTAAACTCTCAAAAAAATAAAATGAAAATTTAATTTAGTTATTAATAAATGTATAATACGCGTTATTTCGCATAGTAAAATATTGAAACATCGAAAAATATCATCATAAGTAAATTCACAGAAAAAATGTTTCAAACATAATATGGATAGTTAGCTTATTATAATTGTGACAATTAAATACAAAAAATAATATTATCGCAGATAGAAAATTGATAGAATAATGTACGTTGTGATGGAAACTTATTATTACCCCACAAGTAACTGTCAAAACTCCTTTAAAACACCCCTTGCACAAGTTTCTTATCATTCAACTAATAAATAAATTCAAGCACAGTTGCCGTACTTGTAAGAAAAAGTATCGTACTTTACTCTTTGGAGAAGTACGATCTTCTCCCACTCGTATGAATTGGCAGCACTCGCTTCGTTCGTGGCCAACTTCTCACTTGGTGAGAGAAGTCCCTATTTCTCCCACTAGTAAAATTTTGTGACGTCACCAAACAACATGCGCTCGACTCTAGTGACGAAATTTGAAATTAAATGTAAAAATCAAAACATAAATAATTAACATTACCTATTTCCTAATTTTGAACATTAAAATTAAAATTAAATGATTTATAATGAAAACAAAACTGATAAATACCTTACATACAACATTTTTCTAGGTGAGATGATTGGAAGCCAAAAATATGAATCATATTAAAACGTTTTATTTACAATATTAAACAAATTAATTCATAGCTCTACACCATAAAGCAAGTTAAACAATTATTATTAATTATAGTATTGAACTGATAACGATATGCAAAAAATGTAGGTTTCTAAAAAAAAATGAAAATCGCTTTTTAAACTGAACGTAACGACATCTGTTGAGTTTTTCTTTAAGTTTTATACCAGTATACTAACCCCTTCTCTTGGCTATTTCCCTAATTATAAACTTAGATAAAACAGAATAGAACTGTTAGGTGCCTGGTAATGAACCACTTCCCAACTGTTTCATTGGCTGGCATACGTATTGCTGACTGTTTGTAAATTAATTATATACACTATTTCCCGCAGTTGATCCTTAACGTCATCAATAAGGTCTTAAAAAAAAAACTGTTTTTTGTTTTGTTTAAAACGAACCTACAAAGTCTAATGTGTTACTCTATGTTATGTAATTCTTTTTCTACTTACACTTTATGTTATAAAATTATAGTTTTAAAATATCGTACTAAAAGTCGTAAATTGTGACTTCCGTAGATTCTGGTGTGAAGTTATCTTAGATCATGTATCACCGACAGACCAGATTTTGGTCAAACATGGAAGGACAAAACATATTCCTCTCTTTATTATATGAGGCGGAAGTATTCAATTCACATGCTTGCATCACCAACTCATACATAAACATCTATTATTGCAAGTGTTGGATTGATGACGTCATTTTGTCGGGTGAAATCGTGTGATTTCCGAAATAAATAAATGTCAAAACTGACAGTATTATTTATATATTTTCACATATTTGGAATCTAAATAATATGATAAATTCAATAATATAGTTAATTTTTAGTTAAATAATGGCATTAATTTTGTTTACGTTTGTTTTCTATTTATTCATGGCAACTGCTATTTTTAGGTAAAACCATACAAACAATGCCAACATTTTATTATTTAACTAAAAATAACTTCATATATATCATTGGATTTGAAATTTTATGTTGATTTCAAATATGTAAAAATATATAGGTGTTTCATTTAAAACAAGAAAGTTGGGCCCCATATCTTGAGAATCCCTCTTTTAAAAATAAAATAGTATATTGTGCAACAAGTGCAGAAAGTTGCCTTTTTCACAAGATGTATGAAAGTTTCGGCTCGAGACGAAGTTGAATGTTGGAATCACACAAGATGCGCATACTCAGTGTTGGCAAATATTGTGAGAAATGATTTCTCACACTTTTAACCCACGATTGTGGGAAATACGCAACTTTGAATATTCATAAAGTGCGAGAAAAGTGTCAGTTTCGTGGTCGTAGAAAAAATATTTTTTCTCATTCTAATAGTCTTAAAAAATACAAATTGTTTGTTAATTTAATTGACCTCATAGCTATTACAATTCTCGAGATAACAATGATGTCCCATTTAAAATGAACACTTGTATAACAAATATTTTTAGAATTTAATGTAGGTATCATAATTATATAAAGTTAAAAATTATTTTATAAGCTTTTTGACATTTTACTATGATTATTATTTCTAGTGCATTAAACGTCATTTGTTAGTCCGTCCACGAACTGTTTTTTTCTTCCCTAGGAAATAGTAAGATTTTGTAGATCTTACCGATATGTCTATTTCCTTGCGCCTGCACATGGTGTACAATATTATTTTCAATACGTTAACGTTTGAAGAAAAAGTATATTGTGAATGTATATTTTGAACTGAAGATATTTTACTGTGCATTCTTCATTTTACAATTATAATTTTAATATTTCTGAACTTTTGGAAGGCTATATGTATTCATGATGATATTATTTATTTATCGATGAAAGTAGTGAACTGAACAATTGTGTCGAGAAATAATAATCTGATTGTAATTAAGATTTCATTGTTGTAAATTCAACTTAAATTTGTATTACACTTATGTATTGTTTACGCAGGTAAATGTGGGAGATCGAGTTAAGGAAAACCAGTTTATCCGCACGCTGGTAACAGCTGTTGCAGAAAACGCTGTGAATAGCGCGATGAAACTAAAGAGCGATATATTAAAACAGCATTACTTGCTGCTGCAACGGTACGTTGACAATCAGGAACGCCGGGAGCTCCAGTGTCTGTACGCGCTGCAAGCCCTTGTCCACAAGTGGGAACATCCCCCCGGTCTGCTGCTGAGTATCTTCGAGCGATTCTGGGAGGACGGAATACTTTCAAATGAAAGCTTCCTCGCGTGGGAGAAATGCACGGACCCCGCGGAACAAGAAGGAAAAGGTATGTGGTTGCTCGTTGCAGTTAATTGAATGTTGCTTACATTGTGTTTGTTTAGGCGTAGCACTAAAGTCAATCCAAAGCTTGTTCACTTCACTGAAGGAAGCCGAAGACGAATCTGGGTCTTCTACGTCAGACGAAGCCTAGCAGTTGGCTGCAGTGGAGCGTGCGCGTCCACTATTAACCGGACTTTTACGTTAATTTACCTACCGTGTTGTATTAACAGTGACGACAAGGTGTGAGAAATGATTATGAAATGCCGACTCGTAATCATTGAAAAACTTCTAGTTGAATTTATACATTCATAAATTGTTTATATTATATATACATACATATATATACATAAATAGATAAATATATTTAATAAATAAATATATATAAATAGTGACGCGAGAGAAGGTGTCGCGAGTGTAAATTATCAAGTGCGATTTGACGCGGTGGTGCGGCTGCAGTGCATGCGTGCCAGTGAAGTGCCCAGATTCCTGAACCTGAACTCAATCAAGACATGGACCTAAACAATTTAACACTATTTTTTTATTTTGTCTTATACAGCGCTGTCGGAAATAAAAATATGATAATTAATTATTGTTTGAAAACAAAGTATATAATGAATTTCACTCCTTGTTATCTGCAAATATTGTGAGCATACAGTATTGAGAAACATTACGTCCCGAATGCAATAAATACCGAAATAACATTGAACATCGTATTACTGCTACATGCAATGTGAGAAATATTATTACTCAGTAATTACAAAAACTATGTATGCCTAAAGATACTCTTTGTGAGTCACATACCTATTAACTATTTTTTTTTTCAAAATGTAAATAAGGAAAACATTTTGAGATGCATTTATTTAATTACATACCCCGCAACGTAGCCTGTGATCCTTTACTTTTGAATGCACAGACTTAACAGATAGTGAGGTTGTGGAGGTTTATATAAGGGTGTTTCATGTTATTATTGTAATCAGCAACTATTACATTTTTATTTAAGGAAATAAAAAATGTTTTTTACTTATATTTGATAATGGTAAGTATAATGCAATACCATTCGTTACATTTACATAATTCGTAGATAATTAAATACTTAAACCTTATGGGACTTGCAGGACGTGTGAGATATTTTATTTTTATTACTATTCTTAAATTCAACAGTAAACCAATGATTGTCAAAAAATGGCGAAACATTGTTAATCAGAACCATAGTGATTAAGTGATTAGATGACATGTGTGACCAACCTGAGCTAGAGCCGCTGTTTTTCCAAACGGTGCTGCGCGGTATTTGAATTCTTGCATAAAAGGAATACAAAATTTACTAAACAGTAAAGAAAGAGCATATTAATTGCAAACACTATATATTACTTTCAAAACACAACAGTGATTTACAAATAAAGATATATACAGTGTGTGTGTCGAAACGCGGAACATGTGTTTTGAAAATTTGCTTAGTCTTTCGATTTAGATAAAAACTATAACAGTACGAATTTCAATTTTCTTGTATATTTAAAATAACATGCATTAAAAGTAATATATGATATAAACAAAAATTATTTTAACGAAACTAATTTAGCAATAATGCAGTATTGTGTTAAAAGCTTTATAATATTTTTTTTTTTGTTTTAAGACGGACCAATCGCTAGGGTCATATGCCGTCTTTAGGCCAGGGATAGGTAAGGTAACGGCCAGGTAAGTGTAAATTATTACTGTTATATGGAATCATATGGAAATTAATATAAAAATGAAAAAAATAAAAAAGATAAAGAATAAGATAAGTTGGAAAGTTCTGATGCTAGATCAGTAAAGATACTCAGGGTTATTATACATATTATTATTATTATTCTCTGCCTCGGTGGAGGCTTCAGGCAGAGAGTGTGTCATTAGAAGACACCTACATACTCAACACAGAAGGTGGTCACTGTATTGAGTAATCACTCGACACAGAGGGATATTCGCTGTGGAGTATTTCTTTCTCAGATCTTACCGTATAGACGTGTCGATTTGAGAAAGTTGAGTACGATCTTTGTTGCCCGTTCACTATTTTCCAATGCTTCAGCCAGGTTATTTGCCATGCCTATACTACGTCTCACTGTTGAGTACCTCGTGCAACTCTCGATGATACGCTGTACCGTAAGTGGTACATTGCACGTTTCGTATACGGGTGCCTGCAGTCCTTGAAACAAATGACTATGAGCCAGATTCGTGTGGCCTATTCGCAACCGTGTCAAGACTACTTGATCACGGCGTCCTATTCCGATGACGGATGTTCACTTCTTTACCGAAGGTTTGATGTCCCTCAGTTTGGTAATGGTGTTGTTCCACTCTGTCTGCCACATCATCTCTACATTATTACTGATGCAGGTTTTCAGGTCATCGGGTCGTATGAGACGATTGTTAACATACTCGCGGTTTGCTGCTGAAGAAGCAGCCATATCCGCCGCCTCATTGCCGGAAATTCCTACGTGTCCGGAAGTCCATATCAGAGTTACATTGACTCGCTGAATAAGCAGGTCACTGAGTTTGTCTGCGATGCCTGATCGCTGATATAGCACTGAGTGAATCAGTGCAAATCAGAACGTCGCGTTGGTCTCTGTCCTCGAAGCAGAACTCAAGTGCCTGGTTTATAGCGGTCAACTCAGCTGTGATTTCCGAGAACGTTGGTGACAATGGGATTTCCGTAGGTACGCCGTCAACTACAAAAGCGCAACCTGTTCCTGCATCAGTTTTTGAACCATCGGTATATATGTGCCGATAAGTGACATACCGTTTGATTTCAGAGTGGAACGTAGCCCTATAAATGACGGGAGAACTGGACTCCTTAGGCCAAACTGCAAGCGATCTGTTCACAACGAAATCTGACTCACGCCACGGAGGGTGACGATGTGGCATAAGGGGCCATACATCTTCAAGCCCAGATGGCAAGTGTGACAATAGGGATTGCAGGTCCAGCGAAATTGGTACCCACGAAGATGGATTGCGGCGACGTCAAGCTGAAACGCGTTCATTCTCAAACAGTGTCGGGAAGTTCATGTGGCCTGGATTGAACCACACTTTCAGGGCATAATTCCTTTTCAGCTTCCTGTATCGTATGTGGAGGGGCGGAATTCCAGACTCCACGAAAAGCGATTTTATAGGACTGGATCTGAATGCGCCACAGACGAGACGGGCGCCTGCTGAGTGCACTGTTTCTAGCTTGCGTAGATGTGATTGTTTCGCCATGGAATATGCAACACACCCAAAGTCCATTTTCGATAATACCAGTGAGACGTAGAGCCGATGAAGAGTGTCCCGATCTGATCCCCATTTGGTACTACTGAGGCATTTCAGTGCATTCAACAACTTTCGACACTCGGATGCCAGTGAAATAATATGGTTTTTCCACAACAGTTTCCTGTCAAATCGAAGACCTAGTATCTTTACCTCTGAGGCTATTTTAATGTCTGTGCCATTGAGTTTTAGCGTAGGGGCTACATGTGGGCTACGCAGACGACAGAAGTCCACACAGGTTGTTTTCTCTGCAGAGAACTTAAAACCAGTCATAGTAGCTGTCCTGCTAATGATGTCAATGGTACGTTGTAGCCTCTGCTGCGGGCTGAGGTGTACATAACTAGGTCATCGACGTACTGACAATATTTTACTGTATGTGGTATGCCAGCGATGATGTCGTTGAATGCAATTAGAATTAGTACGGGGGACATGGTTGATCTTTGGGGAACACCGTTCTCGAGTACCTGTGGAAAGGAGTAATTGTTGCCAATACGAACTCTGAATGTCCGGTTAGTGAGGAATTGTTGAATGAACAGAGGCAGGTTGCCCCTAAGACCCCAATCATGCAACTTCTTCAGAATACCGTATCTCCAAGTCATGTCGAATGCCTTCTCTAAATCAAAAGATACTGCCACAAGATGGTGGCGATTTAGGAAGGCACTTTGGATGGCATCGGTGAGATGTACATGAGCATCTGTGACACAGTGGTGTTTCCTGGATCCACACTGGTACCTATTGAATAGGTTGTGAGACTCCAGGAACCAAACCAAACGATTGCAAATCAATTTCTCATATACCTTACCTAAGTGACTAGTCAACGAGATGGGACGGTAGTTATTAGGCAAGGTTGGATCTTTACCCTGTTTGAGCAGAGGGACAACTACGGCTTCGCGCCACTTAGACGGATACGCTCCCTGACTCCATAATTAGTTGAAGTACTCTAGGAGCAGGCCTTTCATTTGAGAAGGGATATTCTGCAACATAGAGTAGGTTATTCCGTCGGGACCAGGTGCACACTCTGAGGTATGCAAAAGAACGTTATCCAACTCGTCGCTTGTGAAAGGGAGATTATAAACTAATGCTTCTTTAGACGTAAAGTCTAGAGGAATCTCAAGCCTATTCTTCCGAGCCATGAATAAAACACTGTAGTTGTCCGTACTCGAAACTGACCCGAAGTGTTGAGCAAACTGATTGCATATTGCGTCTTGCTCAATGCATGTTGCCATTGAGAAGGGTAATTTTTCTGAAATTCCTGTGACCGAACATTCTATGTATTCTCCGTCATAACTCAAATGGAGAGAGTTCAGAGTTTATCGATGTTACAAAATTACGCCAACAATCGCGTTTAGCCATTACGATAGATCGTCTTGCGATTGCTCGTGATCGCTTAAATGCGATCAAGTTAGGCGTTGATGGATCGCGTTTGTAGCGTTTGATAATGGGTCCAATCGGCGAGATCAATTCGCCATTTACTTGGTGAGGTACACAACTTTGTATTGGCCGCCGAGCGGATGACGATGGGACGGTAGTCAATTCCCGACGGGGAATCTATGACCTCCCATGTTAGAAAAGGCGCAATGATAAGTCAATATCAAAGTGTGTATTTGACCGAATATTGACGAAGGTTGGTTGCCCATTATTCAAAACAACGATATCGTTTTGATCGAGAAAACTCTCGATCTTTCTACCTTGCTGGTCAGTGTTCTCAGAGCCCCATAATATGCCGTGTGCATTGATGTCCCCGACTAATAGAAACGGAGCAGGCAATTGCCTAATGAGATCATACAATTCCTCCTCATCCCACGTGTATTGTGAGAGATACACATTACATATGGTGAGTCTAACTGGCGCGAAGATGGTACAGGCGACGGCCTGCAAATCAGTGTTCAGAGTTATATGCCTGAACGGTACACTGTCTGTCAGGAGTGTAATGACTCCGCCATGTGCATGTAGACCGGGATTGACGTCGGTCCGGAGGATGTTGTACCCCCTAAGGTTGAATGATTCGAAAGGTTTTAGCCTCGACTCTTGGAGGCATACACAGCAGGGATTATGGTCTCTGAGCAATATTTCCAGATCTCCAAGGTGGTAGATTATGCCGTTTATGTTCCACTGAAGAAGTAGTTGATTTCTGTTGGCCATAAAAAATTAGCGGTCAGGAAGTCGTTGTTTCCCCTTTGGCCAGCCTTTCTTCTTCTTCCTAGCTGACGAGACTTCATTAGGATCGATCGATATTATAATTTATAATAATTTTATTTTGTCAGTAGATCATACAATGATATGTGACACGTCCAAGATACATAAAATAATTTCAATTACAAACATATATAAATTTATTATATTAATCATTTAAGTATTCATCGACACTATAATACGTCTTATCAATTAAAAATTGTTTTAGCTTTAATTTAAATACATTATTAGAAACAGAATCTCTTATGTTATCTGGAAGTTTGTTATATAATTTGACATCAATTATTTCTGGATTATTTTGGCAGAGTTTAAGTCTATGTTTCGGTAAAACTAAATTATGTTTATTTCTAGTACAGTAGCTATATACCTTCTCATGACTTAATAAAATATTTATATTTTTATGTATAGAAAGAATTAAAGAAAAAATATACAAGCAGGGCAAAGTTAATATTTTTTCTAATTTAAAAGTTTCTCTGCAAGAAGTATTGTAACCTAAGTTAAATAAATTTCGTATAGCATTTTTTTGTAATTTGAAAGCTCGCAATGCGGAAGGAGCGTTTCTCCAAAAAATAATGCCATAACTGAGAAGAGCTTGAAATTTTGCATAATAAAACATTCTTGATGAATTAATATCGGTGATTTGAGTCAGTCTTTTTATCAAATAACAGATAGAAGCGAGTTTACTACATTTTTTGTTTATTTCACGGTCCCAATTTAAGTCTTCGTTTATATTAAGTCCCAGAACATTTACTGTATCGATATGCGGCAAGGTTTTATTATTACATTTTATTAGCATGCTTTCTTTTCTATTTATAGTACCGAAACTAACAGCACATGATTTTGAGACATTCAAAATTAAATTTAGTGTAGAAAACCATTGTGCTAATTCCGAGATCAGACATGATATCGAAGTCGCTTGATTCTGAATATTTGAAGGTGAAATTAAAATTGAAACATCGTCTGCATAAGAAATAAATTCATGGTTACTTAACTTTTATTTTAGATTATTTACGTATAAAATAAATAAAACGGGATCGAGTATATTACCCTGGGGTATACCATACTGTAATGTTTTATATTGTGACCTAGTATTATTGTAAATAATGAGCTGCTGTCTATTTGTTAAATAACTATGTAGGTAACCATTTTTCAATAACATCTCGAAAACCCATATTCGACATAAGGGTAATTAATTTATCATGCTTTACGCAGTCGAAAGCTTTAGAGAGGTCTAAGAAAATTCCTGTGACAGGTTTTCGAGTATCAACATAATTGTAAATAGATCTTATTGATTTTGACAAAGCTGTTGTACTTAAATCTTTACGGAAACCATTGTTCACTTATGAGTATATTATTTTCTTTTTCAAAAGATAATATTCTAGCCAATATTATTTTTTCATAGATTTTATGAAATACAGAAACAATACTTATAGATCTATAGTTTGTAACTGCGTTCTTATTACCTTTTTTTATGAAGAGCTACAACTTTAATAAATTTTAATGCGTCTGGAAATATTCCATCTGACATTGACAAGTTAATACAATACGTTAAACGCGCAATGAAGAGTGTGGAACACTGCTTTAAGAGTTTCACAAGGATTTCATCTAAACCTGTAGAAGAAGAATTCTTTAAGGACATAATACAAGAATGAACTTCGTCTTCCGTTCTAGGATATATAAAAATACTTTTACAATTTATGTAGTCTATACTTATGTTATCGGTAGGATTATTCATAGTATTTCCAAGTGTAGCCGATAAATTAGTGAAGTATTCATTGAATAAATTAGCTACATCTGAATCAGAATTTGCAACTACGTTACCATGTCTGATCTCAGATGTATAACTATTTTCTTTAGAGGTGCAGTTACGATTTATTACATTCCATACATGTTTTATAGTGTGAATACCATTTTCGATATTCTGGGAGTTAATTTTTTTTTTGCTTCAAGTAAAGTAGTTCTGTATTTTTGTTTAAATTTATTGTAATCAGATTTACTTATTAGATCATTTTTATATAAGAGAAACAAGTCTTTTATTACAGAAGAATTTTTTACTACATGTGCTGTTACCCATGATTTGTTTCTATGTTTATAAATTACTTTTGGAAAGCACAAGTTAAAATAATAAGAAAAGGTGTTTAAAAAATTGCTATACGCACTATTTGCATCCTTTGCTTGATATATTTCTTCCCAACTTTCCTTTGAAATATAGTCTTGGAAAGTATATACTTTATCAGTACTAAATAAATGTTTATATTCCTTATCAGCAGAAGTTTCATTGGCTTGAGTAGTGTATTTAATATTCTGTGAGTAGTGATTAGATATAATAGATTTAATGACACTAGCTGAAAAAGAATTATTATTTAAATTTGTAAAAATATTATCGATACAAGTGCTACTAGTTTTCGTAACCCTGGTAGGTTCTTTAATAGTAGGATACAGATTGTGAACAGCCATTATATCCACAAATAATTTAGTTTCATTATTCAGTACAAGAATATCCACATTGAAATCACCTGTAACAAATAGTGTTTGAAATAATGCTGACGATGTCTTTTATACTGATTTATTACAATAAATAAATACAGGATTTAGGAGTACTGTCAACATATGAAATTATACAACAACATCTGAATGACTAACTAAAATAACAAAATTCTTTTCATTTATCAAGAGAGGCGGAGGTGAAACTTTAGTAATAATGTCTTATATTTTATTGTATTCTAACACCCCCTCTCAATAAAAGAATTTCTAATCAGGTTTAACATTTTACAAAAATATTATAACTACCCTTACTTAATACTTTTGTTAATCCGTCGGCTATTTGAGTACTAGTTGGAATATATTTAACATCTACAATTTTATTTGCTACTTTTTCACGAATAAAGTGAAACTTGATGTCTATAAGTTTTAGACGTTTATGATTTTCTGGATTTTTAGCTACACAAATTGCCGATTGATTATCCTCGAATATTACAACTTGTTCAAAACAATTAAGTCCAATCTCCGTCATTAAATTTTTGATCCAAGATACTTCTGAGATGGCCTGTCCCAGTGCTATGTATTCCGCCTCTGTGGACGAAGGAGCCACACATTGTTGCTTTGATGATGACCATGATACGGTGCAACCATACAACTTCATCACGTAGCCAGACGTTGATTTGCGGTCGTTTTTATCACCGGCCCAGTCGGCATCAGCATACCCAGTTAAAGTCGCACAACTTTGCCGTTCAAACACAAGTTGCACTTGAATATAACGTAGAACTCTCTTCAGAGCTTTCCAAAGTTCTTCGTTTTGACTGGAATCTGCCGAGGTAACTAACTGAAAAAGATAAATCAGGTCTACAAGCTAACATGCAATACATTAAATATCCTATTATCTGTCTGCATCTAGTAACTATTTCTTTATCTGTCGATATTTCCTTTTTAATTTCAGTATTAGGTTCGATTGGTGTCGATACTGGCTTACAGTTTTCCATATTACACTTTCTTAATATATCTTTTAGGAATTCCTTCTGATCTATAATTATTCTATTGTTTTCTTGCTTTATATTTATATCCAAATAGTTTGATACTTTTCCCAAATCTGTCATTTTAAAGGTATAATTCAATTCTTCTTTTAATTTTTCAACTTCTGTTGGATCTTCTCCCATTATAAGCAAATCATCGACATACAGTAAAATAAAAAAAAAATGTCCTTTATAATATAAGCAATCTGAACCCTTTTTTATTTTAAACACCCACTTAGTTTCTATTGCCTGTTTCCCATTAGGTAATTCAGTTTCGGTCCATGTATTGTTTTCAAGTAATGCATGTAATTCTCTTTATTCACAATCATTATAGTAATATGCCGATTCCTAACTTTTTGGAGGTTTGGAAGTTAAGCGGGGTTTATAATGATGTAAAGTAAGCGGTAACGTAAAGACGCAACGTATTCAGTAACGCAGACGCAAAGCAAGAAAATTTGTCTGATTTATAACCACCGCAGTCCGGTAACAGCTAGCCAATCAGAAGACGACATCTCGTTTATGAATTTCGTACTAATAGTTTTTAGATTTTACATTTAATTGAGGTTATTTATATTTTTTTTTTGTTTTTGTGAATTCATTGACTTAGCGATGGAAAGTGATGATGAAGTAGCTGCTGTAGTACTACATTTATTATTTCTAAAAAAGAAAATCATAATTAAATTATTGCAGCTATATCTGTCCATATAGCATTTTTTAAATATTTTTAAACTCCTTACAGGACTTGTCATACAATATTTTATGTTGTTCTACAACTGCAATTAATTTCGAATCATCCATGATTCCTTTTTCAAATAATAGTATATTACATGTGAGGTGGGAAATGTTTCATTACAGCCGAGGGTCTGGTATATGACCGAGAGGTGAAGCCTCGAGGCTCAGATATAGCGCAAGGCTGTAATGAAACTCCCACCGAACTATGTATACTATTTTATTCACAATTATCCTAATTAACTTCTACTCATAAATCGTCTTTTTCCAATAAACTAAATTAATGTACAGTAGTAGTCTATGAAAACAAATGTTTAAATTTATTTTAATAATTTGACATTGACGGTATGAAAATATCTACAAATCTTTAGAATTATAATTTTTTATTACTTTATAATAGAAATGCTTCCGTTCAAAATTTATATTGTAATTATTGATGTTTTTTGTAATTATAAGGTTTTATCAATAACAACTGACAGTTTACAGGTACAAGTATGAAATACTGATTTCTTATTGGTCAGCGGTAAAGACGCAACGCAGAAAGATAAAAGTTGGCCATCTCTTGCGTTCCTTGCGTCCCGTTACTTTCTACGTTACCGCTTTATGAATCATCCCTAGCCATAGTGCGCGCTCATCTTTCTGCGTTACCTACTGCGTCCGCGTTACCTCTTACTTTGCGTCATTATAAAGCGACCTTTAGTCATTCCTAACTATATTGACAAATCTCTTGGGTTGGAAGTAACAAATTGCACTTTCATCTCTTGGGTTGGAAGTATTTATGTAGACGTTGCCTAGTAACATTGTCATAAATCTCTACAATAAAATAGGTTAAAACAAATTATAATAGTTGTCAAAAAATACTGTACCTTATGTAACAATTAATGATTGTGAATAAAATAGTATACATACCTCGGTGGGAGTTTCATTTCGCCTCGCGCTATATCTCACCTCGAGGCTTCACCTCTCGGTAATATATATAAGCCCTCGGCTGAAATGAAACATTTCCCACCTCGCATGTAAATAACTATTTAATTGCTTCTTTCCATTTGTTCCATTCTGGTCCATTTATCACTTCATCGTAAGTAGGTTGATTTATTTCCTTTGCCATGTAACACATGTCATAATCGTTATATATACTCGGTAATCTTCTTTGTCTGCTGCTTCTACGTACATTTTGAGATTGTATTTCACCCCTTATTTCTTCATTTATGTCTCTTGCGTCTTCTATTTCTATTTCTTCATTTATGTCTTCTATTTCTTCATTTTGTCTTTCCTGTATTTCAGTATTAATCGTTTGCATTTCTATCCCTGAGTTACAAATCTTTCTATTTTCATTTTTTACTTCCTCGTTGTTTACCTTATCTTCTGTTTTCACTTCCTTCAGTTTAAATATTACATTTATTGCTGTTATTATGGTTTGTTCTTTCTTGAAAAATATCGTATATCCTTTTGTATTCTCTGTGTATCCAACTAATATCCCTTCTTTTCCTTTAGCATCCCATTTCTTCCTCTTTTCATCAGGTATGTGAGTATAGACGGTACTACCAATGGTTTTGAAATAACTTATATCAGGTGTTTTGTTGAACCATAATTCATAAGGTGACATATTTTCTACTGAACTTGTACCTGTACGATTAATAATGTAAGTTGCTGTATACACACATTCAGCCCAAAACTTTTTATCAATTAGTAGCTAACATTATAGTACGGGCAGACTCCACTATTGTTCGCATCTCTCGTTCTATTTTACCATTTTGTTGTGGTGCGTAAGGCACTGTTTGTTGATGTCTAATACCTTTGTTATTTAATATTTCTCTTACCTTACTATTTACTATTTCTGTACCATTGTCAGATCTCAGTATTTTAATTCTTTTACCAGTGTCATTTTCTGCTGTTTCAAGAAACTCTTTCAACTTTTCTGGAACTTCACTCTTTTCTTTAATGAAATATACGAATCTGAAATGTGAATAATCATCTTTGAAAAGTAAGAAATTTCTACTGCCACCGATACTTTGCTTTTCCAACGGTCCATTGAGATTAACGTGAATTATTTCACATACCCCCGATGATTTTTGTGTACTACTTTTGAAAGGTAGCCGATGCATTTTTTCCCTTTTTACAGGTATCGCAAAAACTAAAATCTGAGCCACTCACTTGGATACCATATTTATCCAATATTTTCTTACATTGAATTACATTTTGATGTGCTAACTTTTCATGCCAAGAAGATAAAGTTTCACTTACCATAGCTACAGATGTTTTGATTTGTATCTCCATTATGTATATATTTTCTTCTCTCTCTGCTATAACTTGTACATTATCATTGAAATCGACAATTTTGCATACTTCTGAAGATCCATTTACTTTGTAACCTGTTCTTAATACCTTTCCAAGCGAAAATAAGTTTGTTTTTAATTTCCTAGACGATGCGTCGTCGGACGCGTGAACTGTTTACAAATCAACATCTTTGAGAAAGGATTAAGACAAAGAAGTTATGCATCCAAGTAAGATGGAATATTAAAAATATTCTCGAAGCTTCCACGATCACGTGCTCGAATCATTGACTACTCCCGAACCATCATAGTTCTGAAGGTGTGAAGAGGGATATTTTTGTATATAACCCGAGTCCAAAGCTGTACTCGGGGAGTCGGTTCCAGGACTCCACTTATGTCTGGCTTGTCCGGAGTAAGTCCTCCTGGTCTCCTAGACTCCGCTTCCTTATACTTACTTTCCTCCCCACTAGAGTCGTCTTTGACGCAGCTTCAGGCAATGTCTGGCACCAAGACGACCTAGTGCACCTCTGGAACCGCTGTCGTGACGCAGCTTGGGCCTGTTGTCTGGCACCACGATAGACACTCCTCCTCACTAGAATCGTCTCTGACGCAGCTTCAGGCAATGTCTGGCACCAAGACGACCTAGTGTACTCTTTGAAACCGTCTCCGTTTTATGTCAAGATCCTATTAAATTCCTACCAACTACGTCGCTGCTCGGACAAGCCAGGTATGAGTTCTTTATATATATATTGTTTTATAGTTGTCACAATGATATCATATTTTTATTAAATATGACCGATCTAATATTGTTTGTCTAACAATTGTAAATTTACTCAAACACAACAGATTCGCCAGCTCAGCTGGATGTCTGCATCAAATACAACTATCAACAAATATTTCTGATAGCTTTGACTGTATGCTCGCCGTGGCCGGTTCACGATTACTGTGTGCTCTTAGGGCCGGTAGAACCGTGAGCTCATGGGCCGGTCTTTGCGATTCAGACCATCTATAACAATATAAATAATGGCCCTCTGACAAAACAGAGCGCCCTATAAACAAAAGATCTCAGAGCAACGGCATGCCGACTCTGACAACAACAATAAAACTAAAACCAATTACAACAACAATAAAACTCAAACTAATTACAACAACAATTACAATTGTAACTGACAACCAATATAAGTTTGGTCTCAGTCACTCAATTTTACCATACATGATTATAATAAATTATTGGGACAACTCTTTATGAATTCAATGCAGTCTTTTAATATAATTGTTGTATTGTCAAATTGTCTCTCTACTTGGGGTTTTGACTGTGGTTTCCCCCAGGTTATTAAGGTGAATACCGGAGAGCGTAATATTCCACAGCATTCTACGATTTTCTTAATTATAAAGAAATGCACAAGATAGATATTTTGTCTATCTTTTGGAGTGAATATCATTCTTTTATTTTATCAAATACCTGTCCCGATTCCTCCACTTTTAACAGCTACTCTGTATTACGACGATGAAGGGTTACTTATTTAAATAAACACAACGTAGGGTAAGTTAAACCTTCCATTAGACGATCTTTGGCTAAAATATAATTGTATGTACGGAGGAGGTGGGTACGTACTGTTACAGTAGGTACAGATTCCCATGCAGATATAAAATGCTTATACTTGTCAGGGAGTGACATTAATAATTTTGTTATTATCATATTTTCAGAAACCTCTTCATTCAGATTTTTAAGCTGATTTGTTATATCGTCAATTTTTGAAATATAAACTGACATAGGTTCCTCAAATTTGATATTATAAAATTTTTGTTGTAACAAATGTACACTGACCTTTGATTTTGGTTCAAAAACTGTATGTAGTTTATCCCACATTGCAGCACTACTTTCACATGATAATATATATGTTAATACACTTTCCTCCATCCTATTGTAACGTTTTATTTATTTAGGTGAAGTGTAAAATTGATTAAAAACACTAATATTTATATAACTAAGTTTAATTAAAGAAATATGAATTATAAAGAATAATGAAAAATAACTAACACTAATAATTAACAAATATAAACACTAATTTAAGACTAACATATATCAATAAAGACTTAAACACTAAGATAATTTATTTAAACAATTAGAACTACGCAATATTTATTTCAACAATATTTATATCACTCTTTATTTATATCACCATCTGTTCACTACACGTATCGATACAAGACTGTCTTCCGCGATCTCTTGCTCGGGGTATTTAAGTAAAACGCTTCATTCTCGAATATTCGCCGACCCTTCTCGAATATTCGTTGATTCCTTGGAAATCAGAACAATGGGGAGCGGACGGACGTGTTCTGACCTGTTCGCTAGCGGCCGCAGCCCGCGCCGCCGCCCACGCCGCGACCCTGGGTTCGCTACAATGCCCCCTTCTTAAGACTGTTTCGTCCCGGAACAGTTCGTTATGACGAAATCTGCATGCATCACCCTTGGTGCATCTGGAAGTCTTGAAGAAATAACAGTCGACGGTCCGTTTGAGCTCTTCTTGGCCAGTAGAGTTGAAGCTGCAGACTAGAATGCTTCTAACAATCCTCCAATCCAAACCATCTAGTCCACAGCCTATCTTCGGTACTGCCAGCTTCATGATGTCGTTCTGCAACAGATGGTCCTTCATATCGCACAGCGAGTCCCATAAATTGCGGTATGACGGCTTCTGATATGAGTATTGTTTCGTAACGAGATAATAAATGTACCGCTTGTGTTCTTCGTTATCAGCCTTCAGTTGTAGCGTTTTTCCGACAGTTGGACGTTGGTTGGCCAGTTCTTGTACTCGTCCAAATTTTCTTTTAAAAACTGAAGCGATGCCGCGGGACATTTTAATATCTTTCGCTACACAATGTGCGAGGGAATACTCTGGGGCACGGTGAACAGATCTCGTTGTTCTTCTCGTGTCACGCCATACCGAGCCTTATGACCAGTAGAATGACTTTCCATGAAGTCTTCAAATGTAGGTTCCTCAGGTACAACCCGGCGTACCGTCGCTCCACGATGATCGTCAAAATTATCACCAGCGAAAGGGGCTAACCGATTGAAGTGGACTACTCTCGGCTTTCCATTAGGTGTTTTCCTAATTCTGTAGACCACATCATTTATTCTTTTTATGATCTCGTAGGGACCTTCCCAATTCTTTTGCAGCTTCGGTGATAAGCCACGACGTCTTTGTGGATTGTAAAGCCACACCAAATTCCCAGGTTGATAACCACCTTTTTCAGCCTTGACATCGTACTGGTCTTTCATCCGATCGCTGGCACCTTGAATATTTGTACGGACTTGTTCATGGATGTCATTCATTCTTCTCCGTAAGTCCGTTACATAGTCTTCCCCGGCTAGATCTTCACCGGGTTTACTGCCAAATACCAGGTCGCATGGTAAGTGCAACTCCCGCCCGAATAAGATGTTTGCTGGTGTCTGCCCTGTTGTCTCATGCACGGATGAACGGTAAGCCAATAAGAACAGATGAAGATATCGGTCCCAATCCCGTTGATGGTTAGAGACTACCTTTGACAAATACCGATTTATTGTTCTATTCATCCGTTCAACCATGCCATCAGACTGCGGGTGTAATGCAGTAGTTCTGATTTTCTTTATTCCTAATATCTTACAGATATTTTGGAACAGAGCAGACTCGAAATTCCTTCCTTGGTCGGAATGTATCTCTCGGGGTACTCCAAATCGGCAGATGCATTCTTTTACCAAGACTTCACCGACCGTTACGGCTTCCTGGTTGGGTAATGGATAGGCTTCGACCCACTTAGTAAAGTAGTCCATTACTACTACTATGTATTTATTTCCATCATCAGTTTCGGGGAATGGTCCGGCCACGTCAATCGCAATGCATTCAAAAGGACTTCCAACGTTATATTGGCGCATTGGAGCTCTTCTTTTTCTATGTGGCCCGTTACTTCCCGCGCAGATCACACATTTCTTGCACCACTCTTTAACATCCTCCTTGCAATTTACCCAGTAAAATCGTTGGCGCAATCTCTCGAGGGTTTTATTTACTGCAAAATGTCCAGATCCGTCGTGGATCTCCTCCAATACTTCCGGTACTCTATTCCTAGGAATTATCAGCTGGGTCCTACTCACAGTACCGTCAGTATTCTCTATGACACGTTTCAGGAGGCCCTCTTCAACAACAATAGAGTCCCACTGCGCCCAGTACGATTTTACACACACAGTGTCGTGCAACATCTTCCCAAACTGGTCTGCTATCGCCACGTTTCCAATCCAGTATGATTTTTAAGTCCGAGTCATTCTCTTGGTCCTTGCGAAGGTCTTCCGTTTGCCAACTTTCATTCACTACTGTTGTTCTGGCGATGGTAGAGAGTTTTTCTTCTAGACGACTGCAATGCTTGCATTCGTCTTGGCAAGGTCTTCTTGATAATGCGTCAGCATTACGATGGCTTGTACCTGCTCGATGCTCAATAACAAAGTTATATTCTTGCAATCTTTCAATCCATCTAGCTGCCTGACCTTCAGGATTCTTAAATTGTAGCAGCCATTTGAGAGCAGCGTGGTCAGTTCTTATAAGAAATCTTCTACCGTACAAATATTTGTAGAAGTGCTCCACGGATTTCACGACTGCCAAAAGTTCTTTTCTGGTGACGCAATAATTCCTCTCTGGTTTTGACAAGGTCTTACTAAAATAGGCAATAACCTTCTCTTATCCGTCTTGTATCTGGGAAAGAACGCCACCAATTCCAACGTTGCTGGCATCTGTATCTAGAACGAATTCTCCTTCTGCTAAAGGATAACTTAGGACAGGTGCGCTTGTCAAGGAATATTTAAGTTGTTTGAACGCAGCTTGACAGTCCATCTCCCAGATAAATTTTCTGCCTTCTTCAGTAAGCCTTGTCAATGGCTTCGCTATGTTGGCAAATCCAGGTACATAGCGTCGGTAATATGTACAGAGACCAAGAAAACTTCTCAACTCATGTTTATCTCTCGGTACTGGCCAGTCACTCACAGCCCTTATTTTCTCCGAGTCGACTGCAATGCCCTTACCAGAAACTACGTGTCCAAGATAATGCACTTCTTTTTGAAATAAGTGACACTTCTTTGGACTGAGTTTCAGGTTAGCCTGTCTCAATCTTTGGAAAACCTCTTCCAAGTTCTTCATGTGGTCCTCGAACGTTTTTCCTACCACAATAATATCGTCGAGATAGACCAAACATGTTTTCCACGACAGTCCAGCCAACACGGTTTCCATAAGCCGTTCAAACGTTGCAGGGGCATTGCAGAGCCCAAATGGCATAACAGTAAATTGCCAAAGACCGGTACCGATGGTAAATGCCGTCTTTTCTTTGTCTTTTGGATCTAAGTCCACTTGCCAGTATCCGCTCTTTAAATCAAGAGTAGAGAAAATCTTTGATCCTGCCAATGTGTCCAGTGTATCGTCTATTCGGGGTAGAGGGTAGCTATCCTTCTTCGTCACGTTGTTAAGTTGACGATAATCGACGCAAAATCTTGTAGAGCCATCCTTCTTCTTCACTAGCACCACTGGTGAAGCCCATGGACTGCTTGAAGGTTCAATCTCACCTTCCGTCCTCATGTCCTCAATAATTTCTTCCGCTTCTTCCCGCTTCGCCAGTGGTAATCTTCTTGCTGTTTGGCGGATGGGTCTTGCGTCTCCGGTGTCTATTTTATAATGGACTACATTGGTTCTTCCTTTGTCCTTCTTGTCCAATTGGAACACATCTTGAAAGTTGCCAATTAAACCCTTAGCCTTGGTTTTCTGGTCGGCGGTCAAGTCCTAGAACGATGATGACAGTTCCTTGATTAGTATATCTGGAACTTCACAGGATGTGTTCTCTTTGGCCTTTACAGTTCGAATAATTGATGATACCGCTGCACATTCATCTACTACGGTCCCTTTTTTTAGTATAACGGGATAAAAATTAATGTTCATTACTCGAACTGGGATTATCCTGTCGGTTTTGAGCAAGGCTTTCCCAATTACAACTCCAGTCCCAGTTTTAGCATCATCATTTTTCGGCTGGAGCATGACAATGTTTCCCTCACAGAAGCTACCCTCTATTTGTGCTTAACGATTGATTCACTCCGTTCTGGGAGGGTTACATCTTCCGTTATTAATACTCTCATGGCATTGTCGTCTCGTGGATTTAATACTAGTTCTTCATCATTGACTATTATCACACCATTCTTCAAGTCAAGTTTAAATCCATGCTTTTTCATTATGTCCATGCCGAGAATGAATTCATCTTCTACGTCAGCTACCAGCACACGATGCTTAATGTACGTTTTCCCAACAGTGATGCTCAAATCTATTTCTCCAGAAGCAGTAGCTTGTTCTCCTGTAGCTGTGCGTATTTGCCACTTTGTTGGAAGTAGATGTTTTCCGAATATTTTTCTTGCTAAGTCGGGTCTGATTATTGTTTTTGTCGCACCCGTATCCAGCAACATTTTAAGCGGCCTTCTGTTGATAGAACCGTCTACATAGATGCTGTTAGCTTGATGATGAAGGGATGCGACATAAGTAATAGATTCTGGGGCTACTGGATTACGGGTCGACGACTGCCCCTTCGCATCAATCCGACTTAGTTTTCCGACTCCCTTTCTTCCTTTCTTAGTTCTGTTTTCCTCTGTTGTTTTCTGCAGAGCCTTTGCGGGTGACCTACTTCACCGCAATTCCAACAGCGGAGTTTCTTTCTTCCAGAAGCATGAATTTCGGATGTAATACGTCTTATCCTATCATCTAGGTCCTCGATACTCTCAGCATCGATATTTCACACTAGCGACTGGTTACGTGAAGCTTGTTTGGCTGCTTCATGATCTAAGGCATATGAAAGTGCGTCAACCAGAGTTTTTGGTCGAGCCAATCGCAGTGCTTGTTGAGTTTCATTGTCACGGACCCCATAGATAAATGATTGAGTGGCCAGACATTCCAAAACACTGTCAGGAGCTGTGGGATGTGCAAGACGAACTAACCGGGCTATATCAGCTTCGAATTCTTGAAGGTTTTCTTTAGAACTCTGATATCGATTCCTCAGTTGCGTCTGGTACACTTGCTCCAGATGCGCATTGCCATATCGCATATCCAATCGTTTAACAAGTTATTCGTAATCTTCTTGTTCATCTTCTTTTAGCGTTTGTAGGATATCAATGGCTTCTCCACGCAGCGAAACTGTCAACGCTGTAGCTTTTTCTTTGGAAGTCCAACCATTCGCTTTGGCAGCAGCTTCAAACTGTTTTACATAATTCGGCCACGAAGTCTTGCCGTCAAATTCTGGTGTTTTTATATGCAGTCTAGAACTACTTTCTGGTTTCTTTTCCTGAGTTTCATCAGTCTTAGCTGTATTAAAATTTGAAACCGATGGTAACGTAATTTTGGAGAAATTTTGCTGTAAATCTGCAATCCTCATATCGTATTCATCTTTCAGATTTTTTAAATTTCTATCAGTTTTTGTAAGTTTTCATCAGATTTTTTAGAACTTTCTGCTAACTTTTCCTCCATAATTTTACCAAAATCGGGCAAGCTACCCGTAATTTCGAATAAAAAGTCATCAGGATTGTCACCAGCTTCTACCAAAGCTTGCCGTAGACGATGTTGTAAAACAGACTTGGTTCCTGATGTCTCCAACTCTCGTTCTTCCAGCTCCCTCTTGAGATCAGCCACTTTTAATTCACTTAATTTTACTTGTTTAGTAGCCATTTTATTTATTTTTATTTACACTTCACAGTTTATTAATAACTCTCACACCTGACACCAATTGTAACGTTTTATTTATTTAGGTGAAGTGTAAAATTGATTAAAAACACTAATATTTATATAACTAAGTTTAAATAAAGAAATATGAATTATAAAGAATAATGAAAAATAACTAACACTAATAATTAACAAATATAAACACTAATTTAAGACTAACATATATCAATAAAGACTTAAACACTAAGATAATTTATTTAAACAATTAGAACTACGCAATATTTATTTCAACAATATTTATATCACTCTTTATTTATATCACCATCTGTTCACTACACGTATCGATACAAGACTGTCTTCCGCGATCTCTTGCTCGGGGTATTTAAGTAAAACGCTTCATTCTCGAATATTCGCCGACCCTTCTCGAATATTCGTTGATTCCTTGGAAATCAGAACAATGGGGAGCGGACGGACGTATTCTGACCTGTTCGCTAGCGGCCGCAGCCCTCGCCGCCGTCCACGCCGCGACCCTGGGTTCGCTACACTATTTACTAGCAATTCTTGAGCCAATGCGTCTTTGTCTTCCCATTCTTTTACCTTTTGAGCTGACTCTTCCGGCTTCTTCAACTTTCCTGTCACAATATCTAAAAGTTTTCTAGACCTTAAAACGACAGTAATTTGAAACTTCCACACTGGCCAATTGCGTCCATTAAATTTAATGTAGGAATTTCCGATTTCTCCATAATTTACTAAAAAATTCAAACTGTAAATCTTTTCTTTATTTATAGCAAGCTTGGGTGTCTCCCATAACCTGTTTGAAATAATACTGGAGATGTCTTTTATACTGATTTATTACAATAAATAAATACAGGATTCAGGAGTACTGTCAACATATGAAATTATACAACAACATCTGAATGACTAACTAAAATAACAAAATTCTTTTCATTTATCAAGAGAGGCGGAGGTGAAACTATAGTAATAATGTCATATATTTTATTGTATTCTAACAAATAGATTGGCATGTTTATATTGTTTCGTAATCGCGGTAATACAGAGATTAAGATGTTTTAAAAATTCACTAAAATTTCTGTCAGTAGACTTGTAAATAGCTAAAACAATATTTAATTGATTATTATAAGTTTTATATTTAACAGCGCAACATTCATATGTAAGTTCTTTATTGAAATATTCAACACATGTAAGTTTTTCAGGCGATATACTCGTATTAGACTTACTAAGAATTACTACTCCACCGTGGATGTGAGTTTGACTAAAATACATAGCTGCACAAGAAAAATCGCTAATATGAAGTAGACATTCTTCATCTTTACTTAACCAATGCACTGTTAAACATAGTATATCGCAGGGATGCTCACGTAGGGGTATTTCTACTTCAATTTTATTTCTAACACATTGAATGTTTAAATGAGTGATAGAAATAGAGTACTCATTGTGATTGTCAGAATGATCAATAGTAGATACATATATTAGTTATGTTGTAGTACGTCTTATTTTCTACAGGAATAAAAAACGGTTAAAACATACTCCCTCCGGCCAAACTTCAGGATTCATGGCATGTTCATAATTATTCGCATAGGTATAATGTTACTTTAAACGAAGCATAGTGTTCGGGATATTTAGATGTTAACTTTGTAACATGAACCTCTGGAAACGTTTCTTTGAGATAATTAACAATGTCTCCTTCAGTTGTCGTTGGATGTGTGGCGAAGCATTAACATATCACTGACACTGACACACCTGTCACTTCACATACATTGACACTATCATAACTGACACCTGTCACTTCACACCCATTTTTATACATCACAATACCCGTGACATACATTGACAAAATCACACTATAGTCGAAATTTTTAAGCAGTAGAGAGACGTCATAGACCTGAAAAAAACGTTACAAAATGAAATAAAACTTGTAGAAATTTTCGAAAGATGTTTTTATTTAGAAAACCGAGTAGTAAAAAAAGGTATCATAAAAAAATTACTTATTTATGATATTTACTATTATTTCAAATTAAAATATAAGGTATTTAATGACATTTCAATTTATTTATAATAATTGAAGTGTATTTTTTTTAACACACGTTGGCTACGACTCAAATAAAATATGTTTACATATATTTGTTTCTTGTCACGCCGATCGATTGAGTTGTCAAATAATATAATATAAAATCATTATTTGTTCGTTTAAGTTGTATTGTTCCTTATTATTGTTCGTATTCGTGTTCTTTGTTATATGTTTATTTTATTAGCGTCAGTAATAATACCTAAAGCATTATCGAAGCAGTCGCAAGTGCTAACTGCAAATGCGATTGCATATTTTGAAAAAGAACTGGCACACGGTGGACCAATACTGCCGTTAAAAGCAATTCGAGAGGTATGTTATCATTTTATTTGTTGTTATTAAATTTGGCATTGCCATATGCAACACGCAACACAATTTCTAAACTAATGCACATATAAACTTTGTAATTCGTGACGTCATAATCTAGTTACAAATATTGATGACGTCTCTCTACTGCTTAAAAATTTCGACTATACCATATTATCTCACATCCACTACGTTTCGAGAAATGGAAATGTAGGGTTGAGATAGTTACATATAAAACAACATATACATAAACAAAAAATCATCATTATTCTCAATAGATAGTTACATATAAAACAACATATACATAAACAAAAATCATCATTATTCTCAATTCTATTTATGTCATGTATGTTATATTCCCTCCGTTAAAGTTTATATATTTTCTCGTTCATTTTTTTATTGTTAATTAACCACACCACATGTGTAACCTATAAATGTGAATATGTGCTAATTTTGGAATTGTATTTAGCGAAATATTATTTTTATCAACTTCCTTTTTACCAAATTTTGGTTTATTATTATTAAGTTGTTTATTTGGTTTAGTTTCTTTAAATGCTGATTCGTTCACGTAATTAGCGGATTTTTCTTTATTTCTATTTTTATTGTTAATGTGTTTATTTACTTCGCCATTTTTGTTCATGGTGTCATTCTGTTTATTGTTTGTACCGGCTGACTTCTTAATTGGTGTCGTTTGATCCGACGGTAAATTAACAGTTTTAAATCTTTAGATTTTATGCTTGTTTAATATTTGAGTTTATAGCTGGCGTTGCATGGTTTGTTTTAGAGTTTAATAACACTTTATGTAGCACATCAAGTTGTTCTTTTAAAATTTTGATAATCTCCTTTTGACTTTCAATATGATAATTTTTAAGTTTTATAAGGTCTTTTAGGTAGTTAAATTCACTGGCATTTTTATTATCAGTAACACTAGTAAATGACGCGTCCGTGTCATTATCTTCTTTGTCACCGTACGTCATATTTGCACAACAAACTATTGAGTTGTCCTCTAAAATTGGTAATTTTAATACCTTTGCACAGCTTAAATGTGACACTGTATTACACTGAGCACATTTGAGTCCACTGATTGCATGTCTATTGCATCTTCAATATAGATTTTCCTCTTTTGTATACTCAGCAATTTTTTGCATGTCTTGCTTATCCGCCATTAAAAACATATAGTTTAAACCGGTTCCTAATTTTTAAAAACCTGAACTAAAACAGTTATTATTAAAACGTTCTCTATAAGGGTAGCCTTGTAAAATTTTACAATGCTAATAAAAAATAATAGAAAATAATGAAAGTTTTTTATGCATTTTATTATAAATATTACAAACTTAATTTAATTAGGTAATTATACACATTTATAGTACATTTTGATTCATTGGCGAAATTCATTTGACAACGTCTAGCTATAAATTGTTCTACCACCGCCAACTACCTTTGATTCCAAAATAGAGTAAATCATTTTTGAAGAATAAGTAAATTAATAAAAAAAAAACGCTATAAAGGTGGAACTAAAATTTTGTACGCTGCACGCGTGCTATTAAACTTTATTGGACTCACTGGATTATGGGAGCGCCCTCCTTTTTCGCTCGCCTCACAAATTTCCAGCTCGCCCTGTAAAGATTTACTTACACCGCTGGCCACGTAAATAACTATTATAATTACTGTGTTTATGTGGAATTTATTATTCTGGGTTCCCTGTGGTGTATTCTCCACACCACCAACAATAAATGCCTTTGATTACTTATAATTCTTCTCTGATATTATAGAAATTAGATGTTATAGAAATGCAATAAATAAAATTAAAATAGAATTAAGTATCAATACATTTTATTTTTTTATAATATTCAAAATTTAATATTATTACCATTCCTGTGGGATAAAGAGTTACAAAAATATTTATTATTATTTTAAGGATTTTTTTTAATTAAAATTTTGTAATTCTCATTAACATTATTACCGATTTGTTATCTGCTAAAATCGATGGAGACAAATGAGCATTTCCATTAAATACTATAATAATTTAATTCAATGATTGCAACATCAATGTGGACTCCACATTTTTCTTCTATCACAGCTATTAACATTTCCAAAGTGCCAAGTCGTCCTTTATATTTATTTTTCATAGTATTTTGGAAAACTTTTGCAAACTGATTTGCATTCGTACACATAGCAATTCACAATACTTTTACTTTTCAGTTGTTGATTTTTTGTATTCATTTTAAGAATATGAAGTACAGTGTTGAGAGATTTAAATCAGATTGATTTAATAAATCAAGTGATTTTTTTTTTCAAATGATTGATTTAAATCAAGATAAATTAAATTTAATAACTTAAACGAAAAATGAATAATTTTTGTCATAAGAGGCACATCGTGCCGAGTATTTTCTGAGTCCGAGTGTCAAGTACAGACATTTTTCTAATCAGTCTTTTGTCTGAAATCTTTGGTTATAATAAAAATTAATTTTAAATTTAATATAGGTATTATCGTTTATTTATTTAAGTGAAGTGTAAAAATTATTGGAGCACGTATATTTATATGACTAAGTTTATAAATATCTAACACTATGAAGAAACAATTATAAATTTTCACTAATTTAGTTTGGATCACAGCGCGACGTATTTCATGGAAAGTGTACATCAGCCCAGAGGAATCCAAAGGATTCGGAGAAAAACCCTTGCTAGCGGAAGGATGAAGCACATAGGGTTCCAACTAAAGACCCAAGAGGTTCTGGTCTACAGCCCTGATCACATATACAATATTGTATATGTGATCAGGGTCTACAGTCATTCATAAGTAAGGATTACGACTGGTAAAAAAGTCGGTATATTGATTTAAATCGAATTTTTAAAAAAGTCGTTTCATCGATTCTTGAAAACTTGATTTTCGACTTTTTTCATTAATTAGACTTTGTTTTTTTTTCAAATAACTATTTCGACTTTTAGATTTCGATTTCTACGTTTGATTACTTAAAACTTTAAAATCTTTACTAATTTTTAACCCTTAAACTTTCATAATGTATGTATTTGGAACTTCATGATGGAAAAAAATATCACAAGAATAAATCACCAATTGCATCAATGATTACATATAGGGATCAAATTATTTACATCTTGTTGGCAACTTGTTTCAAAAAAATATCCTGTCAACATCTTTTTAACAAATTGCCGTGCAACCAAGTGTTTATATAAATAAAAAAATATCCGTCCAAATCAAATATCTCGTGGTATTACTAGATATAGTTAATAAGATTTTACTGGATAATTACCTCTAAACAATAGTTCATATAGGAAAATTAATATTTGTTTAAGTGTTACGTTTTTTCGACTATATCGATTACCTACTCGGTTTTTCAGAATTTTGTTTTAACATTTTTAATATACAATAGTCGATAAAAATCGATTTTTCAAAAAGTTGAAAACCGACTTTCTGTTTTTTAATTCTGCCAGCCAGGAACATTTAACAAAGTGGCTGACATCTGGCGGATTTTTTATAATCCTGCGGCTAGGGAAAACAGGTTATGTTATCATATATACAAATGTGTAGTTCTACCTAAATTTAACAAAATATTGTATAATTCCAAATGATATTGTTGTTCCTGAATGCAATAATTATGTAGGTAAAGGGATAGCATTGTACTATTTTCCGAAAGACAAAAATCGAAGAAAAAATGAGCTGCAGTCTTAAAAATTGGGAAGACGATTTCTTCATTTATGAATGTATGTTCGGCCGATTTTTTGCCAAATGACTTCTTTTCTAGATAAGTTTAATCAGTTTATTTATTGTTTAAAACTATTAAATACAGTTAAATATTTATAAAAATTTAAATTTGGTGTTGTACTAAGTAACAATCATAGTCAAGCTATCAAGTTTTTGTCTTCGACAGTCAGATGTTTTGTGTTTTTTTCCCAGTTATTTAAAAAAAAAATTATTAATTAAAACATATCAGTGAATACGTGAAACTCTTTTGAATAATCTAGTGATAGTGTTTGTTCTACATATTGTGTATGTTGAACGTGTTTATTTTACTTTCTTCCCATCTTTCACTAATTAATCAGGACTCAGCATCCTACACTGTTTATTTGCTGCATCATCACAAGAGTTTACTATTTCGTGTGTCTTCGGTTTTTTTTCTTGTCAAATATGCCTGTGTGCCCTAATTGTTCTAAACTTATTAGTAAAGACGAAAAGACAATTATCTGTGACGGATGCACAAAACATGTGCATATTGCATGCGTTAACTTAACAACTGATGATATCAAACACTTCACCCGAGCAAGCACGAAGTCTGTCAAAATTTTTTGTAATCTTTGTTTAAGTGATCACGATGCAATCTCAAGTTTAAAAAAAATTGTACTTGATCTACAAACTCAATTAATGGAAATTAAACAGAAAGTAGAAAAGACTGATTCCAATATTATAAATAACAATAACCTAACTGAAGCAGTTATTGATGAAATCAATCAAAGACAAACTAGGCAAAATAACTATAAAAAACTATAACTATAATTATAAAATTGCTCCTGATATCAATATTTCGAATTGTCAGATTCTTCGTGTTGGTATACAGTCAACAACAAATAACATTCGTCCACGTTTAATCAAAATCAAATTTACGAATTCTGAAGAACCCAGAAAGCTGTTGCTTGCTGCAACAAAATTAAGGAATTTTTCTGAATATAAAAATATTTATATTAATAGTGATAAGACACCAATGCAACAACAACATCTTAAACAACTACTTGCAGAATTAAAACACCGCAAATTTCAAGGTGAAGATAAAATTTTTATTTCTTATAAAAACGGATATCCACGTATAATGAAAAAAAACTAAATTCTTCACTACCCAATACTGATGCCCAACTAAATATTTTCTATCAAAACGTTCAAGGCCTCAACACCAAACTACATCAACTGAGTTCAACCCTCTCATCTACGGATTATGATATTCTTTGTTTAAGTGAAACATGGTTGAGTGATAGTGTTTTCAATTCAGAAATTAGTGATGGTTCATATCTAGTGTTTCGTGCTTGTTAAAGTAAAATGTTTATATTATATATATATTTGATCAACCCTGCTGTTTAATAGTTGAATTAAATTTTTTTTTTTTCCCCTTCTGTCATAATAAATATGTATATGTCAATTACATTCATTTTTGAATAAACGAGTTACAGGTTTGTTTTGCATTTTTCAATTGGGCTAATTAAAGCATATTGTGTCTTAAACTCTGAGAGAACTAGTAATCCACAACATGGTAGCAGAGCGTAGTTCTCTCTGAGTGATTTGGATATTGCGGACCTGTTGACGATTACGTGAAGCGACGAGAGTTGTTCAAGAGTTCGCTCATTTCTCGCCTGAAATTTTGCACTGAAGCAGCGGTAAAGATTCTGGGTTTTGCCGGTAACTGTGACAGAGGAAGCAATGCATTTTCATGGAATCGAGAAGCTGTGCGGGGCTGAAAATTGGACAATTTGGAAGTTCGCTATCAAGAATTTGTTACGAGGGTCGGAAGGTGCATATGAAGTATGTATCGGGGAGCTCAAGAAACCAGCTGTATTAGCACCCAATGCTACTGAAGAGAAGCAGGCAGCATATGATGCCTCATTCAAGTTATGGGACAAAGCCGATAGGATCGCTTCTCAAGTGCTGGTGAAGTCGGTCGAGGCAAAAGTGATGGCACTACTAGTTGCGTGCGAAAATGCTCGAGATATGTGGCTGAAGTTGCATGCGGTATTTGAACAGCAGACGAAACAAGCCAGTCATGCTGTTCAGTCTGAATTTTTCAGTTTCAGACTCAATCCAGGTGATAACATGGTAACACATATTGCTCGTTTCGAAGGTTTGGTCCTTCGTATGCAGCAACTCAACGTGAAACCAGATGAAGAGTCGTTGATGGTGAGGCTTTTGGACACGTTGCCTGAGAGCTACGAAAGTCTTCGACAATCTTGGTGGGCGAGATCTGATGAGCATCAAACACTGACGAACCTCATAGAAGTACTGACATCTGATGAGAGGCGTCGAAATCTGCGAAAGGATCAACAGGACGAGTTGGTGGCCCTGATGGCTTCAAAAGCGAATATTTCTGGCGGTACTGCTGGAGGCCAAAAAAAGAAGAAACCTGACAAGTCTGCAGGTAAAACGGTGAAAGGAAAATTCAAGTGCTACGGCTGTGGTGGCATGGGCCATATTAAACGGAATTGTCCTAGTATCAAACAGAACAGCAACGGTGCATCAGTTCGGAAAAGAGAAAAGATTGATACTGTCGAACAAGCTTTTGTCACCGAAGTTATAAATATGGAGAATAACTGCGATTTCAGGATTATGGATTCTGGGGCAACGAATCACATAACCAAAAGGGGTGAGTGGTTTTCCTCATTTACGCATTTTTCAAACCCAATGAAGATACTGATGGGCAATAATTCGTCTGTCAATGCACTCGGGAAAGGAACTGTTAAGTTTGAGTCTTTCGTCAATGGAAGCTGGTCACCATGCTGTATGGACGATGTTCCAGAAGCTCGAAGGAACCTTTTTTCAGTGACAGCTGCCTTAGACAAGGGTCTGACTCTTCGTTCATCAAGCAATGAGTGCGAGTTCTTGAATAATGGCGTCGTCAAGGCATGCAGCGTACGCAGCGGGATGTTGTTCAAAATGATGATTCGCGTGATTGAATCAGAAAAATCATGCATTCTTGAAGCGAACTTGATGATGAAGAAGACATTGCAAGTTTGGCATAAACGCCTCGGACACCAGAATAAACGCTACGTCCAAAAATTTCTGAATCAACGCGGTGTCAATGTTGAAATAGACGACGAATTTTATGAAGCATGTGTCAAGGGGAAGCAGCACCGAACAAGTTTCAAGTCACGGCAACAACGAGCAACTCAACCAGGGGAAGTTATTCATGCCGATTTGTGTGGACCCATGGAGTGCGCATCGATAGGTGGCAACGAATACTTCGTGTGCTTCACCTGCGACTTTTCGAAACTTCGGATCGTCTACTTTCTCAAGCACAAGTCAGATACATTCGAAAAGATCGCAGAAATGTTGAAGATTGTTGAAAACAACCATGGACGTAAACTGAAATTTTTCCAATGTGACGGCGGCAAGGAGTTTGACAACTCAGAGGTCCGAGAGTTGTTGAAGGCAAACGGAGTGCAGGTTGTGGTCACAAATCCCTACACACCGGAACAAAATGGTTGTGCTGAGCGGACGAATAGGACGGTGGTAGAACTGGCTCGGACTATGTTGTTGGCACAAAACCTACCGAAGAATTTGTGGGCAGAAGCAGTGAATACTGCTGTATACGTCTTGAATCGTACTGGCTCAAGTCGTATAGATGAGCAAACACCGTACGAAGTGTTTACAGGGAAAACAACACATTTGGACAAATTCCACATATTTGGATCCAAGTGCTACGTTCATGTCCCTAAAGTGAAGCGCAAGAAATGGGACTCAAAAGGAAAAGAAGGCATCTTTGTTGGCTACTCGAATAATATTGATGGGTTTCGCGTGTGGATCAAATCCGAAAATCAGGTAATTCGCAGCAGAGATGTAGTATTTGAACCTGAAAAAATCAGAAGAACGATAGTACTACATCCGAATGAAGTTAGCGACAAATTAAGATTGGAAGAAGATCCTGTGAGCAAGGCTATCCCTGAAGAATTTGAAGATAATGATAATTCACCAAGCAATCCGAAAGTTGATGAAGTCAATGTTTCCAGCCCAACCACGAATGACAGACAGCTAAGAGACAGAAGAACACTGAAGCCTCCCGAACGCCTGTCTGAGATTATGCTGGCAGAGATCGACGAACCAAAAAGTTTCTCTGAAGCAACCAAATCGGCCGAAAATCACCATTGGAAGATGGCTATGGCTGAATAAATGGAATCACTAAAAGAGAACAGAACGTGGGCATTAGTGAAGTTACCAGCTAACCATAAGCCCATTACAAATCGTTGGGTTTATAGAATCAAGCGTGATGCTGATGGCCGTATTGCACGTTACAAGGCGAGATTGGTTGTACGTGGTTTTAGCCAGAAAAAAGGAGTTGATTATAACGAAACGTTCAGCCCAGTTGCTCGCTTTGACACCATTAGGAGTTTTCTGAGCGTTTCGGCGAAAGACCGTTTGCATTTGGCACAATTTGATGTCAAGACGGCCTTTTTGAATGGCTTTCTTCAAGAAGAATCTTTATGGAGCAGCCCGAAGGTTTTCAAGATGGGACCAATCAAGTTTGCAAGTTGTTGAAGAGCCTTTATGGCTTGAAACAGTCACCAAGGTGCTGGAATCAACGCTTCAAAGATGTGCTGGTCAATTTTGGACTCCTAGAGAGCAAGGCAGATCCGTGTTTATTTTACCGACAAGACTGTGGCGAGAAGTTGATGGTGGTGCTCTACGTCGACGACGGACTGGTAGCAGCAACCCGGAAACAAGAAGTCGAAGCGTTTCTTCACCAATTGCAAAGTAAGTTCAAGATAACTATTGAACCTATTGGTTACTTTCTAAATATCCTCATTACCTACCGGGAAGATGGTTCAATTGACATTAGTCAGAAGAGGTATGCCGAGGATGTACTTAGCCGATTCCATATGGCGGAAGCGAACCCAGTTGCAACTCCAATAGACCAGTATTTGCAACAAGATGGAACTTCTGATTGCGAGTTGACAAAGGCTCCATATCGAGAAGCGGTGGGCTGCTTAATGTACTTGGCAGTCGCTACTAGGCCCGATATTGCATTTGCAGTGAGCTACGCATCGCAGTTCCTCGAGAAACCAGAAGAGCAACACTGGGGGCTAGTGAAGAGGATCCTGAAATATGTTAAGGGTTCAACGTCACTTGGTATTAAATATAAAGCAGATGACGAAGCACGAAAAATTAATATCTTCACGGATGCTGACAGCGGCGTAGGAACCGGGGGGGCAGAGGGGGCAGTTGCCCCTCCACAATTTACACTGGGGGGGCAAAGACTGTATTTTGCCCCCCCCCCATCATTCAGTTGTAATTTTTTTTTATTTATAAGTAAAATTTTTATTTTCATTCTACTTTAATCATTTTCGTAATCCTCGAACCCAGAGTAATTTGAATCTGACGTCTCACGCGAAGTCTAATATTTTACAAATACAAAATTTGTGCTGTTCAGAAGAGTATTTACTGACAGTACCGAAAATCTGTGAACAATAAAATTATTTTGAATTAACTGTTGAAACTTATTGGTAGTGCTGTTTGAAATTGAATTTAATTCCATTTTTTCGTCAATGTTTATCATTACTTTTCACCTCGAAGACGGAATTGCACAATGATATTGTCCCACTGTAAAAAATTTAAGTTATTTTTTACGCGATTTTATTTAACCGTTTGAATATTATTATTGAGTATTATTCTACTGAGTGAATTGGTCTTTGCGATTCAAGCCAATTGGGTCGTACGAAAATCAAATTGTTCGCGTCCGTACATCAATCTGCAACGAGGTTGGACCTGAAACCACTAGAACAGCCCAGAAACTGGAAGGTACCACGACGACTGGAACACTCAACCACTCCTTCGACTTCAGTGCATCTTCAGCTTAAGGACAAATTCCGCAAGGAATATTATGAGATAGTAGACATCTTGACGACAGCCTTGAAAGATCAGTTTGACCAACAGGGTCTCCACACGTTATCGATGCTAGAAGACATCCTTCTTCACGCGCTCCAAGGAAGTGTTTCACGCGTGGACATTTTTGAGGAAAGATCTGCACAGTCAGCTTCAACTGCTGAAAAATTTACCGGGAGAAGTTCCAACCTCGTGTGCTGCTTTTGCGGAGAGACTTGGCAAGGAATTTGCAATCACGAAAGCTCTTCTTCAGCAAGTAACATTGTTCCTGATCCTCGTCATGACTGTTCCTGCTTCTGCTGCATCATCAGAGCGTTCATTTAGCGCACTTCGTCGCCAGAAAACTTATTTAAGATCGACCATGACCCAGAAACGTTTGACTCATATTTTGATTCTCCACAATCCACATCCACCAAAAACACACCGCTGGTTTAAATCTGCGTGATGTTGTAAGACAGTTTGTTATTACTGTTATTAGAAATGAAGAAAGACTTCGAATTTTCGGAAAAGTATAGAATTATACAGGGTGATTTCTAACGTACGGACGAAACTGATAGGGCAACTAGAGGAGACTAAAATATAGTTTTTTTTACAATAAACTTTTGATTAAAATAGAATAACAAGAAAGATATAACGGTTTAAAGTTCTTATAAATTAACGCCCACGTATTGAGTACCGCTGAGCTTACTGTCATTTGTCGATTTGGAAATCGTTCCAAATACATACGTCGTGCGCGTTCAGCGTTTCCTTCAGCAGCTCCATACACCATAATCATGTCTACGTATTCTTCGTTAGTGAAATTAACCATTTCAGTCGAATTAATGACATAACAAATAACCTATTTAATTTTTGACGTTTAAGTTATTTTGACTTACCTACATACATGATTAGATTAAATAAATCAGCGGTTCTCAATAAACGAACACCCATGACCGAATATTTCTAAGAACAATTTAAATAGCCATGCCTTTCATCTTATAAAAAATTTAATAAAATTTTAACTGAACTTTTTTAATTACCTCTCAAATATTCTAAATTTGAATTCAAAACGGAAGTTATTATCGTATTTTATAAAAAAATGCTTAAATTTATAAGAACTTTAAACCGTTGTATCTTTCTTGTTATTCGATTATGACCAAAAGTTTATTTTAAAAAAAACTATATTTTGGTCCCCTCTAGTTGCCCTATCAGTTTCGTCCGTACGTTAAAAATCACCCTGTATACAAATTTTTGGAAAATTCTATATAAATGTTTTATTTGTTTGTTAAATAAATATTATTTGTATTATCTGTTGTTATCTTATTGTCAATATAACGTGTAATTGATTTGTTTATTTTGCATAATAGTTTTCCCATTCCCCAAAAAATTTCCTACGCTTCTGAATTTTTGCCCCCCCCACAAAAAGTTTGGTTCCTACGCCGCTGGATGCTGATTATGCAAGTGATCCTGGGTCTCGGCGTTCAGTTAGCGGCATGGTCACAATGTACAGCGGAGGAGCCATCACCTGGGGAAGCAGGCGACAACAATGCGTATCTCTGTCTACCACGGAGTCAGAATACATTGCTGCGAGCGAGGGGGCACGAGAAGCTGTCTGGCTTACAAGACTCTTCGATGAAATCTCTCCATTAGAAGATGTTCCTGTTCTTTTTGTGGACAATGCAAGTACTATAAAATTAGCCAAGAATCCTGAGTTCCACAAACGCTCTAAACATATAGACGTCAAGTACCACTATATTCGTGAGCAAGTTCAGAAAGGACAGCTGAAGATTAGACATGTATCCAGTGCAGAACAAGCTGCAGATATCCTAACAAAACATATTCCAAGAGTTCAGTTTGTACGTTTACGATCCCTGATTGGTATTTTGTAAATATATAAAATTTAAGGGGAAGTGTTAAAGTAAAATGTTTATTATATATATATATATATATATATATATATATATATATATATATATATATATATATATATATACCGGGTGTCCCAGCTCGGCCGACACATGGGAGTTTCACATGGGAAATCAGTTAATTATGAATAGTATCTCCCCAGTGCAAGATATTTACTTGAAATTTTGTATACTTATAGGAGAATATTAATTCTATGGATCACACTTATTTGAAATATGCAATTTCGTCTGCAGGGCGAGATTTATTAAATTTAAAATCTAATATTTTCGTTCAAAATCAGACAGCCATGGAAATAAAAGAAAATATTTATTTGACAGTTTAGTGAAATATCACTGATTTAAATTAAAAAAATTAAAATGTATTTTAATATTATTTAAGTTGAATTTAGTTTCTTTTTGTTAAATAATATACCAATATTACAAAAATATAAATATCTACAATGGCATATCATTAACTGTCAGAACTGTCACATAGATATTTTCTTTTATTTCCATTGCTGTCTGATTTTGAACGAAAATATTAGATTTTAAATTTAATAAACCTCACCCTGCAGACGAAATTGCTTATTTCAAATAAGTGTGATCCATAGAATTAATATTCTCCTATAAGTATACAAAATTTCAAGTAAATATCTTGCACTGGGGAGATACTATTCATACTTAACTGATTTCCCATGTAAAACTCCCATGTGTCGGTCGAGCTGGGACACCCGGTATATATATAAATATATATATATATATATATATATATATATATATATATATATATATATATATATATATATATATATATATTTGATCAACCCTGCTGTTTAATAGTTGAATAAAATTTTTTTTTCTTCCCCTTCTGTCATAATAAATATGTATATGTCAATTACATTCATTTTTGAATAAACGAGTTACAGGTTTGTTTTGCATTTTTCAGTTGGGCTAATTAAACCATATTGTGTCTTACACTCTGAGAGAACTAGTAATCCACAACAGTGCTGATCGTGATTTTGAAAGCGTTAATCTTTCACGAGGTGGTGGTGTAGTAACACTAATAAAAAAGACTTTCAATGCTATGTCAATAAACCTTGATGACTACCTACATCTCATACCGGACAATATTGATGTGATTTGTTCCAAATTAATTCTTAAAAATATAGACTTCTACATATTCACAATCTATGTTCCACCAACTATGAACTACGACACTTATAGTAATATTTTTGAATTTTTTGAAAATCTTCCGTTTTTGTTAAGTAATAATTTTATAATTGTTGGAGATTTTAATATTCCGGAATTTGTGTCTGATGATATAAATCAAAAAGTCATATTATGTAATAATTTGTTATCATTTTATAATGCCAAGCAATATAATAACATTTTTAACTCTAATAATAGACTGTTAGACTTGGTATTATCTAATGTTTCTTGCAATGTTAAATTTGATAATTCCTTATTTAATATACAGTATACGCATCATCCATCTCTTAATATTATTGTTACTTTTGAGTTTGACAAAAATATTTCTGTTGACTGCTTGCATAATGCTACATCGGAATCATTTAACTTTTCCTAAATTATATGACTTTAATATCTTAATTTAATTGGGATGGTCTAAAAATGTTTTGTGATGTAAACTCAGCCTGCGATTATTTTTATTCCAATCTTTATTCGATAATCAAAGAATGTGTTCCTTTAAAATCTCACAGAATTTTAAACTATCCGCCCTGGTTTACGTCACAAATTATAAAAGCTATTAAAAGGAAAGCTCATTTCTTAAAGATGTACAAAAAATTTCCACATAACATTCATTACTATGAAAAATATGAAAACCTTAGAACCCAAATTAAAAATGATGCAAAAAGCTCTTATAATAATTATGTACAAAATTGCGAAAACTCAATTATTACAGATCCTAATAAATTCTGGGGTTTCATTAACTCGAAAAAGAATAAATCAACTTTTCCATCTACTTTGAATTTTAATGATCAATTGTATAATAATCCATCTGATATTGCACAAGCTTTTGCAACTTATTTTCACAGTGTATATTCGCCTCCGTCGAATGATCCTTTACCTGAAATAATTCCGACTTCAAATATTCCTACATTACTCAACGTTATATCTCCTAAGGAAATTGAATCTGTATTAAATAAGCTAAAACCTAATCTATCATGTGGACCGGATTTAATACCTAATTTAATAATTAAAGACTGTGCTTATCCATTTTCTCTCGCCCTGTTTCACATATTTAATTTGGCAGTTCAAACGAATGTATTTCCTGATGTTTGGAAAATTGTACGCGTAACTCCCGTAAATAAGTCTGGTGATAAATCCTGCATTCAGAATTACAGACCTATTGCGATTGTGTCTAACTTTAGTAAAATATTTGAAAGCATAATCTACAGGTCAATATACAGTCAGGTAAGAAACCAACTATCCTACCGTCAGCATGGTTTCATATCAAAAAGATCAACTACGACAAACCTTTGTTACTTTACTAATTTCATTTCTTCCGCCTTAGATACCAATGTTCAAGTTGATACAGTTTATACAGATTTTGCTAAGGCTTTTGGCAGAATAGATCATAACATCTTAATTCATAAACTAAAGTTTTTCTCTGTATCTCCGTCACTCACATCTTAGATTTCATTTTATTTAAATAATAGGAAGTTTTTAGTTCACTTTTTAGGAAAACAGAGTTCTTACTTTGATGTTCCTTCTGGTATTCCTCAAGGATCTAACCTTGGCCCAGCGGCGTAGGAACCGGGGGGGCAGAGGGGGCAGTTGCCCCTCCACAATTTACACTGGGGGGGCAAAGACTGTATTTTGCCCCCCCCCCCCCATCATTCAGTTGTAATTTTTTTTTTATTTATAAGTAAAATTTTTATTTTCATTCTACTTTAATCATTTTCGTAATCCTCGAACCCAGAGTAATTTGAATCTGACGTCTCACGCGAAGTCTAATATTTTACAAATACAAAATTTGTGCTGTTCAGAAGAGTATTTACTGACAGTACCGAAAATCTGTGAACAATAAAATTATTTTGAATTAACTGTTGAAACTTATTGGTAGTGCTGTTTGAAATTGAATTTAATTCCATTTTTTCGTCAATGTTTATCATTACTTTTCACCTCGAAGACGGAATTGCACAATGATATTGTCCCACTGTAAAAAATTTAAGTTATTTTTTACGCGATTTTATTTAACCGTTTGAATATTATTATTGAGTATTATTCTACTGAGTGAATTGGTCTTTGCGATTCAAGCCAATTGGGTCGTACGAAAATCAAATTGTTCGCGTCCGTACATCAATCTGCAACGAGGTTGGACCTGAAACCACTAGAACAGCCCAGAAACTGGAAGGTACCACGACGACTGGAACACTCAACCACTCCTTCGACTTCAGTGCATCTTCAGCTTAAGGACAAATTCCGCAAGGAATATTATGAGATAGTAGACATCTTGACGACAGCCTTGAAAGATCAGTTTGACCAACAGGGTCTCCACACGTTATCGATGCTAGAAGACATCCTTCTTCACGCGCTCCAAGGAAGTGTTTCACGCGTGGACATTTTTGAGGAAAGATCTGCACAGTCAGCTTCAACTGCTGAAAAATTTACCGGGAGAAGTTCCAACCTCGTGTGCTGCTTTTGCGGAGAGACTTGGCAAGGAATTTGCAATCACGAAAGCTCTTCTTCAGCAAGTAACATTGTTCCTGATCCTCGTCATGACTGTTCCTGCTTCTGCTGCATCATCAGAGCGTTCATTTAGCGCACTTCGTCGCCAGAAAACTTATTTAAGATCGACCATGACCCAGAAACGTTTGACTCATATTTTGATTCTCCACAATCCACATCCACCAAAAACACACCGCTGGTTTAAATCTGCGTGATGTTGTAAGACAGTTTGTTATTACTGTTATTAGAAATGAAGAAAGACTTCGAATTTTCGGAAAAGTATAGAATTATACAGGGTGATTTCTAACGTACGGACGAAACTGATAGGGCAACTAGAGGAGACTAAAATATAGTTTTTTTTACAATAAACTTTTGATTAAAATAGAATAACAAGAAAGATATAACGGTTTAAAGTTCTTATAAATTAACGCCCACGTATTGAGTACCGCTGAGCTTACTGTCATTTGTCGATTTGGAAATCGTTCCAAATACATACGTCGTGCGCGTTCAGCGTTTCCTTCAGCAGCTCCATACACCATAATCATGTCTACGTATTCTTCGTTAGTGAAATTAACCATTTCAGTCGAATTAATGACATAACAAATAACCTATTTAATTTTTGACGTTTAAGTTATTTTGACTTACCTACATACATGATTAGATTAAATAAATCAGCGGTTCTCAATAAACGAACACCCATGACCGAATATTTCTAAGAACAATTTAAATAGCCATGCCTTTCATCTTATAAAAAATTTAATAAAATTTTAACTGAACTTTTTTAATTACCTCTCAAATATTCTAAATTTGAATTCAAAACGGAAGTTATTATCGTATTTTATAAAAAAATGCTTAAATTTATAAGAACTTTAAACCGTTGTATCTTTCTTGTTATTCGATTATGACCAAAAGTTTATTTTAAAAAAAACTATATTTTGGTCCCCTCTAGTTGCCCTATCAGTTTCGTCCGTACGTTAAAAATCACCCTGTATACAAATTTTTGGAAAATTCTATATAAATGTTTTATTTGTTTGTTAAATAAATATTATTTGTATTATCTGTTGTTATCTTATTGTCAATGTAACGTGTAATTGATTTGTTTATTTTGCATAATAGTTTTCCCATTCCCCAAAAAATTTCCTACGCTTCTGAATTTTTGCCCCCCCCACAAAAAGTTTGGTTCCTACGCCGCTGCCTTGGCCCCCTTCTGTTTTTACTTTTCATCAATGATATTTCATTTATATTTGAAAGTGAAATTCTAATGTTTGCTGAAGATATTAAAATCTTTCGTATTGTATCGAATCCATCAGATTGTTTGGGGCTTCAAGATGACCTACAAACCTTAGAAAACTGGTGCCGAATGAATAATCTCGACCTCAATAAATGTAAGGTGATGACATATACGAAGAAGAAGACTCCTATATCTTTTCATTATTATTTATGCAATCAGGTTCTGGATAAATGCGAAACAATTTGTGATCTTGGTGTAATATTTGACTGTAAATTGACTTTCATACCGCACATAAAATCGATTACATCGGCAGGCAACAGAATGCTCGGATTTATTATCCGTAATACGCGTTCATTTCTTAATATTCAGGCAATTTTCTCACTTTATTTCTCCTTAGTAAGGTCTAAACTAGAGTACTGTTCACTAATTTGGGATCCACATTATGATATTCATAGTAAACTAATTGAATTCGTACAAAAGAAGTTTTTGAGATATATTTACTTTAAAATTATGAGGACATATCCTGATCATCGACTTCCTTATGAAGGTGTACTTAATATTTTTAATGTTAAATCATTACAATTTAGGAGACGTTTCAATACTGGAGTACATGTCTCTAAGTTAGTTCATAACACCGTCGATGATCCTATATGCCTAAGTTCCTTGAATTTCTTTGCTCCAGTGATTAATACACGCTCGTCCCATACTTTCTATATTCCTACTGCTAGAACTAATGCTCAAATGTATTCACCGATAATTCGTATGTGTTAATTAACAAACAGAGAATTTATACAAAAACTTAAACAAAGTTATACATTGTAAATTTGTGAATTTCACTTCTGATCTTACACTACAGTTTAATCGAGAACAAGATGAACTACAATGTCAGTTTTAAACATCGATGTTATTTACAAATTAATATTATGTGGCGATTCTATTGGGATGTTGGATCTATAAACACAGATCTAATATTTCCACCACATTTGGTGCAGTTTCTTCTTTGTACTTTGTCAAAATTAGTCACATTATCCGCCTATAAACAATAGTTACATTTATATGGCGTATCAACATAACTAAACTTATTTATTTTACCTTTATATACTGCATCTCCTACACTCATGGGACGCGTATTACCATTTTATCGGGTAAATGAATAAATAATACGGATAAAAATTTAATGTTGTACATATAACTACATAGGTTCAAATGGAATGTTTTCCCTATCTCGGTGTTGATAGTGCTGCCACCCATTATCAGTGAATTTTCCCAATACTCTGTTTTTAAACTATAGACAGTAACTAGAAATTCTAGTGAGAAAATCAAAGCCTGTGATTGGCTGCTCGGCTGCTGCGCCATTTAACCAGACAAAATTTCAAGTTAACCTTCTCAAATGTAACTGAAACGCATATACCTGTTACTAATAGGTATATGCTGAAACGTCAAACTCTCAGCAGTTGTCAAATCACTTGTTGAATTTGCACGTGTTTTTTGTTTCATTTCTCTTTTTGTGATATTTTACGATTAAAACCAGTTATTTTCAGAACTACTAGTATTTCACTAACGCTCTGATGTAAATGTGACTTCGTCTAGTGCTGTCTATAGTTTAAAAACGAAGTATAGTGGAGATAGAGATAGAGGCGGACTGGCAATGTTTGGGCCCACTGGGAAATACATATTTCTAGCTCAGCTCCAATAGAAAATTTGGAAAGTGAAAATAAATACTATACTTGTTGCTGTGACGAGTCAAATTCATTTGTTGTCGTAGAATGCATACTTTTATTATTTCAGTAATTTTCTACCGGTGATTGTATTTTGTTAGGAGGATTAACTTTGATGACGATGGCTTCTCAAATTTTATGATAACTAATATATTATTCAAATTCAGACTTTGGCATAATTTCAATTTCGGGGTTTATTGTTACTGTAACTATTCGCGTGTCCCTTGCCTGCCATTCTCAAAAATAACCGGAACTGCAACGATATTTCCAGCTACCGTCTTTGGCTCCGGTTTCCAAAACAATAATTTCAGATGTTTTGGATCTGTTCCCGCAGCTTGAAGTTTAGCAGCATTTTTTTTTTCTCAAGTTCCCAGCCTCGTCTTTTTCTCTTTTGTCCATTTTCAACAAATACAGTGTCAGTATTCCTACATATTCAAAAAAATAACTTCTATTTCTTTATATTAGTATATACTTTCAACTATTAATGCCTTTTTGTTTTTGTACTTACTGACTTGCAACTATTTTATTATCATAGCATCAATCAGAGTCGTGTAACATAAATGCTGCTTAAATGAGTGACATTTAGCTCGTTTTGTCCTGCCATCTCTTGGTTGATCCCCAGAAGCTTATGAGAAATAATAATTCAGTTAGCCTTAATTTTTATATAAAACCATACAAAGCATTTGATTTTTTGTAAATAAATTAAACTTAAGGAAGATTGACAAAATTGACAACGTCAAAATATAATTTTGTGTACTGCAATAATGAAAAGCATTTTTAAGAAAATTTTGCGAAATATGGCTCATTTTAAGATGTGAAACGAATGGAAGTTGAAATGATAAAGAATCTCGCAAAAAAAATGTTTGTGGTATAAAGATTTATAACCGAACAGTTAGATATTGCCAGAAGAATAATACAAAAGATAAAAACCGAAAATTTATAGAAATTATATGTTCACTAAATACGCAATGTTAATTTTTATTTAAAAAATAATACTTTAATGCGACTATGCAATATTAGATTTTAAATTAAGAAACAAATATTTGTATTCACTGTACCTTTTTATCTCGCTTTTTATATTCTCTAGGTTAAAAGAAAAACGTAAATAGTTATAAATTATAGACGTTCGCAAACAAAGTATGTGAATTATAATTTTTGTCCACTGCCCTTTTTCAACGAAAATAATTATATAATTAATTTAAGAGAGAATTATTGTGATCACAGCATTGACTTATAGATTCACATATTATCATCATCAAAATTGGAGAAGCAGTTATAACATTTAATATATAAATGGAAATGTAATAATATTGTTTAAATAAATTATATATAAAAATGAAATAATTGTTTGTTTTGTCAAGTTACTCTAAAAAATAGAACAATTTTTTATTGTTTTTATTTTATAAATTCAAAATTTATGTAATATAGTTCACTTCAACCTAATGAAATTTGTGAAATAGATTACCAACATTAGAAATAGAATAAGAACAAAAACAAACATTTTATTTTAACATATAAATAAGATTAACAATTCTGTGCTATTAATTACAGAATATATAATAAAGATACCTAGAATCTGATGTAAGTATCAAAATTATCTAAATTTAGAATATTTTAAAAGCATGTTGACGTATTTTATTCTGATTATTATTTCTAACGCATTAAAGGCCATCTGTTAGTCTGTACACAAACTATTTTTTTCTTCCCTAGGGAATTGTAGGTCTGGACCGACAAATGTCTATAATTGACATTTAAAAATAATAGTTTACAGGTAAATTATAACATACGAATCTTTTTATATGTGTAAAGCATGATTTAAATTTCGCGCTCCACATTATTCCCTCGCTACACGCCGAACACCTTTGAAAGGAAAGTCAACGGATTGTTGCTACTTTGGTACAGATTTTCAGAGATAATTTTGAAGTTGACAATCATAGTTATTCTTTCTACTTGTGAAAAATGTCAGTTCATTTCATTTTACTGAAGTGAAGTTTTTTATATTTTTAAATAATTTCAAATTTGTTTGAATATCATTTTGCGTGCACTGCTGCCATCTATTACAGACTATATAAAACACGTTAATTAGTTATATACTCTTTATCAAAACCTAATTATATGTACTGTTATTATTATTAGTGTATTGTATAATAATAACTTTAGCTATTACAAATACTCTGTATTTTTCAAATTTAAAAAATTCAATCAGATGTTTTGAAGGTCACTAAAGTCACGTGACTGATAGTGCCGTATAACCTCAATATGCGGTAAAATAAATTATTTTTTAATTTCATTTATATTTATTAAATAAAGGTACAACATTAACATCTTTTGATTTCTATATAAATAATAAATTTATTTTAGATGACATTTTCTAAAGTTTTATATCCAGTTGTAAGGTATCGACAGCTTTTTTCAGAGAGTAGGCAAATTGTAATTATAAATTCCCTAATAAGATGTAAAAGTCATCAAGAAAATACAAGTGCTGTATCACAAACTACAAAGTCAGATTTAGATACCAATGTTAAACCAATTGGAGAGAAGGTTAAAGAAACCACTAAAACTGTTTCATATTTGGGTGTAATTTTACTTGGAGTTGGTGTTACCGCAACTCTGTTTTATGCAATTTTTAGTGAACTATTCTCTAGCAATAGTCCTAATAATATATACTCAAGAGCAATGAAACGATGCATTCAAGATACAAGAGTAGAAGATAAATTAGGATATCCAATTACAGCTTTTGGGGAAGAAACGAGAAGAGGTCGAAGACAACATGTTTCTCATGTTATATATGAAAAAGATGGAATAAAACATATGAGGATGAAATTTTATCTTCAAGGAAGTAGACATAAGGGTACAGTTCAACTAGATATGGCTGAAGTAAGGTCAAGAATACAATCATTTATAAAATATGTTAATTTTTATTTTTGTTTAGAATTCATCAGGAAAATACGAATATAGATTTTTATTTGTGGAAGTAAATGATTTAGCAGGTACTACAATTGTGTTAGAAGACAATAGAAATATTGCACAAACACAGAATTCATTTTTATAATTACATGTATTCAAATTTATTTTATGATACATTGTTTGATTGTGAATTATCTTTATAGTACAGAACTAGTTTATTTGTAAATACATAGTTTTCAATTTTATTTATTATCCATCTAACTGCTACAAATACTGCTAAATACTGAATCCAGGCAAATTTTATTACTTGCCAGAAATTGGGTTTGTAAAGTATCAATTGTTCGGAGTATCTCAGATGAATATCTAAGGTAAATGTTGTGCTACTGCCAGATATCCAAGTGATATAAGAGTGATTAATTTTTGTAGATACTAAAAAATATTAAATTTTGTATAAATAATTTGCCTAATAAAGTATGATATACTTACTATTACGTCTGAAGTGTTCTTCTACGAAATTCGATAAATCGAATTTGTCTTTTTCTATTAAAGATGAATTGTAATCCGTATAAATTCTATGTGAATAACACGGTATTGGTGAATTTTGAACAAGAGAAATATCACCAATAAATTTTAATTTTATTCCTGGACTTAAATGTGAATATTGTATTACAGCTGCTGATTGCATTTGCATTGGGCAAGTATATATTTTATAATCTAACGGTAATATTATTGTTATGGATTGAATTTTTAAATTTTCTTCATCGTCCACTGTGAGACTAAAATATAGTTCATCATTTACTCCGTCATAATTATGATCAATTTCCCGAACCTAAAAATAAAATTATTTTAATAAAGAATATTATATTAAAACTTTCAATTTTACTTTTATTGTTGAACACTTATCACTTTGGTGATTAAAAAGTTTGTCTTTAAAATTAATTACATTACTGCATATTTTAGGAGAATTTAAATAAGTTGTTTCTGCCATGAAAATGTACTCGTATTTGAATTTAATATAGGGTTGTTCATAAAAAATGTCTCTTTTTTTCCAGAACCCTGAAATATAGAAATATACATATATAAAGAATTAAAAATAAGTTATATATTTACCATTTGAATTATATGCTAAAATAAAAGGCAATATTATTGATATAAGTTTAGTGAAAATTATAAAAAATGTAGTTTTAGAACATAAAGTGCTTTTGTATTTTGTTAAATTATATGTAGAATAAATTACTAAACTGACCATTTCTATTTGAAACGACAAACGGTAACAATGAACATGTTACGACAACTTCACAACTAGTATTTAGACCGGCATATTCGTGAATTGCCATGGTAACGTAACAATTACAACATTACGATATACGAATTTATTATACGTACTGCCCAACTGCTTCCTTTTCCATGCTTGGTTGATTAATTTAGTATAATAAGAAAAAAGTTGCTAGTATTAAATTAAGGGATTTTATTAGTACTTAAAGTATTAGGAAATACGTTGACAAAACTCAATATTTAAGGAAAAAAAGATGCAATATAATTATTTAAAATTAATGAATAATTTAATTCTGTAATTTAAAATTTTCAATTTAAATTATTACTAATAACTATGATATGATACAGGAACAGTTTATATATGTATATGCTCTAAAATAAGACGCCATATGAAGATTCAAAGTTATTTCTTTCAAAAATAAAACTGTTTGAAATATGTATAAAAAAATGGTTTATTTAATTTAATATTTAACACCTGCTTGTTGCTAAATTTGTTTTTTCACTTGTACCCTACTCATTCACTTTTACCATTGACATAAAAATAAATGGAATATGGAAAATAATCAGACAGGTAGTCAGTTGATATAGTTTATTTTTAAGCCGACATTTCGATTTCACAGAAATATTTTTCAGGTAAAAAGTGCGTAGTAACAACTCGGATCAAAAATGAACTCCAGATTCGCAGTCGTCATAGGCGTGCGCACAGTGGGTTCCATGGGTGCCGTGGCACCCCTAATATATTACTAATATTATAATGTTTATAAATGTTAAAATGAAATACATACATAATTTTTTCCGGTCAGGTCAAGGCAAATATATTTATTATTCTCTCGTAATTCATATAATTAGTTACACTGTTTCTTTTCTATTTGGGATATTAATTGTATCTTTGAATAATTTGTATTTCTACCAAATTTTCTAAGATTGTGACAATATGATATTTTCAAAATATATAGTGTGAAGTAATAATAGTAAAATAAATGGATTCACTTACATTTAATACTTTGTTTTATAAAAATCATTATGAAATTTAATTCTGGCACGTTATAGCGCAACAACTATTAGTATTTATTTCCAATAAATTCATGGCTTTTATTTTATTACTTCTGATTGTTCCACATATATCATATTCACCCAATCAGATTGCTTTATTTGATGGCCATAGGTAATTTTTTTAATTAAATTAAACAAAAAAAATACATAGTTTCTTTCATTCCCATTAAAATTTAAAAGTAAGATTGTGATATTGTTTGTCAAAATCAAAGTACGTAACTAGAAACGTTCAAAAACTTCTAAAACTACACTCTCGTGATCATGCTAAACCTAGAGTATACCAATACTCTATACACTAATTTTTGAACGTACCCCTGATCCCTACATAATACGGGGCTAGGGTATAGCATATGAAAAAGTAAAAGAAATCCAATTTCGCGGCCGTTGTCATGGTAGCGGCCGCGAAATTGGGTAAACAATCATTTTGACACTTAGCTCACTAAAAGTAGAAATTGATCGTTTCGTATTTAGTTACATTATTTAACTCTGGAGGAGTTGAAATATCGCTATCACTACTTGTATCTTGCAACATTTTTATGATTTTTTCTAAACTAATAAAAATTATTGTTTTGTTTATCACTTGTCATTTCCATAGCTATTTTGAAAGCCGACTTTCAATTTACAATGAAACTGTTTAAAATTGATAAAATTTGTAATTATATATTTATTACGGTTGTACAAAAAATATTGTGTACCCTTGTCCTTGTTATTATGGGTTCTAAATAGCATACTTCTTTCCGGAAGAAGTCGCACGTGTCTGCCTGTATTTTCAAATTTGCATCTCAAGTTTTTGGAAAATTTTGGTGATGTTTTCAGAATGTTCTTGAATGCTAGTACCTAGTACGATGATGTCGTCTAAGTAGACAAAACAAATCTTATTAATATGATCACGGAGGACATAATTCATGAGCCTTTGGAACATAAATGGGGCGTTTTTGAGCCCAAAAGGCATATGGGTGAATTCGTATTGGACACTGTTGGTGTTAAAAGCCGTTTTTTCAATATCTGTCAGGTCCATTTCGATTAGATAAAACCCGCTCATGAGATCAATGGTTGTAAAATAACAACTCTTGCCTAGTTTATCCAGAATATCGGTTGTATTGGGGAACTTGTCGTCTATAGTTTTCTCATTTAATCGACGATAGTCTATCACCGTTCCATATTTTTATTGTTCCGAGGCGTCACTTTTTTTTGGTACTACCCAAATCGGGGATGATCATGGGGAATACAATGGTTGGTTTATATTATCTGATAATAATTTAGAAATCTGATATTCGACTTCCTCTTTATAAATCTCCGGATATTTGTAATTATGAGAATAGACAGTTATTTCGTCACTGGTTCTAATGCGATGTTTAATTTTGCTTGTAAAGGTTAATTTTTTATTGTCTTTAGGTATTATGCCATTAAATTTATTTAATAATTTTATTACTTCTTCCTTTTCTTCATCGTTTAAGTGCTCAATATTAATGTTTGTATCAATTATTGTTTCCATATTAAATACTGTGTGTTTTGAATTTTGATCAAAATATTTTTAAACCATTAAAACCGAGTAGAATCTGAAAACTGGAGTGAAAGTTATATAAATAACAATTTAATTCATATATATATATATATATATATATATATATATATATATATATATATATATATATATATATATATATATATATATATATACAGGGTGTTTGGCGGAAGGCCGGCACCCAGAATATTTCGTTCATTTTGAAAGATACAAGAAAATGTTAAGGAGCAAAGTTAAACTAGACAAAGGGACTCATAAAATGGCCGTAGTAACAATTTTGTGTCACTTCCGGTTTTAGCGGAAATGTGTCCAACTTTAATTCTAGCATAGGGAATCGGTATTTTTATATTTTTTTTCGAAATATACATAAAATTAGCTTTATAATGATACCAAAATATCATTGTTTTATTGCAACCATTTCAAAATGGCGACACTTTATTTTTAAAATATTTACCAATAAAAATTCATAAAAAAATTGATCATAGCCAGCTATTTGAGATTTTGTTACCTGAAACCAAACAAATAATGTCAAAAAATATTAGATCTACCTTTCCTGGCGATGTAGTGGCAAAATTTGTTATATGTGACAAATTGTGCAGAAAATGACGGCGGCCATTTTGAGTATTTTTAATTTTAATTTTGTATGTTATTTTTAGTAAGAGTTTTTGTATTGTGTTGATTGTTATAAGGTATTTTAAACATTTTTATTTTTCGTTAATTACCTATAGTTGTAAGTGCATAAATATGAAAATAAATTGTCGCCATTTTGAAATGGTTAAAGTAAAACTATGATATTTTGGTATCATTGCAAAGCTAATTTTATGTACATTCCGAAAAAAAATATAAAAATACCGATTCCCTATGCTAGAATTAAAGTTGGAGCCATTTCCGCTAAAACCGGAAGTGACACAAAATTTGTACTAGGATCATTTTATGAGTCCCTTTGTCTAGTTTAGCTTTGTTCCTTAACATTTTCTTGTATCTCTCAAAATAAACGAAATATTTTAGGTGCCGGCCTTTCGCCAAACACCCTGTATATATATATATATATATATATATATATATATATATATACAGGGTGATCATGCGAGAATGAACCAATTATCTCCGTTATTAAGGGAGATAGCGAGTATCTTCTTATAAGCTAATTTACTATAGATAACATGGGCTATAAGATGCGGTAGTTAAAAGTGTTCTATTACTTCCGGTTCCGGAGTATCTGATATCAACTTTGAAATTTCAAATGGCACATACTACTTTATTTTATATTTTTGAAAAGTACACAAAATTTTGTTTACAATGGTGGTAAATAAGTAGTATGTTATGTTAATAAAAAATAAAATGGCGGGCGTTTAAAATATTTTATTAAATAAGTGTTTACTGTTTGAGATTTGGTTGTTTCTAGTTCATGGATGATGTGATATTTAAGATTAATTTCATCATCTTGTACTAAATTTAGTGACAGACAGGCTTAACATAATTGAGAATTGCAAATATGAAAGTTTGAATAAGAGTCACAAGTAAAGAATTACCTCACAAGCAGTACAACAGGGGTCCATGGAACTCCAGTTTGAGTCTTGAGATTATGCTACACTTTTGCACTCTTGGCGAGCCGCGGCTAGCTTTTCGACGTGGAGTCGGTCGTTCGGGTTAGACTCCCAGTAGCAAGCAAAAATCGCTCTAAATAAGTGTGAAATCAACTGATTTATGAACTACTAAATAATGTAATTATTTACTCCAAATATGGTTCAATTTAGCATAATACAAAATACATAAAAATAAAGAATCGAAATAAAAATGAAGTTTGCATAGCTAGAGGTTGGTGGCGTTGTCCGATAGACTCGCTGAAACGACAGCGTACCGTGCTGCCAACTCTCGAATTCCCCCAAGGGGTAACGGTCTCGAATCGAACAAATAACGACGAAAGCCAATGTGGATGAACGATTTGTATCCACAACGACTTAAAGTCTTCACGGACTTTAAAGATGGTCTGGGTTTCTAAAAATTCCGTTTGGTTCTCAATAAATTCAATAAACTGGTTCCCCAAGAACGACAGAAAAAAACCAAATATTACGAAATAAAACAAAATCCAATAAGATAGGATAAAATAAAAGCCTGAAAAGAGGTTATGATTAGACTCAATACTGTAAGTAGGTACGCCTCTGATTGACTAATTAGATTGAGATGCAACATACAAAAATTTAAATAAAAAAAATCGAATGAAATGAATAAACTGCTGGTTCTAATTTAAAATACTGACTCTAAATTGAACTAAATGACTTTACTTATAAATTTGAGACTGAAAAATTAGACTTTAATGTCAAATAATTACCTGAGATAAAATGCGGCCTGAAGTATTTAAAATAGTTTAGAGATCCACAAATCCGGCTAACTGCCGCAGAATAAACAACTCTAAAAACGATCGTAACGTTGCTAAATTGATCCAGAGCAATCTGATGATGCAAATTTACAATTCTAAATTTCCAAAAGAGCAACACAACCAGATCTCATAAAAGCTATTTTATGACTAACTTAAAAATCTACGCGAAGTTAAGATGCTTTAACAAGAAAAGATTGGCGGTACTCAACGTCTTCTGAGTCAAATCGCAACCCCGATGACCAGAACTACACCATCGCCGAGTGGGTGACGGAAATAGAAGGCGAAATAAAATAAAATAAAATAAAACCGAAACAATTAGTGGGAATCAGAGCCGAGTTCCTGCAGAATGCACGCGACTTTCACACGTCCCCATGCAGATGTAAAGTCCAATGCTATGCAACGCCTTAGGTTTCAGGCATTTACATCAGCGCCGTGGTTCAATAACAGCTCCACTATATCTGCATGTCCACCGCTGGCTGTCCAGTGCAATGCTGTCCAGTCGTAGTCGTTCACAACGCGTACATCGCTGCCTCCCTCCAGCAAAAGTTTCACTACATCTGCATGTCCACCCTCGGCTGCCCAGTACAGTATTGTCCTGTCGTCGCCGTCCACAGCGCGGACATCTCTGTCTCCCTCCAGCAGAAGTTTCAATACATCTGCATATCCACGCTCGGCTGTCCAGTGCAATGCTGTCCAGTCGTAGTCGTTCACAACGCGGACATCGCTGCCTCCCTCCAGCAAAACTTTCACTACATCTGCATGTCCACGCCGGGCTGCCCAGTGCAGTGCTGTCCAGCCGTCGCAGCAGAAATCGCATTGTGTCGTAGGGACATCCTTATGTACCCCCACTGCTACAGAAAGTAGTTTAGTTTCGTGTAGCATTTTTTATTCTGCTGGAGATGTCATTCAAAAACGAGGTCACACATTCTAGGCAGCCAAACCTTACTAAAAATTGTAATATTTTTTTAAAATTTTGATAATGAAAATTGATGTTGAGTACATTAGTGAAGAGGTATAATATTTGCGTATCATTTTAATAACAACTATTTTGTTCTCACCTGCATGACTAAATATTGCATCACGATGTATACTATAGGAGTTCTTGTTTTGCAGGGCCCACTCTAAACATTTGCTGTAGCAATTGGCTTTAATTTCTTCTTTTTTAAATTTTAGTACTTTCTCAAAATGTCTTGACACATTCTATGAATTTTGAAACAAGTATTAGACTCTTCCAAAATAATATCCTTTGTAGTTCTCAAAAAATGATTTTTTTACTGTAAGCGCGCTTCTATCTATCAAACCACTGTCGGATTCTCCGCGCATGCCTAATATTTCTTTAACCTCTTCGATGAGTATTATATCCGGGTCCAAGTGTGCGCATACACACAGCAACATGTTCGTAATTCTATTTTACTTTTCCCCTGCGACCGGCCAGCTGGTCATCTTATCCACCATACCAAAAATCGCTGGACTTATAGTAGTCTTGCTATACGATGAGTCCACACTCCACAGAAGCCTCAATGCATTTTTCTTACATTTGTAATTGTGATTGACATTTTCAATTATTTCCTCAATCTGATTTTTGTCTAATCTTTCATATAGTGCATCCCTCAAAATTTCCTGGAAAATTATGAATGGCGTGTCTTTGGATACTGGCTTTAGCTCGACAGTTGCCACATCATCTCCTCACCTGGCGTACTGGCTAGTTACTAGCAACAGGAAGTTGGCTGTATCTGGAGGGAGGTATTTGCTAACACTTCTCCGCGTTGTCCAGCAGGTCTAAACAAGTATCACTTTTAAAAGTTTTAAATGAGATCTTCAACTTTTCGTACTTTTGCACCAAGTTGCCGGTAGTTTTACCGTAGCCAGCCAGGCCCGAGACAACGACTTTTCTCTTCCGTCCAACAAGGAACAATTGGTCCAGTGTTTCTACAACATCTTCCCTGGATTGGAACACCGAGGAGGGACGTGATACGTCCAGCTCGGTAAATTGTTCCAAAAGAAGAGATTTGTGTAGTGCCACCTGAAAAATAATAACATAAACATACAATATACAAAGAATTTGATGTCAGTTTTTTTTGTTACAAATAACTGTTTTATTACTTTTTTTATTTTTTTAATATTTCCTTTATTATGTAACTCGACAAAATGGAATAACTGTCACACTATTCATATTGAAATATGTAAAATCATAGTATAGGCTAACTGTTTGTAATATATTATGCTACGCGCTCCACACAGTCGTGTGTTATTGTAGCTCTTACGCATCCAAGATGACAAGGAATGCGGCCGCCAGCCTTTAGACAGTGGAGAAGGGGGTGGTTTAAATTATAAAATATAATAGGGCGCTACGTGGTTCTTGTCAAAAAAGGAAACCTGGTATACAACCACGAAAATACGAATCTGTGAAGGATAAGCGAAAGATACTACTAGATAAATTCAATAAACAAATAGATCTCCGTTTAAGCTTAAAATGTAAGATATATATTAAATATTTAAGTATTACAGTTAATGTTTCGAAATAAATTGTCGAAAAAATAATTAGAATTTTAAAGCGTTTATGGTAACAAATATTATAAATGAACAATATAACTCATGCGAGATATGTTCGAAATGCAATGACAATAATAAGGAAATAAACTGTGTCAAATAGGGAATGCGTAGCGCGCGAACGAGCGAGGACTTCGAATGTTCAAATAACTTAACCGTTAAAGATAATACGCAACAACAGGCGCAATACGGGTGGTTGGTCGACCAATCAGGGTACTGAGAGCGTAACAAGCGTCGAAATAAGTTAAATTTAGTCCTAACCCCATATACCTATTAGTAATATACCGCTGATCCCCTCCCTATCTTCCCAATGTAATTGCCATACGTTCAAGAAAGCGTAATAGAGATATATCTTGCATCGCACACAGCTGTTACAGTGCACTTGGTGCGCATGCTCATCACCCAAGCACAGATCTAACTAACAGATCCGCAGCGTAAGGTAATGAAATGTGCTTAGAAAATATACTTGCTTTTATTCATCATAGATGGTGCAAGGAGCGCTGAAATGCTTTGAAAAGTAGTTTTGAATAATGAACGTTTTGTTTTCCCTACAAACTGTTGCCAATACTTACATTCGCGGAGTCACCGCATGCGGCTAGCTAGCTACCTGTTTCATATAAACAAGAAATTTGTTTTAAAATCGTTGTTGAACATCAAGAATAGAAAAATATGAAACAAAAGTAAAAATTAAAAAATTAGGTATTTATGTTTTGATTACAATTTGCTTTTTATTATTACACACATTCTTTATTCATATAATTGAAAATTTACTGCTTACAAATTCTAATATAAAATTTATTTACTTTACATATAGGTTCGGTAACAACATAACATAGATATGAATAATTTTATTTTTTGTCGTTTTTGATAAAAATAATTCCTTTTGTTTAATTTATGTAAATTTTGATAAATTTATTGATATCAGTCGTATTCCGTTAGAAAATCCTTTAAAAAAATTGAAAAAATTCTATTTATGTCACTTTTTTCTTTTAATTTTCTTTCTAATATTCATATATTTTACATTGTTGAAAACAGAAAAAAAGACTACTTAACGGTCAGCTAACTTTGAGTACCATATGAAAATTGAAAATTGGTATGAATTTCTCGGAAACGGTATGACAAAAATTTTGAGTAGTGCAGTGAATTCGTCGATAAAAAGTGTTTCAATAATGTGCAAGTTAAAATATTTTATGTACTGAAATAAAAAAGTTATAAGCAAAAAACGAAAATTGAAAAATTTACATTTTTGTTTATATCTAGCCACCTATGCATATTTTGGGAAAAACAAAAACATGTATAAAATGATCCTCACATGAGGTAACTTTTGTCTAATTTAACCGACTTCGTATCTCTTATAGTTCTCGAGATCCTCATGCTTAAACACTTATTTTGGTTATCCTATATATATTTGCATTGGTTCATCATAAAAGGATTGATTCAAAGAAAATCGCATTGTTTGTTTGCAGATAGGTTCAAGTATGCTAAAGTTTTGTTCATTGTTGTATTCTTAGTGTTTTAGTAACAATGGATATATACTATCGGATAAATAATTATAGTCAATCGGATATAAACATCAAATTAAAGCCTGAAGATTCCTCTTTAACATGAATAAAAACAAACATATGTTAGACAGTGTAATATTCCAAGTGATCAACATTTTATGCTGCTTTTTTCTTTACATGCTTATTAAACTTAATATTACTCTTAAACTATATGACCAAAAATTTGATTTTTGCATATATTATTCTTTATGCAGTATACTTTTAAACAGTATATTTACACTTGTATCATAATAATTGTTTATTTAACATAATTAAAGTAATATATTTTCTAGAAACTACTCAACGGTTTTACTTAAAATTAAAATAAGTTATTTGAAACATCAAATCTAAGAATATTTTATTAATTTTACAAAGGAAACGAAACTGTTTAATAAATATTAATAATTTACATGGCCGCGTGTTTAAAATGTTGCAATATAACTTTAAAAATTATTATACATATTAAGTCACGTATATTTTTTTATATTTTGTGTTTAAGTATCATTAAAAATATTCATATTTAAAAGCGATATTACGAATAATAAATTAAATACTATCATTTTGTTTTTATTACAATATAAACAACACTATGACACTTTTTTACCGTGTGTTATTTGTACGTTACTTTTCTAAAAAGATGTATTTATAATATTCAAAATTTGAAAATAATAGTACATGTTCATTAGTAATTTAAAATTAAAAATGATATTCAAATTCGTATCAAAAGATGCTGTATGTTTTTACATTTATTCTATTATTTTTCAAATTGCTGTACTTCAAAAATCCTTATCTTTCATAAATATATATCAAGAAATGAATGATGATCATTTTAAAGTTAACAGCAATTTTTTAGATGGATTATTATAGAATATATTCACGTTCAAAATGAATTGACTGTAATTATTTCTCCGATAGTAGTGTTATTTATTAATTTTATTTGGTCATTTTTTTGTTTATTAAAATTGGAATAAAAGACGAATAGATGATGAATAATATCCGTGTTTGTAATAATTATTATTTACATTTTCGTTGGTTTGGTAATAAATATGTAGTTTTATTTAGCAGTAAGTATGACTCTATTGTTTTTTTTTGTTAAATATACAAATAAATGCTGACAAAAATAAAGTCCATAAATATGTAAAATTGTTCGTTTTAAAATGAGCCGGCTTGTGTCTCTGATTTGCCGAGCGGCCGGGCCCATGCCCGTGCAGTGCTAGATTAAAGTTGGCCAAATAAACTGTGGCTACACATATTAATTGTTTGGGCCAATATGATCAGCACTCTACCATAGTGACATCTACCACAGTTGCAGTAACTTCTACGAAATGAGAGCATACAAGCACCCATAAGGCTGCGGATCTGTTAGTTAGATCTGTGATTGAACAAATTAGACACAATACGTTATACTTTACTTATTCAAAGTAAAATCACAGAATAGGTTTAAACAGGAGCGACAGCAAGACAGAGAAACGAAAATTAGAGAGAGATGGGAAAAGTCAACAAATTTAAAGGTCTACAAAAATGCTCCAAGGTCATAAAACTGAATAGGGTAACATGAAAGCTACCGACAAGGAGTGTCGCTTCTGTATGTAACTATTCTGTGGTAACATCGTATTTCATATTTATTTTGATATAAATTGTTTGAATATTTTGGTAGGTTTGTCTTCAGAAGAGTTCTAGACCCTATTTTTATTTGAGTGGATCAATCTGTTTTACTAGTCCTTAGATGTTCTTTATGATCTTTTACGAAAACTCCCTATCTCTTGTTTTGTTTTTCCAATTAATTTAATTTAATTTCTACTATGAAATTACGGTTTCCTTAATTTCTAGATTTTCCAGCCAATTCATTTTCTGCATGAAAGATTATAATCTGTTAATACAATGGTCCGCGTATTCTGTATTATTTGATGTTTATTATAGTATCTTAAGTACACCGGTACACTGGTAAAACCATAACGGATGCAACCTTCTCTTATTGGTTGCTTATAATATGTAGGAAAATGTTATGAAAAAGTATAACCATCTGTCTTTGTATTAGAAGGAAAGGTCATTCTAGGAATATTGTGTCAAAGATTATTAGAAACAAAATTAATATTTTATACCCCCGGTTTGAAGTTCTTCGACCACTACAGGATTAGAGCAAACATTACTTCAAATGAAATATTGTCTTATTTCCATGGAAACGTGAGAATGACAACTTTTCGTATTTCTATCATATAAATCTGTTGGCTTTTAAACTTTATATCGCATTCATTCCCCGCCGAACCACGAAGGGTTTTACTCCTCGGGTCTGAGGTTGTCCACACACACATTCACTCTCCCCAAGACCACGGAGGGTTTTACTCCTCGGGTCTGAGGTTGTCCACACACACATTCACTCTCCCCAAGACCACGGAGGGTTTTACTCCTCGGGTCTGAGGTTGTCCACACACACATTCACTCTCCCCAAGACCACGGAGGGTTTTACTCCTCGGGTCTGAGGTTGTCCACACACACATTCACTCTCCCCAAGACCACGGAGGGTTTTACTCCTCGGGTCTGAGGTTGTCCACACACACATTCACTCTCCCCAAGACCACGGAGGGTTTTACTCCTCGGGTCTGAGGTTGTCCACACACACATTCACTCTCCCCAAGACCACGGAGGGTTTTACTCCTCGGGTCTGAGGTTGTCCACACACACATTCACTCTCCCCAAGACCACGGAGGGTTTTACTCCTCGGGTCTGAGGTTGTCCACACACACATTCACTCTCCCCAAGACCACGGAGGGTTTTACTCCTCGGGTCTGAGGTTGTCCACACACACATTCACTCTCCCCAAGACCACGGAGGGTTTTACTCCTCGGGTCTGAGGTTGTCCACACACACATTCACTCTCCCCAAGACCACGGAGGGTTTTACTCCTCGGGTCTGAGGTTGTCCACACACACATTCACTCTCCCCAAGATCACGGAGGGTTTTACTCCTCGGGTCTGAGGTTGTCCACACACACATTCACTCTCCCCAAGACCACGGAGGGTTTTACTCCTCGGGTCTGAGGTTGTCCACACACACATTCACTCTCCCCAAGACCACGGAGGGTTTTACTCCTCGGGTCTGAGGTGGTCCACACACACATTCACTCTCCCCAAGACCACGGAGGGTTTTACTCCTCGGGTCTGAGGTTGTCCACACACACATTCACTCTCCCTCTTTAGAGGTATGTATATGCCTGAAAATTTTTTTGGCTGATCGACGTGTTTTATTTCCAAGGAAACGTTACAATCACAACTTTTTGTGTTACTATCATAGAAACATAAATTGTTACTGTCGTTAAGTAATTTGTCTCTACTTCATATATACCTATTATTATACAAATAATTAAGGCATTGTTGTCATCATTATCTTTGTCTGTGGTACAACATCCTGGTGGAGCAGAGCCCCAAGTATCTGATGTTCTTTTTCGTGACAAGTTTTATTTGCATTTTAGTAATATAGGTTGGCAACCTTTATCTGCAAAGTCAAAGCATATTATATATATATATATATATATATATATATATATATATATATATATATATATTGTGACGTGTGCCAGAAATTTAAAAATAATATTCAAAAAATTACTATCATCGAACGAACTTAGCATGGCAATAGGAATAGATAGAGTAGTTGGAAAAGAATTAGTGGAAGGTTTTTCATCAAAATCAATTAAATTTACTACCTGGTTAGTATCAACTACACGGGACATGGAAGAAAGGGCAGATTTTATCATAGAGAGCAATCTCAAAAGCTCGCCATAATTGGCAGGTAAAAAGGTAGAACGAAGTTTAGAAACAAGTTCCGACCAAGAAGATATAGAGTTGCGCATCATGCGATACCAAACGAGAGCATGGCCGGTAAAGAGATCACCAGCTTGGCGAAATAATTGTTCGTGAGAGACGCCACGAGAATAAGCCGTGCTGTCGATATTTTCGAGAAAACTATTAAGGCCGGTATTTCCATCAAATGTAATATTCCATTTGGCAACTAAATTTTTATGATCGCAAGCCGCGGAACGAGGTAAAACAGTACTGCTTGGTAGATGAGGTGGTAGCGGTGTCGGTGGAATTTCAGAATGTACATTAGATACCGTAGGGGTAATATTTACGTTACTAAATCTAATAGCATTCAATTTTTGCAAAAAGCTCTGGCAACTATCATCGAACGAACTTAGCATGGCAATAGGAATAGATAGAGTAGTTGGAAAAGAATTAGTGGAAGGTATTTCATCAAAATCAATTAAATTTACTACCTGGTTAGTATCAACTACACGGGACATGGAAGAAAGGGCAGATTTTATCATAGAGAGCAATCTCAAAAGCTCGCCACTTAAATGTTGAGGCAAACGAGAAATACGAAGATACAAGGCAACTAAACGAGAATATATTTCAACTTGAAATTGCTCTATATGAGAACGATTTCTACTATTAAAATTTTGAATCATACCTGACATCTCTTTAATTTTCCTCATTTGATCCGGGATAGAAACAATTTCGAATTTTGAGCTCGTAACTGATTTCCTCTCCTCGTAGATATTGGATGTGTTCCACGGTAAGTGACATTTTTGAAAAAAATAATATTAGTGCCAAATAACAATATGTAGGGAGAAAAGCAAAGAGTAAGATAGAAATAAAAGAGTAAAGAGAGATTTAGAAAAGACCAAGCAAAACCACGAAAACTAACTTTAAATTTAAAAAAAATTACAAGCAAAATATTAACCTCGGGCCCCACGTTGGGCGCCAAAATTATTTGTGTGACGTGTGCCAGAAATTTAAAAATAATATTTAAAAAATTACCGTGATTTCTCGAAGAGAAATCACGCGTCACACACTTACCTCGACAGCTCAGAATTGGTCGTGGTATCGCTAGGTCGTGGGTCACTAAGATATTTGTAATAACAATAATAGGGATGGGCGCCAGTTGTGCCGAAAGGAAAAATGGTGGACACAACAACACCGAAAATAACAAATTGAAAATAAAACTAATTTTATTGACGGCAAGTAAATACAATAGGGAAGTTAACGGGGACAATTATTGCCTATTACAAAAAAAAATAAGAAAATACCTTTTGCGGGGTAACAAAATATCGATGGGTCTGGAATGGCTAGGTCGTTGGAGTGAGTCCCTGGACGTCTTGGTACCGAGGTTCGGCTTGTCGACGGAATGTGTACTGTTCGTGTTAGTATTAAGCGGCGCCACAGGATGTCGGACACAAGCAGTGTAGTAGCGTAAAAACAGGATAGCAGGATAATGCGTGGTGTCACCGGACTAAGCGTGTCTGGCGGTTGCGTGAGTTGTTCGTGTGTAAATGCAGACTGCTGTTTTTGTGCGTGATGCCTGAGTACTGTGTGTAAATTGGTACTGTGTAAGTGTGCACGTGTCGCAGTACTATTCAGCTTGGATTGGAACTCCACACTCCACTACCAACAGACCTCGACCATCCAGGACCAGGAGGGAATATAAAACAAAAAATTTTTAGCAGATAATTGACCCAAAAAATTACTTGCCGTGGCAAAAATACAAAAAATCTTTATAATAAAAAATGAACAAATAATTTATTTAACAATAAATAAATGCAAAAATTATTATTTACAAAAAAATTGTGCACAAAAATACTACAAATACTTTTATAGAAACTATTAGCTGGCCAGGCTGTAAAAAACCAGAAAATAAATAAAAATGGAACGATACAAATTCTACTTACGACAGTAAATCAGCGTGAGCTCTGTCTAAATCCCACAGTATAAAAAATAACCTAAATCGTATTCAAAAAAATATTAAGCAAACTATAATAAAAATGAATCTTTCCTGTGAAAGATACACAAGAAATTTGGAAAATAATAATAACAAAAAAGAAAAAAGTTGAGGAGATTTCCTCGCAAGCTTTGACAACACGTGGTTATCTAAATATTTCTTTAAAACAAAAGCTTCAAATAAAATAAAAATATCACTTTACTCACCGAAATCAGTGAAATAAAAAATCCGGAGTAAGAATATTTTAAATAAAATCTTGATGATTTTTAAAATAACTTTAGATAAAAAATTTTAGAACAAACAAATTGCTATAAAGATACGTCCGTTGTCTCAGCTTGCAGAAACTCAACTCCCTGTACAGACCGCGCTCGCCTCTCAAGCAGTCAGCAGCACTAGAGATGTCGTATGTTTAATTAAAATATAAAAGATTTAAATAAAAAAAACCGCGAAACGAATGAAATCGTTTCACTGCCCCCCCTCCAAAAAGGATGATGACGTAACGGAATCATCAAAAGTTGTGTCAGGATCATCGGGGACAGTAGGTGCAGGTTTAAGGTCCTTTATGTGGTAGATGCCAGCATCAGTTCCGTCGGTATCGTGAAGGTGATACGCGAGAGGAGATAGTTTTCGAAAAACCTTGCTTTCGACATAACGAGGTGCTAGAGCCGAAGAGAAACATCTAGAACCAACAGATAAAACTCGATTTCTACGATAAACTAGATCACCTTCATCAAATTCGAGCTGACGACGATGTTTATTATAATATTTCGCGTTTCGCTCGTAAGCTCGATGAATACGGTCTTGAACGATTAAGAAAAATTCAGACATCTCTGATAATGAGTTGCCATAATCAGCTGGGGAATCGGAACAGATATTGTCAGGTAAAGAACGGTAAAAGTTTCCTGAAACTGGAACATGCCTACCAAAAGTAAGGAAAGCTGGAGTAAATCGAGTAACTTCGTGCACACTCGTACGAATGGCCTGAGCGATGGCTTGAAGATTTTTATCCCAAGCACGATGATTATTGTCGAGATAAGACCTAATAGCTGTTTTAATTACTCGATTGGTACGCTCAACAAAATTCACCTGGGGGTGAAACTTGGCGTTATACCATAATTTAGGTATTTCATATTTAGCGATAAGATCTGTAAATAATTTAGAGACGAACTGAGTTCCATTATCGCACATGACAATTTGTGGTACACCAAATAAAAGAAAAACATTTTCTTCTAAAATTTTACAAATTTTTGGAGCGTTAGCTTCACGCATAGGGTGAACAATGACAAATTTGGAAAACCAATCGGTCACTACTAGAATATAGCGATTTCCAGCTGACGAAGGAGGTAATGGTCCCATAAGATCAACCGAGATAGCTTGCCAAGGAAAATTTATAATCTTTTCCCTGCCCATTAAACCAGGTGGAGGGATTTGAGGAACTTTTTGAGACAAACAAGTCTTGCAACGTTTTACATAACCGGCAATAAAATGATGCATCTTAGGCCAGTAATATTCTGATGCAACACGGTGAAAAGTTTTAAAGATTCCAAAATGAGCGGCAGTTGTATCATCGTGACATCGTGAGACAATTTCTTTACGAAACTCCCGGGGTACAACTAACTTCCATGTAGACAAATTAGAAGGAAGGGAATAGGGAGATAAGATGTTTTTGTACAAAAAATTATTTTCCACGCGCCAGTCCGGATAGTCGTTTGGACTTAAAACTACCTTTTCACACATTCTACTATACCAGTTGTCCCGGGTATTTAAAAAAGTCTTATTGTCGATGACACAAACCTCAAGAGGACACCTAGATAGAGCATCAGGTAATTCATGGAGTTTACCAGGGCGGTGAGTGATACTAAAGTCAAATTGTTGTAATTGTACCGACCAGCGAGCTAATCTTCCATGCGGATCCTGCATGCGAAGCAGCCACAAAAGAGAGTAGTGGTCGGTAATAACTTCGAAATGAAGCCCTTCGATAAAAGAACGAAATTTTAAGATACCGAAAATTACAGCAAGGCACTTTTTTTCCGTAACTGAATAATTTTTCTCAGCTTTATTCAAAGTACGACTTGCATATGAAATAGGATATTCCTCATTATCATCGCCAATCTGTGTAAGCACAGCTCCAAGTCCATAATTGGAAGCGTCAGTATAAATCTTAAAAGGTTTAATAGGTTTATTATAATCAGGGCTAGCAAGAGTTGGAGCAGATATTATCCCATTTTTTAATTGGTTAAAAGCTTCGTCAGCAGCTGACGTCCAAGAAATGGTGGACGTTTTACCTTTCCCTTTAGTAAGGTCCGAAATAACAGCAGACATAGAGGCAAAGTTTGGTACAAGTCTTCTGTACCACGAGAATAAACCTAAAGCCCTACGCACTTCGGTTACGGTATTAGGTCTAGGAACATTTGCAATAGCAGATACCTTATCGGGATCAGTGCGAAGACCGTGTTGATCGACAACAAAACCAAGGTATTTGAGAGAAGGTAAACAAAATTCGCATTTCTTGACATTTACGGTGAAACCGGCCGCTTTGAGGCGATCTAAGACTTTATAGAGAATAACGATATGTTCTTCAAAAGAAGAAGTAGCGATAATTAAATCGTCCAGGTAGACAAAAACGTTTGGGTCTAATTCTGGACCGAAAACTTCATCCATTAGTCTTTGAAGAGTTTGAGGGGCATTACAAAGACCGAATGGCATTCGAACGAACTCAAACAGACCGCGACCTGGTACAGAGAAAGCGGTTTTTTCTTTAGACGAAGCCGATAAAGGAATTTGCCAAAATGCACTCTTTAGATCAACAGAAGACAAAAACTTTGCATTACCCAGCTTACTTAAGATGTAATCTACGCGAGGCAAGGGATAGCTATCCTTACGCGTAACCGAATTAAGTTTCCGACCATCAAAACATAGCCGATATTCTCCCGATTTCTTTTTGACAAGTAATATTGGACTAGATCACGGACTCACAGATGGACGAACCACTCCCAATTCCAACATTTTGTCCAGTTCTTTATTAACGAACTCCATCATAACTGGAGAAAGAGGATATTGGCGCTGTTTTAAGGGTAGCGCGTCACCAGTATCAATAACATGTTGAATTTTATTGGTACAACCGAGTCCTAGGGATCCGAGCTTTTCAAAATCAGCAACAACGGAATTAAGAATTTCTTGCGGACGGGAAGATAAGTTTTCACGGCTAGAAACACCACTAAGAGAAGCAATTTCATTTTGGACATGCCACGAATTCTTAGAAAAGTTTAACTTAAGACCAAAACAACGACAAAAGTCCACACCTAATATTACAGGATGTTTTACAGAAGGAACGACAGTAAACGAAAAATGACTACTCGTTTTACCCAACGAGAAAGGTACAAAAACGTTGCCTAGGGTTGGATGAGATTTACCATCAGCAGTTGAAACGGTAGGAACAACACTAGGTTTTATAGAAAATAGATGTTTTAGCATTAAATAGCCTCGACCGCCTACAATAGAAATATTAGCACCCGAATCAACTAAGGCTGTCATAGGTACTCCGTGAATGAAGATAGTAACGAAAGGTCGGTTATCATCACTTGATTTATTAAAAATAGGTGAAATGACATTATTCGTGAAAAAGTTAGAGACTTGGTTTAACCATTGAGACCACTCGTCTCTGTCGGTTTTTTTAACGACTTTACCAGCGTTGCGGTGGCGGTTTCCTCGACAGCTGGCAAGACCAAGGCGCCGCACACGTTTTTTGAACAGTTAGGGCATTTAAGTTTGGTAACGTTTCTTTTACCACAAGAAAAGCAAAAGAGATTACGAGGCTTTGGACATTTTGGATAAAGATGTTCCGTACTATTACAGTTCCAGCAACTAAGAACACGCCCTTGACCTACAGCTGCAACGGCTGGACGAGAAAAATTTCTATCCAATTTACAGGATGTTTTAGAACTACTTTGAAATGAAAGATCCGGTTCTAAAGTATGTGAGGAACGAGTTGGTGGATTTTTAAACTGCGAGACATCAAGTTCAGTGTCTTCAAGTCTCTTGCAAATAGTAATCAATTCTGAGAGAGAGTTAATATTTTGAAGTGAACAAAATCTCTGAAAATGCGATTGTAAATTACGAATAATGTAACTAACCCTGGTTTGTTCGTCAGGAGTTTTAGTTAAACGACAGAATAAGTTTTCCATGATGGCAATAAAAATCTCTACCTTCTCACAAGGAGCTTGAGTTCGATTCCGAATCTCATCCATAAGGGCTAGATCATAATTGGCAGGTAAAAAGGTAGAACGAAGTTTAGAAACAAGTTCCGACCAAGAAGATATAGAGTTGCGCATCATGCGATACCAAACGAGAGCATGGCCGGTAAAGAGATCACCAGCTTGGCGAAATAATTGTTCGTGAGAGACGCCACGAGAATAAGCCGTGCTGTCGATATTTTCGAGAAAACTATTAAGGCCGGTATTTCCATCAAATGTAATATTCCATTTGGCAACTAAATTTTTATGATCGCAAGCCGCGGAACGAGGTAAAACAGTACTGCTTGGTAGATGAGGTGGTAGCGGTGTCGGTGGAATTTCAGAATGTACATTAGATACCGTAGGGGTAATATTTACGTTACTAAATCTAATAGCATTCAATTTTTGCAAAAAGCTCTGGCAACTATCATCGAACGAACTTAGCATGGCAATAGGAATAGATAGAGTAGTTGGAAAAGAATTAGTGGAAGGTATTTCATCAAAATCAATTAAATTTACTACCTGGTTAGTATCAACTACACGGGACATGGAAGAAAGGGCAGATTTTATCATAGAGAGCAATCTCAAAAGCTCGCCACTTAAATGTTGAGGCAAACGAGAAATACGAAGATACAAGGCAACTAAACGAGAATATATTTCAACTTGAAATTGCTCTATATGAGAACGATTTCTACTATTAAAATTTTGAATCATACCTGACATCTCTTTAAGTGTTTCCAGACATGTCCGAGAGTCATTGATAGGATCAGGAAAATAATCAGCATTAACTGTAGTTTGCCCAATACTTTCCATCTCGATTAATCCACATAATATGTTTAAATTTTCCTCATTTGATCCGGGATAGAAACAATTTCGAATTTTGAGCTCGTAACTGATTTCCTCTCCTCGTAGATATTGGATGTGTTCCACGGTAAGTGACATTTTTGAAAAAAATAATATTAGTGCCAAATAACAATATGTAGGGAGAAAAGCAAAGAGTAAGATAGAAATAAAAGAGTAAAGAGAGATTTAGAAAAGACCAAGCAAAACCACGAAAACTAACTTTAAATTTAAAAAAAATTACAAGCAAAATATTAACCTCGGGCCCCACGTTGGGCGCCAAAATTATTTGTGTGACGTGTGCCAGAAATTTAAAAATAATATTTAAAAAATTACCGTGATTTCTCGAAGAGAAATCACGCGTCACACACTTACCTCGACAGCTCAGAATTGGTCGTGGTATCGCTAGGTCGTGGGTCACTAAGATATTTGTAATAACAATAATAGGGATGGGCGCCAGTTGTGCCGAAAGGAAAAATGGTGGACACAACAACACCGAAAATAACAAATTGAAAATAAAACTAATTTTATTGACGGCAAGTAAATACAATAGGGAAGTTAACGGGGACAATTATTGCCTATTACAAAAAAAAATAAGAAAATACCTTTTGCGGGGTAACAAAATATCGATGGGTCTGGAATGGCTAGGTCGTTGGAGTGAGTCCCTGGACGTCTTGGTACCGAGGTTCGGCTTGTCGACGGAATGTGTACTGTTCGTGTTAGTATTAAGCGGCGCCACAGGATGTCGGACACAAGCAGTGTAGTAGCGTAAAACAGGATAGCAGGATAATGCGTGGTGTCACCGGACTAAGCGTGTCTGGCGGTTGCGTGAGTTGTTCGTGTGTAAATGCAGACTGCTGTTTTTGTGCGTGATGCCTGAGTACTGTGTGTAAATTGGTACTGTGTAAGTGTGCACGTGTCGCAGTACTATTCAGCTTGGATTGGAACTCCACACTCCACTACCAACAGACCTCGACCATCCAGGTCCAGGAGGGAATATAAAACAAAAAATTTTTAGCAGATAATTGACCCAAAAAATTACTTGCCGTGGCAAAAATACAAAAAATCTTTATAATAAAAAATGAACAAATAATTTATTTAACAATAAATAAAAGCAAAAATTATTATTTACAAAAAAATTGTGCACAAAAATACTACAAATACTTTTATAGAAACTATCAGCTGGCCAGGCTGTAAAAAACCAGAAAATAAGAGAAAGAAAGAATATAATAAGACTTGAAAGGTTTTCAAAAACTAACGTTTTGACTGCGGGACTTGTAAAATTTATTACTTACTTTTTGGCTGCCAAAAAAATAATTAACGATAAAAAGGTAACTAATGGCATCCAAAAACAAAGAGAAAAATAAAAATGGAACGATACAAATTCTACTTACGACAGTAAATCAGCGTGAGCTCTGTCTAAATCCCACAGTATAAAAAATAACCTAAATCGTATTCAAAAAAATATTAAGCAAACTATAATAAAAATGAATCTTTCCTGTGAAAGATACACAAGAAATTTGGAAAATAATAATAACAAAAAAGAAAAAAGTTGAGGAGGTTTCTTCGCAAGCTTTGACAACACGTGGTTATCTAAATATTTCTTTAAAACAAAAGCTTCAAATAAAATAAAAATATCACTTTACTCACCGAAATCAGTGAAATAAAAAATCCGGAGTAAGAATATTTTAAATAAAATCTTGATGATTTTTAAAATAACTTTAGATAAAAAATTTTAGAACAAACAAATTGCTATAAAGATACGTCCGTTGTCTCAGCTTGCAGAAACTCAACTCCCTGTACAGACCGCGCTCGCCTCTCAAGCAGTCAGCAGCACTAGAGATGTCGTATGTTTAATTAAAATATAAAAGATTTAAATAAAAAAACCGCGAAACGAATGAAATCGTTTCAATATATATATATATATATATATATATATATATATATATATATATATATATATATATATATATATATATATATATTGTTTTATTTAAAAATATTTATAATAATAATTTTTAATTGTTTTTGAATGAAATAACACATTTAGTATATATTTTTCTACAACTGTCAAAAATGGTAATTTTTTATTCTAATAACAGTGCTTAAAATAGACAATCTTTTCAATTGTTAGGTTACGTTGAAATAGTGCGCGAAGTACATTAGAAAAACTTTTTTCACGGTTTTGGAAAACGGATTTCTCAACGATAGAAAATATTTCTTCACTCAATTTCTGTAGATAAATAAAAATACTTAATTAATGATGCAAACTAGTTGTAGAAAAAATATTGTTTGTATTTAGTGCAGAAATATTTTTAGTGCGTTCAATTGTCTTTTTGACATCTCACGCACTAAAAACACAAACTTCACGTATTTAAAAAATAACTATGTTTTACTATTCAATTACTTATTTCATAGCAACGAGCTAAATAAAATTTTAAACGAATGAATTAATTAATAACAGGGCATGTAACCGAAAAAAATACTGGTTAACGGTTAACCCTTATAGAGAACGTTATAATAATAACGGTTTTAGTTCGAAATTTAAAATAAAATAAATACGCACAAACAGCACTTGAAAAAGATTGAAATAACCGTAAAAGGATAGAAGTTTGGCGTGTCCCATAAATCAGTTTTTCGAATGATTCAAAGGTATAAAGAGACTAGTAGTTATTCCAGAAAACCAGGATAAAACCGTGCAAAAACCCTTGCCCAATACCGTTTCTTAAAAGTTTCTGCTTTGTGCTTTGTTCTGAATGCAACACTAATAAAATAACATCATCGTAATTTAATTTGTTGATTATATATTTTTCAATAAAATTTTAGTTGTCAGTATTTCTTATCCAGTAGATGAGAAAAAGTAAGATTGAACAATTTTCAATTTCCAAAAAATAGCGTTCACAAGAGGGTGTAGTTACTGGTAAAATTGTTGTAGCTCCCTGTAAATAATTATTTGTTAAAATTTTAAAAATATGTTAAAGAAATATTTGATCTAAAACCTATAAATAATTAAAATTTTGCGGCCCTAAGTATATTGCGCCTGTGTGGCGTGCGCCACCTTTGCTCTAGTTACAGCACTGGTTGTCACATAGCACTACCTATTCATATTGTAGAAATTTAAAACATTGAACAAATTACACACAATACGTTATACTTTACTTATTCAAAGTAAAATCACAGAATAGGTTTAAACAGGAGCGACAGCAAGACAGAGAAACGAAAATTAGAGAGAGATGGGAAAAGTCAACAAATTTAAAGGTCTACAAAAATGCTCCAAGGTCATAAAACTGAATAGGGTAACATGAAAGCTACCGACAAGGAGTGTCGCTTCTGTATGTAACTATTCTGTGGTAACATCGTATTTCATATTTATTTTGATATAAATTGTTTGAATATTTTGGTAGGTTTGTCTTCAGAAGCTTTCTAGACCCTATTTTTATTTGAGTGGATCAATCTGTTTTACTATTCCTTAGATGTTCTTTATGATCTTTTTCCAAAACTCCCTATCTCTTGTTTTGTTCTTCCAATTAAATTAATTTAATTTCTACTATGAAATTACGGTTTCCTTAATTTCTAGATTTTCCAGCCTATTCATTTTCTGCATGAAAGATTATAATCTGTTAATACAATGGTCGGCGTATTCTGTATTATTTTATGTTTATTATAGTATCTTAAATACACCGGTACACTGGTAAAACCATAACGGATGCAACCTTCTCTTATTGGTTGCTTATAATATGTAGGAAAATGTTATGAAAAAATATAACCATCTGTCTTTGTATTAGAAGGAAAAGTCCTTCTAGGAATATTGTGTCAAAGATTATTAGAAACAAAATTAATATTTTATACCCCCGGTTTGAAGTTCTTCGACCACTACAGGATTAGAGCAAACATTACTTCAAATGAAATATTGTCTTATTTCCATGGAAACGTGAGAATGACAACTTTTCGTATTTCTATCATATAAATCTGTTGGCTTTTAAACTTTATATCGCATTCATTCCCCGCCGAACCACGAAGGGTTTTACTCCTCGGGTCTGAGGTTGTCCACACACACATTCACTCTCCCCAAGACCACGGAGGGTTTTACTCCTCGGGTCTGAGGTTGTCCACACACACATTCACTCTCCCCAAGACCACGGAGGGTTTTACTCCTCGGGTCTGAGGTTGTCCACACACACATTCACTCTCCCCAAGACCACGGAGGGTTTTACTCCTCGGGTCTGAGGTTGTCCACACACACATTCACTCTCCCCAAGACCACGGAGGGTTTTACTCCTCGGGTCTGAGGTTGTCCACACACACATTCACTCTCCCCAAGACCACGGAGGGTTTTACTCCTCGGGTCTGAGGTTGTCCACACACACATTCACTCTCCCCAAGACCACGGAGGGTTTTACTCCTCGGGTCTGAGGTTGTCCACACACACACATTCACTCTCCCCAAGACCACGGAGGGTTTTACTCCTCGGGTCTGAGGTTGTCCACACACACATTCACTCTCCCCAAGACCACGGAGGGTTTTACTCCTCGGGTCTGAGGTTGTCCACACACACATTCACTCTCCCCAAGACCACGGAGGGTTTTACTCCTCGGGTCTGAGGTTGTCCACACACACATTCACTCTCCCCAAGACCACGGAGGGTTTTACTCCTCGGGTCTGAGGTTGTCCACACACACATTCACTCTCCCCAAGACCACGGAGGGTTTTACTCCTCGGGTCTGAGGTTGTCCACACACACATTCACTCTCCCCAAGACCACGGAGGGTTTTACTCCTCGGGTCTGAGGTTGTCCACACACACATTCACTCTCCCCAAGACCACGGAGGGTTTTACTCCTCGGGTCTGAGGTTGTCCACACACACATTCACTCTCCCCAAGACCACGGAGGGTTTTACTCCTCGGGTCTGAGGTTGTCCACACACACATTCACTCTCCCCAAGACCACGGAGGGTTTTACTCCTCGGGTCTGAGGTTGTCCACACACACATTCACTCTCCCCAAGACCACGGAGGGTTTTACTCCTCGGGTCTGAGGTTGTCCACACACACATTCACTCTCCCCAAGACCACGGAGGGTTTTACTCCTCGGGTCTGAGGTTGTCCACACACACATTCACTCTCCCCAAGACCACGGAGGGTTTTACTCCTCGGGTCTGAGGTTGTCCACACACACATTCACTCTCCCCAAGACCACGGAGGGTTTTACTCCTCGGGTCTGAGGTTGTCCACACACACATTCACTCTCCCCAAGACCACGGAGGGTTTTACTCCTCGGGTCTGAGGTTGTCCACACACACATTCACTCTCCCCAAGACCACGGAGGGTTTTACTCCTCGGGTCTGAGGTTGTCCACACACACATTCACTCTCCCCAAGACCACGGAGGGTTTTACTCCTCGGGTCTGAGGTTGTCCACACACACATTCACTCTCCCCAAGACCACGGAGGGTTTTACTCCTCGGGTCTGAGGTTGTCCACACACACATTCACTCTCCCCAAGACCACGGAGGGTTTTACTCCTCGGGTCTGAGGTTGTCCACACACACATTCACTCTCCCCAAGACCACGGAGGGTTTTACTCCTCGGGTCTGAGGTTGTCCACACACACATTCACTCTCCCTCTTTGGAGGTATGTATATGCCTCAAAAATTTTTTTGGCTGATCGACGTGTTTTATTTCCAAGGAAACGTTACAATCACAACTTTTTGTGTTACTATCATAGAAACATAAATTGTTACTGTCGTTAAGTAATTTGTCTCTACTTCATATATACCTGTAATAATACAAATAATTAAGGCATTGTTGTCATCATTATCTTTGTCTGTGGTACAACATTCCTTGTGGAGCAGAGCCCCAAGTATCTGATGTTCTTTTTCGTGACAAGTTTTATTTGCATTTTAGTAATATAGGTTGGCAACCTTTATCTGAAAGTCAAAGCATATTATATATATATATATATATATATATATATATTGTTTTATTTAAAAATATTTATGATAATAATTTTTAATTGTTTTTGAATGAAATAACACATTTATTATATATTTTTCTACAACTGTCAAAAATGGTAATTTTTTATTCTAATAACAGTGCTTAAAATAGGCAATCTTTTTAATTGTTAGGTTACGTTGAAATAGTGCGCGAAGTACATTAGAAAAACTTTTTTCACGGTTTTGGAAAAGGGATTTCTCAACGATAGAAAATATTTCTTCACTCAATTTCTGTAGATAAATAAAAATACTTAATTAATGATGCAAACTAGTTGTAGAAAAAATATTGTTTGTATTTAATGCAGAAATATTTTTAGTGCGTTCAATTGTCTTTTTGACATCTCACGCACTAAAAACACAAACTTCACGTATTTCCAAAATAACTATGTTTTACTATTCAATTACTTATTTCATAGCAACGAGCTAAATAAAATTTTAAACGAATGAATTAATTAATAACAGGGCATGTAACCGAAAAAAATACTGGTTAACGGTTAACCCTTATAGAGAACGTTATAATAATAACGGTTTTAGTTCGAAATTTAAAATAAAATAAATACGCACAAACAGCACTTGAAAAAGATTGAAATAACCGTAAAAGGATAGAAGTTTGGCGTGTCCCATAAATCAGTTTTTCGAATGATTCAAAGGTATAAAGAGACTAGTAGTTATTCCAGAAAACCAGGATAAAACCGTGCAAAAACCCTTGCCCAATACCGTTTCTTAAAAGTTTCTGCTTTGTGCTTTGTTCTGAATGCAACACTAATAAAATAACATCATCGTAATTTAATTTGTTGATTATATATTTTTCAATAAAATTTTAGTTGTCAGTATTTCTTATCCAGTAGATGAGAAAAAGTAAGATTGAACAATTTTCAATTTCCAAAAAATAGCGTTCACAAGAGGGTGTAGTTACTGGTAAAATTGTTGTAGCTCCCTGTAAATAATTATTTGTTAAAATTTTAAAAATATGTTAAAGAAATATTTGATCTAAAACCTATAAATAATTAAAATTTTGCGGCCCTAAGTATATTGCGCCTGTGTGGCGTGCGCCACCTTTGCTCTAGTTACAGCACTGGTTGTCACATAGCACTACCTATTCATATTTTAGAAATTTAAAACATTGAACCACAGATCTAACTAACAGATCCGCAGCGTAAGGTAATGAAATGTGCTTAGAAAATATACTTGCTTTTATTCATCATAGATGGTGCAAGGAGCGCTGAAATGCTTTGAAAAGTAGTTTTGAATAATGAACGTTTTGTTTTCCCTACAAACTGTTGCCAATACTTACATTCGCGGAGTCACCGCATGCGGCTAGCTAGCTACCTGTTTCATATAAACAAGAAATTTGTTTTAAAATCGTTGTTGAACATCAAGAATAGAAAAATATGAAACAAAAGTAAAAATTAAAAAATTAGGTATTTATGTTTTGATTACAATTTGCTTTTTATTATTACACACATTCTTTATTCATATAATTGAAAATTTACTGCTTACAAATTCTAATATAAAATTTATTTACTTTACATATAGGTTCGGTAACAACATAACATAGATATGAATAATTTTATTTTTTGTCGTTTTTGATAAAAATAATTCCTTTTGTTTAATTTATGTAAATTTTGATAAATTTATTGATATCAGTCGTATTCCGTTAGAAAATCCTTTAAAAAAATTGAAAAAATTCTATTTATGTCACTTTTTTCTTTTAATTTTCTTTCTAATATTCATATATTTTACATTGTTGAAAACAGAAAAAAAGACTACTTAACGGTCAGCTAACTTTGAGTACTATATGAAAATTGAAAATTGGTATGAATTTCTCGGAAACGGTATGACATAAAAATTTTGAGTAGTGCAGTGAATTCGTCGATAAAAAGTGTTTCAATAATGTGCAAGTTAAAATATTTTATGTACTGAAATAAAAAAAGTTATAAGCAAAAAACGAAAATTGAAAAATTTACATTTTTGTTTATATCTAGCCACCTATGCATATTTTGGGAAAAACAAAAACATGTATAAAATGATCCTCACATGAGGTAACTTTTGTCTAATTTAACCGACTTCGTATCTCTTATAGTTCTCGAGATCCTCATGCTTAAACACTTATTTTGGTTATCCTGTATATATTTGCATTGGTTCATCATAAAAGGATTGATTCAAAGAAAATCGCATTGTTTGTTTGCAGATAGGTTCAAGTATGCTAAAGTTTTGTTCATTGTTGTATTCTTAGTGTTTTAGTAACAATGGATATATACTATCGGATAAATAATTATAGTCAATCGGATATAAACATCAAATTAAAGCCTGAAGATTCCTCTTTAACATGAATAAAAACAAACATATGTTAGACAGTGTAATATTCCAAGTGATCAACATTTTATGCTGCTTTTTTCTTTACATGCTTATTAAACTTAATATTACTCTTAAACTATATGACCAAAAATTTGATTTTTGCATATATTATTCTTTATGCAGTATACTTTTAAACAGTATATTTACACTTGTATCATAATAATTATTTATTTAACATAATTAAAGTAATATATTTTCTAGAAACTACTCAACGGTTTTACTTAAAATTAAAATAAGTTATTTGAAACATCAAATCTAAGAATATTTTATTAATTTTACAAAGGAAACGAAACTGTTTAATAAATATTAATAATTTACATGGCCGCGTGTTTAAAATGTTGCAATATAACTTTAAAAATTATTATACATATTAAGTCACGTATATTTTTTTATATTTTGTTTTTAAGTATCATTAAAAATATTCATATTTAAAAGCGATATTACGAATAATAAATTAAATACTATCATTTTGTTTTTATTACAATATAAACAACACTATGACACTTTTTTACCGTGTGTTATTTGTACGTTACTTTTCTAAAAAGATGTATTTATAATATTCAAAATTTGAAAATAATAGTACATGTTCATTAGTAATTTAAAATTAAAAATGATATTCAAATTCGTATCAAAAGATGCTGTATGTTTTTACATTTATTCTATTATTTTTCAAATTGCTGTACTTCAAAAATCCTTATCTTTCATAAATATATATCAAGAAATGAATGATGATCATTTTAAAGTAAACAGCAATTTTTTAGATGGATTATTATAGAATATATTCACGTTCAAAATGAATTGACTGTAATTATTTCTCCGATAGTAGTGTTATTTATTAATTTTATTTGGTCATTTTTTTGTTTATTAAAATTGGAATAAAAGACGAATAGATGATGAATAATATCCGTGTTTGTAATAATTATTATTTACATTTTCGTTAGTTTGGTAATAAATATGTAGTTTTATTTAGCAGTAAGTATGACTCTATTGTTTTTTTTGTTAAATATACAAATAAATGCTGACAAAAATAATGTCCATAAATATGTAAAGTTGTTCGTTTTAAAATGAGCCGGCTTGTGTCTCTGATTTGACGAGCGGCCGGGCCCATGCCCGTGCAGTGCTAGATTAAAGTTGGCCAAATAAACTGTGGCTACACATATTAATTGTTTGGGCCAATATGATCAGCACTCTACCATAGTGACATCTACCACAGTTGCAGTAACTTCTACGAAATGAGAGCATACAAGCACCCATAAGGCTGCGGATCTGTTAGTTAGATCTGTGACCCAAGAAGATAGTGTTTCAAAGTCACATTTAATATTTAAATAAAATAAATAAATATAGAAATTTGAAGAAAATAATGAATTATTGTACATAACACTGTAATAATCATTTAATATTGTTTATTGATAATATTTTAAGCTGTTTTGTATACGGAGTGCGCCGACCGCTAGGTGTCTCACCGAAGGACATAGCTTAAAATATTTTAAATTTCGCGATATAGTAATTTTATTATCAATAAACAATATTAAATGATAATTACAGTATTATGTACGATAATTTATTACTTTTTTCAAATTTCTATATTTATTTATTTTATTTTAAATAATAAATGTGACTTTGAAACACTATTTTCTTGCGTGATGAGACTGCGCACAAAGTGCACTGTAACGACTGTGTGCGATGCAAGATATATCTCTATTACGCTTTGTTGACCGTGTGGATCGCTGAGGATCAGCGGTATATTACTAATAGGTATATGCCTAACCCTTCCTAAACCGAAACAATCCCTAAATGAGTATCTCTTATAAAAAATTCTGAGACTCGCGTGAGCTAGTACAATAAAAATAATACAAACATAAATAAATGTAACCACATGACATAACTTAAAAAAAAATAATTCAAAGATATTTGATTTGGCGAATAAAATCAGAATAAAGAAAATCAAACGGAGCTTATCTGCATGGGTTTGGAGAGTCGATGACGTCGGAATGACGTAGTGTACGGTAGTGACGTAATGTGTGACGAGTTCCAAAATGGCGTCGAACAATTTACGCTTGAAACACGAGGTACCGATCATCCAATGGGGTATTCCAAGTTTTTTCATTTTTTAATATGTTATTCTATGCATAAAAATATTAGACCCGTATTTTTTCTTTTCGCCGAAAGGTTTCAAACACGCCAGAAATAAATTTTTAAAGTTTCAATAAATTACACCCTAGAAAATCGGCCGTGCGTGTGACGTCACAGGCACTGAGAATCAGCTGAGAACATCATTCGTAGGTCTGAGTCAGAGGCGTGGTGCGTTCGAACAAGAGCCAATAGGCTGACGCGAGTGCCTTCTTCGTCGCAACAAGGCTGATACTGAATTTTACGTACTCGATTCAAATGCATTACAACTTCATTTTGATATTATGGTATTAAAAATCAGAAAAATAATGATTATATTCACTTTCATATTACTTATATATGGTAAACAATGATATCCAATAAGAATTTCTTTAAAAGCCGTAGACTTGGAATACCCCATTCTCCCCAAAAATCCTCCACCAAGATGTGTATCCACAAAAATAAGGGTTCAACAACCCAATCCAACAATAAGCATCCAATAAAATGGAACGAGATCGAATTAATATCGATAGAGATAGAAAAAATAAATAAAATAAAATAAAAGCCTGAAAGGAGAACTCAATTAGCATTGCCAGGTCGATAATTAAGTTAAAAGTTACTTTTACTTCTTGTAAATTAACAATGATCAAAATATTAATACCAAAATACTTTATAAATACTTCTACAACTGGGCTAATCAACAATAAAAGTAAATACCTGAGATGGTGGGCGACTAAGTTGTTTTTCAATGATTGCAGTGCAATAAATCCGAAACAAATTTCCGCGGGAACAAATATTTCCCCAGTACTTTTCTCAGTTATAATCCCCAAATAACGGGAACGTTAAAATTTATCCAACAATAAACTAAACAATATGATAAATAATAAGTAGACACTGAGATATGACTACAGCGACGATCAACAAACAGAATGAATCACTTCGCTCAAATCTGCGAGTTAGTTCAAACTTGCACATGCCCAAATGTATAAAAATATAAAAATTAATATTCCTGATAATAGCCGACCAGCAATGCACAAGAGTTCCATAAATTGCCAACAAAAATGATAATAAGGAAAGAAAATTATTTAGATTTTAAATAAATTGCGGCTTGCAATAGAGTGTAATAATTAAAAGGAAAAATAAATTTTGAAAATTTCTTGATTAATAGAAATAAAAATGAAGTGTGTATACAGGTGTCCGTTTTAAGAGGGTAACCATTAGGATCTCGAGAAACGTAAGAGATACGAAGTCGGTTAAATTGGGGCAAAGTTGCCGCATTATTTGGCCAGTCAATTGTTTCAATTTATGCAAGTTTCTAGTTTGCACATTCTACAGACATTTTTTTACGAGGAATTGGCAGGGGGCTTTAAAATCCAGAGAGAGCCCTAGGCCTCCAGCGTACTAAAGACAACTTTGAGCCCCATATGAAAATTGAAAGGTGACATGAATTTCTTGAAAAATATTCGAGCTACAAAAGTTTTAAAAACCGCTGTTAAATCCTAGTAAAAAAGTGTCTCTAGAATGTGCAAACTAGAAACTTGTATGATTTGAAACAAGAAAGTTATAAATCAAAAAATAAATTGGCCAAAATCAGTTTTTTGCTCATATCTATCTAATGGGCATCTAATGCAGCAACTTTGCCCCAATTTAACCGACTTCGTATCTCTTACGGCTTTCCACAACCTGTAACACGGGGGGGGGGGGATAAGAGAGAAGAAGCAATGATGATGATGATTACTTATGACTTACGATGATGACGATGATAACAGGAACACAACACACTGATGGGGGCACGGGAGCACACGTACACTTTCATTTTACTTAACTAATTTTATTTACATTATTTATATAAATCAAAACTTAACTAAACTAAAATTAAACAAATTAAACTAAACGCACTACATTTTGTCTGCGTCCGTTCTACAACTAACTCTAACTACGACTGTCTGTAAAACTAAGTTGAGAGGCAAATCTACCCTCTCAACTTCTTATCTAAATACAAAAATGTTGTCTGTGAAATATGATCTTTTCGGCATATGGCCCCATAATTTCTAATTTTTATTACCAAAAATGTCAACATCTATATGCCGATAAAATAATCACAGTTCACAGAAGAAATGCAGTCTACAAAACAAGATGGAAACCAGGACTGTATTTTCCATCTTGTTACAAACCCAATGGTTAGCCTCTTAAAACGGACACCCTGTATAAGGCTTCTGCATCATCCATATATATATATATATATATATATATATATATATATATATATATATATATATATATATATATATATATATTACTACAAATAAAATTGAAATCTAAAGAACTTAGTACGTGATTGCCCATTAAAATATAGATGTATGAATTCCAACATTTTAACGTTACAGATAAATTCTTCTTTATATAACTGTATTAACATCTTTGAATATAAAATCTCAGGAAGGATGGTTTATGAAATAACCTTGCGACCGGGATGGGTTTTGCGTATGGCGGATAATTCTTCGTCATTTCCATTCGACATACTAAAAAAATATGGGATACAAGGAACTAAAAAATGATCAAAATTATGTAGTAATAATTTAGAATATAATAAATAAAATTGTGAAACCGAAAAAGAAAGATGTAAAATATTTAAATATATAAAATAAATACAAGAATTGAAGTTTTTATTGTGCTTTAAACAATATAATCATAATTGTTGAATTAAGTATAATACATTGTGCAAGCACAGTTTTCTTGATCATTTTTTATTTTGTTTACCCACTATGAATATCATGTTACCATGTTTTGTATGTATCAGTGGCGTAGCCAGAAATTTTGGAAGGAGGGGGGGGGGTTCAAAGTTAGATTAGGTTACTGATTACATAGGTATGTATATCTATTTATTTATTAAGAAAATGTATATATATATATATATATATATATATATATGTATATATGTTGAAACGATTTCATTCGTTTCGCGGTTTTTTATTTAAATCTTTTATATTTTAATTAAACATACGACATCTCTAGTGCTGCTGACTGCTTGAGAGGCGAGCGCGGTCTGTACAGGGAGTTGAGTTTCTGCAAGTTGAGACAACGGACGTATGTTGATAGCATTTTGTTTGTTCAAAAAATTTTTATCTAAAGTTATTTTTAAAATCTTCAAGATTTTATTTAAAATATTCTTATTCCGGATTTTTTATTTCACTGATTTTGGTGAGTAAAGTGATATTTTTTATTCTATTCGAACCTTTTGTTTTAAAGAAATATTTAGATAACCACGTGTTGTCAAAGCTTGCGAGGAAACCTCCTCAACTTTTTTCTTTTTTTGTTATTATTATTTTCAAAATTTCTCGTGTATCTTTTACAGGAAAGATTTTATTAGTTTGCTTAATATTTTTGAATACGATTTAGGTTATTTTTTTATACTGTGGGATTTAGACAGAGCTCACGCTGATTTATTGTCGTAAGTAGAATTTGTATCGTTCCATTTTTATTTTTCTCTTTGTTTTTGGATGCCATTAGTTACCTTTTTACCGTTAATTTTTTTTTTTGGCAGCCAAAAAAAGTAAGTAATAAATTTTACAAATCCCGCAGTTAAAAACGTTAGTTTTTGAAAACCTTTCAAATCTGTTATATTCTTTCTTTCTCTATTTTCTAGTCTTTTACAGCCTGGCCAGCTGATAGTTTTTTTTGTAAAATTGTTTGGAGTATTTTTTGTGCACAAATTTTTTGTAAATAATAATTTTTGCATTTATTTATTGTTAAATAAATTATTTGTTCATTTTTTATTATAAAGATTTTTTTGTATTTTTGCCACGGCTAGTTATTTTTGGGATCAATTATCTGCTAAAAATTTTTATGTTTTATATTCCCTCCTGGTCCTGGATGGTCGAGATTTGTTGATAGTGGAGTGTGGAGTTCCAATCCAAGCTGAATAGTACTGCGACACGTGCACACGTACACAGTACCAACTTACACACAGTACTCAGGCATCACGCACAAAAACCGCAGTTTGCAAACACAAGAACAACTCACGCAACCGCCAGACACGCTTAGTCCGGTGACACCACGCATTATCCTGTATCCTGCTTTACGCTACTACACTGCTTGTGTCCGACATCCTGCGGTGCCGCTTAATACTAACACGAACAGTACACATTCCGTCGACAAGCCGAACCTCGGTACCAAGACGTCCAGGGACTCACTCCAACGACCTAGCCATCCCAGACCCATCGATATTTTGTTACCCCACAAAAGGTATTTTCTTATATTTTTTGTAATAGGCAATAATTGTCCCCGTTAACTTTCTTATTGTAGTTTACTAGCTGTAAATAAAATTAGTTTTATTTTCAATTTGTTATTTTCGGTGTTGTTGTGTCCACCATTTTCCTTTCGGCACAACTGGCGCCCTTCCCTATTATTGTTATTACAAAGATCTTAGTGACCCACGACCTAGCGATACCACGACCAATTCTGAGCTGTCGAGGTAAGTGTGTGACGCGTGATTTCTCTTCGAGAAATCACGGTAATTTTTTAAACATTATTTTTAAATTTCTGGCATACGTCACAATGTATATTTTATTTTAAATTCGTCAAGGAGGGGGTCCGGACCCGTAAACCACCCCCTTGCCTACGCCACTGGTATGTATTATATAGTATCATATTGCCTGTTATTATATTTATTTCAATTGCATCGTATCTACATAAGGGGCACCGAGAAAAAAGGAGGACCTTAGTTTCCTATTGTGATTACGACAAGTAGTATAAAATTTTCAAAGCCTTGAGTTAGACGGGTTTAGTGTATGCTCCCTCAAAGTTAATTATTTTTGTTGTGATTGAGCGCAGGTGAAATTAGCTGAGTTAAAGTAAACTTGAAGACGAAATCAGGAACAAAATTATAAAAATACAACTCGAATTTATTTACATTTAAAAACACAGTTTCAATTTCTCAGGAACATTTAAGGATCTAGAGCTGCTGAACTCCCAGTTTGGATCTAAGCTCTTGAAATCTCGTTCTGTGTAGCCCCTTGGTGAGAATGTAAGCAACTTGGTCATTTGTACGGATGTACTTGACCTCAAATTGCTGTGACATGCGAAGTTCTCTAATGAAGTTGTACGTTACATCAATATGCTTCAGCCTGCAGTGTTGCCATCTCTGTAGAAGGTGGATGCAGGACTGGTTGTCCTCGAAGATGGTGATAGGTGGAGAACAGCTGATCCCTAGTTCCTCTAGAATTACTCTCAGCCAGATGAGCTCCGTACATGCGGTGGCAAGCACGACATATTCCGCTTTCGTCGACGACAAAGCGAGCGTGGTCTGCTTTTTCGTCGTCCAGCTGACAGTAGCTCCAAATACTTGGAATAGGTAGCCTGAGACTGATTTCCGGTATGTATTTCCGGCCCAATCAGAATCCGCATAACCGACCAGGGGATTCGAATTTTGCTTGGGAGAAAACAGGCCGAAATCTTTCGTTTGTTGTAGATACCTTAAGTTATTTTTTCAGTCCAATCCACTGCTCTGCGGTAGCGTTACTCTGGAACCTACTCAGTGGTGTGCTATAGGGAGCTCGCGGGGGATCGCGCGAGCCCTTTGTTCAAATTCTAAATAATTTGCGAGCCCCTTGTTAAAATTCTTTGTGATTTCGCGAGCCCGTTCTTTTTATCTCCATATTATTTTTGCTTTTTCGAAAACCAATTAATTTCAAATTTTATAAAACATTTATAAACATAACATTTGCTTTTAACTTAAACATTTAAATAAAATAATTTTCGTTCTAATTCGGATAGTAAACGTGAAATATTGGATTTACAACGGCGAATCGGACTTGCAGTCTTGCACAATATACGAGTTTTCTTTTATATAAGTTATATAATACATATTTTTTTATTTTATTTTATTTTTATGTAATTTATTTGTAATGTTTTTTGGTTTTTCTATATAAAATATATTTATCTATAATTTTTTTATTTTCGTTTAAATATATAATTATTATCTGGGTGCATTTTTTCAATAACAAGATGACGTCCCTGTCGGTATTTTCTGCAGGTTTTACTTCCACTGGTGTGTGTGCACCTTTGCACAGCTCCATTCCGAAGCGTTCTAGCAGGTTTTGTACGTAGGTTAGTTGGCACAACATCATGCCGTGTTCTGTTCTTTGAACTTTGATGCCCAAGAACATTCAGATCTCCTAGGTCCTTCATTCTAAATTTTTGCTGGAGGAGAGAAGCGATTTTGTTTAGTGCTTCTTTTTTGTTGCTTGCCATGAGAATGTCAACATAAAGAAGTAAAAAGACTTTCGCTTGTCCATGGACCATTTTATACAGGCATTTGTCGAGCTCTGTTTGGATAAAGCAATGTGACCGCAAATACTTATCAAACTATTCATTCCACGCTCTGGGCGCTTGTTTCCGCCCGTACAACGTCTTGTTAAGTTTACAGATCTGACCTGTTGCACCTTCGAAACCTTCCGGTAACTTCATATTAATCTCCTCCCGTAGTTTGCCGTGCAGGAACGCATTCTTGACATCCATCTGTCTTGTGTGTAGATCTTCATGATTTATAATTGCCAAAAGCGTTCGCAAAGTGGTCAGTCTGGCGACTGGTGCATAGACCTCGTCGTAGTCAAACCCCTTTCGTTGTGAGCAGCCTTTTGCGACCAGGCGTGCCTTGTACTGCACAATGTCCCCTTTCTTGTCGCGTTTTTGTTTGAAAACCCATTTGTTGTTTATGGCCTTTTTTCCTATTGGTAGAGTAGACAGGGTCCAGATTCGATTCTTCTCGAGAGCTTCTAGTTCCTCATCGACGGCCTTGTACCACTGTTCCACTGGTCTTCGACGAACATCTCGGCACCGAGTGCCAAGACGACGTAGTCCTGAAGATAGCTGGGTGCCATTTTGCTCCGTAAGCTTCTCAGGTCCGGTTCTGCATGCTTGTGAGATTCTTGATTCTTTTCATTGTCTTCTTCCTCCGATTCCAGGTTCGTCTGTTGCTTGGCCACATGCCGTTCATCTTCTTTAGACCCAGGACTGCTCGGCGCCTCCACATTGTAGAAGTCCGCTGTTCTGTAGTCCTGAATTATCTTCCGCGGTGATTTATAAAAAAGAACGTCTCGGCCGATGAGGATTTCCATGTCCTCTGGTGAACACAGTCGATAGCCGTTGTTGCAGTAGCCTACCATGAAGCAGTCTTTGGTCCTCGAGCTTAATTTGCCAGTACGAAGTGGTTTTGGTGAATGAAGATAGGCTTTGCAGCCGAAGACTTTAATCTTCTTCAGATCAATTTTCTCTCCGAACTATAACTCTGCAGGCACTGTTCTTTCCAGAGCACTCGTCGGGCTCCTGTTAATTAAATAGACTGCTGCCAGTACTGCTTCCGTCCATAGATTCTTTGTCAGAGGTGAGTCGAACAGCATGCAGCGCGCCTTGTCCATGATGGTTCGATTCATGCGTTCCGCCACGCCGTTTTGTTGTGGCATAATATGGCGAACTGTAAATTCGTATTGAATACCGCGCTGCTCCAGATGCTCCTTCATCTCTGTTGAGAGATATTCGCACCTGAAGCGTGATATCTTTAGATTGAAGTGCGTTGTGGCCATGGCTTCATACATTTTAAAGTTATGGAATTCTTTCGACTCGCTTTCAACGGGTAAGCCACTGTAAAATGGGTGAAGTCGTCTATAAAATTTAGTATGTAGCGTTTTCCATTATAAGACTGTGGATCTACTGGCCCAAATAAATCTCTGTGTACCAATTCCAAAGATCGTTTGGCACGCCGACGAGGTTGTTGATGTGGTAGACTGGTTTGTTTTCCTTGTACACACGTTCGGCAAATCTGTTTGTCATTTCCGCCCGAACGGACTCTGTCTAGTCCCTTAACTAGCGTCTGCAACTTTATCAACGATGTCTGGCCAATGTGTCCCAGACGTCTGTGCCAGAGTTCCGAACTTCTTCCCATCTCACAAATTTTTGCCGATGTATAAACAGGCATAAACATAATTTCATACAACTGGAAACTTGGTACGTAGAGTACATTTTGAATCGTGATTCGGTTTGGCTTTCCATCCACGACAGTTTGTACGTGAACGTTTCCTCTCTCCGTTCCTATCAGAGTTGCTTCCTTTTTGGCGCTTTTTATAAGAATTCCTTGGTCGAGAACTTTGACATTTGTCATAACTCACCAAGTGTTCGCCCGCGAAGAAATTGTAACTGAAGATCTCATCTTCCTCCTCCTTTTCTGCCGAGTTCGCTGCAACGTGGGCTTCCTTCCGCTGTGGGCGATTCCTGGGGGACTTCTTACAGTCCTTTCGAAAATGACCGAAACCGCCGCAGTTGTGACACTAGTAGTTTTTCTTAAACTGGCTGGGATTTCCGGTGTGTTTAGATGAAGTCCACTTGTGCTGCTGGGAAGGAGCCGAAAATGCCGACGACTGCGTCTCTCCGTCCTGCCGCACACCCAATCGTTTCGCCTGGTCGTCCAGCAGCCGATTTTTGACAAAGGTTAGTGTCAGGTTCGCCTCAGCCAAAGTCTCAATCGCCGTGACTACAATGTTGTATTCCTCAGGCATCGTGAGTAGTAGATTACAGACGACGTCGGTTTCCTCCAATGTAGCCCCGGTAGACTTGAGATACCGAATTAGCTTGTCGAAACTCAGGAAATGCGCTTCCAGAGTATCGTCGCTTGGGTTAAATTTCATGGTTAGCAACCTTTTCGGAGAAGCAATTGACTACCTATTCCTTTCCTTGCGCAAGTGTCTCTCAAAATTTTCCAAATGTCCAAAGACGTTTTACAGTCTTTAACATATTCGAGTTGGTTATCTGCTATTCGCTGAATAATTGCGGACTTACATTTCTTGTCACGCTTCCGTACAATATCGCACTCACGTTCCTTCTAAGCTTTCGGCAACAAATAACAAGAAAAGAAGAAAGAAAACAGGAAAAGAACCAATGGGAAGCAAAACGGGCAAAATTCTATGAAAGCAACGGACTTTCAACGACAGACATAGACAGACGAAGAAATACAGGTCAAAACATGGTGGATGAAATTACACGGACGGAACAAGATATACAATCTCAGATAAGAAGAGGAAAATATATATAAATCAACTTATAATCCAGGATATAAATACTTATTGTTTATAAGCAAACCACTATACTTGACAACAGAAAACAAAAATTTTAAAATATTCGCAAGATTTAGAACGGGAAACGAAAAAAAAGGAATAAATACTGGATAGGAGACGATGACAGACAATGCAGAATATGTGGGAAAGACTTTAAGATAATAAATCACTTAAGAAGAGACTGCAGCGAGAACCTGAGAAATGACAAATCTACACAACAGATACTACACGATAAAAACCCAGACACAGACTGGATGAAGAAAGTATATATAATTAGATTAAATAGTAAGTTATAATAATGCAAATACCACATGAAATGTAAAATATAGATAATGGAGAAATTTGAACACCGAAAGGTAACAAATAAAATATTTTTTGCACATCCGGGCGTAAAAGTCGGACAAATAACATTGTTTTAAGGGCGAAATGACACTCTTTTTCGCCCTCGGGCGAAAAAGTAGTCATTTTCGCCCTAGAACTTTTCGTGCCCAGTTTCACCCATTTTTATAATAAATTTTTGACGTGTCACCGCTTTTTTGCTACTTTGTTTACTTACTACTTGCTTGTTTTCATTGTTATCCATGACAACGTACATATGTCAAATAGACTACTATGATCTGAATTTGATTTGAACATCGTTTTACTTTGATCGCGGTGATGAAGTAATACTACTTCGGATGTGCAAAAAATATTGTATGTATTACGAGCGAAATATATTTTGGCCCTAGGTACATTGTAACCCTCCGCTGCGCGTCGGGCTTCAATTTTGCACCGCGGGCCAAAATCTATATCATTTCGCCCTTAATACATAAATAGCTATTTCGCCTTCTAACTCTAATAATTTGTTGAACACAGTGGCGTAAATACGAGGAGCACACGCCTACAACGCGGATGGGCCTCACTTTGCTTCTACAAAACTAAAAAAATAAATAGGTAAATAAGAAGCAGCGACACTATGTCGGCATCGTTGATATTTCATTAATAATTAAAAGTAATACAATGTCATAAATGAGAGGGTAGGTACACAAGTGACTCAAGTAACGGGCGGGTATAATCTGCGCGAAACGCGGCCTTCGAGGTTCCTCGCGGACCCCACAGATGGTGCCAGTTGTGGCGCTCATACAACATCTATCCCTTCAAAGCTACATGTTGAGACGTTGTGGAGGTTTCGAGCATCGGTCGGATCGCGTTCGGTAGCCGTCGGAAGTCCGTTCAGGTACCGGTGATCTCTCGACGACAGGTGCAGTATCTTCTGGCAGTTCAGGCGTCGTCGAGCTCTCCGGTAACGGTGTCTCCGGAGTGTCTCTAGTTTCCTGCTTGACGCGGAAGGCCGGCTGCCGGTTTCGGCGGAGTTTGTTGGTGTCGGTCTCGATTATGTGTGACCTGGGTTCTTCAGCTTTTTGTACGACGGTGCCGAATTTCTGCTTGTCCTTGATGAAGACTCTGGTTCCCGGAACGAGCTCTGGAATATGCCTCACTCCTTTCGAAGGGTTATAATTCCTCTCGATCCAGTCGCGTCGGTGGTCTTCTTTCTGGCTGACTGCTTCCTAGTTGACCACTCTCGGTTCGAAGTTCTTCGGCGTGGCGGGAAGTCGTTCAGCTTTCGGCTAACTCTGCTGGCGAGAATCCATTTTCCAACGGGGTATTTCGGTAACTGAGGAGATCCTTGTGCGGGTCTTTTTCCTTCAGGAAAATTCTTTTCACGATCTTGACGCCCGCTTCGGCAAGCCCGTTTGACTGTAGATACATCGGATTCCTCGTGATCAGGTGGAATCCGTAGGACTTCTGGAAGTGGTCGAAGACTCTGGACTCGTGGAACGGATGGAATTGCGTCCCGTTGTCGGTGAGTACTTTCTCCGGAACTCCTTGTCTAGCAAAGATCTCGGACATCTTGTCGATGATCGTGTTCATTCGCATGTTGGGTACCTTTTCGACCTCTGGGTACCGGGAATATTGGTCAATGATGTCCCTCACCTTGAACAGGTCCATGCCAACTTTCTACCACGGACGACTAGCAGCATCAATCTGGATGAGCGACTCATGACGATTGGTCCTGTGCTGGGCGCAGACATCGCATTGGTCCACGGTCTCGGCTATCTGGGTAGACATGCCGGGCCACCATATGAATTGGCTGGCTCGCTCTCGGCACTTTGTGATAACGAGAGGTCCTTCATGAACCTTCTGCAGCATCTCTTGGCGCATGTTCTGCAGGATGAGGATCTTCGATTCGTAGAGATGTAGGTCGTTCTGGCAGGTGATGTCCCATCTCTTCTCCCAGTAGGTCTTCAGGTTGTGGGGAAGAACCTCCCAGCCATTGCAGATGTAGATCCTCACAGCAGCGAGTTCCGGATTCTCCTTCTGCTTGGTGACGATTTTGAACAATCGGTTGGGTGACACCGGCAGATGTATAATCGTACCGAGGACATGGATCTCCACTTCTTCTTCCAGAGTGGAGGAATCGGGCTGCGCGAGTGGTTGTCTCGAGAGTGCGTCCGTAGTCACCAACTCCTTGCCTGGAACATGAATAACCGTGTAGTTGAACCGCATAAGGCGAATGCGATACCTTTGCAGTCTTGGGGACAGATCACCCAGTGCTTTACTTGTGAGAATCGGAATTAGCGGCTTGTGATCCGTCTCCAGTTGGACTTCAATGCATGTTATATTCGGACAACTTCTCACAGGTGTACGTGATGGCGAGCGCTTCTTTCTCGATTTGAGCGTATCGCCTTTCGGTGTCCGTGAGCAGTCGCGAGGTGTAAGCGATGGGTTTCAGGTTGCCGTCCCTCTGCTCTTGGAGTTGCGCTCCTCCGATCCCAAAGGACGATGCCTCAGCCGTGACGATAGTCTTTCTCAAGGGATCATACCAAACAAGTGTAGGAACCGTGGTTAGGATCTCTTTGAAGTGGGTGAACGCCCTTTCCTGTTGTGGGCCCCAGACGAAACCTACTTCGTTTTTCAGCAAAGCTTGTAGTGGTTCCAAGATGGGTGCCTTATTAGGGATAGCATTCGCTAGAAAGTTGATCATCCCGAAAATCCTCTTCACACTCTTCTTGACGGTAGGCGGTTCCATGTCCTTGATGACCTTGATCTTGTCGGGGTGTATGCGGATCCCCTCTTCTTCGACCAAGTATCCCAGGAACTCGATGGATTGAACGTTGATCTGCAGCTTCTTGACGTTCAGCGTGACGCCCCCTTCCGAAAGATGCAGGACCTTCCGCGAATCACTTTCGGCTTGGGTGTTGCCGTATACCAGGATGTCATCCATGAGACAAACGATTCCTTCGCAGTCCTTGAGAATTTCCTGCATCTTCTTCTGGAAGAGTTCCGGGGCGCAGGTGATTCCAAACGGCAGGCGATTGAAGAAAAATCTTCCGAACGGTGTGATGACGGTGGTGTACAGCCAAGACAATCTGGTAGAACCCTGAGGCTGCATCCAACTTCGAGATATACTTCGCGTCTTTGATCAGGTTCAGCGTTTAGTGGACGTCGGTTGAGTTCCCAGAGGTCCACGCGAATCCTAAGGCTGCTATCCTTCTTGAACGTCACTACCATCGGCGAACACCACTCGGTCGGGCAATCGACAGGTGAAATGACTCCTTCCGAAACCATCTTGTCCAGCGCTTCTTTGACCCTGTCGATGAGCGGGATCGCAATTCGTCATGGTGAAGCTACCGCAACCGGTGTCACATCGGGTTTAATGGCCAGCTTGCATTTTCCAGGAATCCTTCCAATCCCTTTGAAGAGTGACGGAAATTGGTCCTTGACGTCCTGCAGTGACATCCCCGTGGTCCCGGAAATCGCTTTGTTTCGCTGCACCAGACCCAGTTTCACCGCATCGACTTTTCCTAAGATAGGTTGCGATAGGTTATGGATGTAGTAGATAGTTTGCCGGATCGTCTTCTCCTTGTCGTTCACCTTGGTCAACTCCGAAGATCTTCACTGATGAAGCATCTGGACCAGTCAACCCCTTCTCCGCAGGTGCCAGTCCTCTCCTGTCGGCGTACTGTAATGGGAGGGCGGTGACGTCGCTGTCTGTGTGGATCTTGAACCGGATGTCCTTCCCGCTTACCTGGATCACCACGTCGATGGAGTAGAGGTGGAGTGTGTCGATGTCCAAGTTCGCCTAGTTGACCGTGCCGACCTTCTTACTCTTGCAAACCTTCGAAAAATGGCCCTTGTTATTGCAGGCGTAACACGTCGAGTTTTTGGCATATGTTATCCATATGTTTATAATTTCAAGATTTTTTCATATCCAAAAGTGATATTTATGAAAAGGTATGGAATATAAGGACCTGAATACTCGCAAAAAAAATCAGTTTAGAAATAGTATTAGTTTTTTTTTCATATTGAGACTGTGGGATTTGGGGCTACCACTTATATGGTTATTCTAAAATCTAAAGGGTGCCCCACTCCAGGGTTAAAACAAATCTGCTTTAAAACTATAGAAAATTTAATAAATTTCTGTCTCCCTCTAAATTTTTTTCTGAAAAGATGGGTGCCTCAAGTATATTCTTTTGGGCTGGGGCACAATGTACAAACCTTTTTTTTTCATTTATTTGAAATGACAAAATGTAAAATTTATCTGTCAGATACAAGTATATATAAGTCTTAATACAGACCTTTCACTTTGTTCCTTTTTTCTTCGGTGAGTTTACGATTTTGAGTTCCACTTAAATAATTTCTTATCATTTTAAAGCTTGATTCTTCCTTTCAAAATAAAAAATATATAATCCGATTGTATAACTGCAATTGCAATGATTCCGGACCCAATAGTACGAAAAGTTCTACAAACATTCTAAAAATATTTTTCTGAAATATTTTAAAATCTTTAGCTCGTATTTCGAGTTCACTTTTACAATAAAATCGCTTTTAGTCTGATTTTGCATTATAATCTTATTAGGCTAAACGTCACATTTACCAAAGCACTCGTAAAAGTGAGCTCGGAATATGGTTTTTTTTTGGTTTTGGGTTATTTAAGTCATGTAAAAAACATAATTTTTATTCGTCTTTAAAATTATGAGAAAAAAAATATACAAAACAATTCCCTCATATTTCAAAATTAATAATTTTAATAATTGAAAATTATATTTTCATATTTTAATATTAGGTATACATTTTCATTGATTTGCTACGAAATTTAATTTTGACAATAAACAGACTAAAAATATGAATCAAATATAAATTTATGGTAAATTGAAAAATGAATTTTTTTCGGAGCTGGGGGCTCCCTGTCGATGGATGTCCTAAGCAATTGCTTTGTTAACTTATACGTTAATCCAGCACATCGTGTATATTGTACATTAATAGTTTTTTACTTTAGACCGGTGCTCGTAAAGGTCACGAGCCTGATTTTAGATAATAGAAATTTTTAACTAAAAATACTATCTACGTATACGTCAAATTTAGCAACTTAATAAATTTGTCAATTTTTGTAAATATGAAGAACTCATTTGTTCTCATTCAATAGCATAACTTGAGAAGTGGGTAGGTATAAGTTTCATTTAATAAATATTTAGTCAGAGTTGGTCAACAAGTCTAAAATTTAAGCAAGACTTCAACAAAAAATGCTTATCAAAATTTTCACAGCAATATTCAATAGTTTATTTGACATTTTAATCCAATATGATACTGTCGATTTGAGCGAAACTTACAATTTAAGTAATATTGGTGAAACCGGCCATTAAACATATAAACAAAATTACAATATCTGAATGTTTTTAAATTTTCGAAAAAACATATTTGCAAAAAATATTTAAGTAGTTGGAACTTTAAGGGCCGGATTTTCCTGCTATGTTTGGAGTACCAGTTACCTTAACCGTCAGCACAGAAAAATATCGCATCGAAATAGTAAATAACGTACATTTTTGACTACTTCATTCGTTTTTCGATGCGATATTTTTCTATTAACCGATGGTTAAGGTAAAAGGCACATTTACCAGAGTTGGCTCTAAGTATAATACAACTTCCGGCTAAACCTTTGTATAGACAAAATATAATCAGATCTTCTCACAGGAAGATACCTAGGGAGTATATGATATCTCCACATCCACACACAGCCATAGACCTCATCGTGAAAATGTTAAAATGGGATTGTAGAGATCTTGGATTTTAAAGAAGAACATTAAAATATGTTTCCTATTTAATTAAATTGAATGTTGTATTTGAAGTGATTTTCCTAAAATTCGGGTTATCACGTAACTGACCCAAAAATAAACCTATTATAATGATATTTATGACACTCTATGTTCCTGATATATTTATAAATAGATTGCATCATTGTGCCATAGTACTTTTTTATTTGTGGCTTTTTGAATAAAAATAAAATTAAATGAAGAGACGTAGCTACGAATATCCGCAAGCGGTATTTTGTCAGTAAAAAGGCGCCATAGTAAATCCACAAAATATTACGATGAGAACGATTATACATTTTATAAATAAATTTTTTGTTGAGATTTTTTTCAATATCTTATTAATAAATTTAATTAAACTATTGAACAGGCGCCCAAACCATGATAATTTTGACAGGAAGGTGAACACACCCACCTAACATCCCTTAGTTACGCTACTGATTAAATGACCTTTGAATATGGATTGGTATAAAGGCATAATTGTTTTGTACTTGTATTATACCTAGATTCTTGTCATGGTGTGTTGAGCAAAAATTCTAGCTTAAATGGTAACTTGAACACATTGTTTTAAAGTAAACCCTGCTACATGATACACATCGTAAATTAATATTTCAGCTACTGTTTGATTTAATGTACAACTTCAGGATAGATGTCACTGTACTAAGAAATGGGCTAGCTAGCTGTCTACTTCTTTAGAAGAAAGTATTCGCCTTGTAGCCCTCTGGTGGTAGATTAACGAAACCCTTCAAATTCGTATTTTTCATATAAACACGTTAAGGTTAATGATTAGGTGCTGATATTGTATGTAGTTGTGCTTGTTTCCTCGTGATGTTATAATTCAAATTTCAATGTGTACTTTATTCTTGTCATTTTAGGTTACTTATCTGAGAAGTCATCTATTTTCTACTTCCATTTTTCCTATTTTATTTAGGTCTAATCTAACCTTCTCTTTGCTACTTTTGTATTATTTTGTATTTAATAACAATTTTATTTATTGTTCATGTTTTAAATTTCATTATTATTAGAAAAATCTAAAATAATGATATACCACAAAGAAACTTTACGCAGGAATTATTTTATTTTAATTTTAAAAAGTGAATATTTATATTACATATGTTTGGCCAAGGCTGACACTTGATTTTCTTTTATATATTTTTTTTAATTTATATTTTTTGTTTTTTTGCAAAATAGTAGATTTATTTCTCTTTCAAACAATTTGTTTCTAACCGTCTACTTTTCAAGGTTTTTGTTTCGTCCATTGACACTTCAAGTCAGTTTGTGATATTATTTCAATATCACAAACTTTATTCCTGAAATTAAGAAAAACAACAACAAAAACAGATAATAGGGATTTCCAGCCCATCGATATGCCATCTGGTGGCGAATTTTAGAAACCCTCCGAGAGACATTCGCAGTTTATAACCTATGTTGACAACATACGTTTGACAACATTTTATTTGTTTAATTTCAAGTTTCACTGCTGTATTTTCGTATTTTTATATTGCTTCATTATTATATCAGTTTGATATATACCAAACAGTCTTTTTAAAGACTAATTTTCGTGTGATTATCGTTTCTTTTGTCGTGTTATTTCTTTGATTCCATTGCATGTATATTTCTTTTGCAATATGTCAAATTTACATTGTTGTGTACAAATATGCAATTCATGGAAAAAACGTAACTTAAATTTACACTTTTTTCGATTTCCTAGTGCTAATTTTAACGTACAAATGAAAAATAATTTTAACAAGTACGAATTGGTCTATAGGAAAAAGGTGTGGATAAATGTTTTAAAAATTAGAAAAAAGTGAGCTCTTTCATGAAAATGTGCTCCTTACATTATGACGAAGGAAGCTTTACTAAATCTAGAGATAAATGTGTGCAAATTTTGTGCACATCAAATTATTTAATCAGAAATACACCTAGTACATTTTAACAAAATTGCAGAAATATTTTTGCATCTTCCACCTTTACCAACTTTTCATGAACAAACCATGTGTTTCACTGTACACTGATAATTTATTATTTTAAATGTTCCTTTAATAATATGCGGTGATGATTGCAAAGCCGATGATTGTAAACATAATCCATATAGATTGACCTCTTCATTTGTAGACGCCAAAATACCGCATACAATTATGTGACCGGCATTAAGAACTTCTTCCCCTTCATACACAGTTCTGCAATTTTCATTTCCTTTAATAAAATTAAAGTATTCCGTTAAAGGAAACCTTAAATTTTGTTCAACATTGAGCTGATTCATAACCTGAAACCCCGAAAAATAAACGAATAATTTGAATAATAGCACGACATAGATAAACCTATTTTGCTTTTTCAAAAAAAAAAATATATTAAATTACAATAATTTATAATACACAACAATATTACGTGTTATTTAATTCACTCTACTGTCAGCAATGTCTCTCGGAGGGTTTCAAATTTTATCCGCAGTGGCGCTGGGATCTAAACTTTAAACGCCTATCATATACCTATTAGTAATAGGTACATGACGCCTATAGTAGAGCTCTAAATATATAGGTATTCCCAGCCGCCATTTTGGATCTTTATGACAGCCGGAATATATGGCAACACAGGGTTGTGTCAGAACTTTTTAGTAGTAGTAGTATAGCTATTTATGTATTAAGGGCGAAATGATATAGATTTTGGCCCGCGGTGCAAAATTGAAGCCCGACGCGCAGCGGAGGGTTACAATGCACCTAGGGCCAAAATATATTTCGCTCGTAATACATACAATATTTTTTGCACATCCGAAGTAGTATTACTTCATCACCGCGATCAAAGTAAAACGATGTTCAAATCAAATTCAGATCATAGTAGTCTATTTGACATATGTACGTTGTCATGGATAACAATGAAAACAAGCAAGTAGTAAGTAAACAAAGTAGCAAAAAAGCGGTGACACGTCAAAAATTTATTATAAAAATGGGCACGAAAAGTTCTAGGGCGAAAAAGAGTGTCATTTCGCCCTTAAAACAATGTTATTTGTCCGACTTTTACGCCCGGATGTGCAAAAAAGCATATATATTGTAACAATATAATAATATTTAAGTACACATTTTATGTCGATTTTAAACTGGATTTATTATATAAATAATCCATTCTCGAATATTTTTTTGGTTGTCTACAAGGATGCATTATATTTTCTCTCTTTGATTTATTTATTATATGAGTACAGTACAGAAAGCTTTAATTCATTTAAAAATCATTAGATTAATCTAAGACCGATAATCAGCACATGTTACATCTGTTGGTAGTAAATAATTAACAATTTATGTAGATATAAATACCTACTACTACTGAAGTAAATGCGATAAACATGAATTCAACCAAATTGTTTTGCTATATTTTTTTGTAAAAAGTAGTAGTAAATTATTTTTTCAAGTGACTTATGCCTGTATTCATAGTCAATGCTTACTCAAGTTACGTCGCCAAGCCTTACACCTATCGTACTCGTCTTTTAGTACATGACATGTTTCATAGTTGAAACTTCGTTAATTATGAGCTAAGTAATAACCTTAAGGTAGAGATTTGGACAAATTGTAGTTATTGCGCTAAAAATATCTGTAAATTTGACAATTTGACAACATTTGACAAGTACTCAAGTATGAGTCAAGGCGAAGTACTGACTATGAATACAGGCATTAGGTAATTAACACACGTGTGCCATACAACATTTTATCCAACACATTTTAATCAATGATATAAAATACATATAGATTTTTGACAGATGGAATTTCGAAATGACATTTAGGAACAAAATAGTGTAGAGAAGGTTTTATAACGTAGTTACTATGATACGAACCAAAAAACAGTGACCTAATATATTTAGCTCATTAGTGACTTATGACCTACTTTATTTATCTAAAAACAGCATACTAATATAGTTATAATTACACGGTGTTGAATAAAATTATTTATACAAATTTAAATGAGTTATTAAGGAATTAGTTTACGAATACTATTTATATTTAGTTTTGTTATCTTTTTATGTTTGTTTCTAGTATATTTCAGGAAATCTATAAAGCAATTAGAAATATTATATATAACAAAGGGTAATAAATAATAAATTAAATACATTTGTATTAACTACCTTCTCCAAGAGTATAGCCATTCTTTTCAAAATTTATAGAATACACTTTCATATAATCTGCTTACGGGTTTTCCTTAGTACTTTTAATTAAAAAATTAATTAATAAAAAAAAAGTCGAAGCGGCGAGTTTGTAATTCCACAAGTGCGTAATTTCTTTCCAACACGAACTATGTACTATACTTTTTCTGCAACTACTATTTGCCTTTTTTGATAAGTAAAACACGATCACACAGTACATTGTAAGAATTGACACATCACTAGTAAATAGCGCCAACTATAAAACATAAAAACAACTATGTTAAACTGTCAACCTCTAAATAATAAATTGAAATTATTTATGTAATAAACGGTGATAAATGATGGAAAACTGTTGATTGAAAAAAATGTCGATAGTAGTTATTTTCAATCTATTGAACTAAACCCCTAAATATTACAATATAATCAATTACAAACTATTATGCAACCGGGGCCCTGATCCCGAGAGCGTCTATATATTACCACTCCTTGATCCTAGAAAAGGTGAAGCGACTAAGCACAAAGCTCAGCGAGGAATTACACAAACACTCGCACACAATCGTATCTCGAATGGGCAGCCTGGTCAAGGCCATTACAGCACAAAGCTGCTTCAACCTCTCGTTGGCAACCTGGCTAGGGTCACTACGACCCAAAGCCAACCACGGTTTGCATCATACATCCTCAATATCTCAACATACTACCATCACGCCATATTCAACTCAATACACTATATCATAGTAACTCATCTCATATGATCCATGGTAACTCACTCACATTCATAGACGTTAACTCGACTCACCTTAAATCTATTTGCACTAGGGCACTATCAAAATACTACACAATATGTATGCGACCGTTCTGAAGTCTAGAGAAATACTGAAAGAATAATTGTAATTCCCTCCGCATAATACTCATGCTACTAATTAAATTAGGAAACTTATATCATTATAAAGCAAATAATAATTACCAACAAGTTATTTAATCCTCAATGAAATATTCGTAACATTTACAACTCAATAAAATAATACTATGAATAACTTTTCTTATTTATTACTTTATTAGACGTAACGTTTTAAATTAATTATAATTAATTGTCTTATTGATACTGCAAACATAATTTCGATAATTCAAAAATTCCTCAACTGTGCGATCGCGTACTTTACACACGGCCTACCGAAATGTGACACTTAAACCGTTGATTTTTCAATCAACGCATAAGCCTACAAGTTGTACAATAATGGCTATTTACGCTAGTGGACGTAGATAAAATAAATTACTTCGTCGTTTTCAAAAAATACTTCCCTTTTATTTTTTCAGACCATTGGATGGAAAAAATATCAATTTATTGATAATTATCGATTAATCTCCAATTAACGATAATTAATTATTAATAAATATAGAAAAGTGTCAATAAATTTCCATAAATGTGAATGAATATGAATTAATGCTAATAAATATCGATATACGCTAATGATATTTGTAAATAAAAGTACATATGTGTACGAAAAAAAAAATTATTTGAAAAATAGTGTACTCAAGAATACAAGTCGATTCTGTGGCAGCCCCAGCTGATTGTTTTTATTAAAGAGAAATGAAATAGACGTACGGTAATTTTTTTTAAGGAAACAAAAGATATGTATTGTAATTTTTATATAAAACATGAAATAAACAATCTGATGTAGCCAGCAGCCAGCACATTACCTTCCTTGTTATGTTGTATTTCCGATATTTTAATTTCTTGTTTCTATAAACTATTCATTAGTAATTATATCACATTTATTGGAATTTATCGATATTTATCTGTAATTATCGATATTTATCTATATTTTTTCATAATTTTCGACTATATCATCATTTACCGATAATTATCGACATTTATCGATAAATCGATATATCGGAAAGTATCGATATTATTGCACAGCCCTAGTGCCAAATATACACTCTGGGGTGCTAGAACAACTGAGATAGACCAATGCATGTTTTGTGTTGATTGTGTCAGAAACTGAATAAAACGCGTTTGTAATAACTCCCACTACTAGAAACCGATTTTAACAATCTGACGTTATTATTCTTGTTTGATGCACATGACATATAATAGTTATATATGGTACAAGTGTGTTACATTACAGATAAGTCACGTGGGAAAAGTTTAGCTCACGAGGCCGTTAGGCCAAGTGTGGTATTTTTTCAAGTGACTTAGGTAATTAACACACGTGTGCCATACAACATTTTATCCAACACATTTTAATCATTGATATAAAATACATATAAGATTTTTGACAGATGGAATTGGGAAATGACGTTTAGGAACAAAATAGTGTAGAGAAGATTTTATAACGTAGTTACTATAATGATGAACCAAAAAATAGTGAGCTAATATATTTAGCTCAGTAGTGACTTATGACCTACTTTATTTATCTAAAAACAGCATACTTATATCATTATAATTACACGGTGTTGGATAAATTTTTTATATTATTTACATGATATTTTAAAAAAAATTGTACTATGTATTTAGGGAGTTATTAATTTTGCATTGATTATTTCGCTTGTATTTTATAATTTAAATTATAATAATTGAATACACTATACGATAATAATTATCGGTAAATTAAATTCGATATATTTTCCCCATCCGTTACCTCCATTGGTAGGTACATACCTACATGATTTTTCATGAATAAGTATATTTATATTATATTAATAAATATAAATCTTGGTTTAACAATATAAAAATATGTGGGAATTATAAATGTTTATTATTTGCTTTAAAATGAAATAAATAGTTGTCAAACTTATAGTGCTTGAGAATATATACGAAAGAATTGAAATTTGACTTGTAGAATTCACTGTATGATGTTACTGTAACCTCAGAAGTCTTTGTTTGTTGTAATCAGTCGCTTGTAACATTCATTGAGTTCAACGGCGCCCTTTTGTTTGGGACACTTGTTTAGACTTGCCCTTTGAGTATATAAAAGAGACAGCATGTTTTTCCCGACTAGTCAGCATCTTGACAACGATTTACCAGAGAACTTATATGTAAGTAACTTTATAAAATTACTCTATATACACAACAAATTTAAAATACACTAGTTTTTAGATATATTTCTTGTAATAATTTTATAGTTTTGTATGTTTTTTGATATGTAATATTTGTATATTTATATTTCATTATTCATTACAGTATTCGTTAAGAGTATAAAAATTTAAAAAATATAAAAACTAGAAAATTTGAAACGTGTTACTATGCGTTATTGGTACAAGAAGTTATTCGAGGTTCGAACATCCACGTGGAAATTTTTTTAAGAACAATAAATTATTATTATTATATTTATTAATATTGACTAATACCTACTATAGCGGTTTATCGAAATACTTATAATATTAATTATTTTGTCTATATTTTGTGGATATATTTTTCAAAGTTATGTTCTAGTTTTAAGAAATAGTTTTTCTTTTGTACATTTTTGGTTTTCCTTTTTAAACAATACTTTACGGTGTACCAGTGACAGATCCAGAAACTTTCTTAGGGAGTTGCGAATTACCGTTTTCTTTTTAAGTAATCATAAGCAATAAAACATAACATATATTAAAATGCTCATCACAAATTTTATAATTATCCCAAAATCATTGATTATGAAAGATTATTTTCGGATTAAACCAATAAAAAATCTAATGTGTCTAACATATTACCTTCCGCCACCGCCACTACAATAATATATTCTGTAAGTAATTTAGTACATTCAATTTGTATTTTTAAAATTAATTTGTTATGTCAGTTGAGAATACTTTGAATTCATTTCATACCTAAAATTTCCTTCATCAAATTTATAAAACCGAAACAATTATCTGTTTCTGGCATTACTGAAACCAGAACCGAACTTATCTTGATTCGCGCATGCAAATATATTCCTTATATATTTCCTCCACCTTTGTAAATTTTACAATAAAATTACTCCATATTTTCTTTTTTAAAATTACTTACGTCAAATTTGACAACAGCATAATGTCAAATTTTTTGAACATATGAATAACTCATCTGTTTTATAGAAATTCCTCAGTCTCAACTGTATGTAAAATTAAGATAATTTATATATTTTTTTCTTTTTAGCCAAAAGTTATATATAAAAGTAATTGTGCAGATCGATAGAAAATTAAAAAATCTTTATATTTAATCATAACGTAATTTACGAAAAACTGGTATTTAGAAGTATTTTTAAAAATGGTTTAAAGCTTCAAGAAAATTACTACTTCCGATTAATCAATTATAATCAAAATCTAATCAGTTCAACATATTTGAATTTAAGTTTTAAATATCAAATATTATATTATTTTTTTACATACCTATATCGATAAAAATAGTAAAATCGTATTCTTGAGACCCTTATTCGTTTCATACTCATTGTTGAAAAACAATACCACCCTTAACTATATATTGATAGGCGAGAGGTAAAAAGGATTGTGAGTTTTGAAAATCTGGATGAAACTCAATTTAACCTATTTGGGTCGGCCAGTAATCTTACTGTTGATGTTGTTAGTTAAGTTATTTGTAGTTAAGTAAATTCAATTGACTATCTGAATATTAAGTTAAAATTGAATTCAAACCGCTGAAAAATTAGGACTAAGAGGTAGTCTAATTCTTAGCCCAAAACAATTAGCTTAAAATAACAGTCCGTAAAAAACCTCATTTACTATCACAATTGTCTTTATATTTAATAATGTACAAAAAAATTGTATTTGGACGTATTTTTTGGGAAAAACGGTTTAAATTCAAATAAAGTACTATTTCCGTTTAAGTAATTGTAGACAAAATCTAATCAGTTCATATATATATGAATATAACTCTCAAATACCAAGTATTATATTTTTACATGTATCATATTCGAGTTATCGTGGCTGAAAAATCGTCACAGTCACACATACACATAAAAACATCACTGTAAAAATGATAAAATCTTTACTCTAGGGACCCTAATTCGTGCTCATATGTTGACCCTTATCTATAAATTGATAGACGGGACGGCGGGAGGTAATACACCAAATAACTATATAATCAATGTTAGACGATGGCTTTCCGTTGATGCAAATCGGGTCAGAACTTTCTTCGGATCCAAATCGTATATAGAGTTCTAATTTCTGTAATGTAAAAAAGCTACGTTCAGCCGAAGACACACTTGACAATAGCGTTACAAATTGAAGAGAAAAATATTGCCCGGATTTTAGCCACAAATGTATAGTTTTATTACACTCCCTGAAGAAGGTCAACATGACAGGCCGAAATAAAAAATATTTGTGAGTAAAATTCAAACAATTTTATTCTGTTCCATTACCATCGTAGTCAATTTAAGTCATTGTTACTAATATTATTAATAATTTATTTACTAAAAAATAGATATTAGCATCATATTGTTTCAGAAATTTATTTGTACTGACGAGAATATAAGATTTATTTAAGTTAGCCCTTTGTGTTTCCTAAACAGTATTTCAGCAAATAGTTTTTGTTCTTGACAATTCTGCTACAAATTAAGCAATTGTTTATAATGTATATTAGACGTCTTTACACTCCAGATTTATTTATATAATTATTGATATGTCCTGGAAAATAGGTTTTTCTGAATTGTCCCTATTGTTTTGAGATTTGACCTAAATTAATTAAATGTATTTTTTAAAAATAAAAATGTTCGGCTTGTTTTCTTTTTCGTTAAATATCTGTAGTTACCTTGTCATTACCAAAGAATGCCAAAATCACAGAGGCTCATGTCTGTGCAATTGTGCATTTTTATTTTCTATTATTAAATAAGATTTATATTTACTTAGGCAACGAAAGACATCTTGAATACAAATACAATGGAATTTAGTTAAATTTATTTTATTTTTGTACTGTGATAATTGCGTTTAATCCTTTATTTTTTTTACTAAATATACAGGGTATTCCATTTAAGTGTGCCACCATTGCTATCTCGAGAACTATAAGAGCTACGAGGTTGGTTAAATTAGCAAAGAACCACCATATTACAAGACTATTAAAATAAGCCAAACAAATATTTTTTTAAACCAGTGGTTGTCAAGATATGGAGCCCAACTTTCTTATTTTAAATGGAACACCCTAATAATTTTTACCTATTTGGATTCTACATAAAATTAAATGATATGTTTGAAGTTAAATTTCAGTTAAATACTAAAATCCCATTTATATAACTTCAAACATATTAATGGATTTGTAATTTGGTTCTTTGCTAATTTAACCAACCTCGTAGCTCTTATAGTTCTCGAGATAGCAATGGTGGCACGCTTAAATGGAACACCCTGTATATATATATATATATATATATATATATATATATATATATATATATATAATAAAAATTTTAGTTATGTAATGTTTTTGCCTAATAAGCGAAATATATAAACTAAGAAAATAATGTAAAACGTTTTTTTTTGGCCGGAATATGTACTAAACAATTTTTTCATTCTACTCATTATATACCTCGTACGTAGTAATTGTTTATTATTAAAATAAATTAGTAGACACTGGATTTGTGAAAAACGTTAATATTTTCTCAATAAACTTGTGTCTATTTCCAATAATTTGACCAAAATATTGATAAGTGTAATGTAGGCATTATATATTTTTATTATTGGGTCTTAGATTAATTTAAACAAGTACATGTCATTTTTGGTTCCTGTAATATTTATTACGTGTCTTCTCAATAGTGAATTTGTAATTTTCTAAGAAAGTATGAATAAACATTGTCAATGTATTATTACTTTTACTCATTTTTTCTATTAGATGATCTAAGGAAATTTAATTTTAGTAACCAAATCCGTTACGATGAGTTAATAAATATTTCGAAAATTCATCAATCAATTTGTTTTCTTGGTAAACGATTGCTAGTTAATTAATTGAAATTTTATAAAATAATAAAGACAAACAAAGAGAAATATTAATTTAATTTAGATTTTTTTTTTTTAATTTCTCATACTATACTCTTGTTTCGAGTCTCTGGTTTTTACATGTAATTTAGACTTTATTTTTTTTTCTACGTATTTCATCAAATAGTTTATTTAATATAATAAAACTTTTATATAAAGTAAACTTTTCGATGCCACAGTATCATTGTCATGGATACATTTTCTTGATATCAAATATTTTATGTTTGAACTGTTGTTATTCGTGAAATAATCAAGCAAGTATAATTCAAGCTATGAACTTAATAGGTAAAATTTACTCATATTCTTGCTAAGTGACGACATGGCTCTTATTATATTACTTATGAAAAAATAAACAGCTATTATTGACGTTACTAAAACCGGAACCGAACTTCCCTTGATTCACGCATTCTTATATTTCTTCCAGCTTTTTTAATTTTCAATAAAACTACTTCATATTTACTTATTTTATATATTAAACTTACTTACATCAAATTTGACATCATACGTCAAATTTTGTAAACATATGAATAACTCATCTGTTTTATAAAAATTCCTCAGCCTAAACGATATGTAAAATTATTATAATTTATATATTTTTTCCGTTTAGCTAGAAATTATATATAAACGTAATTATGCAGATCGGTAGACAATTAAAAAATCTTTATATTTAATAATAAAATAATGTGCGAAAATAGTATATTATTTAACAAGCATAATATGTAGGCTATATTACACGAGGATGTAATTAAAAATACGAGCGGTAGCGAGTATTTTTAATCATCCGCGTGTAATGTAGCCATATTATGCGAGTCAAATACTATACTTTATCTACAACTATCAGGCATATAAAAAATCTGATATTATTTGTTAAATATTCAGTTAGGTGTGAGTAGTTCATATATAGCTCAACAGATGGCGCCACAGTAGCCTTAAATGTCAAAATAACTTTTCAAATTGTTTTTATTATACTTTTATAAGCATATATATTGATACTTATAATAAAAAATGTGTTATTAATATATTAACAGTTTAATAAAATATTATGTGTTAAATTATATGCCCTATTTATTACAGAAAAGTGTAGCGTGTATCATGACATTTCATATTACACTTGTGTAATATGAGTAGTATATTATATGTAGTATCACACGTATAATGTACAGATATTTCAATAGTTGTAGATAAAATGTTATTTAGAGGTCTTTTTTTACGAAAAATGGTGTAAAGCTTCAAGTAAAGTACTACTTCCGGTTAACCTATTGTAGTCAAAATCTAATCAATTCATCATATTTGAATATAAATCTTAAATACCAAATTTTATTTTTTACATGTATCGTATTGGAGTTATCGTGGATAAAAAATCGTCACAGACACAGACACACACACACGGATATGCGCACATACATACATACATACATACACGCACATGCACGCACACGCAATCCCGGACATACAAACATCATAGTAAAAATAGTAAAATCTATTCCAGGGTCCCTAATTCGTGCTCATATGTTAAAAAAACTGACATTCGTGAAATTTAACCAAAAACAATATCTCCCTTATCTATATGTATATTGATAGGCGGGAGGTAAAAAAGGTATGAGGAGTTCGCATATACACCCTCAGCCTGTATAGTTTATATACAGGGTGGAAATGAACTTAATGTCATAAATTTAAAGGTGAGTATAGTATGACATGTGTAGATTACGAAAGTGGAGGAATTTTTTAAATATTCACATATTTAAAAGTATTTTTCGTTTTCATTAAGCTAACATTTTTTGTACTACTGGACTACTGGCAACGCATTTGCATTGTTCTGTAAATAAAAACATAATTTTTGTTAAAAATGCTATTTAATTTAATTATTAAGAATAATATCTTATACAACTAATTTGATAAACATATTTTAATGAAATATGAATTAAAACAGCAGTAAAAAAATTTCCTTAAGAAAAGTCGAATTTTTAAAAAATTCTTTCTTTTTCGTAATCTACACATGTCATACTACTCACCCTTAAATTTATGACATTAAGTTCATTTCCACCCTGTATACACTGGCGGAAATACCCACCATGATTTCCTGCAAGTATTTCAAAAATAATATTAATAACAATAAAAAGGAAATGGTCTGCAACCTGCTGAATCATTCATATCTAATATGCGTTTTGGCAGAGTTGGCGATGTCGGGGTACGGTTACGGGATGCGCAGCAGCCAGGGCATGCACCGGCCCAGCTCGGGGCACTACCAGCGCGGCTACAGCTCGGGCTACGGCTACAGCTCCGGCTACGGGGAGAGCCGGAACTACGCCCGCAGCATGATGAGCCGCTTCAGCAGCACCTTCGACCGCAAGCGCCGGCAGGACATGAATGTGCCGTCGCGCCCGTCTACCCCCACCCAGAGGTAATACTGCGAGTAGGTCTTGATATACGCACAGTTCAGCTCGCGCGCTTCGCAACGTTACAGATGTAAACTGTTTACTAGTGTTTTTATAAAATGGAGAATAAAACTGACACCACTGCAACCAACAAGGATCAAGAGTATGTTTATATTTTTTTTATTGTTTACAAAGATAACTATAAATAATTTTGCTATTTGATCAGCACATAATAATGCTTCACAGTTTTATTTATAATTAAAAAAATAACCGTACATTTCATGTTTAATTTGATTTATAGCTATTAACATACCTAGTATAGTTATGAGTATCATAATCATCGCAGATGTCAATTGAATTCCGAGTTCGGATAGCGAGGAATTTAAGACATCTAAGGCCTGATATAATACATAATATCCGTAGTTTGTACAATAGTTTACCGGTTTCACGTTATTAATAAATATTATTTTATACAATTCTCTTGTCCGTTACGTTTTTGTGATCAAATCTATATTGGTTGATATGACAAATATATCTATTATCCAATTGTCCCATGTTATTATGACAAATTTATACGGTCATATTTTTACCATACTGACTTGTTTAAATTACGTGGGATACGGAATATGACTTACTTACAATGCTTAATTTGTCTATGTAATATACTTATATACTGAAATCGGTAAAATAAGTAATTACGCAAATTTAATTCCAATAAATAAAAGTATAAAATTTTACCGGTTTCAGGATATTAAGCCTTTGTTTATATAGATAAAAGTAAGCTGGGTAACTGAGTCATAACTCAGTCGGTACGGTAATATTATTATCGTACTGACTTGTCAAAATAACATGATACAATTGAATAATATAACTATAACCATGGAATTATAGGAAACCATACAAATTTGATCACGAAAACATTGACAAGAGAATTAAATAAAATAATATTTATTAATAACGTCTTCATTTTCTGAAACCCGTAAACTATTGAACAAAGCACGGAAATTATGAATCATAATAGGCCTTAGATGAGTTGGCTTAAAGTCCTTGCTCTACGAGCTCAGAATTCAGTTGACATCTGTGAGATTATGATACTCACAACAATCCTACGTATGTTAATATCTTTTACGATACAAATAAATAAATCACTCACGACTCTTTACCCATTTGCCAAATCTGTTTTATACCAGAAATAGGTATTGATGTATTTATACAACAGAGGGTCTTTTCCAAACATCAGCTATCGGGCACTCTAGCTGGCATGCAACTGCAAGCCATTTTTTTTAAGGGAATTAAATGATAAAGACTCAGACACTCAGTCAGTTATTCTAACCACTGACCACAGACCATCCCAATAGACTAGACCACAGACTCAACTTATTTTAGATTCGTAATATGTATATTTATATTGGCATAAGTCATAATTATTTAATGAAAAATAAAGATAATGAAGTAATTTTTTATTTAACACTTCTGAATTAGGAAGTTTGGTTTGCTATTAAAAACATTTATTTGTAATTGTATATCACTGAATTCGTAAAAGATATGGATTAAATTTTAAACGTATATAGGAAATTGCATTTTCTGTAATATTTAAATGAATATAAATTTTCAAAATTTTTAATTAAATCCATATTTTGAGAAAAATTGTTAAGAGTTTCAAATAAAATAGAATTTTATTATTTTGTTAAATATTATAAATGCTACCGTATATTTTGACATTTTAAACAAATTGTTTGTGCAAGACTATTTTATTTTCTATAAAAATTCTTGTATATTAAGTATTCTTATTATATTATTTTATTATATTTCATATGCCAGAATTAATATAAACATCATCAGATGCTTAGTAGTTATTTTTAAAAAACAAAAAGTGTGAAGTTGGCAAATGGGAAACCTTGTTGAAAACAAAAAATGTAATATGAGAAAAAAATATAAAAAATATGCCAATTTTATTATGATTTCAATTTATAACTTTATTAATATTTCATCATTAATTTTTGTTTATGGGTCATTATAATTGGTATATTATTATTTTGTAAAAGAATATTTATTTTTCTAAACACAACTTAAGTATTCTACAAAGGTATGCAAATAATTTGCTTTTAAAATAGTTTCAAGAAGACATTTATTGTCCAATGTCACAATAAAAAATATACATTATTATACTGAATATTTGATATAATGAATAAAACATTGTTACAATATTATTTACCTTTGTACTTATAACCCGGTATTATAAATGATATAATTTTAAATTAAATTTACTTCTTAAAAATTTTTAAATGTAGTATTTCTTAGGTTAATTTATAATTTTGAAGAAATAAAATTGTTTGAATTTAGCAAATAAACATTTTAAAAATTTATTGTATAATTTATCTTTCATATACTAAATACATAAAAATCTTTACATTGTTACGTTATAAGTTTACAGTATTGTTTATATCCTCAACATTCTCTTTCAATTTTTATTGATGTCAGTATCATACTTCATTAATCTTTTTTCTTTGGTACTCTCTTTATTGTTCTTTATTATGATTGAAATTTTTTATATAATTCATAACAAAATAATTTTCGGACTATAATTAATAAGACCCTAAAAAACAGATTTTTGTACCAAAGAAAAAATGATTAAAGATTAAGGTGTGTTTTCTTGACACCTGACCCTCAAAGAAAGTAAAATACTAACAAATTCATAATAATGATTCATGATAATGAGGTCTTGCACGATTTTTTGTTTTTAGCTTTAATCGATAGAATAATGAAAAATATTAGACCTGTATTTTTTATTTTTCCCCAAATTAATCTTTAATAATGAACAAACTGCAATTATAAATTATGTGCGTCAAAACGCGACTGAATTACCCCACTTCCCCTCTTGACGTATCAGGGTTCTTGCCCAACTTCACTTCGTTTCAAACGTCAAATATAATATTTTAACTTCCAAACTGACAAATTGAATAATCTTGTGCAAATATAGTGACACACTGTACCAACTTTCAAACAAGCCACCCTGCCACTTCCATACGTGGATTACTTCACCCCAAATAAAAATTATATTTCAAGAAATAAAATTATGGTATATTTTTGTTGTAACTTTAGAAGCGCATTATTACAGGAAGACAAAAAAAAAATCTTGATTATAATAAAAACAGTACAATATACACCCAGGGATGAAAACACGTTTTTGCTCTCGTGAGTGCTGCGTCAATTCACCCCAAGAAAGCAAAATCGTTTCTCCCGAGGGTAATACGATAGTTTTGTAATGAGTGCAAAGAAAATGGGCTGCTATAATACATACACAATGAAGAAAAATATATTTGTATTTTTACTTCTTCTACAATAACAACAAAATATAACTTGAAACTAAAATTAATAAAAATGTAATATGTTTGCTATAAATACTTTATGCAACTTTTTTCTATGTTGCGAATTATTAAAAAAACTAAACATGTTAAAATTTAACTGTTATTTCTGGTTGATTGATTTTTACTAAAAACTTATCAACTCTCGCCATTGTTGTCAAAAGCGCATATACGAAATTTAATTGAAATCCGTTAGCCGAATTTGCTCTATACCCTACATGTGCACACATATATCCAGACAGATGGACCGAGAGTCATCTTGTTCGAAATACTCGAAACCTATTGTAAAGATTTTAATTTGTAGACATTTGTTGAAAAGTTAAACGACAAAATCGGTGTAATTACAATATCCTTCTTTTAGTAAAGATATATAATTCAACAAAAGTATTATTTATATTTTTATACAGCCCCATTACACAAATCATTAATAAGTTTTCAGCAACATTATAAATTTAAATGATTGCTTTATAATGAAAAGAATATATTTATAATTAAAAAATTGCTGCAGTGATTAAAGTTTAAAGTATTATATTTTTTTAAGCCAGAAGCACTCAAATTTATTAGGATGGTCCATTTGTGACGTTGCCAAGTTCACATCTCGATTCAGATTACACCAGCTCTGATATAAATGTTTTACTACAGTTTTGTAAATAAAGTCGCCTCGCTGTATCAATGCTATTGCGTCATAGAATTCTGAAATGATAATCAACTGTCGTGTCACTCGTATATTATGGTTGTTGTTTTTCATTTCAGAAAACAATGGCGCACTAGTATTGATACAGCGATGCGACTATAACTATATTATATCAATTGAACTACTATAATTAGTTATTGAATCCATTTAATATGAATTTATTAAAGAAAATATTGGAAATTACATTTATTAAATTAATTATAGTATCCCATCATTATAATAATCTTTATTATATATCAATTTACAATTTTGATGGTTATTATGAGGATGAAGTAACTTTTCATTATAACTTTTATTTTTTACGCATTATTGATGGAGTTGAATAAATACGTATATACTGTACGAGTAGTATTCTATCATTCCTTTGAAGAACATACAAAGGGCAGATGAAATCCAGATGAGAACTCTATCTGTTTCCATAGGCGCCGAATGTATGGTTGTTCTGGGTGCCCAAGCACTGATATGAAATTTGTAATAAGTGCAGAGCACCTATACAAAGTACCCAGTTATTGATGTTTTTCTTATTCAAAATTTACTATTTAAACGCAATTTCCAAGTAACAGTTAACCTTACAATGACAATGCACATTATTTGATATGAAATTGCAATAAACCTCTATTTAATCGCAGCATGTGCCTATTCCAATTTATTTTAACCACCAAGAAGCGAGGAACAAAACAAACCAAATATGCGCAAAAAAAGTTGCTAATCGTCAATTTCGTAATTAGTCAAAATATGAAGGCTCAAGTTAGCGCTGTTGCCGGGAATGTGCAAAAAGTAAGAAAGGAATTGGTAGTCCTCATTAATAATTATTATAGGTATATATTTTATAGGTACCTATTTAAATACAAATCAGTAGTCTCTTTTCTCCGAATTATCATTTAAGTATTTGTAGTTTTTTTTATTTGTTTATTATTTGGATTTTTATGTAATTTTTTGTTTTTATTGTCCAAGTTTTCAATAACATAAATATTGATTTATGATATATAAGTATTAATATAAATAAATATTAAATTTTTCTTATTATTTTTTTTTCGATACAATTTAGAATTAGAAATTGTTTGTCTACGGCACTTAGTCACTTTCCTTAGGCGGTTTTCTTCTAACCCCCACCCCATAGCATTATTGCATAATTATTTTTATATAATTGGCTAAAGCACCCATACAAATTTTTAAAAACCAGCGCCTATGTCTGTTTCTAAATAATGGGTTCCGACCCACTTGGATATAGTGGTATTTTTATATGCTTAAATATTGGCGAAGTTGGGTTTTGAACCCAGATTTCATTCCCCACTCAGTTGAATTGGAACGTGTTAATCAAATTAGCTACCGCAAAAACGACCGCAAAATTATATGTAATATGAATTCAATGTATTACTTGCGAAATAAAATCCACATGTATTACAAATTTATGAACTTTATTACATTGATTAGACTATCTTAATATGACAAAAATCTGTAATAAAACTTTTTGTTGATAAGTATAGTAAACATAATTAAACATGAAATGATTTATCTTTATTTAATTACATATTATAAACATAATATTTATGTCAGATACGATGCTGGAGGCACTTCTAATCGTCCTTTAACTGTGGAGTTGACGGAATTCTACCCTCGAGACAATGCCAAAGAGCACCATACGGACATGTACGAACTGGTGTGTGATGCACATACCCCAACTCCAGTCTTACGCCGTGGACAGAATTTCTTCTTTGCCATTCGGTTCGACCGGTCCTTTGAACAACAGAGAGATTTTGTTAGAGTCAGCTTCTCATTTGGTAAGAATTTGATAAAGTTTTTTATCTTCGACCTTGCATCAACAATTTTTTGTTCAGTGCACTTTTATTTTACAAAATCTGCAGAGTTTAGGTAAATGATTAGGTAATAAAATGCATGTAATATAGCTTCAGGATATGATTCACCTTTACGATTTTTTTTATCCAAGGTCAAATTGGTTTCTTTGTATATAATTTTTAATTTGTATGCCAAACTTGGACATTTTTAATAAATTTTGATTTAATGTATAAAATTTATCATAGGAGATATATAAAAAAAATTAAGTATGTTTTTCTTCGTATATTTTTGGTAATAATAATTCATGTCTTGTATTGTTATGTAATAAAAATACGGATGTCACATTTTGTTTATTGAAATCAGCGAGCAATTAATGTATTATATTTAATGTGATTTATTCATGTTTTTAAATATAAACATTTTCTAAGAAGACAGAATATTTTACAAGTAATTTTAATTACAAAATCGTATAACCAGTTATTTTATTATTAGTGAAAACAAAAAGAATTACATTATATTATACTGACATTTTTCATTAATAAAAAACAGTGTGACTACTACATAATCATCGCCTACTAAACATGCACATTATGCAATTTTTATTTCAAGTAAAAAGATTTTACTTATATATTTATAGTAGCTTACTGTAAATTATTTAACATATCTTCTTTGCGAATTATTCGGAAAAAAAATAAAAAGCTATGAAAATGTTCCCTTTAAATTTAACTAGTTGACATCCGCATTGATTTGCTTGTGCGCCTTTTTTGATGTACAATCTTTACAATATATTTAAAAGTAAAAAATCAACAATAATAAAAATAATATTAATTTTTATTTTTATTTCCAAAGTTTTATTTTTTTAAGCGACTATAGCTTGGTCATTATTTCGTCAATATACCACAGAGTACTGTTTAAATTTATTGAACGCTCATGTTTTAAACATCACTTGCGCACATAAACGCATATCTTAGAGCAGTTTTTCCCAAGGTTCCGCGCCCCACATGGCGGCAATTTGATTATTCAGAGGGACAATTCGAAAATTCTTCCTAAAACCCAAGTTTTGTTCTACTAAACAAGTTACAGGTAATTTAGGGAAAAATATAAAAAATACACATTTTACAAAATTTTAGAAAGATTTACGTGTGGCGTGTTAAAAATGTGTTGGGATGTTTTATTTAAAATCTGTTCAATCGAATTATGACTTTCCATAAGTATTTATCATAATCATAAAGACTTCAATCCGTAAATATGCGTTAATATCTAGAAATGTTAAAATCGGTATAACATACCTTCGTCATAAAAGGGTTCCTGATTTGAATTTACTACAAATATAATGAACCAAAATTTTCCGAATTTCATTCGGGTTTTCAGAGTTTTTATTCTGTGTTTAGAAACTATTTTTGATAGTATTGTTCTCCTTCACAAGTTTTGTAAAATACTAGAATGTGTCAGTATTCATATTTTAGTAAGCAGAAATGTAAATTTGTTTGTTTTTTTTTTAGGACCAAAGCCAACCGTAACAAAAGGAACCCGTATAATTCTTCCAGTAACACACCAACATGAAGGAATGGGTATATCTGACAAGTCTCGTTGGAGTATCAGTATTCACCGTCAAGATGGCAACACTTTATCTCTCCAAGTGTACGTTCCTCCTTCTGCTCAAGTTGGTATCTGGCGTTGTTCCGTCCAAACCAACTTCTTAGGACAACGAGACCATCGCCGCGATTACAAATGCGAAGAAGACATTTATATACTCTTCAATCCCTGGTGTCGAGATGACCCAGTGTACATGGAAGGCGATTCTCAAAGACGAGAATATGTTATGAACGAAACTGGCAAGATTTGGGTTGGAAGTTACAGGCAACCTAAAGGCAGAAGATGGATTTATGGACAGTTTGATGACGTTGTATTACCAGCTACAATGTATTTGCTGGAACAATCTGGGTTGCCCCATCCAGACCGTGCGTCTCCCGTCCAAGTTGTTAGAGCTATATCAGCTATTGTTAATTCGTTGGACGATAATGGTTTGCTGGTAGGAAGATGGGATGGAGACTACAAAGACGGTACATCTCCTCATGCCTGGACAGGGTCTGTCGCTATTATGGAGCAATATCTAAGCGAAGGTGGGCAGCCTGTGAAGTACGGGCAATGTTGGGTATTCTCTGGAGTTGTTGTAACCATTTGCCGAGCTCTTGGCATCCCTTGTCGGTCTGTGACCAACTATGTGAGTGCCCACGACACTAACAGATCTCTTACTATCGACAAATACTTCGATAAAGATGGAAATGAGATTGAGCGAGGGCCAGATGGAGACTGTACTGACTCGTGTTGGAACTTCCATGTGTGGAATGATGTCTGGATGTCCAGACCTGATCTACCGCCTGGTTATGGTGGATGGCAAATCATTGACGCTACTCCACAAGAAGAAAGTGATAATATGTTCCGTTGTGGACCAGCATCTGTGGAAGCAGTGCGGAGAGGAGAGATTGGATTTGCTTATGATACACCGTTTGTGTTTTCGGAAGTTAACGCAGATATGTGCCATTTCCAAGAGGATGATCAGTCTGACTGGGGATTCTCTCGACTCTCTATTAACCAATATCAGTAAGTAATACATTATTAAATAATAACAATATTTATTAAGAGAAATTCGAACTTAATTCATTACATAACATCTTTCTTCGAATATCTGTTTCATTTACAAAAAAAATAATTATTCCATTAATTGCGTCAAAAAACAAATTCTAAAATAACATATTTTGATGTCGAAATATTTTTTGTATACAATATTTAACAAAAAACATAAAACCAAATTTTACAATTTTAAAAAGTTATATACCTGGTAATTAATTGACAAATTATATATACGTTTTTTCACCAAAAATGCTTAAATATAAAAAAAATGTATGTTAGTGTATTTTTAATATTTGTAGTTTGTATATTTAGAAATTATCTACAGAATAATCTAAAGTCATATCTATTTAAATATACGTATTCATGATTTTTAAAAATAATATAGGTCAAATTATTTTTATTTTCATTGCGAAATATATGCACTGCCACAAACGTATTCATTTTATTATACTGAAACTAATAAAGGTTTGAGAATTTTTTGAAGAACAAAATCACATTCGAATCTTCATGTAGGTAAATATTCCATAACCGATCTCGTTACTTTTATGTTTTTTGAAATCCCAATAACAGCAACTGTAAATGGGATACACTGTACGTGTATTGGTATTTGTGGATCGAGAACTGTCTATTAAATTTAAATAATTTAAACAAGTTGCTATATCTCTTCTGTACAAGTTACTGTCACGAGGTAATTTCTGATGTATGCAACTCTCATATCGTATCATTTTATTCAAATTATTTTATTTACTAAGTACTGTGTAAAGTTTGTTGATAATAGAGTAAATTTTAATTTTGTTTTACTCGTTGGTCACTTCCTCTGTCACTTGATTGACGTCGTATTAATAGTATGCCAATAAGGAGATGGGATGTTAACCAAGAAACTAATAGAATGTGTTTCAAAGTATCGCTATCGTGACTTTTACAGTCTTTTACATCTTTAGTTGTTGATTGAAAAATTGTTTCTATCTTTACATCATTAATAACGTATTATGATTTGCATTGTTCATTTAATATTAAAGAATTTTATTACGTCCTAAATCAATTTTTCTAGATCAAAATCAAAATTTATTTTTCAATCAACAGTTTTGTATATCACTATCTAAAGTATATATCAGAATCACGCTGATCGGCTAATCCCGAACGCACTGCGAATTATGCACGAAAATAGCCGATGTTATTCAAAACTAATTACAAACTGAAACGCCTGGTATTTACCGAAATGCAACCAGACATACAGTTGTGTAGGTGAAACGATTTTTGCCATAAGTTTGCTTATCTACGTATATACATATTTCTTTCTTCGTTTTAATGTAATGTTTGTTTTGTGCAGTGTTGGACGTAAGATTGTTACCAAACGTATTGATCGCGATGACGATGACAACGACAATGATCTCATGGATGTAACAACCGAGTATAAAAACCCAGAAGGTTCCCATGCCGAACGCCTCGCAGTTTTCAATGCAGTGCGAGGTTGCCCTCGTGCCCAACAATACTACGATTACCCTCGTGGTGAGCGTGATCGTATGCACCAAGAAGATGTCTACTTCGACTTGGTTGATATAGATGTCGTACCTTTCGGCCAAAGCTTTGATGTTACTGTTAACATTCAGAATAAATCCAACGATGTCAGGACGGTCACAGCAGTATTAAACGCCAACTCAATCTACTACACCGGCACAGTTGCTTCAAAATTAAAACGGTCACATGGAGAGTTCGTTGTAAGACCAGGCCAGAGAGAAATGTTAAAATTACATATCACTCCCCAAGATTATATGGATAAGATTGTTGATCACGGTTTGGTAAAGATCTACGCTATTGCCAACGTAAAAGAAACTAGACAGACTTGGTCTGAAGAAGATGATTTTGTCCTCCAAAGACCTAGGATGAGCGTACAAGTTCGGGGCAGTGCAAGAGTTGGACAAGAATGCTACGCTAACTTCAGTTTCCAGAATCCATTGAATGTCACTCTCACTGATTGTTACTTCACAATTGAAGGCCCTGGCCTGCAAAGACCTAAGCAACAAAAGTATCGTGATGTACGTCCAGGTGAAATGGTCCAATTTAACGAAACATTCGTACCGAGGAGACAAGGAGAGCGTAAGATTGTGGCGACGTTCACTTCCAGGCAGATGAGTGAAGTTACTGGAAGTGCAAGTGTCAACGTTCACCACTGAAGGATTAAAGGACGCAAAAGGAAACATGACAACTGGATACTTGACAAGGATAACGATTTTGGTTCATTGCACCTCATGTAGTCGTTACGCACATGGTTTATCGTTACATTTATATTGGGATTTGTAAGATGAAATTTGTTTAATAAATAGATTTTGCATTTTAATTTCTTATTTTCTATATTTAACAAACGTGCAAAAAACTATTAAATTCTGCATTTTAACGAAAACTGTTTTCTTTAAATTTGTATTGCCTATCTTCTCAACTAGATACATATCACAATATATTTTAAAACATATTTTACAAATTTATTAAACTTCAAGTTTTATAAGGGCCTTGCTAACAATGTAAATGTCACCTATTTTATTCAGGTATAAATGGGACCCCTAACTTCAAGTTACCGGAGAGGTTGGTACGATTGTTTCATATATAAAATTTATTTAAGTGTATTCTCCAAATTAAGATAAATAAATAGTGAAAGTTCGTTATTATAAAAAATAACATACTACTCTAAATTTGTGTTTGCTGTCCACGTCTACAATAATAAAAATAGGATTCAGCCAATTGTAATCCATAAATTCAGTGTCTAAATATCGCGCGCGCTCGCTTCCTCAACAACATTCATTTGGCCTTAACTAATTAAGCAGACTCATATTTGTCTACTAAAACATACGTAGTGTTGCAAACTGTATTGAAACTAAAAACCAAACCATGGCGATGCTAGAAGACATTAGTATAGTTACTCCTTTTGCAAGTCGGTTCAGTTGGATCAGTTCAGATAGATTTTGTTGGATCAGTTCACTTTTCGCTGCAAACGGAATGCCTTTGGATCACGTTAATCCATGAAGCGGTTGTAATTTGATTTTAGTATTATTTTCTTTAAATTAAATTACAACTAATTTTATGCCTTTGGATCACTTTAGCTCGTGTAACGGTTGTAATTTTAATTTTATTATTATTATTTTATATAAATACAATTACACCCGATTTTGCCTTGTCTGTCATCTCCGATGGTAATTCTAAAACTTAAGTTTTCATTGTTTCCGCATTTTAAATTTGCAATTTCTCCATTTTCCTTTTCAATTATTAAAAAAGTACAGCAACATCGCGTTAACAACCTAAACTGAACCTTTTGATATACCACTGCAAGTGGATAACTTTGGATCAGTAAATACAATGGAGAGGGTAAACTGATCCGATCAAATGTTATGAAAAATAAGTGATCCGGATTCAAAACTGTAAGTTAGATCAGATCCAAGTGGCAAATGAAACTGAATTTAAAATTTACAGACCTGCAAAGCTCCATTGATGCATTCCATATTAAATGTAACGGTAATAAAAAAAGATGCGAGCTACTAGAGAAAAAATTGGAATCTAAAGAAAAAAGAATTGAAGCACTCGAAAGAAAAATCCGAGAAAAAATATTATAATCTTCGGTATTACAGAAGAAACAAAAGAGAACCTCGAATGCATAGTTTTAGATATAATAAAAAGCAAACTAAACTTAAATTACGTTAGTATTGGCAAGAGACAACAAAATGTCCGACATCTGATGGCAAAATAAAACATCTAAGAAGTAGGGAAAACGTTGTACTGTCAACCAGAAATGACGAAATGACCAGCAAGTCGAAGAGATATTGTTCTGTATGTGTCCATTTATTATTTCCCAAAAAGGGAAATATTAAAAAATAAGTGGAAAATCGTGTTACAAATCAGAAAGCACGTATCACCGTTCATGAACATTTATACACAATATTTTTTACCTAACGATTTTATTCCATGTAAGTATATATAATAATTTATGCTTTAAAACATTAGTTTGTTTTTGTAGTCATAAAAAAAAACCCAAAAATTACTGCAAAGAAAATTGACAGAACCTCTGTACACAGAAGAAAAATAGAGAGACGTTAACTGTAAGTAGTATTTATTATTCTTTAACATTATATATTTATTTGGAATTATGTATAGGAAAGATAGAGAAGAAGAAACAATAAAAATACCAGAAATTGAGCCACAGCGGGAGGAAAAAGTGAAAAACAGAACATGATGTACATTTTTATATTTATGTACGAATAAAATCTGTGACATTAAAAAGATAAGGAATTTATAGGTATTATGAAATATATAATTTTTAATTTGATATGGTATATTTATATAATAAATAAATAGATTTGATAACAAAACAACGATTGCTTGCTTACTCTCCATCTGCTTTACAGATGCATACACATATGAAGCTATGAAGTGACAATGGGGTATTCCAAGTTTTTTTCATTTTTTAATATGTTATTCTATGCATAAAAATATTAGACCCGTATTTTTTCTTTTCGCCGAAAGGTTTCAAACACGCCAGAAATAAATTTTTAAAGTTTCAATAAATTACACCGTAGAAAATCGGCCGTGCGTGTGACGTCACAGGCACTGAGAATCAGCTCAGAACATCATTCGTAGGTCTGAGTCAGAGGCGTGGCGCGTTCGAACAAGAGCCAATAGACTGACGCGAGTGCCTTCTTCGACACAACAAGGCTGATACTGAATTTTCGTACTCGATTCAAATGCATTACAATTTCATTTTGATATTATGGTATTAAAAATCAGAAAAATAATGATTATATTCACTTTAATATTACTTATATATGGTAAACAATGATATCCAATAAGAATTTCTTTAAAAGCCGTAGGCTTGGAATACCCCATTGTATTTAATGTTATTACGATTGATTCAAATTAGATATTTCAAGACAAAGCCCAATTATTTCTATATTATTCTGTTTATTTTCCTTGTAATTGCATAAAATAATATGTCCAGTTAAAAATAATTAAATAATTAGTTTACCAGAAGATAACCTCAATTTTAAATCCTTTTTTCCCCTGTATAATCTGCTTCTCCTTCGACTATAGACCGCACAGCATCATTTAAATAAATGTATGTATATGTATGACATTGCGTTAAATAAATTTAAATTGAATTAAAATAACAAAATATCCTCAAAACAAAGTATCAAAATAACAATAGCACTTATGTAAAATACAATGTTTTCCCTATAAGTAAGTCATTAGTGCTGCCATTTCTAGGATGTGGCTCTTCCGGATACATAATATTGAAGATGAAAGACGTTTAGGTCGTGCAGGAAAGTCAAGCCACCCAAGACAAATACTGGTTGAATTAAATTAAAAAAAGATAAGACTCAATATACTAAATCAAGCAAGATTTATTAACAACTTAAAAATTTATATTGATGAAGATTATACCCAAAATATTTTAATAGAGCGTAGAAAACTCAAACCATTCCTATTTAAAGCAGAGTAGAAGAACATAAAACGTACCTAAAACATGACAAATTAATAATTAATGATGAAGCATTTACATCATGTTAGAGGGTAATTATTTTCAAGCATTAGATAACAACTTACTTCACTCCCATTCTTTCTTTATTGAATTAATTAGTTACAATGTGTTTGATAACACAGAGTTTATAACATGCAGTTATTGTTTATTTGAATCAGTACTCTATTGGCAGTCGTGAGATAAGTGTCAGAGGTCTTTGGTTCAATAGGTGAGCCACAATACCTATGAGTTACTGAGTGTGAGACAGTATATTTACTGTAGTGTAATCTTGATTTTATCCTACCCCTATCCCCGGCGCGTAAACCCGTTAACACTGCATTGACAGGAGGGTGAAGCCGAGGCGCGACGCACCAGGGTACCCTGGTGCCAACGGTGCCCTGCTGGAACAGGTGCCTTAGTTTCGCTTGCATCTCGGTGGGGAGGTGGAGTATGGGTTTGTACTCGGCTTTCACTCATACTCCTGACGCCTTGTTATAACTCACTGTAGGAGATGTCAAGTTGCTCGATGGATTTCCAGTGTTCTTCTGCTACCGTGGATTCGGTAGCCGGCATATCGCGGATTCGATATGTGACACTCCTTTCGAGGAGTATCCTTTTCAATTTTACCCGTCTTACCTGGTTTGTTGTTGAGTGTGAGTGTTGTTGTGTGTGCGAATGATATATAGTTGTGTGCAATGTGTTTCACTAAGCATTAGCTTACTCTTTGACTTTCCTTTTCAGGGTGTTCCAATTTAGAAGACGTGATTGGCGTATTATATATTTATTGTTATTTTTGTATCAGAGTGTACAATTATTTAATTAATTATATTAATTGCAATTATTTCAGACTTTTATTTTAGCTACTCTACCTCATTAAAATATCTTCATAACATTCACAAGAATTAAAATACATTTCAAACAACGAAGAGGAAGATCTCAACGAACTACGACCTGAAAGAAAAAAACTCCTGTTAGAAATATTTTAAAATATCTAGGGATATTATTTGTTATAAAAAATACAAATTTGGCAACAAAAATAAGAAAAAGAGAGAGTCAACAAAAAGAGAGGATATAATATGACGTTATGAGAAGCAAATGAAAAATAAAGTCCTGACAAAATATTAACATTAGTTTTATTTAAACAAAATACCTGCGTGGTGAAATTAAATAACAGAAAAGTGAAAAAGTAATAGGTAACTTACAAATTTAACACTCCGTATCAGTTCAAAATTTAAATTACTTCTCCAGATACCCGTTAGACCAACTATCAAAGGAAAGCAAAGTCAACGCTGGAAAAACCACACCAATAAATATAGAAGTGAAAAAAGTTGCTAAAATACATGCAGAGAAAAAAAGACGTAAAAAAAACAAACATCATGAAAGGACCACTTGATCGACATCTTACAATTCAAACTAGGTCCCATTCAGTTCCAAAATACTTAGAACAGATGAACACACAGGAGAAGACACAAGCTCAATAATTTTCTGGAACATTCAGGGGTACAAAAGCTTATTCAAATTAAATACCGAAGAAGAAAATGCTTTACAAAATCATGACATAATTTGCTTCACAGAAACATAAGTCGAACATAATCTTACTACTAAGCCTAACTTTCTCCAAAATTTCAATATATTTCAGCAAAAAGCAGTAAAAGAAATTAAAACTGGAAGAGCTATAGGAGGAATTGTAGTTTTTACAAAACTGGACGAAAATACGATATCACTTATCCAGATTCAAGCACATTGGATTTTCCTTAAAATTTTCCTTTTTACTCATATGAAATACTGTTTGAATTATTCTCTGCAGCTCTTCGCGATATAGTAGAGAGTAATCCCGACTATGCTATAATAATAGGGGGCAACTTCAACAGCAGAGTAAGTAATCTAAACCAATCAGAAGAATTACTCTTCTACAATATAAAGATCTCAGCATCTCCTACATCTTTGGACGAAAATCATTCACCAGTTAATTCTATTACATAAGCAAATCTGGAAGGAGTACAATAGATCTGATATGGGCTAATATATCATCTCTAGATATAATAAAAGATCTCCGTATACTCACAGAAATTATGCTTCCTGATCATTTAATATGTTCACTAACCATAGAAAACCTAAACAAAGAAAATAAAAAAGTAGACAAAGCTGCACCACTTAAAACAACATAAATCACCTGGGATCCAACAAGAGAGTCACTATATAAAATTTAAATGGATCAAAAACTAAACCAACAAACCACCACCACCAATATATTTATTTTATATAACTAACTTAAAAATGAAATAGAAATTCCAACTTAGCTCATAAAAAAATAAACCTTGGTACAATAAAAAATGCTCAACCCTAAAAGTCGTTGCAAGAAAAGGCCGGGAAGAATGCAAATCACAAAACATGAATTCTGAACTACATAAAAAATACTTGCTAATGAAAAAGGAATATAAAAATACAATTAATGCCTCAAAAAGAGAATACCAAAATAGCACACGTCAGCAATTAGAGCAAATAAAAGATCAAAAACAATTTTGGAAAGAAAATTGCTTCATCTGGCACGTAATCATACTAATGTAATAATCTTACAAGACTGGGAAAACTTTTACTTAACACATTACGGACCGAAAATAGTCTCAGACACTACATACTTCAGCGTTTTACACCCTTATCTAGACACAGAAATAACCTCAAGAGAAATAAACTATTAACTTATATATTAAATAATAGACTCCAGACCTGGGTGGAAATCCATGAACTACTTCCAGAAGCATAGGCAGTATCGGAAAAACCGATAGTGCATAGATAACATATTTACTCTAGATCTAGACACTATCATTTGCACTAGAATAATAACAAATAAAGAACGCACTTATGTTGTATTTGTGGACTTTCAAAAGGCTATGACACAGTTCTACATAATAAGCTTTATGATAAAATCCACCAAATTAAAGTGGCTGGAAAATTTACAAGAATAATGAAAAACATTTACGAAGAAGCTAAGGTACAAAAAAAATTGAAAATGACACAAGTAATATACCCATTAATAAAGGACTACTACAAGGTGAATGTACAAGCCTCCTGCTATTCTCTTTGTATTAGGTTGGTACAAAAGTTCTCAGGGTTTCAATAGATAAAGTACAAAGTGGCATAACTTCAGTAATAATCGAAATAAGCGCCTTTACAATCTGTACATTTTTGCCAACGTGTTACAAGTCTATTTATTCCGTCATTGTACAAATTTGATTCTCGGGATTCGATGAAGTCGACAAACGCTGTTTTTGTCTGGTCCTGATTAGCGAAGATTCTACCTGTGAGAAAATTATCGAAGTGCTTGAAAAGGTGGTAGTCGGTTGGCGAGAGGTCTGGAGAGTATGGTGGGTGAGGCAAAACTTCGACGCTCAATTCGTTTAATTTTCGGACGGTGGTTTGTGAAATATGCGGACGAGCGTTGTCGTGGAGCATGATCGGACCTCTTCTGTTGAGCAGTGCCGGCTGTTTGTGATGCAATTTGTGGTACATTTCGACGATTTCCTCACAATAAGACTCCGCTTTGTTGGTTTGCCAAGGTTTCAAAAAATTGTAGTGGATCACGCCAGCTGCAGACCACCATACTGTAACCATAGTCTTTTTCTGGTGGGGTTTCGCCTTTTTTTTTGGTGAGTTTTCGCCTTTGGAAAGTGTCTGGGAGGCTCGTCGGCGTTCAACAACTGTCCCGAACGTTTCCGGTTGTCGTACATCATCCACTTTTCATCGCACGCCACGATTCGATCCAAAAAAGAGTCGTTTTGATTTCGCATAATCAAAGAAGAACACACCTCGAAACGTGACAATTTCTGTCGATCGTTCAAATCATGGGGCACCCTCTTTGCGTTTTAAATCATCTAAGACTGCAGGGTGACTGACTCCTAGTTCCTGTGGAATTCCTCGAGCCGTTTGCGATGGGTCAGCTTCCACCAGGGTCCTCAATTCGTCGTCCTGAAGTACTCTAGGTCGACCACTACGAGGTGCAACTTCGAGGCTGATATCTCCGGAATGAAATATCCTAAACCATTGTTGTACGGTGCTTTCTCCAACGCTAGTATGGCCCCACACATGGTTAATTTGGCGAACTGTCTCGGCAGCGGATTGTCCCAATTTGAAATTAAAATAAAAAATCGTACGAAATTGTTCCTTAGACATACTGAATTAAACCCACAAAAGTCACAAAAAATTAAACAGAAAAAAAAACAAATTACACTATCAGATAGAACGAAAAATTATTTACAACATAAAATGTCAAAACGCGAAATACATTGAATATTTTATTCAGAAAAAAAAAAATAAAAAACAGTAACAAGACAAACCCTGAGAACATTCGTACCGACCTAATATATATCAGATTTAGAAAATTACTTTAGAGAACATGGATTAGAGGGGATATTTATAACTCATTAAGATGGTATACTCTCACGCGAATTCGCCGATGATTTGGCAGTTTTAGCGAAATCCCCAGTAGATACGCAAAGGAAATTGAAAATCCTAGTAGAACACTGCGACTGTTTACAACTAAAAATCAACCCCGACAAAACAAAAGTACTTCACTTCCATAAAGGGAGACCCCCCAAAATAAATACCATATTCACCAGCCAAAACCATATTATAAAATAAACAACGTCTTACACGTATTTAGGGATCAAATTCACTTCTTCTGGTTTATTCACACAAGCAACACGAGGATTTATTAATAAAACATTCCGAACTACTTTATAAGAAGAGAATGTGGTCAACAAAAAAATTGAACTTTTAGTTCGCTCACAATACACATAAATTTACCTTGATGGGCAATGCCACAAATTCCAGAGGGATGAAATCTGCACATTGTGTAATACCTACGAAAATGACGATCTAGAGATCTAGACCATTTCTTTTTACGATGCCCAATGTACCAGACGTTTCGAAACTATTACATTGTGAAACAACTACAAAGAACACAACTGAATCCAGTTTACACGACCTCATATCGAATATAAACAAATCTATGTCTTATGATCTGTACAATTACTTTTTTTGAAGTCCCTAGAATAAGATTTTAATATATTTATGATGATGGATGGATGGATATTGTAGTAACTATTACTTAAATACTAGCGAATAAGAAAAGTTGAAATTTTGAATATAACATTCTGGACATCTTAGATTAAATCTGATTAGATTTTGGTGTTAATTTTATTGTAATAAGTACTTAATTTAGTTATGCAAATATCATACAAAAACAAAAAAAAATTAATTTAGCCCAAAGGCAAAAAAGTGACTAATGACCTAGATTACATTTAAAAATATGTTTCACAAGCATAGCTGGGAGTATCTTACAAAAAAATACTCAGTAGTATCTAAGACACAAAAAGTATACCGTGAGTATTTTTTAACGTGAAACATGGGTTTTATCATATCCATGGTTACAACTTCACATTTGATTGACAGCAATGTATACTTGCTTGTCCCATTTAAGATGAAACATCGAGAATAAATTTGACATTTATGTTTTGCGTTTTTCTAATTTTGAATTTAAGTACAATGGTTTATACTGTAGAGGAGAAAGTGCAAATAATAAAATGGTATTATGGAGATACTAATCTAAGTTTAAGGCAAGTGTCAGACTTATACCGTGCATCATTTCCTGACAGGCCTGCACCAAGTGCAGCAACAATTTTGAGAATTGTTAACAATTTTGGAGGAAATGGTTGCGTTAAACCTGAACATAATAGAAAGAACAGATCCTGTAATGTATTAACGGACCAAAAAGAACTTGAAATTACTACGTTAATTCAAAATAACAATAGATTAACACTAAGTCAGATTGGGCAAGCTACTGGTGTAAGCAAAACTACTGTACATAGGTTATTTAAAAAAGATCATTACAAAGCATACCATTTTCAAAATCATCAGGAGTTTATTGTTGACGACACAGAACGAAGAGTAAATTTTTGTGAAAGAATGTTTGAAAACATAAATGAAAATCCAAATTTGCTAGAAAATATACTTTTTACGGACGAAGCAACTTTTTATTTACATGGGGAAGTAAATTCACAAAATTGTAGGTATTGGTGCAAAGAAAATTTACATTTATACAATAGTACGAGAACTCAACGACCCCAAAAAGTTAATGTTTGGGCTGGTATAGTCGGAAATCAAATTATTGGGCCATTTTTTATTAATGGTAATATTACTGGTCAAAATTATTTGAATTTGTTGGAAAATGAAGTTTTACCCGCGATCAGATTATTAAATATTGAAGACATATGGTTCCAACATGACAGTGCTCCTGCGCATAATGCCCAAATTGTGAGGAATTTTTTAAATACTTCATTTCCTCGTCGCTGGATTGGACGCGGTGGAGAAATAGAATGGCCTGCTAGGTCACCCGATCTTACACCACTAGATTTTTTTTATTGGGGATTTTTAAAGTTTACACGGGGGGAAATCTTCAAAATTTAGAACAATTAAAATATCAAATTCAGAATATATCTCAAAACATAACAGTTGCTCAAATATCAAATGTAGTCCAAGAATTTTATAACAGATTAGGTCATTGCTTAGCAGTTAATGGTGGAATTTTTGAAAATTTATTGTAACTAATTATTTATTGTTCTGTATTATGTATAATTGTTTGTGTTAGTTAGTAATTATTATTTAATTGTTCGTTAGTATGTTTATTTGTATGTTAGTTAGTTCATATGTTCGATATTTTGTATTTTTTTATAATATTTAAATATAATATTTCTGTCTAAATTATTCCCTATGTTTCATCTTAAATGGGACAAGCAGTATACATTGCTGTCAATCAAATGTGTTATAACCATGGATATGATAAAACCCATGTTTCACGTTAAAAATACTCACGGTACCTATAAGATACTGACAAGTATATAAAATACTTTCATGTATCTTAAGTAGTTATATTTTCTAGTATCTAAGATACTTTCATGCATCTTAAGTATAGTTATATTAGATTCTTTCAAGCAATATTTGTATCTTAAGATACTTACCTAGAATAAAAAGTATCTAGATACTTAAGTATCTTTAACAAATATATGTAAATATCTTTTAAAAGTATGTAGATATTTTTTAAAATTAATCTAGAGTTGGATAACTCTCTATTTAACTCCTTATCACGAAACTGGACATAGAAACGTAAAAGTTAATTTTAACCTTCAATAATTTTTCCTTGGTTATCCAAACTTTGGGGAGCAACTACTACTCCATACACCCCCAAATTCCGCCACTGATACTAGTTAAATATACAAAAATAGATAACTTAAATAGTTAGCATATAATGGGACCTATTCTGTAACTCAGCGGTTAATTTTTAAATAAAGAAAACCCAGAATACAAATTTGTAGAAAATTAGACATGTGCAGAAATGATAAAGGAAAATCTTTAAATGATTTGGAAACCACGGCACAGGATTGGATTGAAAAATTAAGTTATACAAAATCGAGTAAAAGCACTCGAAATGGTGACTTAAATACCCGAAAAGAAATACCCATGAGTGCGTTCTTATTTTAAGAGTAGGTACTTAATATTTAGTACTTGTTTGAGACGTCTTTACCTATCTGTTACTCAGTACTAGTGAGTGTTTAATTATACAGGTGAGCGAACATGAACCCCCCATTAAGTTTTTTTTTTTAAGAGAAATGGAAAAAATTTAATTTTCATATCCAAATAATTTTGCAAGAATGCTAAGTTGAAGTAAGACAAATGAAGAAGAAAAGTAAGTGATTTTGAAGACAATATTTATTATGATTCGGAACATATTCGTGAAATATGTGAAGGAGAAATTACAGACGATGACGCGTATAACGACAAAAAAACTGGAAAAACTATTAGAACAAAGTGGTTTAAATGCTAAAGTATTTCTTTTACAAAATTACACAAAAAGTTGAAAAATGCAGCAGAAAAAACCTTGGAACGTAGTTGGTGCTTCCTCATATGGAAGCTAGATTGGCTAAAAAACTATGCAATGATGTAAACAAAAAATAGTAAGCCATAAAATTAAATTGCATTTAATATCCGAAACTCCAAGAAAAAAAATTTTTCTTCAAATATAATGCACTGTTTTGTGCCGACCATATAAATAATAATAAAATATAAAAAATTTGGTGAAACTGAAATAAGTACATATGTACGTATTTTCTTTATAATATACCTATGTACTTTTTGATTAAATAAATACACTTTCACAATATTTATATGAATTTCTTTCTTATTACCCCACCCCAAATATCCATTAATGGATGTAAAAATCATGTACCCATTTAAGGGTTAAATCATATACAGTGCGTGCAACGAAACGCGGAACATATAAGACTTTAACATGGGATTTCAAAAAATTGCTGATACTCTTTCCTGATAGATATAGAGCAAAACTACAACAGTACAAAGTTGTTCAAAATTAAATTCTACGTCAAAGAAGATTATAATTGATGCAAGAGCTCATTTGCATTACGAGATTTGTTAAATGTAAAATGTTATAATTTCGTTAGAAATCCGACAGCCATGGAAATAAAAGAAAATACCTATGTGTCAGTTGTGACATTTAATGATATATCATAGATAATTTGATATTTTTCAATATTGTTATATTATTTAAGAAAAATAATGTAAATTCCACTTAAATAATATTAAATACACATAATAAATATTAGAATCGTTGATACTTCACTAAACTATCACATGAGTATTTTCTTTATTTCAATGGCTTTCTGATTTGTAACGAAATTGTAACATTTTATATTTAATAAATTTCTTACAGATGTGATGCCGCATCAATTATGATCTTATCTGATGTAGAATTTAATTTTGAACAACTCTGTACTGTTGTACTAAATCTGAAAACCCATGGTAAAATCCTATGTTCCGTGTTTCATTGCACACACTATATTAGAAATTCTACAAGAAAGGCTTGCTTCATTGGTGATTCTTAAAATAGAGTACGAAGAAGCTAAATTTTTGTTCGCGGATTATGCAATTAATAAAATTCAACAAACTGTAATGATGCCGCGATGCATGCTCATGCCTAGAGAAATGGAAGATAACAATCGAGATCAAATGAGCAACAACGGCGAGTCGCATTTCGATATATTTATGGAAAACTTGATATTTTATTCCGATGTGATACTGTCTATATAAAGGAAACTTAAAATTTAAGTAATATTGGTGCAATCGCCCATTAGAAGCTAAGGTGTCTAGAGATTAAGATGAAGAGGAAATAGAAGGAATCTTGTATGTTGTATGTGTTTTAATTTTATATTCACCTTTTACCTTATATTATAAGTTTTAATTTCCAAATCAATTTAACCCTGTAGTTTATTTTTATAGAGTGAGCATAACAATGATAGGATGATACACTGCTGTATATTATAATATACGCATGTGCAAACGCAGCACTGATAATATAGTGAATAACCATGTTATCTTAGGTGCTGATAGATGCTGACGAGGGTGGAACTGTCATATGATTATTTGACGTAGAATTATGACGCAGTTTCCTTTGAAACCTCAATAAAAATAATATAACCATTTTCCGGTCTATAAATATGTTCTATTTTGATTTCGGCTTATTCATATTACGTGATAAAAAGTTAGTTAATATAGTTTGCGGTTTGGGAAACGAGAGCAAGGTTTCAAAGCATCTACTAGGAAAGTGAGGAACTAGTATGAAATCGTATGTGGTCAAGTTTCCCTCATCGAGTTCAATTTATTTTGTTGATTTATGATATGTTGTTAAGTAGGTTATATAAACAAATAAAAGTATTAATTTTTATTATTTACGAATTATTCAAAAATTCTAAGAATTTATTACTGCTCATCATTTCTTTTTCATCGTAATTTTTAAACACACCTTTACATTTGAAAATATTAATACAACTATTGTAATGGGGCTTTCATATTTTATTTTTTTATGATTTACTAAATCGTAAATGTCTTATTACAGATCTCTGCGTCTAATGGTAAAGAAAGTTTTTTTCTACGACTACTATGGAAAGTGATATTTTTCTTACACTATATAATGCTTCAAAGTTGCGTATTTCCCATAATCGTGAGTTAAAGTGTAAAAAATCATTTCTCATAATAATTATCAACACTGCGCATACGTATTCTACGTAAATATATCTACGCCATATTGTGTTCTTTTTGTGAAATAGCTTACTTCCATTTCTGTTCTGTAACATTTAATAGAGGGCTCGTAGAAAAAGTATAGTGTGTCACTCGTGCAGAACCATCTGGAATGTTCGATACGAGAGGAAGTCGAGTGCTGGAATCACACAAGGTGAATTTTTGTACTTGTTGCACTATATACTATTATGTAGTACATTAATTTTCATATAAAAAATATTGCACCTTTTTTTATTTTGTGAATTCCGATTTGTAAACAAGTAATAAATTAATATGTTTGGTGACATAGGTAGCAGTACCTTCATTAAACGAAAGAGAAACAGAAGTAGTGATGTCCTGTCCTTATATTTTATTTAACGTAAGCCTTTAGTTTTGATGTATAAAAAGAGAAAAAGAACTTACAAGCTCCAAATTGGTTTTAGTTGTTGAGTTTGTTAGTAAACTCTGTAAATCAGCTTTCTTTTTTTAAACTGTAGGTATCTTAGAATATCTCGACAAATATCGAACTTATTGAAAAATTTTACAGTGTAAAACCGATAAATATAAAATGTGAAAGAATTCTTTGAAAAACGAAATTGTAAATTTATTAGTGGTTTTTACTTCCTTATACGAAATAAAGGAAGTATTGTAATCTCGAAAAAAAAATGTATTTTATTAGTTCCGGCGTGACGTCTGTATACATATATTTCATATAATTTAAAAATGATTAGCCGTAGAATGTAGAAATTTTGTGTTGTGTATGCATGAGACTGATAGAACATTTAGTTGTGAACCTCCTTTTTTTTTATTGCAATCATATTTATATTATATTGTCATTGTCTCATTTAACTAAAGAAAAATTAAATAATGTTACTTTTATAATTATTAGTTTTTCCTACTGTAGTTCGATAATTCCGTATAAAATTGCAGTTACTTGTGGATTAAATAAGGCTAAACTCATTTGATTAAAATTGCTTATTTTAATCTCAGATATGTATGTATTTTTGTTTGTTTTGTTATTTTTCAACTTTGAGTTCAAATTGATTAACCTACGGTGGAAGTTACCATGGGTGATTTTAATTTGATTTCACATATCGAGTTTTTGATTTATGAACATAGTTTCTATGACCATACAACCCGATTTTAATATTTTCATAATGATGTGCGTTTGTGTTTTAAATGTGTCGATTATCGGAGATCTTTGGTATTTAATATTAGATATTTATATTAATTCTTAAACCTTCAGCTATTAGTAGTAATACTTTGTTACATGAGGATATAAACTGTTTTTACTAGAAAACAAATATACATTTTTGCGAATTTTGTTATAATTAAAGTTAAAGGGAATTAAATTTCGTATAAGTTTCCTTTTCTACATCATGTCATGCAAGTTCACGAAAATTCTATATATTCTTTATATTCCAACGTCGAGTATTATTTAAAGACATAAATATAAATTAAAAACGAATAAAAAAAATCTTGTACTACAAGCAAATTCAAATTGGATAAAATTCAATTCATACAATTTAAATAAACAGTTAAAAATGAAGAAATAGTCAAATACATTAATAATATTTAATATTAATTATTATACAATCTTTAAAAACTGTAGAATAGGTTCATAAACCGTATTTAAAATTCTACAAATTTATATATAAAAATGTAACATACTTACATACAATAAATAAGCAATTTTTCATACAATTTTTTTTTCAGAAAAGAGTAATCAAAACCCAGAAACAATAAAATTGTAGATGGTTTGGCAAGAGTTACACAGAAATCACCCGATCTAAACAAAAAATATCATATCAATTACAGGCTACAGGCAAGAACAGTCTATACAAACACAAACATCGAAATATCAATCAACACTTGCTGGCTCGTTTTAGCAAGGGTAATGTCCCTATATGTTGCTTAAACGGGCCAGCCAGAGTTGAAGTGTTGATTGATATTTCGATATTTGTGTTTGTATAGATTGATCTAGCCTGTAATTGATATAATCTTTTCTGTTTAGATCGGGTGATTTCTGTGTAACTCTTGCCAAACCATTTACAATTTTATTGTTTTTCGGCTTTGATATCATTATTATTACAATTGTATATTCACATAATTTTAAAATGTCCTATGAACATAAATTATTAATTTATTGCTTCCAAAACTAATAAGTAATTTAAGTGAAATAAAAATTTAATACACGATCAAATAAATTTTACTATTTATACCTAATTTTATCAGGTTTGATTCCATTAAAGAAATAAAGTACAGTTATTTTGACTTTGTACTTTTGGAAATTTGATAATAAAGTGTCTGAAGTAAAATTCCAATTCCTTGATTAATTTACCATAATTAATCGAATCAAAAAGTCTTTGTGTCGTAGTAGCAACGAACATACTGTGCCGGATAGTACAAAATCTGTATATAATAAGAATTTTCAGGCACAGGAATGGGGTAGGTGACCAAGGTAGAATTTTAATGAAAAAATTATTAAATTATAGAAAGTATGTTTATTTATGAACGTTGACATCAAAAAAGTTAAATATTTATCAGCAATTGTTTAGTAATTTGCGTTAAATAGAAACAGCGTCCATTACTATGACGTTTACTAATTTCGCACACTGATTGGTTAAAATTTGAAGGAGTGGCAATAAACCTCTCTATCTCACTCACACCACATACTTCCGTCTCTGTCTTTCTTCGCCCCACTTATGAACTTAGTTGACGTCATAATCCCCTCCCAAGTACTATATTATTTATTTACTTCAAAACAACATATAATTAACAATTTTAAAAAAATACGGGTATATTATTTTTGTACAAGCTATCACATATACAAAATTTAGAAATTGGTCACCTACCCCATTATAAACTAGTTTATTCTTCCACATGCGTTCAGTTTGAGGAAGCATAATTTGAAATATATTTCGCCATAAATCTAAATAAACTCATTTGCATTTCTGTGAAATAAAATATGGAAAAAAATGCGATTGATATTTAAATAATTATTTATTTTATTATTGATGGACAGTAAGCCGAAACATATGCTTAATAAATAAAACAGCATAGTTAAATTCAGTTGCTCGGCCTAAATTTTTTGACAAAAAATTAATGCTATGTAAAGATAAGCCGCAAATACTTTTCCGCCGCATTTTTCGTATGCAAAAGGCAAATTGGGAATTTGTCATTTTATTTGCGTATTTTACCGGGATAGAAATCACAGATGAGAGATGATTAAATTAAAATTTAAATGAAATTCATCAAATTTGTCAATGTAAATTTTACAGAAATTAATTATAATGATCCAGTACTTACTGTAATTATTAAATTGTTTTATTTAATTATCATCTGTCCAACAGCGAATTGTCTATATTTATTTAGTAGTCTGCAGTTAGATTCGGCTAATAAACTTCTTTGGCTCGATTATAAAATGTACATTTTCGTCCTCGACGAGGTACGTTATGATAAATAAATTTGTAAAACTAGCTAGGGAATTATCAGTTCCCAAGGCAATATTGACAACAATTTAATATATATTGGCATACATTATTAAAAAGAAGCACTATCATTTATATGTATGTATCAATTAGATTATTTATATGCCATGAAGTATTAATTATTCTAACTACAGTATAAATTAATAAATAAATTTATGAATTATTTCATCAAGATTCTGTTAATTCCAGAAAGATATAATTAGAATGAAATAAAACTTACATTATACGATGAGTAAGCATGTACTTTAATTTCATATTCCTAATATTATTTCCGTAATAATAAATAATTTTATACACAAAACTAAAAATCATTATCTCTTGAAAAACGATTAAGATTAAACATAGACGCTCAACTGTTATATTATTATATGAATCATGAAATATGATGGTAATAGGAAATGTGTAGGCATAGGGTAATGTCCGCTTTAAAATTGGTTAGGTTTTTCACATTTTACTTAAAAAACTTCGCTGTATCAGGAAATTTGCAATCTTATATGATATAGCCAAATTTTTAAATATTACAAATTGAAAACAATAATCAAGTGTATACGAGTATATAAAGTATATTGTTTGTTAAGGAAAAACAAAACATTAAAATCTGGTTATTAATTCAAAACGTTAGTTATTTAACATTTGAGGACTTAAGTAGATATCAAGGACATTATGAAAATATTTATATTCAATATTTGAATATAAAAATCAAGTAGTGCTTATTGTTGCATTTAATATTTTTATATCTTACTACCATTTTTTTAATAACCTACATAATAGATGAGAAGTTTTGATAAGTGAATTGATGAAAGTAACGGGCTCTTTCTATATATTCAAATTTAATATATATTGAATACATAATATATAATTGCTAAAAATATATATAATTTCACTTAAAAAGTATATAGCTCACTTATAATACATAAATTATTAAGTGTACGCAATTTTTTTCGCTATTTAGCTGTGACGTATTATGGCTTCTTCAGAAAAGGAAAGATAAGATGAGATGAGAGACATATAATATGGCGCAAAAAAATTGACTTGTAGTTAGAAAAGTACGTCAGCTCAAAATGACCCTGTCTCCCCTCCAGAAATCTAATTAATAAAGAGAATTTATTTTTGGACAATATAATATGAAAATAGTGACGTCTATAAGGAAAAGTATCATATTTTAGTGACATTATAGGAACTAGAAACTACTATTATTTACTTACAACACATCGTTAATTATTGAAAAAATTATGTTTACTAAAAATAACATTATTCTGTCTATGTGGCAAAGTAAATAATGATATAAGTAAATCTCAATTTTTCATAGCGGTAGTAAAAAATAATATTCGAGTGCAGTTTACTAGTGAAATTCATTCAATATCCAAGTACCTATCTAAAGTATATTAATTCCAGTTCATGGTTTTTATTGACCTCAAAACAAATTTATTCATTAAAATAATGATACGTGATTTTTATCATTAATATAACTTCTTCCTTATGGTAAATGGGTGATAAAAATTGATTCCATTGAACTACGAATTAAAAAATTTAAATTTGAGTCATGAATTTTAATATGACTAATTCATGTTCTTGAACTCAAAAAATAGTAAATCCTAAATCAGAACGGGATTCCCTATGTAACGCTTGTTATCACACGTATTCCGGTAAGTGACTGTTGCAATTCTCCCCTCCAATCCTCTTATCAAATCACGAGTTTAAAAATACGCGAAGAACATCAGAGTGCATCAAAGCAAACACAGTGTTGAAGTTGTTACAATTCGATAATAAACTGTTGAAACTGTTAATTTATTTTTGTGAATCTACCCAGCTAAAAGCTGAAGGGTGTAATTGGAAAAAGCATCATCGTGGTATTCTTGGGGCTCAAATATGGAGAAAAAGAGCAACTCATGTTCGGGATGTGGCTCTTGCTACTGTTTGAGAAAGTGCGGGTTGTTAAGAGCATTTGTAAAAACTACCCAACCAACTACTCCTACTAGGTTGGTCCCGTTGCCAAAACCACTAGAAGTCACAGACACTACAGGTAAAAATTCTTACATTGTGCTTCAACAAATAAATTAAAACAGTTGAGAAGAAATAACGCCGTATTTGTTGATTTATAAATTAGTTAACGAATTCTCGGCAAAAATTGGCAGGAATTCTATTAATTCATGTTAAGTTTTTGTTAAATTTATTTAAAATAAATTTAAAAAAAGTTAAATATACTTGGAAGTATAACAATTTTTTATATAAAACCTTGTAACAAAAGAGAAATGTACATTTTTAGTATCTTTAAGGAAGTAACAAAATTGTTACGAAATATTAGATTTTAAATAAAATTAACAAAAAAAAATACATGAATTTTTAATATAATTCCTGACAATTTCCGCCGAGAAATTCGTTAACTGTTTCATCATAAATAATATAACGAGAGCCATGAATTTATTGGTAAACTTTACGAATAGTTGTTGCATATAGTAATAACAGACAAACGTATGAATTAAAGGACATTCAGATTACGGCAGACTGATTTAATAATCATTTTTGACCCGAGTTGTTGTTACTTCGTAGGTATTATGAGTAAATTTTACCGATTAAATTCATACATCGAATTATATTTATTTGATTATTTCTCGATTGACACCAGTTCAAACATAAAATTTTTCGTATAAACAAAATGTATCCACGCTACTTTAGTTTTATCAATTTTCACTACAAAAACTGCCTACTTCCATTAAATACAGTATTTTGAATGTGTGAAAATGATGTGTATGGAATAATTTACATATCTAAAATAAAAAATGCAAATAAGTAATAGTTACATATGATACAAATATTGTAAATAATGTGAGAAAAATAATTGATGAGATTTTTATTTAAAATCAGCCTAGTTATTTCACTTCACAACAATGCTAAATTTTTGTAAATGCCATGCCAAAACGAATTAAAGTCGATATTATTTATTGCATTTCTTAAAAACATTGAAGTCAAATAAATTCTATAATTTGTTAACGAAAAAAAAAATATCAAAAATTTTAATAAAGGTATACACTATAGATGAACTACGATTTAACTAATCAGAATTTAAAAACTAAATTACAATTATTAAACTTGTTCTTTAATATACTAAACAGTCAAAATGTGTAAACAATATTAAGCAGATTTTATGTAGATGTAACTGAGTTGTTGGGTGATTAATAACAAAACTTTTTATAACAATCGCTTGCTTAATTAACATTTAGTGCATTCTTTTTGGATTCATTATATAAGAGTTTATTTCTATGTATTATCATGAAATTTATTATTTAAATATAAGTTTTTATTGATCCAAACTTTAAAAATTCCTCGCCAGTTTTTGGAATAACTTGGTAAAAGTTGAAACACACTTTGTGTTTGCGCGTGTTTGAATAACGAATTTCAATAATGAGTTTCATATTAAAAAATACAAAGAAACATTCAAGTGAAAAATGATTAATAATTTATTTATTACATTACTTGCAGATACTGAAGTTTTGGTAATAAACGGCGTAAATCCTTGCATAATAGAAAATGGAGCTCGTCATTTTACAGACAAATATGACCTAATGAAACACGGCTCAGATTCCGAATTAGTTGTTCGTCGAGGGCAACCATTCAAATTAATTTTGTCAACAAACAGACCTTATAATGAGGCAACTGATGGAATCTCATTTATATTCACTGCTGCAGGTATTTAAATTATATTAAATTGTTTTTACTATTGTATTAATTAATTTTTGGTTTAGATGAAGATAAAGCGAGTCATGGTCAAGGAACAATCGTTCCGATTGCTTTATTATCAAGTGCTTCTGAGGGAAGTGGCTGGTCTGCGGTGCTGGAATCAGTGCAAGATAATCTTCTAACAGTTTTGATTACTCCGTCGGCCAAGTGTGTAGTAGCTCCTTGGAAACTGGAAATTGATACAAAACTGAAAACAAGTGGAGAGCTGAGCTACACTTTTCCTTCTAAAATATATATTTTATATAATCCTTGGTGCAAAGATGATCAAGTAAGTAAAAACGTGAAATTTTATTTATGATTACTCTCTCATTTTGTATAAAATATTATAAAATACATCTAACAACGCTAAGAAGGGTACTATGTTTATCACAGTGTTATACCGTATAGCAAAATAGCTTATATCGTAATTCGAATTCGGCACTGCAAAACAAATAGTTCCTATAATATTTCTCTTGTTTATTCCGTATCTTTACATATTTGGACATTACAATTAAAGAAATAAAATATTTCATAGTTTATATTTTAAAACCTTATTATAGAATTATTCTCAAATATGACCTCAGAAAGACCTCAGAAAATAACAAAACAAAACAATATATGTACTTTCATGTTTATTATTTTCTTGTTTTTCGATAATTTTGATATTTTATCGAAACACGCATTTACAGTGTCGTTGAAAATATGTGAAATTTGTTTTGACTTAGGAAAATTTCAATCAAAAGTTCGTCTTCGTTGAGAAGTGTAGGTTAAAATTTGTACGCACATATTACTGATATTCTTTTAGCGAAACGAATCAAATCAGATTACTAAAATTAGTTCTGTTCGGACAAATTGAATCTGATGTCTCTGATATACCTCGGCTACAAGATCAATTGAATTAGTACATTGTTGAATTTTACAAAGTATGATTTATTGTTACTTACATATTTATTTCATATTGTTATTTTTTACAATATTTCCTCATTTTATCTTTCCTTGAAATGATTTTAATTTTATGTCTGATAAAAATTAGTTTTCTTGTATATTGAATTCCATCATACAGTTTTACTAAAAACCTAATAGATTGATAATGTATGCATGTACCCGTGCCAATTGTTATGTTGGTAAACTAAAAATAATTCTGTTTTCAAAATGTAATTTTGTGTGTAATATGGATTTTGATTATTGTTTTAGTTCTCAACATTTTCAAAATTTCGTTCAATTTTTCGGTTATATTTTTTTCGGTTAATAGTTTTGATTCTAATTTAAGTAACCAGTTCTGTAAGGACGATTTCGTAATGTGTGCAAGCAACGAGAATACCGGAGAGTTAATAGTGCAGCATATATTTACGGCGAAAAAATAATTTGATATCACTATAATCGGTGTACGGTGTGTGAATAAATCTCTAATTAAACTTAATGAAATCGATAAATCTAAATATAATTAAATAAATGTAAACCCGGTATTTAAAACGAATTTATTTTATTATTCAATTAAATTTATTTATGGATACGTTTGGAAATTCTTATATTTAAATATGCAAACGATTTATAAGAAAAAAATTAGATTGACTAGCATATTGTTTTTAAATTTAACTTATTAGTTAACTGAAATGTCATTTTGGTTCTTTCTAAGTTTAATTATGGATTTTTTAAGAACTTCTGTGTAAGATATTACAAATTACATAAATATTTTTTTATTAACTATTTAAGTGTGTTACTGAAATATCTGGATATTTAAAATTTAACAATGAAAATGTCCTAATACACTATTTTGTATAACTATAAGTTGGTTACTTTACCTTCTGTATAACTACAATTATAAAATAAAATTACTTTGTGAGAGTTGCTCCAATCTTTTGAACAAGATAAATTGATTTCTATGAAATTAATTCAATATTAATAATTTATTTTCAATTTTGTATTTTTTGTGTGCATGTTAATTAAATAATGTAGTTCCTAATTCAAGATTTTTTACGTTTACTAATCGTAAATAAAATTATACTTTTTTAATCGGTACCCGATGAAAATCAAAATTTTAATCGTTTATTTACCACTAATTGATAGTTTTTTACATTACGATATTTCATAAAAGCCAACAACTGTAAAAAAATAAACTGTTCTAAATACCACCCAAATGTGCTACATACAAATTAAATTGAATGCTTTTATAGCCTTATTAAAGAGGTAACATAGGAAACAGCTTTATTTAAAACCATTTTTTATAGGTGTACATGGAAGACAAAGCCTGGCGTGATGAATGCATCCTAGCTGATAGTGGTTTAATCTGGCGTGGAGGTTCCAATCAAATCCAACGTACTGGCTGGCGTTACGCGCAATTCGAACGTGATATTCTCGAATGCTCTCTTTATTTGGTACACCGCCTGGGCCGCGTATCTGGCATGGCTCGTTCAGACCCTGTCCGCACCACCAGAGCGTTATCTGCAGCTGTAAATTCCAACGACGACAATGGTTGCGTCCGTGGTAACTGGTCTGGGAAATACGAAGGCGGTGAACCTCCAACCAAGTGGATTGGAAGCATGGAAATCTTACAGAAATATTACAAAGAAAAGAAACCTGTTAAGTACGGACAGTGTTGGGTGTTTGCCGGAGTTTTAAGCACAGTTTGTCGAGCTCTTGGGATTCCCAGTCGTCCTGTAACTAACTTCAACAGTGCCCACGATACTCAAAGTTCACTTACTGTTGACTATTTTGTGAATGAAAAAAATGAACCAGTGAAACGTTATAATAGCGATTCCATTTGGAATTTCCATGTTTGGAGTGAAGCCTGGATGGCACGTCCAGATTTAGGAAGTGATTATAATGGATGGCAGGCAATAGATGCAACTCCACAAGAACAAAGTGAAAGTATGTACCAATGTGGTCCAGCTTCAGTTGTAGCTGTCAAAAGAGGTGAAGTTATGTTGCCTTACGATGGTACTTTTGTATTTGCTGAAGTCAATGCCGACAAAATTACATGGAGATACATTGGAGAAAATAATCCTTTGAAATTGTTGGGAAAAGATATACATGATATTGGGCAATGGATTAGTACAAAAGCAGCCGGTAGATGGGAGAGAGAAGATTTGACAGAAGCCTACAAATACCCAGAAAATTCTAAAGAGGAACGAACTGTTATGTTAGAAGCTCTTCATCGGGCCGAAAATGTCTTCTCTCGTTATTACCTCAATGAAGATTTCAACGAAGTTAAATTCAATTTTGAGTTAAGAGATGATATAATAATTGGACAGCCATTTGATGTAGTCCTTGCAATGACAAACCGAAGTCAAACCAAAGATCATATCGTCAATACTATTTTAAAAGTAGACACGACATTCTATACTGGACAACGACGCAGATTAGTAAAGAAAGAAAATACTAGAATTGAAATTAAAGCTGGTACAACAGAAAAAATCAAAATGAAAGTAACATACGAAGAATATTTCAAAAAACTCCTAGACCAATCTGCTTTTCTCATTTCTTGTTTAGCAACTGTTGAAGGAACAAAATTCGAATATTTCGCTGAAGATGATTTCAGAGTCCGCAAACCGGATATCAAAGTACGACTTGTAGGAAACGCAATACAAGGAAAAGAAATGACAGTAGAAGTTCATCTTGACAATCCTCTTCCAGTTCCTTTGAAGAGAGGAGAATTTATCGTTCAAGGGTCTGGATTAAATAGGCAACTGAAAATGAAACTTCCATCTACAATAGCAGTTGGAACTGCTGCAAAAGCTGAGTTTAAATTCACACCACCTAAAAGTGGAAGGGAAACTATTATGGCTCGGTTTGTGTCAAAGGAACTGGATGATGTGGATGGAATGTTAGATTTCGAAGTTTCCTCTTAAAAAGAAATTTAAGGGCATGTGATCAACCTATAATTTTTTTGACTGATTATACAAACATATATATTATTTATATTTAAAGTATTAGAAATTATTATTATTACTATTGTAGCTTATTTAGACTTTTTATAATACATGTTTTTATATTTATAAATAAAATAATTCAATATTAATTTTATTCATGTTTATATTATTTGTGTGAGACAAACCTGTAATCAAAAGTAAATTCTCTTGTGTCGAAGTGGTTCAGAACCCATTATAAGATGTACTGCCTGTATCCAGTTACTGGACTTCGGTCTATTGAACTGTCAGGACAATGTAAATAAAATAAACTAGTTAATAGGTATGTGGTTCTGAGGTGGCACAGCCAGGACCAACTATATTTGGAACGCTGAAAAGATTCAATAATTACATTAATGAACAAGGCCTAAATTGCGCAGTATAGTGTAAGAAGTCAGTTTTACACGTCACAGCACACAGCATACCAAACGTAATTGCGGGCTTAGCACAGATTCCGTTGTTATCAATCTCACTACTCATATTCATGCAGTTGTGTAAAAACGGGTTACCAATAGTAATGTTTTATTCAAGCTTAGCACTCATTCGTGGGAGGAGTTTCTTGTGCGTATTGAGGTTTTGCGGGTCCTCGGGAAAATATTATTTGCGGAGTCCTCGACAAAAGAAAAAAATAATGTGTGAATATAATTTTATTAATTATTTAATCAAATATTTACTTAGTATCATAAAACGTGAGCCAGACATAAGTTTTATATCTGTGGTTAGACACCGCAGAGTGTAAACAGTGTTTCAATTCCTGAGGGTTGTTGTTGCATTTACGCACACTGAGTTTATAATTTGTGCCAATAATTGTTAAAACTATAAAGACGCGAGGCCTCTTTATGTGCAAGACCTCGGGATAAATCCTGAAGTCCTAACATCAGAGCTATTACTGTAGATGTTTTTTTAAATATATGTTTACAAGTGGACGAGAAAAATGGTAATATACTCATATATTATATAATTGCACTCAAACACATTATATGTGCCGAAAATAAAGGTAATCTAATAAACATTGGTAAGCAACGTTGTTAATCAATAGGATGAATGGGGTTTTCCATATTTTTTTTATTTATTAATCTTCAAATAAAAATATTAGGTACATATTTTTTATTTTAAAAAATACCTACTTTCTACTCAGCTCTCGAAAATTTAACGATTGTTGGAGAAGTCCCTCATCAACGTCTGATGAAGTCAGACGCATTTAGTAACCGCGGTATGAACAACTAAACGGATTGTTCATACAATTGTTTAACACGTCAGACAAACAATATCATTAATTTTAAAATGTAACTCGTTTTATCCGTAATGCTTTCTTATTGTTTAACATGTAACCTGTTTTATTTGTAATGTCCTACATCCTACTTTAATATTATATCCTAATAATGTAGTCATGTAAATAAATTTTATTTGTATTAATTAAATTGTGTATGTTCGTCCCATCGCCTTCTTGCGCTGTCGTTGTGTGGTGTAGTGTGGTGTCATCGAAACCATCATAGTCATTAGGTAAAATCATCATAGCAATGTTATTTCATCCCCCCTGTTACAGTATTATATATATATATATATATATATATATATATATATATATATATATATATATATATATATATATATATATACAGGGTGAATACTGAAAACCTTGACATAGGGAAATAACATGGGAAAACAGTTTTTTGCTGTTTCCATCTTTCCCGCTAAATAAAATCGGGTGTATATGGTATCGTTAGTTAGATTACTTAATTTTGCATCTAATAAAACCAAATGTTGTGTAATATGGCCTTTTCTAACAGAAATATTTGATAAAATAAATTGTATTTTGAAGGTTATCCTTCATATTTCCGAATAAGAAACGTCAAAAACAAATTGCTCCATAGCCGAGTGGATACGAGGGCTGTTTCATAACATAAATAATCTACAAGACCTGGTTCGAGACCACCTCGGCTCTATTTTTTTTTTAATTAAATTATACTTAAAATATCATGTTTCGAAACATGAAATACAAAATTATACACCAAAAACTAAATTCGAATTAATTGTTAAGTTTGACAGACAGCAAATAATAATTCTAATAAATATTTGGATTTTTTTTATTTAAAAAAATATGAATATTGCTATTTTATTAAAATAGTCTGATATAATAAAGATATTTTAAGCATAATTTAATTAAAAAAAAGTAGGGCCGAGGTGGTCTCGAACCAGGTCTTGTGGATTATTTATGTTAAGAAACAGCCCTCGTATCCACTCGGCTATGGAGCATTTTGTTTTTGACGTTTCTTATTCGGAAATATGAAGGATAACCTTCAAAATACAATTTATTTTATCAAATATTTCTGTTACAAAAGGCCATATTACACAACATTTAGTTTTATTAGATGCAAAATTAAGTAATCTATCTAACGATACCATATACACCCGATTTTATTTAGCGGGACAGATGGAAACAGCAAAAAACTGTTTTCCCATGTTATTTCCCTATGTCAAGGTTTTCAGTATTCACCCTGTATATATACATATATATACAGGGTGATCATGCGAGAATGAACCAGCTATTATCTCCGTTATTAAGGGAGATAGCGATTATCTTCTTATAAGCTAATTTACTATAAATAACATGGGCTATAAGATGCGGTAGTTAAAACTGTTCTATTACTTCCGGTTCCGGAGTATCTGATATCAACTTTGAAATTTCATATGGCACATACTACTTTGTTTTATATTTTTGAAAAGTACACAAAATTTTGTTTACAATGGTGGTAAATAAGTAGTATGTTATATTATTAAAAAATAAAATGGCGGGCGTTTAAAATATTTTATTAAATAAGTGTTTACTGTTTGAGATTTGGTTGTTTCTAGTTCATGGATGATGTGATATTTAAAATTAATTTCATTTATTTAAAGCCATGAATTCCCTATTCTTCTTATTCAATCAAGTATATCCATATTTAGAAGAATTTAACGCTAAATAAATGAAATTAATTTTAAATATCACATCATCCATGAACTAGAAACATCCAAATCTCAAAGAGTAAACACTTATAAAAATAAAATATTTTAAATGCCCGCCATTTTATTTTTTAATAATATAACATACTACTTATTTACCACCATTGTAAACAAAATTTTGTGTACTTTTCAAAAATATAAAACAAAGTAGTACGTGCCATTTGAAATTTCAAAGTTGATATCAGATACTCCGGAACCGGAAGTAATAGAACACTTTTAACTACCGCATCTTATAGCCCATGTTATCTATAGTAAATTAGCTTATAAGAAGATAATCGCTATCTCCCTTAATAACGGAGATAATAGCTGGTTCATTCTCGCATGATCACCCTGTATATATATATATATATATATATATATATATATATATATATATATATATATATATATATATACTCTTTGTCAATAGATAGTACACGAAATATAAATTAATAAAATTTTATAGTGACTTCATTACCAGGATGAATTAGAGTGGATATGCTTGGTCCAGATTGCCAATTAAGGAATCCATAGTCCACAATTTCTCAAGCTTTTCAACTAGCTAGTCTAGAACTGCAAGGTCACCTTAATGACTGTCCAAGGTAAACCACGTCACCCTATGGTGGATACCAGGGCATGAGGAAATCCTAGAAAACGAGAATGCTGATGAACTAAAAAAAGGGGCTAACTTTCTTACTACAAAGTGAGAGTGGCCTTCCCCAAAACCACTTTATCAAGGTGGTCAAAAACTGAAAGAAATCTGCCGTATCCTCATTTTGGAAAAAAAACACCTCAGGCCTCAGTCAAGCAAGGAAATTCATTTCTCTAGCTATGTCAATCGCCAAGAAGCTATTAGCTCTCAGCAAGAAAGACCTTAAAATAATGACAGGAGTCCTCACTTGCCATTGTTCTTTAAGATACCATTTATACAAGATTGGTAAAGCTGAAAATTACATCTGTCGATTCTGTGAAGAGCGTCCTCTTCACTGTCGGAACACATACTGTGTGAATCCCTAGTCAAACCACACAGAGACTCAATCAACTAAGGTAAGAGATATCTTACGGCAGATGAGCTATATTTGGCTTCATCAAAAAACTGGAACTGTTTCCGGAAAACTAAGTACTCCTCGTTTACATACAATTCAATGTCCCAATTGAAAGCTTAGAGAAATATAACTAGGTACATAGGCAGAAAAGTTGTAGCGGTAGCATTTCACTGAAGTTAGAATCCGTGATCCGTTTGGGTTACTACGTCACAGACAGTTACTGAGGTTGATGGAGAAGTTGTCATAGTGATTGGAGGTTAAACGTAGGGGTTGCTTGTACCGCGTAAAGCATGAAGTTCTACTAAGACCCGCTGACTTGTTGAGGGAAGAAGTTAGGGGACGTAGTCTGAGCCAGGTGAAGTCTCTGTTGGCGAAAAGATTCATTGAATTCTGGCAGCGTGGGTGGGACGCCTCGAATAAGGGTAGGGCAACCTACTCATTTCTTTGACATGTCATTCGTCTGTCAGAATCGGTGGTTCGATCCTAGTCTGAAGCTGATGTTTCTCTTGACAGGTCACGGCAACATGAGAGCATTCATGCGTGGTAGGGGTTTAGAGGATGAAAGAACGTGTGATTGTGGTGAGGGTGATTAAACCTGGTTACGTTTTGACGCGATGAATATTAACGGAGGATATCCGCGATGTTCGGAGGCTGGTGATTGCTCTGTGGAAGGATGAGTACGTATTTGCAGGGATGTTACGGAATGAGGAAACCTACAGAAATGCAGAAGAGTTCGCAGCGGTAATATTTGAAAGGCGGTAGTACGACAGAGGGGCGTCGATAGACGAGGGGTGGAGTAGGTTTCGAAGGAATGAGGTAGTAATGGTTTGGTGATGGATGTTAGTTGTGTACTTGAGACTCACTAGGGCCAGGTTGAGGAACTATGGTGGTGCCGGGCGGATTAGCTTCATCTTCTCCTACGGGCTGCTTTGGGAAAGCATGGAGCTGGCGTCTTCCCTTTTTGGAGCTACCTTTAATTATACCTGGCGTGCATGAGCAGAAGCTGTTAGGAATAAAGTTTCACTTGGAATCTGTATCAGCGGACCTAACCGGGAGGTTAAATTGGTACTCCGTGGGGTTTTCATACCTTGGTTGGCGTAACGGGAGGCGTGCTGTGGCCTGCAGCATGTGTAAGGTTTCAACAGTCAAATTCTGCCTGTGGGTATTTCGTTCATCCCGGTGTGTGAGTTGCGTGCTTATCAACTCGGATGCTAGTCTGCATAGCTAATGAAGCTCGGCAGGGTACTGGTAGTCATTGCGCTCTGACGTGTTTGATAACCATAACTCATCCCTCCGTTTTAACATTACATACTTCGTGTCCAATAGACCAAGTCTAGTAACAGGACAGGGGACCTGCAGCTTATAGTGGGTTCCGAACCACTCGGGCAGAGCGATTTATTTTTGGCTAGAATTTTGTCGTCACTGCGGTTTGAATCCCAGATTTCTCACTCTGTTAAGCGAGTCGAAGCGCACTAATCAACTATGCCACCACTGCCCGTATTCACTTTTCAATAATACATGCTGTTACTTCTAAATATGTTGATATATGATACATGCTCATTTATCAAATACTTACTATCGAGATACTTAACCAGAAACAATACTTTCACTTCAACCATTCACATTTTCTGAATTTTGAGAGGTAAAAATATGCTTCTATAAATTACTTGTTAATGACAAATATTTTTAATTAAAAACCAAATTAATATTAAATCTCTCTAAAAATTTGCAACATGTTTCTCTTGAAAATATAGGAATTAACTATATATGTCTTCGTTAATAATTTTTGTGAGTCAGAAGTAATCTTAATTAATATGTTGATAATGTGATTCAATACTTGAAATAGTAATAAGACATATTTTTGTACTTAACCTTTAACACTTCAGATTCCACTTCATGTAGAGATTGTAGAACGAAAGGAATGTATATATTTATATTTAGTATTTAAAAACTGCCATCAGTTTTGTGTAAGATCATGGATTGGCTATCAAAGTTATACCGTCGACATGTTGGTTCTCGGATTTCCAATTTTTATCATCGATATTTTAGTAAGTACATTTATTTTTGTTGTACATCTTAAAATATCTTTCATTAAATGGTCCTTGAATATTTCTTTGAATATGAAACTATATAAAAAATAATATAATTTAAGCTCTCATTAAAAAAACCACTTGAGTACCAATAGAGTGAACAGAGTTGATCTCACTGGGAATCACAGAAGTTTAAGGTGTATTCCGTTTCCTTTTGGTTTTTCACCACTCTCTTTACATTAAAAATTTTACTACAATTTTAAGTACTTATATTAACATTGAGATTGATATTGTTTTAAAGGTATTATTTAGGAAAAAAAAGCTGTAAGTTACAACGAGCATATATATATGAACTGGTATGGTACTGACACTGATTATCTTTCGTTTTTAACTTCGAACATTGCAGAATATTTGTGTAAAGCTTTTTTAAAAAATCAGTATTATAAATATGCATAGTACATAACATGTAATATCATATTATCGTTATTTCCTGCTTCCCTAATTATTTTAAGTAAAAGCTTAAATAACAGTTTTAGATCATAAAATTATGTATTTGAATTAATAAGCAAAATTAATTTTATTTGTCTTGCAAGCTCAGAAATTAGGTATGAAAATTACGGTAAATTACCTTAAAAATAATAGTAGCATTAGATGGATGGTTCAAGTGCTCGGTTTGGTAAAGATAAGCATATGCTGTGTGTCCCGGAGTAGATTCTCCAGAATGTGGTGATTTATGTGATACTCAAAAATGTGTTTGCTTGGTAGGTTTTTTCTTTGCAAATTATTTGCCTTTTTTAAGATAAAAATTCTACCCATTTGTTCCTTTATAAATTTTGAAATTGTTAATATTTGTAAGTTTGTGCTTCAACATGAGTTCATACGTTTAATAAATTTTACATTTAACATATATGTATTTATAAGTTCTTCAACTTTTTTGTAGATGCGCACCATTAGCTGCATAGGTCATATGTTACTGCCACAGTGTGCATTTTTAATTAAATTTGAATGCAAAATTTTGTAGCAGAGACCCTAATGTATCGTTTTGATAAAGTTGGAAGTCAGATTCTTTTTATTTTCGCACATATCTTAATTTTGGCTTTGGCGCATCATTTAAATTTTAAAATAAGGAAATATGAACTGTTTTTAGTGTAAAATATATAAGTAAATATATTTTAAATAACTACTAGCGGAAGGAAATGTACTGCATACATCAGATTTTATAATTTCGCATCGTACAATATAGACAAGTAGTTTATAGTAGACTGGTAATTCCTACCATTAAAATAAAAGTAAAATTCTCACGAATCAAATACCTACGATACTTGAGGCTTTGGTTTTGCTAGAAATGTTATGGAATAATAGAAGTAGAATAATATTTGAGTAACTAAGTAAAGATCTTTTTGTTGATACATTTTCGGAATTCTTGTGCTAATTGTTGACTGTTGCATTCCTGTTGCACAAAATTATCCCTGACGCATTCTTGCAGAAATAGAAAACAATAGTTTGTGCAGGTGACCTGTTCACTACGATCGTGTTGGACATAAATATTACAGGAATTATAGGCATTAGTCGTGCTTCGGACGGGAAATGTATTCGTCCTTGACTAGGATCAGCAGTATTTGTTATGTTAATACACATTAGCATTTGTTTTGCGACTATTCAACATTTTTATTCGTTTTTTGTTTGAGTAATATTTTATAGTACAGTAAAATGTTTTAATTTGTTGACTGAAATCAAATAAACCACTAAGGTTAAACTAAAAACGAATTATGGGGCCTATTCTGTAACTCAGTGGTTAATTTTTAACCAGTTGCTAAAATTTCTGACAAATAAAAACAATTTTGATATTTTTCCCAGTAGTACCTATCTATTTTCATTGGAGAAAAAATTTGGAAATTAGTTAAAAATTAACCACTGGGTTACAGAATAGGCGGGTATACCTATTAAATGAAAGAGAATTGCATATATAGATATTATAACAGTCCTGCATAAGAAATTTCAATATTCTGTACGCCTAAACGTTTTTGAGTTATGCGAAAAATTCAAAAAAAACTTTCCAGTAAACTGCCTTTCTGGCACTACCAATTGCAATAAAAAATAAGTGCATAACTAGATGTTATGACAATCCCACATACAAAATTTCAATATTCTACGGCTAATCGTTTCTGAGTTATGTGAGATATGTAGGTATGCATAGACGCCACGCTGAAACTAAACGAAATGGATTCAGGGATGGTCAAAATGAATATTTCGTTGAAATCTGAAAACCGAAATTTTTCGAGATTACCTACATTACTTCCTTTACTTCGTACAAGGAAGTGAAAACAGTAAATGAAAAGATATTTTATTATGTAGTCAATACAAATATTATTTATTTGTCCTAGTAGTATAAATTTTAAAAATCAGTTTAGAGCATAACGGAACCTGCTACTGTCAGAGAACAGCAGGTTTTCAAAATTATTTTATAAAGTAATTATTAACCTATATTTTCAAATAAATGTTAATTACTTGTTTTACTATCTTAAAATATTTCTTGTCTCCGTCCCATTATGACTAGTGATACAGAACTCAAATTCGTCCAGAAACTCTCTGTTTGCCGGCCTAGGTCGGCAAAATGTAAGCATGCCAACTTAAATATTTTAGCATTACATTCTGTCAAAATATGTAATTTTATTTTATTGGAAATGTAAAACGTTAATTGAAATAACTTCATATTTTTGATTTATTATTCATATTATACTCGTGTTGTAGGTACGATTACGATTACGTTAATTGTTGAAACATTTCAATTCACAGTCGTTTTATTTTTTAAGTTAAAATAAATATCACTAAATTTTTTTAATAAATCAAGAGAATTGTTTGTATATCTATGTGAATCGAAAATGTTACTAATATTTATTTCATAAATTTAAAATGTCATCAGATTTTGTTTTTTAATGATGCATTGTTACTACTGTTAGATGGCGTATGGAATTCTTGAGACGTTATATTTGCTCGGTATTTTGCTATTTTCACATATATAACATTCTTCACAATGGGGTCCTGAACCATTATTTCTTTACTTTTTTTTCTGAAAGAATAGAGAGAAATAAACATAGTAGTGAAAACGCGACTGAAAAATATGTCGTGGTAAGCGATATATCGATTTTTAAAGTGAAAATTTTGGTTTATGTCATCATCTGTCTTCGCCAGTGATGAACAAACCGTTATTAATTGTACAGGGTATTGGTTATTTTCTTATTCGTATAGCTAAACTATGTTTATATACATATTTGTATGTATATGAAAATTATTATTAGGCATAGATAATGTTTATTTTTCTTAACAAAAATAAGAACATGCAGTAACATTTTGACACTACCACCGAAAATACTAAGAAATGCGGACGCGCGGTTATCTTTTTAAAATTAGGCAACCAATAAAATTGTTAAAGACAGATGACACGACAATACATCGCAACTAAATTTAATCTCTTATAGCTCGCGAACGAAATAATATTTAAATGAAATACTCATTAATTGGTGTATACAGGGTGTTAATACTAAGTTGTACCATCCGAAAACGGCAGTTAGAACTCATTGATATAAACAACTTTTCTTAGTTCAAATTTTTTATTTGGAGCCCCAGTTCATAGTTATTGGCGTTCTTTTGTTTTTCGAAAAATCGTCATTACTCCCTTATTTTAAGAGATATTGAAAAAATACAAAAACTTTCAGCATTTGCTTTTAGCTCTCTAAAACTTTTCTATTTACAATTATTTTCTATTTTAACAAATGACAAAATGGCGACCGATCAAATATTTCAAAACAAGATATTTTGAAAACCACTCGATCGATTTTTGAAAATAAAACTTTATAAAATCTTTATACTATCTACTAACAAATGCCTGAAACAATTTTATTCGATCTGTTGAAAAAAAATTTTTATTCAAATTTAATTACAAGATAAATTTTAACAAACTGCAATAATAATTTAAAACAAATTTGGGTTACTGCCATTAAACAAAAAAATAAACAAGAAAAACAAGAAACAAACAAGAAAAAATACAATAAACAATGAAACTGCAAGGGAGGTACTAAATTTGATTTTCAAAATGGCCACCATTAAATTTATCTTGTAATTAAATTTGAATAATTTTTTTTTTTCGACAGATCGAAAAAAAATGTTTCAGGCATTTGTTAGTAGATAGTATAAGGATTTTATAAATGTTTTATTTTCAACAATCGATCGAGTGGTTTTCAAAATATCTTGTTTTGAAATTTTTGATCGGCCGCCATTTTGTTATTTGATAAAATAGAAAATAATTGTTAATACAAAAGTTTTATAGAACTAAAAGCAAATGCTGAAAGTTTTTGTATTTTTTCAATATCTCTTAAAATAAGGGAGTAATGACGATTTTTCGAAAAACAAAAGAACGCCAATAACTATGAACTGGGGCTCCAAATAAAAAATTTGAACTAAGAAAAGTTGTTTATCTCAATGAGTTCTAACTGCCGTTTTCGGATGGTACAACTTAGTATTAACACCCTGTATTTTCATATTCTTCTGCATAATGATAATATTTCGACAATTGAATAGGATAATAATAATAAGGACAAAAATAAGTAACATTTTCCGCGAATTTACCACATATTACATATTAACTTATTATTATTGCAGAGAACTTATTAAATGTTATTGACAGTGAATTTGATAAAACTGACCTTACCAAAGGCGATTCTTTGAGTAAAGTATCTAAAATAAATCTATGTAATGTCACATTTATGACGTCTGATGAAAAATAATTTTAATACCTCGAGAAATCTTGCCGAAATTATTAAAATTCTAGAATCTTGATTTATTTTCTCATCTCGAAACTTTGTTTTTAAAATCGTTCTCGTCTTGCACAAGACGAGATATATCGAGACGAAACAAGCGAGCTTCGAGAAATATTTCGTCTTGCACCCGAATCATTAAAGACACTCTTGTGTTAATGTTAAATTAGTTGCATTTATTATATTTAATATTTGACATTTTCATTGCGAACTTCATATATAATTAAAATTTATGTAATAAACATGATAGAGAAAAAGATTATTGATGATTCACATCGCATATTGACGCATTCCTTACCAAGATCTGCTGCTCTTAGCGCTTAACACTTCCCCTCCTCCTGCGGAGGTCGTTTTAAAAGAGTTGGAGGGTGTGGCGCGACATTGCGAACAAGTCTAGTGCGACGTCCAGTCGCTGCAACTCGGACGCTGCTTCCACACAGTGCGCTCCACGTTATTATTTACAGGAGTGTGATATGACGCGAGTGCTTTAATAACAGTACGAACACACAAGTTCTAAGTGATGGGGAATCGGTTCTCTAGGTCTAGGCTGAATTGCCCCAGCTTCGGCTGCTTCCGAGCTGTTTTCAAACCTAATCACGACAACGATACGCCGCTGACACCGCTGCCAAAACCCCCAGAAGTTACTGACAAAACAGGTTTGTAATTGTTATTTAAGTACCCGAAGTTATGCTCCGTGATGCACGGTACACTTTATGTCTTACTATTTTTTTATAATCTAATTAGTATCAGATTTTTTTGTGAAGTAGTCATGTATGAAATTGTTTTTATCCCATCATTTATGTTTGTTGTCAAATTACCATAGCAACTAGTAATACCCGCGCGGGAATGTACATATGTATCCATATTATACCTCGTACTCACTTTAATTATAAACAATAACTTACTAGAATGTAAAATATAATATATAATATAAAATTTATTTCAAATCGGAATAATGTAATCCCTTAAGTTCTCGTTTCCAATAACACGCTATAATCTTTTTTTAAATGCAAATATATACAACCTGTTTTATGTTTTAAATAGTATTTTATCATACGGTTGTACTACAAAAATAGATGTTTTTTTATTAAAAAAAATAAATGATCTAATTTATTTCACATTGACATAACAATAACTTTTTTTGTAGTTACAGGATATTAAAAAACAAGTCATGAATTGTTAGGATAGTACACTGGTACACATATGAAGTATTAATAACCATAAGTTTGCGTACTACTCGTTTACACGAAATAACATGTTTTATGTTTTTTCTTTTAATAAAGTAGAAGTTATTAATACCTTAAATGTTTTCAGTAAATATTACACGAATAATTGAAAAATGTAAATATATTTTTCTAATTACTGTAATGGAAATCGTACAAACGTATATTGTCGCCTATTAAAGAAGAATATTATTTAATAAAACAAATTTTCATTAACTTTATTTGTTAAAAAATATAAACAATGTATTTCACAAGATTGGCACCAAATTTGGCATTAAATCGGTTAGGTAATTTGATACATTGAATAAAGAACAGGAGAATGTTTTTTAAATTCACAAAAATGAGGAAACGTTTTCGAAGAACACAATTGTTTAAACTGCTGGTTAGATCCCATTTTTTATTATTTCTTCTGCATGTTCATAATTAAATACATGTATAAAAGCAACAAATACTCACATTAATAAATTATGTGAACTTGAAAATAATTTAATTTCGTTGGTACTTTCAATAATACAGTATGTCAAAGAAATAGTAGTACTTTCGCGAATTTAAAAAAAAATCTTTATTTTTTGTACCTTTTCATTATTTGAAATTAATCAGTATCAACTTTTTTTTGTTGTCGCCTCGTAGAATAAATTCCATATGCGTAATAAAAAATTATACTTTAGTCCCTTGATATACAATTAACTATTTATTGTTACACTTATATGGCCAACAAAAAATTTATATAGGATACGATTTTATTGTATATTTGGGCTCAAAAATATTGTCAATTAATATTCCTTGGATTTTTTTAAATAAGTGTATAATTATAATTTAAAACATCCGTACAACTTTTTTGACATATTTATTGCTGTTTTACATGCCCTTAAATTTAGTGATCTTTTTTAACACCCAATATATTATATAGACATACGTACATGACATATATCTTTATCGTCCTATTTCTAATTTATTTATTTCTAATAAGAAATTAATATCAGTATGTGAAAAAAATATGTTTTCCTTGTAAATATGTAAAGAAACTGAAAGTGCATATTCTATAAATAATACATTATTTATTTTTATTTAAATGAGTATTCTATATTCTACGGCATATTTGCATTTATAAACAAACATACATTTTCATAAATTTTTAGTTGTCCAATTACATTAATTAATGCATACCACTAAAAATACATCCCGTTGCATTAATTTTTCTGTTCTGATTCCCATAATAATTCCTTCTATATGGAAGTGTAAGCTATCATCAAACGTTAAATTGTTTAAAGCTTGAGTTTTTCTGTCGTAAACAATATTTTTTGAAGAATAGTCAAATAAACAATTTGCAGCTGTCGTTCAAAATGGTATGCATCAACAATGAATTAATCTTAAAATAGTCCATGAGTGACTTACATCTTCTCCCACACCATTTAACTAGAGCTCCGAATTTTTAATAAGAATCTCGAGAAAAATGATTCAATTGTCAACCTTGCGCATGACGTAAGGTTTATAATAAAATCTACGTTGTGTAGGATGTCCATACAACAAGTAGTTGTGGTTTGAATAAAATGTTATTTTAATTTACTAGCTCATTTGTAAACAAAAAAGATAATTGTATATGAATTGGAATCTTGTTTGAGATGACTGCATGTTATCTAGATGTATCACGATTCTAAGAAAATTGTAAACAGCCATTGAAAAATATAAAACCGAATACAAATGTTCAGACTATGTTAAATATAGTTCAATATTTATTCAAATGAATGACGTACTATGTATTATTGCTTCTGTCTTCAAATTTAAATTGTTTCTCGAAACAATTGTTGGAAGTTGAAAGTCAGTACATTTCTAAAAGTATAAATAGTAATTTAAAATGCAAAACACAAGACATTTCTTGCTATTTCAGTTAAAATATTATATAAAATTGTCACTAAACAATTATTTAAAGTTGTAAATCAATATATTTCTGCTAAGTACCTATAAATAGTAATGCAAAAGTGCAAAACACAATGCAAATGTTTAGATTATTAAATTTATTTATAGACAGTGGGTCATCGGTATTTCTACTTAAATGGCTTTATAAAATATTTCGCAAAACAAGTATTGTAGTCATAGTAGTGCTATAATGAAAAATCACTGAATTTTTATTTTTCCATGCATATGTTTTATATCAACTTTTTGGATATAATATTTGATACATAATTATATCCGAAACATAAAATAAAAATGACAATAATAAACTACCACCTCCGGTTGACCGAAATAAAATCACAAAAATCAATTTAGTTCAGTAAGATATGAACATTTTGATATACCATGGCGAATTGATTATTAATATCAGCACATATTATGTTCATGAGGTAAATTGACCCACTCAAATGGAATGAAAAATATCTCATATAGATTTAAAAAATCTGGCTACGCCTAAAGTTGATCAATTATTCCCCCTGATATCATTGACTAAATATGAAACTTTAAGGCTGATTTATATTTATACAAATATAAATCTGCACGGTTTAGGAGTTGATCAATATTCATTTCCACATCTTATGTTTTCTATATTCGCGCATATTCGACGTCATTCGGTATACTTCGTGCTAATACAGATAAATTCTACTAGAGGGACGAGAAAAACTTTACATGCCACTCTGTTTGCGGGCGAAAATGGACAACTAGCCAATTTTGTATGATAAGAAGAAAGCTGATTATAAAAACCAAACGAAACAGCAAACCGTGAATCGCTGAACATGTAATCAGACATATGAATGCTCAAGGCCAAGGTTTGTTTTCTGTGTCTTGTGTGACATTTTTAAAACCCCGAAACCAAATTCTATGTTTACTGTGTTAAACTAGACCATACTAAACTATGTTATATGTTCTGTGTCAGCTATAAATACAACTTTAATAAAAGCTGTTGTCAAACATCTTCCCATACATTCAGACAGACATTCGTTACAACAAAAAAAATGTAGTGTGAATTTGTAAATTTGTGGATATCCGTTAAAATCGAGAACTGTTAAAATTGGTTTCATTGCAATACCTTTCAGTGGCGATCAGTAATAGTTATTTCTGTTCCAAGGGCATATGAAGTTGTTTACGAGGGTTTGTAAGTCAAGTCATCACACTATATCCATCGATTCTCCATGGCGAATAAATAAAATTACCACAAGGGGAACATAAGATGATCAGTGGTATCATAGGAATAGTTAGACTTTAAAATTGAGAGGTGCTTATGTCCTTAAAATAATACAATAGTTTGTTGACAATTTGAAAAAGTGATTATTTATTTAATTTATAAACAAAATGTAATATATTATTCAAAGTTGAATTAAAATCTCATTTTAAAGTTTAGTTTCCATATTTAATACTGCCAAATAAGTAACGCGATTTTGTGTTAAAGTCAGGGCCGGACTAATAGCGTTGGGGGGCGTGGGTACTATTCGTTCGGTGACCCCCCCGCCCCTCTAGCAAATAAATCCTTCTAAACAGAAAAAAAAACGTATTTGTTGTTGTACAAAGTATATAAATAAGAATTGATTGCAAATAAACATGTTTAATTCTGCTGACAGTGATGTCACTAATACATATTCATTTGAATTTTTCTAGAGTGACCATTTATTTTTTTAATGAAATCAGTTCAAACCCTATGTTCTTTAATCTATTAGTATTATTACATCACATGTTAGAGCAAAGTTATTGCTATTGCAACAGTCAACAGTTCTTTTCAAAAGCAAAGGGTGTAACTGAGTCACTTAACGTTAAATCAATTGTTTTATTAATAAATTCGATATATAGAAGTTTTAGTTAATTCTTAAACTATATAGAAATATATATAAACATCTATCAATAAATAATTACAAAAGAATCGACAATAAGCACAATCAGTACTGTGTTTAAAAAATCATTACAAAATATGTCGCAAATTGTTTATCAGTACAAGTACTGGACTGACAAAATAAGTACGAATGATCACTCTAACTTATTCAGAATCGTAATGTCCTACTAAACATCTTGTAGCATCTCACGAAAAGTCGAACAAAATTTAAAAATTTAATTCTGTTAACAAAGAAAAATATGTCATAATTCATTATGAATATATAAAAATAAAATTAAATAATAAAACACATCAGATTTGCAAGAAATAATTTAAAACATTTTCCTTCTACATTTCTGTATTTGTATGTCAGTGCAGTAAATTTGAATCAACCAATGATTTTTCAAAGATATATATTGAATGTTAATGATTATTTTGAAGCGATTACATTACAAAATTGCGAACTATTTATTAAAATAATGTAACAAAAAAATTCTTAGTTAGCTTATGCATAAGTCCATAGTAGTTTTCATCCAGTTTTGTATTCTTGTAATAGCAAAGCATCATCTTTCACAAGATCACACGTTGTTGTTCATAAGCAGAATGAGTGTAATTTTATAAACTTTATAATAATTACCAAATCGAATGTAAATACCTAATTTAAATACACTTCTTATATCAAATAATTTTTGACAGCTCATCCTGTTCTTCAGAAAAGTTATTTTTCAGCTTTCAAAATATCTTTATTTATTTCAAAAGCGGTATAATTATCTATAAATTTTGAACTTTCATCAAAATTTTGCAAGGAAAATCTATTTTTAGAAATATATTTACTGAATTAATTATACGGTAGAAAATATTATCTAGTAAATAATCTATAGTACAATAAATCTATTTTCGGTTTTCAGGAAAAAATTTCTTTGTCATTCAATAGGTAGTATAGCGGCATTTTGTCGTTCTGTGTGGATGTTTCCTAATAACATGAAAATAACTTTTATTAACATTTTAATTTTATTTGGAGGTGCAAATTCGGAATTTGGATGTGCTTAGCACTCCTTAGAACCCCCTAACTACGTCTATGAGTGATACATTACTATTTACTATTTTTTTTGCAACATACATCCTAAATATATTTTTTAAGGAAAATAAAATAATGTACACATTTATTTACATATGCTATTGTATATTTAATTTTGTTATGTGGTATCTCGTATTGTTGTATAGATACATATTTATTAAAAAGTTGATAACGTGTAATTAATGAAACAGATTTTTTTAATAAAATTTGAGACTTAGTATACATACATCACAATATACCTCTTATCCGTGATTAATAAATACAGTTACAATTCATATGTATAAAATACCTTTATTTCTAAATTAGACTTGATTTACAGAACATAAGTATTTAAGTATATTTTTCCTAGAAAAACAATATGAGGTTTAAGAAAACTATTACTTCTAATTGAAATTGAAACTCTTCTGTTTTTCTCAGTGTAACAAAACGTTTAAATATAAATTTCTATAATTCTCTGTTTGATACTAATTGAGCTACAGAATACAGGATCTCACATCCACACAGAAACACACCCACAGAAATACGTGATTTTCAACATAATTTCCAATTCTCTATAATTCTAAATATAGGGATATAGTGGTTCTGACATGATAGATAAAATTTATATAATGTATGTAATTCTTGACTCTATTGTATTAACATAAATAAATTTGTTGTTATAAAATTATTATTACAAGTTTCGATTTTCACAAAACATTTCTGAATTTTACAAGTCAGAATATTTTTTGATATACTATAAAAAATTATTAATAAGCAAATTTATTTTTGATCTTTGTTGATGGATTAGTGGTAAGAGCATTTTTTTGATGAATGAGAGCAGTAAAGAAATACAGATGGTTCGTGATATTTATAGTTTTTATCTGTTGGTTTCAAAGTAGTTGGCCTTCATCAATGCCCGTTTTGTTTTATTTGTACAAAACAAACGCAATCCGTAACTACTAGAAGCTATGCATTTCGTAATTCCTGTAATGTATTGATGTGACTTGACAAATCTTATCCCCCAAATATGTTCTTTAAGTTGCAGTGTTGAATCATGGATAGAAATACATATTTAAAGGTCAGTTTTTGATCTTTTAGTCATAAATTATCAAAAGTTTTTGCAGTTGATAAACGGGTGATTCCTTGTTGTCACTTTTTATTTTTATCGAGAATGGACATTGTTCCCGTTCAAGCAATGACATCAGCTTCATTTCGTTACATATTTCGTGGGAATCTATTTGTAATTCATTGGCAACGTATTGCTTCACTGGGAATGAGTCTAATTGTTAACTCACTCTTCGTTGTAATTTGAAGATATTCAAACAGTCAAGGTCAAGCGTCTTTGACCTACATACATTGAAGAAATTTTAACTGCCATTTAAGTTTTCGATTTCACTTTCATTCAACAATGAACTTGCCAAACAACTTAAAATTTATTTTGATTTAATCGAACACGGCTTACAAAGTTATATTTTTTTTGTAAAAATAAAATTAATCTATATTAGGATCACACTAAAAATCCTTAGAATTTTATGAATAAGCACAATCAAGGTCGTTACAATCCAATTTTACCATTTTCACAATGAAGTCTGTTGGTGTGTGTCTATGAGGATGTGGTGTGTGTCTATGAGGATGTGGAGATCGTGCATTAATTATAGCTCATTTTTTATTTCATTAGAATATTAGAATAAAGTTGTAATTGTTCAAACAGAAGTTGTATTTTTATTGCTAAGTATATCGAAAATTGATGGTATTAGTTAGTGACGGCTCGTGGTGTAACCCAAAGGGTGGGCTACATTTACAATAAAAGTCCACACATAGAAACACATAATATAATGTATTTTAGTTTTCATTGTTTTATGAGTATTTTAATGTTGTGTCACTTTTTTGTAGAAATTTCTGATGTTATGCACCAAGTTTTTATTAACAGTATTGTATAGTATTTGAAATAAATGTATTTAAAATAAGTATTATATGTATTTTAATTTTTTTTTTCTTCATTTCAAATACATCTCAAAAGGACCGTGTACTTATAATGCTATAACTGTAGTGTTTTTAAATAAATAAAGTAGGTTATAAACACACACGTTCAAGTTTATAAGGTGAAATTCCAAGTTTTAATAAGTTGAAATTTCAAGTTAAAAAGGTGAAACTATTTAATTATTACTCAATTTAATTCGTTGTTATTAAGGTACAATTTTTGTAGTACAGGGCGCCCAACCTCCTGAAAAAGATGTATACTATACTATACATACCCGAGGCTGAAAATAAAACTGTTCATGTTTGAAATTTAAATTTCAGTAATGCACTTATAAATAAGTAATAATGCTGAAATAATTCCTGTGAACGTGTAGAAATTATAAGTAATAATGCTGAAATAATTCCCGTGAACGTGTAGAAATTAAAGAGTCCATAAAATTTCTAGAACTTGTTGACTGATCTAGAAATGTTTGAAATAATAAAATATGACAGTTTTATATGTAATTGATTTTTCAAGTGTTTGAACATCAAATGAATCAAAAACTAGTATCTTCGAATGAAGTTAAACTAGTTTAACATGAGAAATTAGTTCAGGTTTAAAAAAACCATAAATTGCAAATATCTCAGTCATCTCACGTCGTGTTCTTATGACATTCTAACACAGATTTTTTCAGATGTTGTAGACGGAGAAGTGACTAAGCCGAAGCAGACGGTATTAGTGGTCAAGGGTGTGGATCCGTGCATCGGCCTAAATGGCTCGGATCACCACACGGACAAGTACGAGCTGATGAAAAGGGAGACGGAACCTCGCTTGGTGGTGAGGCGAGGACAGCCCTTCCGGCTGGCCATTGCTACCAGCAGGGCCTACGATCCGGAAAAAGATGGAATTTCCTTCATCTTCACCGTTGCAGGTATAAAAAATATTCATTTTAATAAAATATATAAATAAATAATATATGTCCCTTTAATTAATTTTAATGTTGAAGATTATTGCGTCCAGTAGTTATAATTTTGAAGAGGATTGTCGGGAAATGGACAGTTAGTTCATAAAAAACTTTATTCACATTATTAACGATTCGACTAATTTAAGAACATAAGAACATTAGTCGTGAATTTGTTAAAGTTATGTTTAGTCATTTATTATAGTTCAAACAGATTACAATTTTGAGAATTTAAAGCTGGAATTTTCCAGTTAACTTTCAAGCTTATAACATGTCAACATTTTACTTCTAAAATCACTCTTGTAATGTGTGTAACTACGACAATTCCATTTTATTATAAATTTCAACTTTAATCTTTCGAATTGTACAAATTTAATTTCTGCTTTAAAACTTTATAAAGTATAACTTTAACAAATTCACGATTATTGCTCCGAAGATTACTTCATTTTGTTATAAATTTCAACTTTAAATTCTCAAAATTGTAAATCTGTTTCAACTATAATAAATGACTAAACATAACTTTAACAAATTCACGACTATTGTTCTGAAGATGACATAAATTAAAGTCGAAATATTAACAATGTGATTAAAAGTTTTTTATGAACAAACTTTCCACTTCCCGACAATGCTCTTCAAAATTAATTTTAATTTCAAAAATCAAATGTGACAATAAGACCGTTCGCGATTACCATATACCTTGTGTCCCATACAATACAAGTGTTGTCAGAAACATTTAACATAAACAGAAAACGAATTTATTAACAAATAACTTGTTAACAAAATTATTGGAGAAATGTTATAAACAAGTGTATTTATTAAATGTACAATTACGAAAAAAATCTGCAGAATATTAAAAAGAAACACCCACATGTAGAATCGAACCAAAGACAATCGATTCCGTAGATAAACAAATTTATTAATAAATAACTTGTTAATGGATATTATTAAGGTTGAAATGAAGACTTAAACTTAAAATGTTTCGGGCCTGGAGTAGACCCATCTTTAAGTAAATATATGTGTATATTACAAAATTATATCAATCAACTTTACATTATCTAATAAAGCTCTTGTATAAAATCACTTTGGAGTTAGCGAAATACTGAATAGAAATATTCAAGAAATGTTATGAACATTTTTTTTATTAAATGTACAATTGTAAAAAAATCTACAGGAGAAACATTCACAGTTGTAATCGTACTGAAGACAATAGATTTAATAGATCGTTGTTCTGACACCACAATCATGAATTGAGAGCTGTCTTTTTAAAAGCAATAAAAACACGAAGGGAATTAGCCGGACAGTTTTTATTTTCCAAAAACTATTTCCCGTTGTTAAATGCCTAAGATAACACTTGTCAGGGATCCAAGAAAAAATGTATGTATCAGGCTTTTTTTCTAAATTTATTTGTAAAATACGTATTTCTTATTTTTTTTTGTTTTCTACGACATATTCGCAAAAAAAATGATAAAAATAATATTCCACTTCTGGTTGACCCATTTTTTAAAATTTCATTAAAATTCATTAGACCAAATTTATGTAACACGTGTCTACATAATATTTGGATGAACGTTCAAAACACTATTGTGATAAAAATAGCTACAACATATTATAAAGACATCAATTCTTAGACATCAGTCAAAATTCCAAAACGTGAAAATATAATAATTACATTATAATAGTAAATACTTATCTCTCTTATTATAATTAATAAATTTCTAAATATGAGGCAAGACTGAGAAAATGAATACTAATTTTTTAAATATTTAAATTATCCTTTGAAACTCAAATGTACAAAACTTAATTTCTTAGTAAACTGCAAAATACTATTTTTCAGCAAATTATTCTTTCCTGTCTAACATATTTACCATTTTCATATTTCATATTTATTACAGGTTATTTTGTTTTCTCAACTGAGTCATATATAATTCATTATTGTAAATTTATTGTATTGAAGAGCATTTTAGACCAACAAGCATTTCTGACTGAATATAAAACTTTTTACTACAAAATATATTTTAATATAAATATTCATATCAATTCAATTAATAAATTATTTTAAATATATAAACAGGAAAAAATATAATAATAAGGTACAATTTTATTTTTGGATGTTTTGTGTTTAAATATAAATGTTAAATAATAACTCATGTTTCTTCGTTAAGTAGCATTTGATTTACACATGACCACAGACAGACAGAAAACGTAAGAATAAGCGCAAGTTTGATTTTTGCTATAAAGAAATTTCAAAATCTGTTTTTTATTTATTTAGAAGTATTAGTACGTTTCCAGAGATTATTTTATTTCAATATTTTCAAGATTATGGGTGGGTCACACCCAGAGAGAGGAAGCAATGATAGTGTACCCAATTTAACTCAATATCTATCTTCTAAAGTAAATTGAATAAATAATTGCATTTCAAGGTTTTATTATAACCTGAAGAGTAAAAAGATTATGGATTGGCGAATCGGTAGTGATATTACATTTGAAAGTCTAAACTGTTTCCTTGAAAAAACACTTAAATATTATTTTTTTACAAATAATGTTTCTATAAAAATTAAGTTTCGTTGTGCATAAGACATAAGAAATTTATAAACAATAGGTACCTAATTAAACATGAATGTATAATAACATAAATAAATTGTTATTAGGCACTAACTCAAGGACTATGGAAATCTTTTATTAAAATTTATCTTGTGATTATTATGTGTTACACTGTTACACACTGTTTAGGGCCGCAAACTTTCTGTTCATGCAAAGTACGATGAACGTTATTTTCAGTGACGTCGCCAGCTAATTTTATTTAGCTGGGTACTTGCCGGTTCGATATTTTTTAGGGCGGGCACCCAATGGAAAAACTAATATTTTTTTAATAAATAAATGTTGTTTAACAAAAAATAGAAAAAGTACATTATAAACAAGTCTCAGGGCCTGTTTTTTTTTCACCTTTGGTTAAAGTGCCGGTTACCTTAACCATCGATTAACAGAAATATATAACATCGAAAAACTTTAGTAACTTATCAAAAATGTACGTTATATACTATTTCGATACGATATTTTTCTAATAATCGGTGGTAAAGGTAACCGGTACAAAACATTAAATTACATTCAATATAGAATTATCCACCTAGGATGTCTTGAAGTAAAAGTCTATTACTATTAATTTCTTTTTGCCAATTGCTTTTCAATATTTATTATAGATAAATTTGTCTTTTATGGGTTACAGTATTTCTTAAATAAGCACGTTGTTTTTAGAGTGGTTCGAGCAAATGAGAAATTGTCCCGAGCCCCTCTAGAAATTTTATTACTATAACGTTAAAAAAAGAACATTTTATAAAATCTTTCACTTTTTGAGGTAAAAAATAGGTTTATACATAGTACATAATTATTGTCTGTTTGACTGATGGATCAGTAAAGAAATAAAAATTCACATTTCCACGTTGTTTCCAATGACATTTAAACATGAAAAATAACAATTTTTATTGATTTTAGTCGAAATCTTGCTTTTTGATAATAATGCATATTGATGGATGTGATGCGTTTATTTAAAATTTACCAACAGAATTCAATTATTTGTTTTCGTTCTTGAGATTTTTGCTCTGAAAGTGTATTTTGGGTATATCTCTAAAATGGGTAAAGATTCAATATCAACGATTATACCAGTTGATTCTAGAGGCGTATACGTTTTTTAGAAAGATTTTTTTTAATTGATTCTTGCACAAGAATTAATAGTCAAAAATTCAAGTTTAAAAATGTGACTACCAACCCCGATCTCCCCTATTAACCGGCTCTTCAGATGAATGTGTAGTTTGGTATTGTTGGCATGAGTTGGTAGTATGATATAACTATAGTACATTGTCACTATGTAGACCTGTAACCCAGAGAAAGGTAACCTAAGTCACATATCAGTTGTGCGGGTAGCCTATACAACGGAAACGTGTATTCGAATTAATTTTAATTATTTCATTATGGATCACAGTGCGATGTGTTTAAATAGAAAGTGTACCTCAATCACAGGAAAAACCGAGACTCGGAGAAAAACCTCTGCTAGAGGACGGATTGGCATTTTCTTAATATTATCGATTTTTAAACGAACCAAAAGTTATATATATATTTAGAAAAAAAAAATTAATTACTAAAAAACTCACTAAATTGTATCCATATATTATCTTTATTTTTTATTGGGGTATTATGGGTAACCGCAATGTTCATTTATGCAATTTCCCCAATCATTTAGAACACATTTTTCACTAATCGATGCTACAGTTTTCCTCGCCTGTCAAATAATTTTTTGTTTATATGTCATATTTACATGGTTAGTAGCGTTGCTATTGAAAATAATAAATTATTATAGCGGCATTAATTTATTTCCACTTATTAGTACAATATTCTCAAGCGTTGTGATTGGCTGATTTTCATAAGAATTGTATTCTCATTAAAATATATTTATAGTTTTATAGAGTTTACATTTTCAATCAAATATACTTTTAGATTTACTTATTAGCGATACCCACAACACATAAATGAGACCTAGTCATTAGATTTAAAATAAAGAATGCATCACTTGGGAATTTTGATATGAATTAAAAGTATTTTCATGTAGTCTGATGTATAAAATTAAATGTTAATATATATTTAAAGTAGAGAATAAATTAATATTTATGTATTTTTTACATTACTCACTCCTTTAAATATTTAACAAGACAATAGATTGTGCCATTCGTGTTACTAAATTTACAACAAAATTACAATTGTAAATTTTATTTTATTATATTTTAGAATGTAAACTACAGCAAGTAATTTAAGAATTTTAAAAATAATAACATAAATCACGACTAAATAGTGTACTTGGAAATAGTTCGCTTCGAATTGTGGAACAATGCCAAATTCAAATCCTATAAATTTAATGATTTTATTAAGTGTTAATGTTTGTTGTTGGACGTTATATTATATTAATAATAAATGAAATATAAGTTATTCAATGATTTTTATATATAAAGCAGATATATCTTTGTAATAAACTTCTACGTTCTACGACTATTAAGATATTTGCTTGTTGTATTTTTATTATTGCTACGAATATGTATTCAGTATTAATTCATATCTCATATATAGTTCTGTCAAAAATCGTATTGTTAATTTTTTGTTTTGTAGTTAGTTGCTAGGAAAGTAGTGAAATAAAGACATCTTTATTATTGAAATATAAATCAAATAGAACAAATATAATGGTTATAGAAAAATTTTAAAACACAACTCGCTTGGAATGTCCATTCCATGCTTGTTGTGCAATATACTATTATAATTTCCAAATATATATTATAATACGATGGTCAATTAAACTAAAAACACATATTTCTAGATACTCATGCAAAGGGCTAAATATGTATGTGCAAAAATATCAAGTAATTTCTATTATAAATGTTTATATAAACTTAATTCATAATGACATAGTTTAAAAAATACGAGCAATAATATTTTCTTTGAACATCCAATTAATTATCAGAAAAAAAGATACTATGATAATTGTACAAAAATAACATCGTGAATTTTGATGTAGTCTACACAGGCTTAACTAAAATGCATACTGTGTATCTTAATATTTGTATAATTTATTTGATTGAAGAACGAGAAGTAAAAACTGAATCACTCAACAACTTGACACAATAACTATTTATAGGAACATCTGAAATAAAATGTTATTTTTTTATTTAAAAATTAAGCGTACCTTATCAAGTGATTGTGGTTATTTTTATCAATAATTATAATTTTATTTTATTGATACTATTCATTCATTGGTGACTCTTGGTTAGGGCCTCCGACTTATATGAATAAAGCTATGCCTGAGTGATCGGGAATCGGGACCCATTAAGTGTAGGGTAACCACATTTTTTGGATACCAATCCGAAACAATTAAACTTAAGGGCTCAAAAACCTTTTTATTATCAAAAATGTATTTCATTACTATTTTTAGTTTATTTATTACAACAAAACATTACATAACTAGAAATATTTTTTTTTATTTTAGTGCATCAATTAAAAAATAGATAGTACGCTATAGAACCGTAAATCTTTAAAGAAATCTGATTATCTTTATCTAATTTATATAGAAGTGTCAAGTGCGAACATTGATTTATATAAATTTTAATAGATTTTACTACAGAAAAATGTGTCGCAACATAAAACAAACAATACGTAAAGTTAATAAAGTTTATTTTATTTGGGTACAAGAGACATCTCAAGAGGTGTGTACAAAACGAGAAACGTTGTACTGAAATCATTTTAATACTAGACGTATACATTTTCATAACTACTTAACAGTAACAATAATAATTATAACATTAGTAAAGATTTTTGTTTCGCCCAGAAACAAGGTTTAACATATGCCTACTTATCATTGTACATAAAAGTAATGTCGTTTGATAATATTTTGTAACAAAGAAAAATTTTTAACACAAATGAATGTAATGCATATAAACAACATATTTTTAAGCTGTGGTCAATTCTGTAGTCCATAATCTCTCAAATCGTTTTTAAATGTAAATATTAAAATAAAATTTTATTTTTATAGTTATTTCATTGGCATATTTCCCATATTGAATGAATGCAACAATAATATTCTACCATTAAAAAATAATTAAAATATGATAGTCTAATTATTATCATTACAATAATATTTATGACTAGTTGTAAAATTGAATTACGATTTTATTTTTGTATTTTTATAATAACAATTATTTTCACTGAAAATGAAAATGCTTTTTTGTTTTAGATGAAGAGAAACCATCTCATGGACTGGGAACTCTGGTACCAGTTGCTCTTTTGTCTAAACGTTCTAAAGATTTGGGTTGGTCAGCGGTTATCGAAGCCAGCACAGACGACACCATCACCGTAGCCATAACCCCAGCAGCAGATTGTGTAGTGGCAGCTTGGAAGATGGACATCGATACGAAACTGATAGACGATGGGGCTTTGAGCTACAGCTACCCTACGAGTATTTATATTCTCTACAATCCCTGGTGCAAACAAGACCAGGTGAATATTCTTCTTTTTATGTGCGATGCATTATTCTTATGCTAGTGAGTGTATGTACCTATATATTTGGATGGAAATTTATAACTTCCCAGAAATATAATAAAAACTTACAACAATTAGTTTAACAAGACACAAAAGTTGTGTGAGTTCTCCGCACACTAACTCAATTGACTCATGCACTCAGTTTGTACTTACAAGGAAACCTCATTACCTATCCAATTGATATTAATCTGAAATATTTTTTTTTCGACTTATTTTGGTACCAAATGAAAAGTCTTAAAGCCAAAAATCCTCAATCTTTTTATCTCAAAATATGTGATTTTGAAATTTTTAACTTGTCTACATTTTACTCATTTTACCCATCGACGTATTTAATGGCTTTAATGAATTATCTGAAAGTAGGTTCTCATATGTTTGTTGGATCGCTAAATATGAATTTGATATCAAAATTTGACCGACTAAATATATCAAAATACTTCAATTTTTATGAAAATAAATTAAAATTTGTATTTTAGATCGCATTATATATGGTTTTAAGAACAGACAAATTGAAATTGATTTTATTTCAATTATTAGTATCTTACATTTGTGTTTTCTGTGTGCAGGTTTACATGAAGGATGAATATTGGCGTGACGAAACAATCCTCGCTGATGTCGGCTTAATTTGGCGTGGCAGTTACAATCGTCTTCGTCCCACCGTTTGGAAATATGCTCAATTCGAACGCGACATTTTGGATTGTTCTCTCCTTCTGATCAATAAGATTGGTCGTGTACATGGGCCTCAACGAGGAGATCCTGTGAAGACCGTGCGAGCTATTTCAGCAGCTGTGAATTCTGCAGATGATTACGGTTGTGTTATGGGCAACTGGGGTGACGATTTCGACGGAGGAACACCGCCAACGAAATGGGTCGGGAGTATGGAAATCATGCAGAAATTCTACAAGAAAAGAAAGCCAGTCAAGTATGGACAGTGCTGGGTCTTTTCTGGAGTATTATCAACAAGTAAGTATGGGACAATACAATATTTTAAGTTGTAAGTAATATTTCAGTTTTATAAACAAAAAGTAATTACTGGCTGTCATAAATCGAATATATATTCATACAAAAATTATCCTCAATAACAGTCTTGTTCTAGCATAGTTTTCTTATCTGGTCACATTTATATACATCTATAAATTTACACACTGGATGCTTACGTAAATGCACTCTCGCAATATTTTTTACTGACCGCTAACTGGAAAATTCAATAAACAGGATGTAACAAAAATAAGTATATTAAATTTAACTAGTAAAAGAACTCGTCAACAACAATAATTTTACCTAACTTTTCTTGTAAACGTACTAGAAAGTGAGTTAATATTCTGTAAAGTTTTGTCACAAATTTCATTACTCGTCTATGATTGAATAATAGTTTGTTAAAAAAGGAATTCCTTGGGAGTCATAAATTTGATAGCTTTTTTATTTAATTTTTAAATTAACGGTAACAAGGTTCATGTGAAAAAGAATAGGTATCGAAGAACAGTATATTTCAGTATAAATAACTAGATAGATAATGATGAGGGCATAAATAGCGGTGCAAATTTTTTGTTATATAGTCTGACAGGTAAAATACGGAAAAGTATTGATGTTGCCGTCGGGAAATGGGCATAATGTCCTGTTATTGTTTCATCTTCTTTTGCTTTCTTTAATTCGGCCTCTTGTTTTGAAGAATTAGGATTATGTCAGAATTATTAACCCAGTTATTTTTTGAAACAGATAACACGTCGCATATTCTTCCGTTTTACAATATTCAATCCCCTTTTATATTTTTGCGTTCAATATTTATTAGAAATTTATTTTATTATTTCAGTTTGCAGGGCAGTGGGTATTCCTTCTCGACCTGTTACAAACTACTCATCTGCTCATGATACTCAGAATTCATTGACTGTTGATTATTTCGTTGATGAGAAAGGAAAGATTATGGAAGAAATGAATTCTGATTCTATTTGGAATTTCCATGTGTGGAATGAAGCTTGGATGCAACGTCCAGACTTAGGGGATGGGTACGGTGGTTGGCAAGCCATAGACGCTACTCCTCAAGAGCTGAGCGACGATATGTATAGATGTGGACCTGCTTCGGTAGTTGCCGTAAAACGAGGAGAAGTTTTAAGGCCTTACGATGCTTCGTTTTTGTATGCTGAAGTTAATGCCGACAAGGTAAGATTTAAATTGCATGTTCTCAACATATATTACTTTTAAAAGATCCAATCCTTTTTTAAGGAACTAATGACTTCAAACAAAAACTAAACATGTAAATGAATCTTTTTATAACAGACGGTTATAATTCTGTAGGATGTATCAGAAAAAAATATAGGTATACAATTCATAGAGGAACATTAAAGTTGAATATTTTATTTCGAAAAAAATGTGCCAAAAATTATATATTGCTATAATCTTATAATAATATTAGCAAGCTAAATCTTCTCCAAATCACAGACAAACATACGTCTGTGCCCAAATAATGGAGTCTTTCTTTATAGAGAAAGATATATTTTTTTGTAATATCATTTTTGATTTACAACAAATTAGTTTATAATAAATTTGTTTTTTGTCATATAATGTTTATAAAATTTTGAGGAACAAGAACAATTGTGCTTGTTTATTAACAAATTGTTTACAATTCTTTATGCCACTACCGTTATTTTCTATAAATTACATATAGTTGTTAATATTGTTTTCTATTATTACTGGAAATATTGTCTAGATACTTTAAATTTATATGTGATAGAACAATTAATTTTATTATCAATGTTATTAGTTAATTAAGTCCCTCTTCACCCTTAAAAAAATTCTATTTAATTGTTCTCTATAGTTATTAATTTCCCTACTCCTACAAATCAAATTGACTTTGTTACATACAACAGATTTTGACTAGTTACCTAAATGAGTCTTGTGGTTTTTTGAATATATGACAAAAGTTCTTTAAACAAATATAATAGTACATATACAGACTGTCTACTGAACTCGGGCCACTTAAGGGAATTCCTAAACTAGAAGAGGTACGACTTCGGTTAAATTAGACAAAAGTTGCCTTATCAGGGGGCTATTCCTGTGATGTATTTGTTTTTCCAAAAATATGCATAGGTCACTAGACAGAAGAAAAAATATGAAATTAGTGAAAATTAATAAATCGTTTTTATTCTTAAACGATGACAAATAGAGAAAAATGTTCCAAATAAAACTTTTAGAAGACAAAGTGCGCCATAAAGAGAAATAATAATAAAAAAAATTTGGCCAACTGTTTGCGAGATATGGCAAGAAAAAATATTTTTTTAAATGGTAATCATAGGTGGCTATGGCATCGTTAAAAGTAGTATTTTTATCTCTTTTCAACAGTATGTATTTTTATATCATTCATTTTAAAAATTATTATTTTATGTACATAAATCATAAAACACTTCTTTCTAATGGCATTTTTAAAGTAAGCTTTGGTACAAACAATTTAAAACAACTGATTTTATCATATTTCTGTCTTATTGTTAAAGTTTTTTGTGTTAAACTGTTAAATTAAAAATAATTATGGACAGATTCACTTTCGAAGAAAAGACATATATGCTTTCTTTTCATGTTTATAAATTTATTGAGGCATGTAATTTAATTTCTAAAAATATGTTGGAAAACACTCTACATAGTGTTTTAAGCAGAGCCGAATTATGTTTACAACAAAATGGACAAAATTTTCAACATTTGTTATAATTACAGTTTAATTAACCAAATTTGCATTAGTTTAACAAAATTTATTTAGTGTTATGTTTCATTTTTTGTTATTAATCTTATCTTAGGAATAAGTAAATTTGTTTACAATTAATTATAATAGATTATGGTTAAGTTTTATATAGGTAATTAAGGCATAACCTAGATTAAAAAATAAATAATTACAAAAAAAATCAGTTGTTTTAAATTGTTTGTACCAAAGCCTACTTTAAAAATGCCATTAATAAGAAGTGTTTTATGATTTATGTAAATAAAACAATAATTTATAAAATGAATGATATAAAAATACATACTATTGAAAAGAGATAAAAATACTACTTTTAACGATGCCATAGCCACCTATGATTACCATTTAAAAAAATATTTTTTCTTGCCATATCTCGCAAACAGTTGGCCAAATTTTTTTTATTATTATTTCTCTTTATGGCCCACTTTATCTTCTAAAAGTTTTATCTGGAACATTTTTCTCTATTTGTCATCCTTTAAGAATAAAAACGATTTATTAATTTTCACTAATTTCATATTTTTTCTTCTGTCTAGTGACCTATGCATATTTTTGGAAAAACAAATACATCACAGGAATAGCCCCCTGATAAGGCAACTTTTGTCTAATTTAACCGAAGTCGTACCTCTTCTAGTTTAGGAATTCCCTTAAGTGGCCCGAGTTCAGTAGACAGTCTGTATATTTCGACAAACACACAGATTCACAGAGCGACATACAATTTTTTTAACAATTCTTTTATCTTATTTTTATTACCGTGCCAGTTGGTTTAAATAATAAATTGTATGTTATTGTTATTAAATTATATTTTACTTTTTCAGGTATTTTGGCGCTATGCTGGTCCAACTCAAGCATTAAAACTTCTCCGCAAAGATGTTTTCGGAATTGGTCAGTTGATTAGTACTAAAGCAGCTGGTAAATGGGAAAGGGAAGATATAACTGCCTCATATAAATACACAGAAAAAACTCACGAAGAACGAGAAACAATGCTCAAAGCTTTACGCCAATCCGAAAATATATTCTCTCGCTACTATCTCAACGAAGATTTCAACGACATTTACTTTAATTTCGAATTACTAGATGATATTAAAATTGGTCAGCCATTTGATGTAGTTTTGGTTATGAAAAACCGAAGCAGAGATAAAGATTACAACATAAATGTTATTTTGAGAGTTGACTGTGTTTTATACACGGGAAGAGTACCAAATCCAGTAAAAAGGGATGAATGCAGAAAGACTGTTAAAGCTGGAACCACCGAAGAAGTTAGATTAAAGGTTACTTACGAAGAATATGTGAAAAGATTGTTGGATCAATGTGCTTTTAACATTGCTTGTCTTGCTACTATAGAAGACACCAAATTTGAATATTTTGCCCAAGATGATTTCAGAGTACGAAAACCAGACATCAAAATAAAGTTATTAGCTCCCGCAGAAGTAGGCAAAGAAGTAACAGCTGAAATTTCTCTCGAAAATCCACTTCCTGTATCTTTGCATAAAGGAGAATTCAGTGTAGAAGGCCCTGGAATTGAGAAGACTTTAAAATTGAAGGTGGGCTACACAGTTGAAAGTGGAGCTCATGCCAATTCTGGGTTTAAATTCAAACCACCTGATAGTGGTAGGCAAACAATTGTTGTCAAATTCACATCTAAAGAAATGGATGATGTGGATGGTTTTATGAATTTCATGGTAGCTCCTGCAATTAATAAAGAAAATGAGACGAATGGTAATGCCTAAGTTTTAAATATTGACTGATATTTAATGTTAAGAGTATTTATATATTTTTATATCAACTAATTTTATATTTATAAAATGTATATTATTAATATTTGTTATAAATAAATGTCTATTTAATCAATAATTCTTTTTTTGTGCGATCCAAAACAATAAATTTATGTTGCAGTTTAAAAAATCAACTATTATACCAATGGTAAACTCTTAGTTGACCAATTTTTAACTAAAATTAATCAACTTGTTCTAATGTCTAATTTGATCTAGTCTAAATTTATCTAGACGAATGGACAGATATCATTTTAAAAATACCTAGCAAAAATATATTGAAAAGGAGCCCAATTTGTAAAAATGTATCAAAGTGTCAAAATCGGTAAATACCTAATAGTTTCTCAACAACTATTTTTTTATATTTAAGAAAAATCGCACTTTATTTGAAACAATTAATGTTTTGGTATTTACAGTTATCATTATGAATTAAAAAGTTAATTTAAATATAAAATAATCCCAAAAACAAAAAAAAATATTTTTTTATAATTTATATGAACAATAAACTCAATTTGATAACAGCTTGTATCTTGAGGAGGAAGCGGTCGATAAAAATGATAAAATTAGACTTGACGAACCTTTGCTACAAATTAATATTATTTATTTCTATTGTTAATTACAAAGGTAAATATCCGACAGAAAATATTTGTCAGAATATGTTTAAAGAAAAACATAATAATTTTTTCAATTTGGCGGTTAAAACCAGGTACACTATTAGTTAAAAGTTAATTTTACTTATTAAAAAAAAGAATGTATAACCCAGTAGCAGGTTTTAATTGTTAAAAGTATGAATTTTGCAACACTTTTTCTGTTTTTTAAATATTAGAAAATAGCAGATCATAACAGGATATAACAGATTTACAACTTATTGTGCGCTAGGTACATATGTAGTTTAGCTATTGTATTAGAGATGGCAGCAGTATTACTATTTTGAGTATGCTTTCATCTTCATATGTATGTATTAAGTGCTCGTATATAGTTTAGTTGATTAATTATTGTGTTTACCAATGTATCTAATTGTTTACAATGTTATAGTTGTAATTAATTAAATAATTAATAACTGTATCTCGTGTATAAGACCAAGTATGTTAATGTTTCTGGCTAAATATTATCCATGTCGGGACGATAAAAGCCATCTATCTAATAAAAAAAAATAGAAAAAAAAAACAAGTATAAAAGTTAAATTGTTAAATTTATTTAATTTATTACTACATGTATTGATAAAATAAGATAAAAGAAGGCAATAAATTTTAAAATTTATATTACCTACTATATTTGACAGTAGGTATAACAAGTTGTGTTGATGTAGTAGTCAAATCTGTACTTTCCATGTTATTTTTTCTTGACTTGATAAAACAAGGCTGCTAAAACGACAGTAGTTGTTCTTGCGTAAAGTGACAACAAACTTCCTTCAGTTTTTCTATGATTAACTTATTCAGCAAGGTAAGATAAAAGAAAGTGACAAAAGTGTTTATTTTTATCTAGGCACGTTGACATAATTTCGCTTTTAAAATGTATCATTAAAACATGTTTACAATTTACACATTTTGTAGCATGGAAGTGATATGGACATAAACGTACTTGTGCATCCCGATTGAAGAGGTATCCAATCTCAAAAATATAATTTTGTTAATACTTTAAAATGTGATAATATTAGTCACTAGATTTCTTAAGTAAAACTTAGAAATAGTATTATTAAAAAATGTAAATTAAGTAATGAATTATTTATTAAAGTTGAAGATTAATATAATTATTAATTAAAACCCTTTTTTCTGTTTTCTGTGGGTTTTTTTCGGTCACCGAATTTAAAATATCGACGAACTGAGGATTAGGGCTAAAAACATATTTAAAATTTTTAAGTACATGTACTTTTCACTTTCCTTGATTTTTTTGTGATATAGATAGATACTTATGTTCGTAAGAAGGATAAAGAAATTTTCAAGTCTTTTAGGTCAATTACTCATTTACTAATTATCAAACTGAAAATCATGAAAATTTGTATTTAAACAATTTATTATAACAGAAAGAGAAAAACAGTGCCGGAACTAAGAAAATTCACAGGCAAGTTTTTTAGTAAAACGACGACATAATTAAATTCATAATTTATTTAATATTAACTATAAAATCTTAATTTGCAGGATGTTTATTTTCCTTTGTCTCCTATTGCAATTTCAGAAACCGGAAGAGCTCTGAAGTCAGATAAATTAGCAGACAATTTCTATTACACTATTTCAATGAATATAAAATTCATATTTTTCAACCAGTGTTTCTCAAACTATGGGGCCAAATATCTATTTAAAATTGCACTATATATATTTTATTTATTATTCTATCCTTAGAAAACATTTTTTTTTGAGAAAAATGTATGTTAGGGTATATCACTTCTTATACCGTGAGTTTGTTTTAACGTGAAACATGGGATTTATTATATCCGTGATTAAGAATTTCAAAGCATTAAAGCGTTCCTTTTAAAATGAAATATAGCAAATATAATATTGAAGTTTTTAATTTGAGTTGCTATGATTTTTTAATTTTTAATTATTAACATATTGCCTTTAAATACTTTCGATTTTAATGTTCCCCAGTAATAAAAATCATGTCAGGAGACGTAATGGGTCACTCTATTTCTACATTGTGTCAATATATTTTTTTATTGAAATAAATTTAAAAAAACAATAAATTTATTTAAACTATTGAAACGGCGCCTATAGGTATATTATTCTTTAAATCTTGACAGATTGTTGACCGCAGTGATCGCACCCAGTTAAGTCCCCCTAAGTTACGCTTCTGGAGAATGATTTAACAAATGTAAGATAAAAGTTTGAATCTACAAGTAACTCCCATGTACGACAAACAAATTTATCTAATGGATACGAAAACTTCAATAAATATTATTACGATGATGCCAGTGGCGTAGCCAGGAATTTTGGAAGGGGGGGTTCAAAATTAGATTAGGTTACTTAATACATAGGTATGTATATCTATTTATTTATTAAGAAAATGTAAATAAATGGATATATATGAATATTTTATTTTAAATTCGTCAAGGAGGGGGTCCGGACCCGTAACCCCCCCCCCTTGCCTACGCCACTGGATGATGCGCAATATCATTAAACTATTTTGGAAATTCGCTCTTTTCTAATACAATTAAATGCTTGAAGCTTGTTCATTTCAATAAACGTGGGTTATGTTAAAGTTTAAGAAGTTTTTTCCCACAGTATTATACGAATATTTAGTGTGAGAAATCATATTTTGAATTACGCATGAATACAGGTACTTTACGTGACATGACCTACGCCATGTAATTCTTTAAATCATAGTACATTGAGCAACAAGTGCAGAAAGTCGACTTTTTTCCACGAAATGTTAATACATCACAAGGTGGGAAATAATTGATTGTGCAGGAGTAGCATTCTATATTTCTTCTACAAGCATGCTTACACATGTTTTTTAACATGACTAAATCAATAATTTATTTTTACTTAGAACAGAATTTCTGTGAAGTTATGAAACCATGCCTTATTACGCCTATGACTTGTTATACTCGTCAAGAATGATATCCCACAGATATTAGTGGTTGTAATTAAACTTATCACGTATAAGCACAATAACTACTGCGAGAAATTATATTTTTCACACTGCATTTGTAACTTTTCGCACTTTAACTTACGGTTGTGGGAAATAGCAACTTTCAAGCTTTATATAGTATGAGGTTTCATAGTGATCGAAGAAAAAGTATTTTTTTTTATTTTTGCGTGTATTTCTGTTTTCTACCATTTAGCAGTGTGGCTGTAGAAAAAGTAAATTGTGCAAATCGTACAGAATTAGGTACCTATCGTATTAGCCCTAATTTAGGGCGAGTCGATTATGTGGTAACCAGCATTTTTTAATTTAGTTTATCCATAGAATAAGGTTTAATATCACAATTAACATTTATTCAAGATAAAAACTTATAGTCGGACAAATAAGGTACTTCCCATCATGTGATTCCAGCACTCGATTTCGTCTCATTCTAAAACTTCACGCTTTATGAAAAAAAAATGTCTCCTAACAACATATAATACTGTAATAATAGTTTTCAATATAATAAATTCTTCTAAACCATCTTGGGTATTAATTTTTTTTTAATTCAAAAAGTCATAGTAGCTCATTCATTTGTTTATTCGCCTCGTAGCACAGAATGATCTTTCACAAGTTGCTGCATTTATACGCACTATGAGTGTAACTTTATAAAGTTTTTAAATTATCAAATGTACCTTAATTAAAAACACTTCTAATATCATTAGTAATATATCACAGTTGACTGCTCATTATGTTCTTTAAAAAAGTCATTTCAGCTTTGAAAATAACTTCATTTACTTCAAAAGCGGTATAATAACCGTCTATAAATTTACTTTCTTCAAAATTTTCTATGGAAAATATTTTTTTTAGGTTTATTATTCAATAGTACGGTTTAAATATTATTTAGGTAAGAATGAATCTTTATTACTATTCAAATTTGGCAGTACAAATTAATTTTCGGTTTGAAGAAAAACATATTTCTTTGTCATTTAAATATAGAGGCATTTTTTCGTTGTATATCGATACTTCATATTAAAAGATCAAGATACCCTTTATTAAAATTTACAGAAACTTTGTTTGGGAGTGCTAATTCAAAATTTGGAGGTGCTTAATATCCTCAAGTACCTCACTAACTAAGCCTATGTTTCTGCACTGACAGTGCGGATCGTGACTCTGAATCAGAAGTTAAAAAGTAAAAATATTACATATAATCATTGGTAGGTACTAAAATTTTTATTTAATTTTGAAAATCCTTATGCACATCTTGTATGTTAGGACAAGCGTTCATGTTTGTGAAGTGCACGAGTAACATTACCGGAGTCATTAAAACCATTTTTACTCCAAACACTCGATTTAACATCAATAACTAAACAGAGCAGACAAAAAAGTTTATTTAAATAATAATTGCCGCATAACCACTCGTATTATGATTACATTTAATATTACAGGCATAGGTTTTTCGCAATTAAAAAAGTCTTTTTTATCGTCATTATTCCACCTTGATAAAGGTATTTCTAATAATACAAATACTGGATCATTAGAGAGAAACATTGTAAACGAATAGCGTGATGCTAAGCACAGAATAAATACAGTTGAAGCAGGAAGAAAATCTGTTTCACTTGATTCCTTACTGCCACTGACTTGAGGTGCCGTAGTCGTGGCAACCGTCCAAGCTTGCGATGTTTACACTGACGCAGCTGAGCGATGCACCAATGCTGCTTCACGTGAGCATTAATACCTGGGATTCATACGATTAGGTGGCAGGAAGGATAACATCTGCATGGCTGTTGGAAAAATTAGATTTCCAAAAATTAATTACTCTTAAAACAAAATATAGTAAATTCAAAATAATTCAGTAGAAAAATAACAGGTTACTTTTGAGTCACCTGACAAGTGGCGAATGTGTTTTGGACATATCACGTTTCGCCAGTGGTCGGACAAAGTGAGTACAGGCGTGCAGAGGGCCAGCGAAGAAGAGTGAGTTTTTGCTTAGCACGTAATATCTGGCCCGGTAATAGCTACCCATATTACAATTTAGCCCGCATATTAATTTGGCGTGCGGGGCAAGGGCGCGCGTACGTGATCGCTAACTATTATGCGCGAGCGATTAACGAACGTTTTGCAAAATCTCGATTTTCGAAAACGCGAGAGGATCAATCATCGCCGAAGCGGGGCGCGGGGCGCGGGTACTAATTCATCATGTCGTGGTCGCTTCGGCCCTGTAATTACTACATGGAGCCGCGCACTGATCGTACACTGATATTATTGTTTATTGCAATACGTGCTTCACTGGACTGCGCTGTCTCGCTCGCGCCTCTAGCTGCTGGCTAAGCTCCTCTCGCTCTCACCGACAGGGTTGATGTGAGAGCAGCGCGACCTGTTCAATTTATTCTCGCACTCTTCGTTTTCTCCGGATACATTTTTAGCAAATACCAAATTGTAAAGTGAAAAGTAGCTAAGTTTTTGATTTGCCGGTAGGAAGTGGAGCCGCCGAAGGAAACGATTCTTCAGGATAATCTCCTTGCTACAGTACCCATAGCAGAACAGTCTTTCGACGTGCTACAATTTCTGCTACACAAATATATATTTCCTTTAATATAAAAAGATGCAACTACATTTTTTTGTGAATGTTATAATTTTTTCTTATATCTTATCAGCAGCAAAAATAGTTTCCGACATTATCACTTCTGATAAATTATGTACCAATAAAGCCCTCTTCTACATCTGATTGGATATGTTATATTTTTATTTGGAATTAAATAATAATTAGTTATATTATTAGAAGAAGAGCTTTATCAAATGAGGACAAGTAAACTAAGCTAAACATAAAACATGTTGTAGGTAATAAAACTTTTTTGTATTTAGCTAATTTCAGTTCACCTGTAGTATTTTACAGTATTAGCGACGTTTTTATTGGAGATGGAGGAAATGACTAGTGAACCGTTTAGGCGAGCCTATCACCTCTTACAAGCAGTAAAAACTATTACCTCGCGTATATTGTACAACAGTTTATTTTTTACCTATTCAGTTGTAAATAAAATTAAAATTAAAACCAAATTCCGACAGTTATTAAATAATGTTTATGTCAAAAATTTGTATGACAGGGACAAAACACAGTTTTCAAAAATGAAACAATGCCACTACTAACCTGCGAAACTGACAGATACTTTTACAGATCTGTAGCTTGTAATTGTTCATTTCCCTGGTGAATAAACAGTTCAAATAAATTGTAGTTTACAAGTAAGTGACAAATAGAAAAAAAAAATACAAAAATGTTAGTTAATATAGTTGTCATTTTATAGTGTAAAAATGTATTATTATTTGATTATATAAAATATAACTTTACAGTTTTTTTGATATAGCTAAAGATATTCAAAGCAAAATTTTATTTTTATGAAATGGTAAGCCAGCATATTTATCTATAACTGTAGATAATAATTTTGCTTGATTTATATTTAAAATTCTTGTTATTATTTTTATTGTATTATACAAAAGATTGTGCGGCGGTGGTTCACTTGGTTAGCACGCTCCGATTCGAATTGAGCGAAGAGTGTAATTAAATAAAAATATCTCTGTGTCCAAGTGGTTTGGAACCCACTATAAGCAGTAGATCCTTTGCAGAAGTTACTATAATAACCTATATCACTAAAATGCAAGTCAAACTTATCACGAAGCAACTACCTTAGGTAAATTAAATATTAAAATACGTATTTTACTGATACAATTTACCTAAGTATACAGAATGTCCGTTTTAAAAGGCTAACCATTGGGATCTCGAGAACGGTAAATTTGGGCAAAGTTGTCGCATTAGTTGGCCATTTTGATGATGTTTTTGTTTTACCGAAAAAATATATGTCACTAGATATGAGCAAAAAAAACTGATTTTGACCAATTTACTTTTTAACTTTTAACTTATCTGTTTCGATTCATACAAGTTTCTAGTTTACACATTCTACGGATACTTTTTTTACGAGGAATTGACAGGGGTCTTCAAAATTTTTGTAGCTCGAACACTTTTTGAGAAATTCACACTAACTTTCAATTTTCATAAGGGGCTCAAAGTTGTCTTTAGTTAAATAGAGATTTTTTCTCTGTCGATTATGTTAATAGTCACTGTCAAGTATGAAACATTTATTTCCATAGGTTAATCATTAATTACTTGTAATAGTTAAATGGGCTTAGATAGAAACAAATTTGAACTATAAAATATTAGCTAAATATATTGTATTAAATTATTATGTAGTATTTACTAAAATTCTCATAAATTCTTAATGAATTAACACCAAAAATTAATCAGATCTAATCAAGGGTTGTCAGGATGCTATATCCAAAATTTGATTTTTTTATACACTAGTATTTGAGTAATCGTTACGATAACATCTATTCATTCATCCATCCATGCATTTACACACACACACACACTACACATGACAGACATGATTGTAAAAATATTAAAATCAGATTTTTAGCATGATTCCAATACGTCTCTTACTGAGTGGCGAGAAAACATTACAAGGAAAGGTTTTTTGTACATTTTGGGTATAAACTTCGTTAATCCTTCAATTAAGAATAGACAATTAAAGTTTATTTATGTTATGCTATAACGTTGTTTTTTTTTACATATGTACGTATTTTCCTTTTGTATCTAATGAAAAAACCAACTTGAGTATCAATGAAGTTAAAAGATATGATGTCATAATACAATTTTAGAAAATCATATTTCGCTTAATATCAGAGTTTTTTGAATCTGGTTTTCAGTAATCGTCATATCTTGTTATAGTCTGAACAGTTTTAGAAAATCGCCATTTATGGAACAAATAAAGTAGCTGCAGTTGATTGTAGATCTGAGTGTGGTGGAGTAGATTAGGTAGTGTAATGAATAGGTATATTTGATATGATATATGTAAAGTGGTCTTGAAGAGATAATTGAAAGTGGCTTGTGTGCTGCGTGGGTTGCAGGGAGTCGGGCATGGGCCATAATGAATTATGAACGGGGCACGCAGGTAATTGCCTCAGCAAGTTTACACCTAAGTAATGATTTCGACACTGAATGTTTAAGCCGGCGGCGCAGTGCCGCGGCCGGCACTAATAGCCGACGCCTGACCGCTCTTTAATTTATAGCGTGCACGAAAACCGAACTCCGGCCCCGATAATTAGATGCTGAAACTAATTAGGCTGGTATAGGTGTGAAACAAAGGAGCCGACACCGGCGAGAGATGCGAGCGTGTGGGTTGATATAGGTTAGCCGCTCTCTTTCCTTACCTGGTGTTCACGCCGAGCCGATGCGGGTCCAGATGTGTTCGTGCTGCTGCCGGTGCCCATTCATGCTCAGGTGACAATTTGTGGGGTATTCACTGCATAGCCGACTAATTACTGATAATTACTTACCCATATTCATATTACTTACAAGTTTATAACTAATTTCGCCATCGCACCTGCGCCTCAATTCACACAGAGTTTAATTATAGCAAATTATACAAAACATACTGTTTCATATAAATATTACTTAATTCAGCATCTTCACTAATGTACTTATTTTAGTTAGGAAAACATTTTGGAGTAGTAGTCATTTAAAAAATTTCAATAAAATATCAACGTTTCGACTGTAAATTATAAATGTCTTCATCAGGGTACTAATAACATACAATAAACTATCATAATTGGTTATTAAAAATTATCAAAGAATAACACATAAATAACTATTACAGACATATTTTGCCGAATATACGTAAAATTCCCACACATATATGTTACTTAACAGTTATCATCCAATTGACTGAAGTACGAAGTTTCTAGTCAGAAAGATGTAAAAATCAACCAACATCCTAGCAAGGGCCAGAGCAGCAATTAACACAATTATACTATTAATTAATATGTAATGATACGTATACATGTACATAAATTGATCACTAATAGTGAATCCAGAATTTAATTTTGTATGATACAAACTATTAAAGTTCCAAAAAAGTTATTAGTAACGGAATTGTTTTTTAAAACATATTTATAAACTATTATAAATTGTAATATACCAATTCCGTACGTAAACTAAATATATTGGTAACTTACTAATGTACAGGTTCTAATAGCCATAGTAGCTAAAGAACCTTTAATTTAAATAATAAAAAAAAACATATTTTTATGTTCTTATAACAGTTGAATTGAAAGAGATCAGTTTGTGTAATTGATTTTTTTTGCAAATCCCACTGTTTGAGAACCGAATTGCCTTAACATTTATGTCACGGAATATTTAAAAATATATTCTGGCAACAATTAAGACTTTTTGAAACTACACCTCGTTTTCAAATTAGATAAAGTTTCATATAAAATTTTAAAAAAATAGTGGAGGAGCCTATTGTAAAAATAAGATTGGTAATTGAAAATGTTTAAAAGGTAAAATAGATTATAAGAAAAATAATTTTGTTGTTTACAGTACGAATGATAATAATATTGGTGTACTTATATATATATTCATTACTAATCAAGTAAACTTACAAAACTAACAATACTGTAGTTGGAAAAACAGATAACTTTGATATTTAATATGCATATACCTAATCATGGTTTATAATTATAGTTGTTACAAACAGTTAATCACATTTGATATTATTACGTGAAATGTGGCAATACTATAAACTATTAAAATACCTAATGGTCCACAGTGTTTGTTAAAATCTTTGTCATGAGATTTTAAATATCAATTTGTGCGTCGAATGGTTGCAGGGTTGCCAAAAATCATAATTTATTTAAAAAAATCAATGCTTTTTGATTTAATAAACCGTGTTTTTTATCTTTTTTATTTTTAAAGATATCTAAGGATTACAGCACTTTTTTAATTGTTTTGAAAGCAATATTAATATTTTATTTCATTAACAAGACGGAATCTGTAATAAAACCAAAATTATTCATTCGAATAAAACTAGGAAGGATAACAAAGAATTTTTGCTTTTTGTTACATATTTAAATATTTATTTTTTCTTTCTTCTATTAGAATAATTAAAGTGATAAAATATTATGTAATTTAAAGATATTATTAAATACAGAACTTATTTTGGTTGTTATTAACTCAACGATTTTTATTAAAAAAATTATTTGATTTAAATCATGATTTAACTCACGATTTATATCATATGATTTAAATCAGACCAACCCTGAATGGTTGTTAGATATTTTGTTGTATTTCCATGGCTGTCTAGAGTTATGATTCATTAGTTTTGTGAACTTTATTTTTCCATATTTCATTCGGTAAGTATGATGAATATTTTTTTATATAAGTATAGATTTGTCTAATGTGGATATCTGTTCCCAGAATCGGGAAATTTGTCGGGCAGATCTGCTCTAATGTCATGTCTCTTGTACGATTACTAGATCACAGGTGGTTAGAAAAAAGCATCCATTACTATCCTAATGCTAGTGATCCCTTCGCATTCAGTGAATTAGGGCCGCTTGTCTGTAATACCAGCCGTCCCAGGGCCTCCGGCGCGGTGTTCAACATGTCATCCGCTGACGGTTATTGGCAGCCGACAAATATTTCCTGACAAACATCTCATCGCTACAATGAGAATAGCTGAGCCTCTACCGCATTACCATTCGTCACACAATGCCAATAAGCCTTTTCAGATTACCCGCATTTTTCATAAAACAGAAATAGTTTTGACATACTGGAAATATTATTGTCTGTTATTATTATGTGTTATGTTTTATGTTGTATTTTCATATAACGAATGTGGAATTTAATTTATATTTCACAAAAAGTAGGTTTGTTATTTTTCGAAATTAATAGAGAACCATATATTATATAGGGGTGGCAACAAGAGAAGAGCTACCGAAAAATGTAACGTTTGTTACTTTCAGTGTTTTATAATTTTGCTAAAACAAGATGAATAATTTACATTTACCTGTACGCTTTACTGTTTTTACGAAATAGAATTGAATTACAGTTGTCCTTATAAGTTTTTGTTATTTTAACTGTTTATTTATGAGAATTACATAACTGACTAATTAGAAGCGGTGCAAGAAAAATTATTGCAGATGTGCTGATGTGCACATGTTTTTGAGGCATGTGAAGAAGAGCAAAATGTAACAGATTGAAGTTTCCACTAATGCCCAAACATTCATTATCTTGATGGATGGATAAAAATTACTGGATTCAGTGAGTGTTTAAAAAGTTTGTTTCCTCTCCTATCGGTTTCGACCTCACATAGGTCTTCTCGAGGATCTTCTTCAGGGAGTGAAAGTATTTTTTTTTTCTTTTTTCACTCCCTGAGGAAGTACGCTATACAAAGTGTTCATTGCTATATACAGACTGTTTATTAAAAGGTAGCATGAAACAGCACATCTGTAATGTAATTAAAACGTACAATTAAAATTAAAACAAAAGTAAAACGAACCTTTAGACTTTAGAGCTACAAAAACGCAATGGGCAAACAATTTCCATTGTATAAGACAAATTTACGAAATGGATTTTTTTCTCAAAGAACGGGACTCAATTTTTTTAAATTTTAAATATAAACATATTTTTTATTTGTTTATTTGATAAAAAAATTAATTCTGAATTCAGTGACATAGTATTATCATATATACACTCACATGACGATTTTTTGAGAACATAGATGCAAAGTTTTATATTAATTTAATTAAAAAATGGCGTACCATCAATAAAAAACTGATTAGATATCTTTGTTATAATAATTTATTACATTTAAAGTTTAGTTGATGTACCTATCTATTGAAAGACCAAAACGTTCTGATGAAGATTATAAATAGATCGAAAGGTTAGCGAGAGTTTTTTCTACTACATTCTGTCCACTTCCCGACTATCTTCAACATTAAAATAAAATGCTTTGTATTAGCTTACTAGCAAATGATATTTTTCTATTCGCAAATTGCGAGCTTGCGAGTCGATTTTACAGGGGTACTCTTAATGTGTCGTTGTAAGTAATATGCTGGTTACATCAGATTTTTACCACTGAGCACAATATATTATAATATGATATTTTTGTAACGAATTACAAAATAAAGCAAGAGTTGTCATGTGGGCAATCACCAGGCTTACCAATTACTGAGGGATGCCGATCAATTAAATTTTTTCAATCATTTTCAGTCACCCGGGTATGATGGATTATTAACACAAATCTTTAAAAAATTGCGCAATTGATGTAATTTGAAAGGTGCTTCCTAACGAATTTATCTTCTTTTTAAAGTAGGAAAACATAATTTGGTTTTTATTTTTTGCGCAGTCGGTAGGTGTTTATTAAATGAATTGTAACCGATGGCCAGGTCTCTCTTTTTAAATAATGACGTACGATGCTAAAATACTTATAGAAATTATTGTAATTTACCGTGACCCAAAGCACAGCCGAATACCAAATGTTTTAGATTCCATAAAAACTGCCGCCCGAGAACATCAGTTTTAGTGTGAATTTGTGAACATATCATTTGGAGGTATTAAAACTTTTTTTTGTTTTTCAAATTATACTCACATGTAATGTTGCATGTGAGATTTCGATGGAATAATAATAGGTACTGCTTCTTTGAATATATACAGTCATATTGTAATTTGTATTTTAACAACTATATTTATTTTTCAATATTTGCATACAGTTATTATTTTACCTCTTTTAACTTATAAATATGCAATTTAAATAATAAAAGCTTTAATTAAAATTTACTATTAACATAATTTGATTTTAAATTACCATTTTGTAAATGACAATACTATCATCTTTCCAAGTGTCCAATGACCAGGCTGTTGGAGGCGTCGACTGACATTTGTTCATTCTTCTTGATACTATTCACTTCAACTGAAGTCAAAATTGTCTTCGTCCACGAACTCAGTTTTCCAGATTCCAGATTTTGATTTTTGTATAGTTATCTGTAACAGAAATTAGTAGGTACATTAATTTTAACTAATGAAGATGACGTCGAGAGCATCAATATTCATTAGTAACTTTTTTCGAAATCTCGATGCTTTTTAGCATTTTTATTCACCCTTTAAATTAATTAATTAAACGTTTATGTATTTATATAATAATTTAATCTAGCAGCAAAAACAATGAAACAACTGTTTTCGACAAATGTGAGTTGTCACATTTTTCAAGTAAATTTTGACCACAACAAATAAATCGATTAATAATTATTATGCCTTTTTGAAAAGAAAGTATCAAATTTTACTTAATTTCTAGAAGGTTAGTAAGGAAAATTATTCATAAATATATAATAGTATATTTTGTTATTAAAAGTTATAGTGTGTGGCGGATGTGGAAGTTTGCACGATGAGCGAAATGAGTCCTGCAATTACACACAAAGCACAAAGACTTTTGCTCTGAATGGCATTTGCTATTTTTTTTTCAACCGTAAATATCAATACAAATCTGTTTGTTGTAGATGGTGTTTAGTAACTTTACTGGCGAATGCTCAGCTGAGCGTTCCCTAGACCTTCAGAGTCAGTGAAATATTAACATTTGATAGCTAATTTCATTTCTGCAAGCCGGGTCTTGTCGAATGCTTTCATTTAGTACCAAACACGGTGTACTTCCGGCAACTAATTGTACGAATACAAATGTAGATCGACTTGGCAATTTTTTGCAACTTCTGCAAATTAGCCCTCAACAAGACATTTAATTTGATACCAAACATGACATACTTCTCACAACTTTTTCCAAAAAACAAAAGCGGGTCAACATGGAGCATTTCTGTCAATTTTGCATGTCAGCTCTTATCAAGACCTTTCATTTGAGACCAAACACGATATATTTCTGAGAACTTTTTGCTAAAAAAATAAAAGCCGATCAACATGGATTAATTTTGTCAATTCTGTAGGCCTGCCCTCATCGAGTCCTTTCATTTAAGACCAAACACAATATACTTCTAACAACATCGAGTCCTTTTATTTGACGCCAAGCACGATATAGGTACTTCTTACAACTTTTTGCAGAAAACAAAAGCCGATCACCATAGACCATTTTCGTCAGTTCTGCACGCGAGCCCTCAACGAGACGTTTCATTTGAGACCAAATATGATTCTTAGATTATCTACTTCTATAAATAGTGCCATTTAGTTTAGAGCAATATTACAGATTACTATTGTACAAGTTATTTCTTATTGATTCTACATAGTTTCTATGGATACTTATTTATTTTACTTTTACTGCAAGCAAAGTAAAAATTTCTACGACAACCTTGTCAATCACTTCACAAAAGATGTCACTTTTATGACGTTTGAAGAAAAAGTAAATTTGATGCACTTATTTCTGTTTCATTCTGTATATTAATTTTAAAATTATAAATGCAGTAAGAGAGGTATTGGATTGGATAGTGAGTACTCAATGGATATTAGGTACGTTTTGAAGTCCCTAGAACACGATTTTAATATTTTTACGATGAACGATGATGTCTGTCCATGTGCGTGGATGGATGGATGGATGTTGTAACGATTACTCAAATACTAGTGAAAAATAAAAGTTAAAATTTTGGATGTAACATTCTGACGCCCTAGTTTCGATTTGATTATGTTGAGTTAATCATGCAACGGGAAGTAGTGTTTTCATGACGATCTGCAATGTTTTTCTGAAATATCTTTATTAATTATGAGAATTTTTGTAAACACTAATTTAATATTATGTCATTAGCTTAAATTTTATAATTAAAATTTGTTTTTACCTTGTCCCATTTAAACTGTTTAACTACGGAAATGTTTTTTTTTGACAGTTAAAATTATTATAATTGACTGTGGCATATCCGACCAATTTTTAATTTTTACATGTATGATACTGGACAAAAAGTAAAATATCTGTATTTTTTAATCGATTCATGATTTCTAGTTTTTACGGGAAAATCATTATTAAAAATTAGAGGAAGGGACATTGTGCTGTCAGCTTGGTAGAATCGCAAAAAAAGATAGATAAAGTACGACAGGAAGAAACAGTCTACCTTCCTTTTCATGATACAATGCTGACATTGCATATCCCTTCTCCAAAATATTAAATTGTAAATACTTTTTTTCATTATTATGAGATGATACAATAGTTAATCTTTATATTTTATTACTTATACGAGTTTGCTGAAATTAGATTATGCTCACCATGCACCATACCGGGTTTTTAATGTTTACCCTTTTGTTTATTGAGTGTATTCTTTTGATTTTATTTATATTTAGACTGAATTTTTCACTGGAACTTTGCACCTTATTTAACAATAAATAAATTTGTCTCAGATTCTGCGAAAAACAGTGTCATCAGTATAGCGTAGAGTGCTAGGTTGTTTATTATCCGTCATCCCATGCATATTTATACCTATTGTGAAACGTATAAATTAAATGTTAAAGGTTAAATTAAAATTTAGTATTAACATAATTTGATTTTAAATGAGCATTTTACAAATGGCAATATGATACAAAATAAAATTGCAAATTCCATCTTACGGGTCAGGTGGAAAACAAGCAAACAAAAGAGAAAAATGCAGGTAGTTATTAGCAGTAATCGGACACCAAATACCAACTGAATCTTTGGTATCGATATATCAAAATGTTGGTATAATTTCTTGGGTATTCGTTCCGCTACATCGAGGTTGGCGCTGGAGCGCGACATAACCTCACATAAAGCCCCATGCGCGCACGCGCACTGGCGTAAATAACCGCAATGGCAGCCAGCACTAACAAGTACTTCATTATTAATCGACGGTGCTCCGTGACACGGCATTACCGAACGTAAACAATCTGTTGAGAGTACGTAATCCGAGTGTGCGAGCCAATAAAACACACACGACCGCGAAACCTGACGCCTGACTATTAGCAAACATTCACGGCGACAAATTTTGTGCAAACACCAAACCAAATTAAACAAAATCCAATTTCGCCAAGAAATTCTTTTGTTAATTTATTATCTTCTGTTCATTAGGTTTCCATGTTTGTTTGGTCTTTTCTTCAGATGAAGACCAGTTGTCTGCCCATCTCTTTGAAGATCGTCCGATTGCTTTACCGTACATTTCAATAATAATAATTATAATGAGATCTACAATAGTCATTCTTAAACTAATAGTTCAGACTAGAGGTGGGCACGGGTCGTGAATTTATTGCGTGTTATGACGTAACCAACGTGAGCGTTATTGTTTTTAAGTTTTTTTGCTGTGATCGTGCGAATTTCCCTTACTCATATTCACGCCTGCACAAATTCGATATTCAAATTATTTCGTACTATGCTGATTTTTTTCTAACAATTTTTATGATAAAATAATAATGTTAAATTTTTGTACTTATGTAAGAATATCACAATTTTATATTAAAAAAAAAACTAAGAAATTAAGAAATAAGTTGGTCGTACGTATAAGCCAGCGTGATTCAAATTATTCAGTGAAGATTAGACGTAAGTGGGGATTATAAAGAATTTAAATAAACACATATTTTGCTACTTATAGTTACATTAGGCATCTTAACCATTCAATAAAATTTAAGATAAAAATTAGGGTTTGTTTTTTATTTATAATATGTGTACCTATAACAAAACGAGATTATAAAAAAAAATACAACAAAATACTTTAACTTTGAACCGTTCATTTCATTAATATATAAAAAATGTACTCTACATTCTAACAACTTAATTTTTTTTAAATTAAATTTATAGAAATTTTTATTATGTTTCGTTTCGTGATTTTCTCGCATCAAAATACTTACATATCTATACAAATTTTTATTTGTTACCATTACAGATTGAATATCAACCAATAGGAATCCACATGACCGGTAATAATGGGCGTTTTAGAATATACCAGGTATCCTGAGACGCTAGCACTCAGTAACGATGGTCTGGCTAGACCCTCTCCCAAGCATCTCATGTCCTGAAGGTGATCTAGTTTAGTCAACCTGGGATTAGAGCACGCCTCAGTCTATGCTCCAATTCTAGACCTGCTGAGCACATTATGGAGCAATTTTAGCTTCTCTCGATTGTACTTTACTTTCAGTGGGCCAACAATTAGAGCACTCAGAAATGTTTGCTCTAATTCTTGGTCTGTTGAAAAGCTGAAACCAGAGCACATTCTGGAGTAGTTTTGGCTGCTCTGAATTGTTTTCTGTTTTCCAGTGGGTCAAGAATTAGAGCTTTTAAAATTCTTGGCCTGCTGGAATCAGAGCACATTTTGGAACAGTTTCGGCTGCTCTGGATACTGCTTTAGTTTCAGTGGCGCAGGAATTAGAGAATATTTAAAAGTTTGCTCTAATTCTAGGTCTGCTGAAACCAGAGCAGCCAAAACTGCTCCATATTGGTTTCAGTGGATCAGGAATTAAAGCAAGTGTTTATTCTAATATTTCTTTTTTCTTGTAATTTTTTTTTATTTTAGTCATTATAAGAAATTTTCCCCCAAGGAAATTTTGAAAAGTCGGCACCCAGGCATTGCGAAACAAATGATGCACAATTTATAAAATTCTAGAAAGGTTAATTTGTAGATACCATTTTTCTGAATTGAATTAAAGAATTAATTTTGGTATTATTTTCTTAGTTTAGCGATTATTTTTTTATTTTATTAAGATTGGCTTCAAAAGTTATATTCTACAGTTTATTTCACTCGAACATGTCTAAATAAAAAAAAATGTATAAAAATTATGTCACAGAAGTTCATGAAGAACGTATTGTCTACCTCTGAAACAGTGTGCACTGGGTTTCCTTGGCAACAGGGAGTTTTGCTTCAATCTACGACCTACGTTCAAAAAGTCATTTCTCACCATCTCCTTCTATGCAAGCGCAAGTAATAGAACACTTACTCATTTTACTGTCTGGAAATGTTTTTATGATCAGATTTTAATAGAACAACGGTACTACCATTGTATTGTACCCTTTGTGAATTTTATATAATCGTTCACAGTTTTAAATATTTTAAAATTTCTGTAAACAGGCATAAATAAAAAATAAAAACGTAATTAATTTTGATTTAACAATCCCGTTGCATCAATTTTTCGTTCGCCTGGAGCGATAAATATAATATTTAATAAAAGTAACATACCTTCAAAAGTCTGTTTTAATGCTAAACAGGAATGAGTATTCGAGCGGGAAAGCATATTAGTTTAACTTCAACTGTTTTCTGGGTTTTATAAATATCTTTTAATAATTAAATAAATTTATTGTGAATAGCTATCCCAGATAAAAAAATATATAATTTTTCTAGTATCACGATAAGTTCTTTACTTCACTCCATATATTTACCTACGTGCGTCGATAATAACTAAATAATAAACTGCAAGTGGTACTTCTCTTATAAAAAGTGCTTGCACGTTGCACCCCATTTAAACAACTGCTGAAGATACTCGCTCCAATGATGATGAGTATATTTAGTATTTTGGGGACAAGTTTCCAACTTTACTTTGAAAATTTGAAGTTTTTGTGCTGGGTATGTGCCCAGCCTGGCCTCGCCTTAGCGCCACCACTGACTTCAATATACTTCTGCTTTTGGCTGGTAATTCAGAGATTCAGAGATCTCAGCATCTTGATACGAAAGTAACTTCACTACCTCGAAGCTACTGCGGTATATCATAAAATGATAGAGAATTTGAAAAGGATTAAAATATTTTTTAAGTACATACTGATTACATCTGCTGTCGATCATTCATGGTTCGTTTTCTTTAGTTTCTCATTCTGAAGGCTTTCGATTGTGTACTTGACAAGCTACTGGGTGGGTAGCTTTAATCGTTTAGTATGACAGGCTTTAAATTTGATAAGTAGTCAAACTTGATAGCCGCGCAAAACGTAAAGTACTACTGGTTGTGTGACTATATGATTGAAATATGTGTGTACCATCATTATTAAGTGTTGCAATAACGGTGTAGATAATTAGAGAATATCGACAGATTATTAAATCATATAATTGCATGGAAAAGTAGCATATGCGATGTAAGTAAAGAGAAACTCTATACATGGTGGTCAAATAATAGAGTCATAGTCTATTACAAAAATTAATTTCATTAAATTCATCTTATAAAATGCTGATGTGTGTCATGAATCTACCTCTTAATTTTTATATTCTTAGTTTTAATTAGTTTTAAGAAAATATATAAATTCCATAGTTCTTAAACATGATTCTAGTTATATACATTTGTGCTATTATTGTCATTTTTATCATAATTTGTATTTACATTTATTCTCAATATATTCCTTTCCCATCCTTATCAATGAATCACAGTCCTATAACTACCACCCTAAAGTCCAAAACATGTGACTCTTGTCTTAAAATTTTCCACAATATCCTATCTTCCTCTTAGTCTTACCACCCCACCACTAAAATACCATCCCTATATAATCTAAAACAATTTTGACCCCGAAGAATCACTCTCCATTCTGAACTTCCTACATTGACTCCGTTACTCCAGATTTATTCTATATAATTAAATACTATTTCCCACAAAACATTCTAATTTTATAATACCCAAAAGTTCCCTAAAATGAGTGTAGTGCAGAAGAACAAGAAGCAGAACTACAGAAATACAACATGTGTATGGCATGTATATTCACAGGGTCGTCCTAAGAGGAACCGAATTACACCCCCTAATCCACCATTGGAAGCCGGTGCAGTTAACTAGGACCCTGGTCTAAATCGCAAATTATCAAAATATATGCGACACAGCAGAATAGGAAAATAGGACTGTTATTTTTATCTCTTTGAAAAAGATCGTTGTATACCGAGACGAAACGAAGTTATAGATGCCTTAGTGCTCTTGGTGGAAAAACGTCGTCGAATAAGGAAAATATATCAAAAGTAGATGATATTGATTTCTCTAATTCTGAAGGATCTTTTAGGTGCCAGATATTTTATTTTGTTATGGGTCGTGTTATTGGTTATATACAAAAAGGAGCTACAGCCAAATGAAGTACGAAAACGAACTACATATTTAACTCAAAAATATAATCAGGACTAATTTATTTTCTTGAGAAACTGCTTCAACTATTCATGAGGCAAATTTTGGGGAATGAAGCATATCTTCCTTTGTTTTATTAAATAAGCTTTTCGAACTTAATCTAGAAACGTTATTTTTTAATTGTTTTGTGCATATTTTGTACCTTACCTGTTATCGTTGCTCAGGGAGAACGATGTTTTAGTGCTTTGGCAAGATTTAAAAATATTTCAAGATGAACAATATGTCAAAATCGATTGTTAAGTTCAAGTATATTAGCCGTCGTATTTCGTATCAGAACTTGCTAGAAAGACTCTTTGATGACATTATTAATATTTTTGCCAGCCAAAAAGCATGAAAAATATTTATAAGAAAATATAAATTTTTACGTTAAATATAGGTATTTATGTTACCGCCAAATTTACTGTTTATTTTATTATTATTTTGAAATTAATACACATTAATTTTATATACCTCAACAACTACAATTCTAATAAAAAAATAAATTGTTGTTTCGTATTATTGATGATCATATAAAAGAGCCCGCCGTGTGTTGTGCACCGGACCACAGAATAGGTTTATACAGAAGCGACAGTAAGACAGAGAAGCGAAAATTAGAGAGAGATGGGGAAGGTGCACAAATTTAAAGGGCCCACTGTTTAAAATCGGAAAATTTCCTCACATCTGAGAGGGAGATAGGGGAAGAGCACTAATTTAAAGGTCTACACAGTGCTTCAAGGTCATAAAACTGACTAGCGGAACATGAAAGGTACCGACACGGAGTGTCGCTTCTGTGTGTAACTATTCTGTGACCAGACTCCGTTTTTCCTCTCGGCGGCCTTATATGTCAATAATATACATAAGATCATTTCACTCGTTGTTTTAGCCATCTGTAAAAACAATATTACTTATCATTTTATATTTAAACTGTTCCCTGTGAAAATCATTAACAAGGTAGGTTTTATTTCATACTGATTCACACTTTTCAGTTGAATCAAAGTTTTGGATTTTGTTACTTTGAAAGTAAAATAAAAATATTAGTTGTTATTGAAAAATTTAAGAAGAAAAACGCTGTCATCTGTCACCTATGACAAGTCAATCAGAAACTTTTAAAGGAATTATTTTAAAACAAGGACGTAGAAGTAAAAATATATGAAATTTATATATACAGTACCGTAAAGAATAATAATCTCATTTCAGTGACAGAAATCACAATTGTAAAAATGGAAATGGGACACAGTATGAAACAATAGTATATTGTATCTAGTAGAAAAAGTTATGTATTCCCGGACGGTGGTGGAAATTGCAGGATGAGCCTAAGGCGAGGCCAGTACCACCAGGAGTCCGGGAAGTCACTTTTCCTACGTAGTACACATATTTTTTTTTCGATCTGTGTATATCTAATAATAATGAAATAAATATTATTGTACTTTATGTGTGGGAACAGTGAAATGGTATTGTTGGATATTGAAGACCTTTATGTTCCTTTTGTTAAATGTTTATTAAATATAAAATTGGACGTTTCGAGCTGGGAATTGGCCCACTATCAGCTAATTAATTATTAATTAAATACAATCAAAATTATAACAAATATTCAGCTTACCTAATTTACTTTAACATTTGAAGATACATGATGTAAAAGTTACATTTTAGTGAGTTTCTTCTCCCAATATCATTAACGATTGCAAAAGTCAGAAAGACATCATTTAAATATTTTATTTTACAAACGTTATGTTGATGACTGTATAGAATTTGCCCCTCTCGATTCTGTTGATGATATCCTGAAAGAATTTAATAACTACCATCCGAGAATAAAATTTTCAATAGAAATGGAAAAACACAATCAAATACATTTCCTGTAGATAACATTAATTAAAAATAACAATAAAATTCACACCAATTGGTACCATAAACTTACAGCTTCAGGTAGATATTTGAACTTTAATTCTTACACCAACATAAGTTATAAACGTAGTGTTGTCTTAGCTCTTGTAGACCTTGCAATATTATTATCCCATCCAAGATATCATTAACAAAACCTGCAGTACATTTATAATACACTACAACAAAATGGCTATCCTTTACATTTTCTTAAAAACATTATAACCACTACACTCACAACTTTACAAAATAGACAAATTCAACCTCTAGTTTCTGTATCTATCCCTACACCGCCTGTAAAGAAAACCATTTACGCAAAAATCCCTTTCAACCAGACTATAAACAATTTGATAAACAAACAACTTAGTAATACCAACATTAAATTAGCAAACACAAATTAATAATACAAATTCACTATACACCCATTGAAAAGATCAAATTGAACCACTCCAAAGAAACAACACAAATTTGACTTTATTAATTTCAAAATTTTAGATCAAATTCCATATAAAGACAATAAATTATTATACGATACTTTTCATATAGCACTGCAAAGTGATAATGCCGTCAATTTCAAAACTGATTACCGTAACAACCTTCAACATATTCAAAACATTTTCTAAACAATTCATCTCTACCGCCTTTAATAAAATTAAATAAATTTTCAATTCCAACTTACTTTACCTTTCCAATTAAATAGTTCTTTTATTTACCACCAGATTGATTATTCAATATTTAATTCAGCCACTTTACCGATTTAGAGTTTCGCTTATTCCCGTCAAGTAGACGTTTTTTGTCAACATGTCTCTCTGTCTAGTGCAATCGTTAATGATATTGGGAGAAGAAACTCAGTAAAATGTAACTTTTACATCATGTATCTTCAAATGTTAAATTAAATTAGGTAAGCTGAATATTTGTAATATTTTTGACTATTTAATTAACAATAAGTATATTAATATAGCTGATGATGGGCCAATACCCTGCTCGAAACGTCAAATTTTATATTTAATAAACGTTTAACAAAATGAATATAAAGGCCTTCTATATCCAACAAAAATTTTATTGTACTTTTTTTTTATAGAAAACAATGCACTGCGTCCTGTTCGGGAATGTTTTGTCACCGGTCGGAATTTTTTTTCCCGATCTCTTATTTTTCGCAACCTAGCAACTACACTAAAACACACCGAAAAGATGTCAATTTTCGTCCGTTCGGAAAAAAAAACCATAATTACGAACAAGTTTTTACATTTGCCATTTTTAGTTTTTTTACGGATCTTTGGTAACAGAAAATTATTTCAAAAATAAATATTTCAATATATAATAAGCAAGAAACAATCGCATTTAGCGACATTTTTATCATATAGCTTACAATGTATATGATGATGGCAGGTAGTTCTAAGATGATCACACATCTGATTTTTAATTTTTATAAGGGGAAAATTATATGTTGGGAACATCAATTTTTGATACCCCTGCATGTAATGTGTCTGATATAAAAAATATAATTTTTGATTTCTCTTTTTAAGGCATGATTCTATGGATTTGTTATGACACGACATTTTGAACATTAAATTTAAATACACAGTATATGAAATATACATGATGTAGGTCACACCACATGACATATTAGTGGTTAAACATTCATGTATAAAGGTCCAAGTATTAAATTATAAAATATTCTTTTATGCTCTCATGTCTAATTTTCCCGCCTGTCACATGCTCGCATCAATTTAAAATAACTGAATATAGGTACGCGCAGGCAGAGTACGACGCCTTAACTGTGAATATAACCACACGTATAATAATTTGACAGCTGAGTGCTACTGGCTACAAAATATCGCAAAGTGATTTGCTCAATTCCCGCGGTGAAACAACTGAGCAACCCTACTCTTCAACTTGGACAGGCGTTCAACGCATCCTGTAATACAAAAACACAGGACAAAAGATCCGCGAATGAATATAATTTAGTAGGTGGTAGTTTACTGGGAAATATTTTGCGTAAACAGGCAGTTTGGCATGTTTATGTGATGCAAAATACTGGCTCCTGAAGATTGTTATTTGCCATTTATGATGTATTATTATTTTCGGCTAATATTCTGTTTCGGAACATGAATATGTAAAAGGCTGCAATTTAAAATGAGTAATTATTCGTTTCGCCGAATTAAAACACATTCAAAAAATACATTTGGGAATTTCATTTTGTGAATCACCAACATTGCATTTTTAAATAAATTATTAGAATTTCTTTTGTTGTTCCTATAGATTTTGTTATAAAATTGAAGATCTCTAATAAATGGAACTTAATCAATAGGATAATTATATACAATATTTTAGAAAATTTATCTGATGTATAAAAACTGATAAATAGGAATAATAATGGAACTACAAAATTCACAGAAATAAAATTTAATTCATAAAATTAATACTTCGGTTAGGAAACTTGAGCAAAAGTTGGACACACAGAAACTTCATGTCGATTCAATGTCATCAACAGCCATTTATTTTCGAATGCGCCTGGGCGGATCTAGGAAATGTCCAAAGAGGCGGCGAATTAAGAAACTTAGTCGCTCAAGTTAAAAAACAATATTAAATTATGACAATTTTATAAAATAGAAGCAATATTTCATTCGTTTGAGCTCAAATCATGATTCTTTTTTTACAGTAGAATACAGAAATTCAAAATTAAGTAATGAATTTTGATAACAGAAATATAATTTTATATAAGTAATAAAAATATTTGTAAATAACTGCAGAACAAAAGATAAATGAATACATACGAATCAATTAAATGATAAAATATGTTCTTTTCTATTTTGAAAAACTCTCAATTACATTTTCATAAGTGCCACTCTTTTGTCGTCCTATTTCGTAGTCATGTCTTTAGTCTTCTAAGTTCCAAAAGCGAAAAAGCTACGTGCTGCATTAGCTACGCTAACGAGGAACATTTATAATATTTTTAGTAGAGTATGGAAATTTGGAAACATTTCAGAATCAGTAGAGGAATATATTTTTGTAGAATTTTTTATATTTATTTTTTAGAAGGAGATTGTATTAACCACACTCACTTATCGTGCCACATGGTCAATTTAGCAGAAAATATTTCCAGAAAATCAGCGTTTTGTGTATTTAATAAAATATTTTTATCACAATATTTTGGTAGATTTTTGCAAGTCTTCTGTACTTATTGTTATATTATGAGGAAGTAAAACATTTTAGTAAATGAAACACACTGAGACTATTTTTAGGAAAACGAGTCCTTAAAGCGACAATATTTACGACATATATTTTTTACTTATTTTATTAAAACTTGCCAACCACCAAGGAGGGGGCGATTGACACTATACCCCTCCCCTGGATGCGCCAATGCAAATACGTATTTAATGAAAAATAGCATACTGAAATTTTTATCAACAGACATTTAATTTTAAATACGTACTTAATGAAGAAAACATATCGAAAATATTATCACAGACATTTAATTTTAAATAAGTATTTATTGAAACCATATCGAAATTTTGTTAGCAATGTTATTATATAATATTCTATTTTTACAGGTTTTTGTTCATTAAATGTACATTTAAAATTAAATCCTTGTTGGTAATACCGGAAGTGAATGTCAATGTATGAAAATAATATTTGATCTACGACGACATATGGTACAATATTTTCAAGCTTGGGGCCTCAAGTTCATGAGTGTACTTATTTTACGATAGATTTAACTGTACTCTAGTAATAAGTTTTTTCAGCAAGGTCGGCACAAACTTAAATCGTTTTAACTTATTTCTTATTATAGAAAGATATAACGAAATATTTTTATAAAGATTGCCAAATCTGGATTTAAACTCCAGATCTCAGATCTTACACCTTAATTTGAGTCGACACGTGCTAACCAAGTGAACCACTGCAGCTCAAGAAAGATAATACAATATTAAATAGGTAATTTTTTACTTATAAATTTAAGTATATATATTGTCTGGACTTTTTAAAGTTTTATTTCACCCGTTTTTTATGTATATTTATGTATATTCTCTTTCTCTTCTATCCTTTTAATGTGCTCCCTGCGTTCACGTCATAACAAAATAATAATTACGATGTGACAGGCATAGTTGGTGTATCCGCAATGACTTGCAGTATGCATATTATCCTCATAACAAAAACACACGATCATATTTAATTCTTATTTTCGTGTGAGGCCAATTAATTTAATTGGGGTCTTGGCTGCTCGCTGCCACCGTGAATTTCATTTCCCCTGATAAAATCTGTGGGAATTGTAATGTCATGGCGCACACTGCCCGTGTATCGGGAATCATCTTAATTACGTGCACTGAGATGTGATCGCCATCTTCATCGAGATCTAACAAGAAATTCCCTATTACCTACAAATACTAATTGCTGTGTTTTGTACTGGACATAATGGCCAATAGGTTGTAGGTTACAGCTAATATGTACAAAACATACCTAAAATAACAGGTTTACTCTGATACAAATCATATCAGTTTTTGAGTTATTGTTATTTATACCAAATACTGAACTACATATAATACAAATTAGTAAGAGATTTTGGGCACATCTATATCCTTAAATTCGTTAAATATATTTATTGGTAATTTTGTTATTATTACATATAAAATAACAATATATGTATATATGATACAAGTGCGTAATGTAAGTTTTTTTTACACACGTGGCTCAGGGTTAGAGCGATAAAGCGAGTGTTCTAAGAGGAACAAGTGTAAAAAAGACTTTTTCCAAAATCGTTAGCAAAATACATCATTATTCAAATTTAAACAGTGAGCAAAGTAGCATATTGAATCACAAGTGAGCAAAGTAAATAAATTTCTTCACAAGTGAGCAAAAAAAAATAACATTAGTGAGCAAAATACACTAACTCTGAGCACAATGTTTTCATGGGATTACAGACATTATAATACATTTTACATTAAATTTAATTATAATTTATAACCATAATTGTACTGTTGAGATTTTCATTATTAAATAAAAAAGTACAATGTTTTGTTTTTTTTTTAATTATATTTTAAGATTGTGGAAAAAATTATGTTTAGCACACGTGAGCATGTCTTTTTCTCACTTGTCCAGTTGGCACACTCGCTTCGCTCGTGTGGCCAATTTCTGGACCCATGAGAAAAAGACATATTTTGCTCACTTGTACTAAAAATAGCTATTTTTCCAAAATCATTAGCGAAATACATCATTATTCAACTTAAAACAGTGAGCAAAGTAGCATATTGAATCACAAGTGAGCAAAGTAAATAAATTTCTTCACAAGTGAGCAAAGTAAATAACATTAGTGAGCAAAATACACTAACTCTGAGCACAATGTTTTCATGGGATTACAGACATTATAATATCTTTTACATTAAATTACATTAAATTTAATTATAATTTATAAACATAATTGTACTGTTGAGATTTTCATTATTAAATAAAAAAGTACAATGTTTTGTTTTTTTTTAATTATATTTTAAGATTGTGGAAAAAATTATGTTTAGCACACGTGAGCATGTCTTTTTCTCACTTGTCCAGTTGGCACACTCGCTTCGCTCGTGTGGGCAATTTCTGGGCCCGTGAGAAAAAGACATATTTTGCTCACTTGTACTAAAAATAGCTATTTTTGAAATATTATTAATTGTTTTATTCAACCTATTTGACAGTAGATTTGATTTGTATTTTTATTAAAAATGACATTCCAATTATTTCCATATAATCACCTTCGGTCCTCAGAACAAAATAAAAAATATCTGTCAAACAAACATAAATTTTAATCAAGCAATCTAAAAAAACAGTTTTGGTATTAATATAAATAAGAGTACATTGCACATCACATAAAATGGTAAATAGATTATTTTGATTTGATCTTTTTTATATGTAACACTAGAATTTTACATTTTTTTGTAAAAAAAAGTGCTTATTTGCACACTGTTCATTATTAAATAATATATTGACAATAATAAACATTCTGACATGCAAATTAACTTGTTTGTTAATATTCACAAAAATAAAAAGTATGCTGTCTTCAGTGACGTAGTTAGAATTTTTTGCACCAAGGGCTAAACTTTTGCTTATTTTGTTATGAAAAATAAGTAGCTTTTTTTTAAAAAATGAAATTTTGAATAATACCTTGATTGAATTTTTCTATTTTGAACTGCTGCACAGTCTGTGATTATATCGTTGTAATCTATAAACGAAAAAAAATCCGATTTTATTGAAAAACTTGCAAGATTTGATTGGCAATGCAATTGTCGTATGCGTCAATAACCTACTTTCCGCCCTTGATACAAAATATACTATTTGGTCTAGTAATTGAAATCTGATTTTACCGCTCCCTAAACTGCGTCGCCTGGAGCGATTACCCCGTTCGCTCCTCCTAGCTACACTACTGGCTGGCTTTGTTTTTATATTTGACGTTTCAGTTCGTCAACCTTATTTTTTATTTTTTATTTGGTTTTATTTGATTTACTTATTTAATTTAGACGGTAAATTTAAATTATGAATCCATACTTTACACTTTTCTTGAGTTAATTGATTCAAACAATATTTAGATTTGGAGTCTTGAATTTCTTTAAAAAGTGACAGTTTCATTATCGACCATGGTTAACAATAATTTATTATTGACCTAGGTGACCATGGTTACCAGGTAAGCGGTAGTAATTTCCCATGCCAAATAAAAGTTAATAATAGTGTGTGTCTAGGCTAGTGGTGATTTTTTTTATTAATTTAAAAAACAATATTTTGAATTCAATAAGGAATTTTATTAACAGAAACAAATTCTTTAAGTCACATTAAAAACTCAGCAAGCAGGCAATGTCCATAAGGAGGGAAGAAATCTCATGAATTTATGACAGCAGATTTGTGATATAAATAACGGTCACAATAATGAATTAACTGAAGTGATGTGATGTTTTGTGTAGCAATAATGCACCTATTATAATAATAATAATATTTCTTTATATTGGACTAACCAAGGTCGAGTTTCAGTCAAAAGCCTATTCTTCTACCTAACCCAAATTAGGATTTATTGAGAATTATATGATATAATTATTAAATGAGGTAATTAAATGATATAATTATTAAATGAGGTAATTAAATGATATAATTATTAAATGAGGTCTTACACCATTTTTCATTTTTAGCTTTAATCGATAGAATATTAAAAAATATTAGACCCGCATTTTTTCCCCAAATTGACTTTTAATAATTAAAAAAACTGATAATGAAAATGATATACTTCAAAACTCGGCTGCAACACCCCACTTTCTTCCTTGTTCAGTGACGTATTCAGGTTCTTACCCAACTTAATTTCGTTTCAACCGAATATAATGTTTTAACTAACAAATTAAATAATCTTGTGCAAATATAGTTGCACACAAAAGCCTTACAATGCTTTAAATCTCATACTGTTCAGTGTTCACTTATATTGGGATCTGGCATCCACAGGTGGATAACTTCACACCAGAACCTACGGACTCCACAATTATTTTTATTTTGCAAGACCTTATTATGAATGTGTTCATTATGAAGTAGAATTATTTTAAAGTTTCGTGTTTTATATAAATAATATTGTCTATGAAGAATTGATAATTTTGGTTAATAAGTGAGAAAGGAGTGAGATTGCAATTAGAAAAGTAATAATTCCCACAATATATCTGGGTATTATGGGTAGTTATCGGTAGATCAGATGTTATTAAAAGCCTATTACTCTTGCGGTCCGAATCCGCGTTTCCTTACCACGCCTCTGGTGATCCGAGATGATTACCGCGGCGGTGTGTGTGTAGTGGCCGGCTGTAGATCAGGGGCGGGGCCGCTAGATCGCGCTGAAGGCGGGGCCACGGGTTGGGGACCGCTGGCCGCGTATTGTTCCCGTGATTTAGTGGCGATCGCTGATAGCCACGCGGCCACGAGCTAATTAGAGGACTTACTGATAGCTTCACCTTACATACGCCATTGCTGCAACACCAAAATACTGCAACACTTCTTTATTTTACCTGTTTTGTCATTTCCAAATTATTCAATAAAATAATGCAGCAACCACAGGCACGGCAAATAAAATTTCTTTATATTGAAGATATTTTCTTCGCTTCAAAATAGATCTTCATATATAAAGGTACAATGCAAAAAAATCTAATAAGGACATTACATGACTTCCTTGTTTGCTTTTTAAACTGTACACATTTTTTGCTGCACTGTACTTAAATTATTTCATATAATAACAACGTCACATACAATATTTCAACATTCTACGGCTAATCGTTTTAAGTTATGCGAAAAATTCAAAACACCTTTCGAGCGAAGTGATCTTTTGGCACTGCCCATAGGCTACAGGTTTATATTTTGGTCGGGGGTACCCACATTTTAAAGCATATGTACAGTCGATTCCTCTTAATTGGGCCACTGGTTAATTGGGGCATGCTCTTTTTTTAGGTCATATCTCAAAGAACTTAAATCGAACGAATAAATAATTTAAACGCTAAATTAGGGCAACTTTTCGCCTAATTGTAATAGGAATGTTCGTTTTTATGGCGAATGATTTTGATCTACTTACATTAGATAAAGGAGTATAATTGTCCTTTAGACTATTTTACTTCGTATACTACATAACTTGCAGTAATTAAGCATAGTATGTGGTTTTCGCTAACTTAAGATTATTGTCTAACCCAAACAGGTTAAATTGAGTTTCATCCGGAAAAATTACCGATTTCCAAAATTCACAATCTTTGTTAAGATCCGATTTGCAAATGCAAGTCTCCTTGTTCTGTTGTTCAGAAATGTGATTACAACGACCATTGTAGATTATTATTAAAGTTTCTGTTTAATTATTTTAGATATTTCTGATATCAAATTTTACATCTGTAAGCAGCACCTTTATTTTTTTATATTTAAGAATAATTACTTCAATATAGGTATGTAAAACACCTAAATATAAATACTATAAATATTATTTATTCGTGGGAGTACTGAGTACGTGAATGCTCGGGCACACATGGCATCCACGTACTCGCGATGGCACTGCCGATTGCAATAAAAAAAAGAAGTATACAACTAGATGTTATAGAAGTTACATATACAAAATTTCAACATTCAACTACTAACCATTTCTGAGTTACACATGCGAGATACATATATACTTACGTACCTACATACATATACGAGTACATATTTAAGTACAGATTTCGCGACTTAGTCAAAATGGATTCAGAGAGTTCTGAAAACCGAAATTTTTCGCGATTACAATACTTCCTTTACTTCGCATAAGGAGGTAAAAATCTGCTGTGGCTATCACGGAATTGTCCACAATAATTGCTCGAAACTACTACGTTAAAAATTCACTAAATTAAAAACATATATCAATACACATAGGGGTGCACAGGGATGTGCCTGGGGGTTCTTTAAGTGGAAAAGTTGATTTAAGATGAAGATTTTTACTAAACCTAGTGCGATTATGGATATAGATATTTGGAACATAATAGATGAATTTAAAAAAAGTCGTACCATACGAGCGTCGTATGTTGCTGTGAAAACAGATTTGTTGTCTCGAGTAGTTTTTTTTTTTGTAAATTGTATCTATGTTGAAAAAATATAGGATTTATAAAGTAATATTATGAATTTCATTTATAATTACCTAGGCTCTCCCGCTTAATAAAACTGAAGAATATAGTACGATTTAATTTTCCGTCTGTACCTGGGCACCCCCATTACTAAAACCCTGCGCACGCTTATGTCAATAAATATTGGCAATCTTTTGTATACCAACACTCTTCGATTATATTTTTACCCAGTTAATTTTTCTAAACATCTCGTACTATTTCAAGTGACAACAAAAGCTTTATTAAACAATTCATTAATATCTGTTTTACAATTGCTAAAATTAATTTAAAATAAATATATCTGTATATGAACTATTTTGTTTTGATTTTATTACATATTCTAAAAACACTAAGTACACATACTTATATTATAAGTATAATATAAATGAGGTATTTAATTTATCTACAGGCATAAGTTGCCATGATTAACATATATGTGGGTTCATTTGCAAATTTATTTTTTACTATGTTTATGTTTCTGCAAATAAGATACGCAAGTCGCAAATAATCATGTTTTGCAGGTGCAAGGAGAAGCGCGTTGAAGATGACTGGAATAAAAAAATGCGGATCAATCACATCAATTATTTTTTCTTCAACCGATATTAAGAGTTAGATCTAAACAGGTATGAAATAATTTTTTGAAATGTCATAAACTAATTCGTTCAATTTTAATGTAAATTATGATTTTCAGTCACGTAATTAAAAGTACTTTAAGATATTTAAGAAAACTGACACTTTGCAATAGTATAATTTTTATATTAATAACAAAATCATCAATTTTTAAAAGAAAAAATCCGTTGTGGAAATTATGTCTTCCTAATAAGGTAAATTATACACTTTTTATGTTGCGCTTTTTAAAATTATTTTTCCTTTAAAGTGAGATCATTTTGCGACTAATCGTTCTTCTTTTCGAAATTGATCATGTTTTATAAAATTTTATTATAATCTTTATCACTATTCCATATTGCATTACATAAAATTGTTTTAATTGCTCAAAAACTTGCAAAGGAGATAGGTAATATTTTCATTTATTTCCTACATATTTCTCACGAAATATATGCTGACAATTATCAATGTTGTCAATCATATACTCGATTCATTACCTAGAAATAAAAATTCAGTCAACTAAGATATTTATTTTATTAAGGCTCTGTTATAAAAATGGCCTTTTCAAAAGGCCCAATGGAACAAAAGTGGAGTTGCATAATTAGAAGTTATAGCAATTGCATTAATAAAAATTGCAATATTTTACGGCTAATCGTTTTTAAGTTATGCGAAAAAATTAACAAAAAAAACACTACGGACAAAGTGCCCTTTTGGCATTGCCGATTGAAATAAAAAAGGGAGGTGCATAACTAGATGTTGTAGCAGTCCCATATACAAAATTTCAACATCTACGGCAAAGCATTATTGAATTATGCGAGATACATACGTAGGTTCATACGTCATGCCAAAACTAGTCAAAATAGATTCAGGGATACTCAAAAATGGATAATTCCGCTAAAATCTGAAAACCGAAATTTTTCGTGATTACAATACTTTCTTTACTTCGTATAAGGAAGTAAAAACAGTAAAAAAAATATTATATTTTGCTTGTAGGCAAATAGTAAAACCAGATAATAATATATAATTATTGAAAGCAGTAGGTTGGATGATGTAATCCTAGTAAAAATCATATTGGTCTCCACAGGACAAAATTCAAACATCGGTATGTAGATAAAGGGAGCAATGATTGAGTGGCATTCACTTTGCTCCGCACCTCACCGGTCGCGTTTAGATAACCGCGTGCTGTGCTGTCCTCACACAAACATAACCTCACCTGCTTCGCTGTATACAGGCGGGCCCAAATCCTACATTTCTCTACAAAAATATACTCATTAACTACATTAATTACTAATGAAAATGTATTATAATAATTTATTTATTAAAAAAATGCTTTAATTTGGTAACTTTTAACAAATGTTACCTACATACTTTATTAAAAATATTTCGATAATCGAGGTTAATAATAGTAAGGGCATTATGAATATAATTATGCCCGGGGATTTAAATATTAAATAATACCTCATAATGAATATACAACTACTATGTCTTTACTTTTTAGTATCGAATAATTACCTAATAAATATCCTTTCTTTATCCCAATGCTATAGTATAAATATTATAGCAGCTCATAATGCTCGCTGGACATAAATATATACAGAATAAAAATTATCAGCGCAATTTTTGGTCACTTATCATCAATTTTACAAAAAAACGCTCGAACACGTCAATTTTACTGTAAGGGATACCTGAATGGATTAGTACCAATGGCATAACTTCAACCCTAAAATGGGGGTGGACTGTACCTCAAAAATTTTAAATATACCTATATAGAAAAATTTAGAGAATAATAATAATAATAAGTTTTACAAAAATTAAATTTGTATTCGTTGCGCCCAAATTATTCTGTGATATAGTAAAACTTACATAGAAAGCAATTTTTTTTATTCCTTATAATAAAAAAGTTAAGGGAAGGTCCGAGTTCGCAGATACAGCATGGTATAATGTTATTTTTGGACATTATGATTTTTCAACACTAACCAATCGTAAAAATAAAATATATAAACTAGGCTATTAAAAAACTGAAATTATCTATTATCGCTATATCAGTATACACACACAATATGGTGACTCGAACATCCCAACATAGGGAATTAACATGTAAAATCATATTTTCGTATTTTCCTGCTTCCCTAATTATTTTTGGTAAAAAACCTTCACATAAGTTTTAGGGCATACAATTTTGCATTATTGAGATTGTTATAAATTTAAAAAATCCAAAGAAATATTAAAGTAAGGTGCATAATGTTCGAAGTTATAGTTTAGATAGTAGTTATTTACTATATTTTTCGTGCCATCGACATCGATTAACTTCAAATAATGTAACATTTTAAAATGTGAACTACCTCACAGTACAGGTTAATTTATTTGTAACTTTTTATAGTTAATCATATTCCTTGCTAGACGTGCATATGTAGGTACGAGTATGTGAAATTAATATGATTTTCATAATTACAGTGCTAATGTTGTGTTCCCGTCTTATTATATGTCTAGTTTTATAAGTTTTTGTATAAATTTTCATATTGTGTTTTATTATTGTATTTGTAAAAAAAAAAAAAAATGAAGACATACAAGAATAGGGAAGTTTAGCGTATTTTTTTTTATTTATTTATTTTATCAAGATTGCCCTCAAAAGTGATATTCTACATTTTATTTCACCCAAAGATGCCCAGATTTCTCAAAAAATGAAATTATATGCAAAAATGACGTCAGAGTGGCACACGGAGAACGTATCGTCTATCTTAACCAGCGCGCGCTGAGTTCCCATGGCAACAGAGAAGCATGTGCTGTAATGCCTCAAAATACAACTACGTTCAAAAAGTCAGGTCTCACCATCCCTTCTGCGCAAGCGCATAACTCATTTGTGATGTCAGAGTGGCTCGAAGATAAATCATTAATTATAAATAATTGGCAACATAATTTTAAGTTTCAATTACATTTTAAGTTATAATTATTCATATACTTACGACTAAAAGATATTTCTGATAATACTGATTATTGGTAAACCGATATTGAGAACGTTATAAAAATAAAGATTTTAGTTCGAAAACCGGTTTTTAAAAATTGGAAGCCGGTTAATATGACGGTTAATAAAAAAATAATAATAAGAAAATTAATAAAAAAATAATATATATAATAAGATTTCGTTATACATATAAGATTAAACACGATTTTTCACATCAACGCTCATAATAACTTCAGAAAAATATAATTGTAGACTTGATAATTAAAGCTGACAAAGAGACTACCTACTTTTATAAAAAAAAAAATGTTGCGGTAAATGATACCTATTATTAAAATAAAGATTAATAGGTTTTTATCCGAGAAAACTTTGCAGTTGCCCTTTACTATATATTGCGTACTTCAATAATCTTTAACACTTTAATTAATAAAGGTTAATGTTCGCTCAAACCGGTTTATTATTATTTTTGATAACGGTTATTCGTATTTTTGGCCTTAAAAATATTGGTTAAAATTTTTGTTCAAAATATCGGTTACCATATTTTTTAAACGATTACGTACCTATAGTTATTCGTTTGAATATATAATGTTATTGTTTAATCCGGTAACAAACTATTTCATTGCATTTATACTAATTAATAAATTGTGTTGTATATTTTATTGTTTATGATAATATAATGAAAAGATAATGCCCCATTCTTAAGAGAGTTTCTAGATCCACCATTGGATGTACCACAAGGTATTATAATTAAGCTGCTAAGCTAAATATAGAATTTAAACCGATTGATAACAATAAATAAATATTATATTATTATAGTAATTAAAAAATCTATGTAATTTTGAAAATTAATATTTATGTAAGTATCTAAAAACAAAACAAAAAACTTGGAAAACTCGCTTGCATGAAACAAAAAATAGAAACATATCATTATTATTAGTAAGAATTGTATGGAATGATATTTATAAATATGATGTTTATGTAAATGATGGTTTGGATAAGGCAAATTGTCAACAATTTAGATATGATTTGACACAGCAAACAGTAATTAGGCATCGTTTAAAACAGCAAGAGGGGAGAAAGGGAGTAACAATGACAATGTAGCTGCTCCCTGGCGGGTAGGGCAGGCAGGCTTTCCGGACAACCTGTGCAAGCTCAGGGCTCAGGCTCCATGTGTGTGTATGCAAATGACTGTAGCATCCGCAAACATATCGTTTTGTTTGCGGCGTAATTTGTTTTCGCTCGATCTGGGGTAGCCGTGTTTGTGTAAACAAACGCCGAACGCTGGCGCGAAGGCGAAGGGTCACATCTGTCGCCAAATGACGCCACCGCACTGTTTCTGAGGACAACTCGCATATTAATGCGTCCGTAATTTGCATGTAACACGCAATGTTTGCAGCCCGGGCTGTTTAGTTATCTCGGGTCGGGTGTTGCTGTATTGACACAGCCGCGGCCAACCGCTGTCAATCACCCTGTGTATGTACGTCACACACGGATTACCAGCATTCCTAACTAATCCCCAATTCACTTTTCTCATTTGTTATCTACACTTGTTCTTTATTATCAATCTCCATAATATTAATCATTTTTCCAAAACAAACTACTATAATCGATTTACGATAACAGCAAAATCCTATCATGCCAATTCTAATAATTAGAGGGGACCAGAAAAAATAATATATCATTTTAATTATAATCGATTTTTATTAAACTGTTAATAAATAATTAATGTTGGGTTACATTAAAATTAGGTTACATTACATTACAAATTTAAAAATTCGGACTTTTAAACTTGTCACGCATGTATTAATTGCCGGCTTATACAATATCATATCTATTTTATACTTTGCGTTACTTATTTTATAAGTTAAAAAAAAATCAATTACAAAAATAGTAGAGTATGCTCTAGGGATTTATGTGAAATATGGTAACTTTGTTGGATATTTTTAACTCTCGTACTACATTTATAATATTATGAAAAAAATTCAAATCTATACGTTATGATTTTAACATCCATTTTAATTAGTTTGTTTATTCGGTTACTTATAATAATTCCAAATTGTATATAGAATTACTAAAATTACCAAATCAGTTTTTTCGATATAAAAATAGGGCAATTATTTACGCAATGTATAAAAATAATATTTTATTTTCTAAATTTCTTAATAAAACTTAATAAAATCGTTGATGACATATTATTGTTTTGTGTAGGAAAAATATAGGTAACTTTTACAACAAATTGTAATGTTTTACTGATGAAGTGAATTAATTATTATTGTAGAATTATTATACTTATATATCAATATTTTTTAATCTACCGTCCTGCAGGAAGAGATTTTTGATTTAATTTCCTTATAAAAAGTGTTTAAAATGATTGCGGTAAAAATATATTCCATTTTTACTGCATTTACTATAATTTTTGTACTTACCTTTCTATTCACTCAAATAATCTCAATATCACAATTAAAAAAAAAATGATATCAGACATATATTTGAAACACTACAGGAATTATATGTTTTTATTTTATAATCAAGGGAATAAGGTTAAGGGGAAGAGTGGATTAATCCAATACTTTTAAAAAAATAATTAACATAATTATATAATGAGTAATATCGAACCTAGGAAACGCATGTCAAAGGTGACACACCAAGACTATTTGGGTAACACGCATTGTTTACGCACAGTCTTAGCGTTTTCTTCTTCTTAATTTTTTCAGACCTTATTTTGAAACCAACTGACTGATGAAGATAGTAGCGTTTGTTTGAGCTTAAATTTATCGAAATACCAATCTGAAGATTTAGCAAATGCTATTCAACAACAAAAAGTTCATTACCGTAAAAATTATTTGTTTTCCCTTTAATAAAAAATAAATATATCAAAAATATGACTCTTTTTTTACTACAGCTGAAAGTTTTTTAAAAGTAAAGATATTTGTAGTATGTAGATGTCACGGTATCTGAGTTATTCATAACCTACATTCTTTTATTAGAGTTATTTCATGTTTAAATTTTATTTTTTTAAATAGTTCTAATGTTGTAAATTATTTTTAATTATCTGTAATTCCTTTCGAGGGGGCGGTGAGTTTACCTCGGGGGCACATCGACCCCCCGGAAACATGCCTGTAAGAAACACTGGTAACAGGTTCATTGAATCATTGGTAATAGTGTATTATGGGAACCTAGGCTTTTAAAAACATTAAATACATGTTTCCTGAAATGTAAGTTATCTCCTGTGCAGTGACTACCAAACTTTTTTAATTTGCGACACATTGACGAAGATAATTTATTTTGCGGTACCCAAATGACAATTCCAATTTAATTAAATGGATTTTATTAGTATAAATATATACTATTATAGTAATATAAAATAACATTGTTTTATGTACATAATACTCGTAACAGTTTTAATAATGTTTAGTTTGAATTGATTTTGACAAAATTATCTATAAATAAACAAACATGTAAATAATGTAATCGTTTCCGTGTTTTTAAAACTTTATTTCTATAAGCGCCGAGAAATCAAGTCTAAAGGGCAATAGAGATTTAACGGGTTCATTTTTCAAGTATTTTATTTTTTTTTTCTTCTCTTAATGATGATAGCATATATACTCGTAAATGTGATAATCAATTGATGAAAAATTATCTATAATTTTTAATCTTTCGCGGCACATCTAGAATTTCTTGTGGCGCACTAGTGTGCCGCGGCAGACAGTTTGGCAGACACTGCCCTGTAGGATAACTACAAGCGGATCATCTTGCTAACTGTATTCTATTATCGTATAAACATAAATGATTTCAAGATCATTTCACAACTTGATGGATATTTGAACGTGAATCACGATTCCTGGAAACTTACATTATCTGCAAACTACAACATGCTTCTTATACTTACAATGTAAGACAGTGAGCATGTATCATTAATTCTACACCCTAAAGGTCACTAGTAATTCATTTCTGAAAACAGTATTTCTTTTCGTCTATTTTGAATTTTTTTATTGATTTTTTCTATTGTACCATTATACTTATTTAAGTATCAAGGGCATTATGAACATGTGTATGCCTGAGAGAATGACACGTACGTCAATTTAACAATACATTTATTAATTTTTACTAATTGGTATAAGAACATTTCAGTTGCTTTTTAAAAGTGACTGAAAGAAAAAAATGAATCTCAAATTATGTATTTTGTACTATCAGCTAATCTTAATATTTTATGTATTTAAAACGATAAGTTGTGAGTTTTATCTACGAGTAATTATTTTCTTTTGCCTTTTTCTAGTAAGAAATTATTTAGTACCTGTATATAATGTTTGGTCTAATAAAAATAAAGTTTTTTACATGAAAACTTCTAAACATCTATGTACCATGATAGGTTCCCATAGATTCTTCCAAAAAAAAATATAATTTGTCTCTAAATTGTAACTTGTTTTTAAAGAACTAATTTATTAAAACATCGTTTTGTTTATAGATAGGGTGACGAGGTTACATGAGCAATGATCTGCTATCAGCAGTGTCACGTCGCCTTCTTCTTCTTCTTCCCCCACGAGTCTTCAACAGCCGCTTCGTACCATTCCGCACTGTCGAACCCCACAGATCTATATCAGGTTCGAGCGAACCCCTTTAGTTGAATCAGTAGCCACTGACTGCTGAGACACTATTATCAAGCTGTACAATACTTTTACCGGGCTCACCAAGAACTGAAGAGAGTTAAAAACGTTCTGCTCATGCCCAAAAGAGATTAGGCATATCAACACATGCATCGTATCCTACTTAGTCAAAATCGATCTGATCATTTAAGACCAATTTGATCAATGAAGATCGATCTGATCAATCGGGATCAACGTAATCGATGAAACGATAAATTAATCCATCGATTAGATCTATTAAACAATCAGATCGATCAGATCAATATTTTTATTACTGAAATTAGATTCATCGATCGATTGATCTTTCGATGAAATCGATCTGATCGAACACGTGGACAGAGTGGAATACTGTCGTCTTCCCTATAGCATCGTTCATGGATAAAAACCATCCTACATACTTTAAATATTTTTGAAGATTTTGTCACAGATTTTCATATTTTTTTCATCACCTGGCTGTCAAGCGGGTTACGACTACGCATGTCCGAAATCTGCCAACTTTTAGAAGTAACACTTCTATAGTGTTATAATGTCGAAAACTACAATTTTTCTAAACTAAATTAAATTTATTGAAAAAAAGTAACAGTACAAAAAATCATTCTCTTTTCGTCCAAAAATGAATATTATGAAGAAGTAAATCTTCATTTCTGCTAGTGTTAGTCCAAGAGAAATTTCTGACCAGCATCCGCTCCGTTCAAACCGAAGTTTGCTTCTTTTGTATTTTCTTACAAGTCCGCCACTGTTAAGCCGGCTTCCCACGACGCGGGGCTCGGCGAATTTTTACCTGCTTTTGGCGAGCCTCGCGCCATGGGAATGGGGTAAATCGTGGCTCGCTGGCTCGGCTCGGGCTTCCCGTCAGTTGTCGGTAAATTTTACACAAGTCAAAGGAAATGCGCCGCTCGCCTAAGCTCGGCTCGTTATGTTCTTTCCAACATTCCAACAGGCTTGACAGAGCTAGTATAAACGAGCCAAAAACCCTCCACAAACCACGAACCAGGCGCCGTAGGAATAGTCAAAGCGCGTTAAAGCTTGTGCACGTCCCAAGTCCACGAGCGGCGCGAGGCTCACCAAGCTTCGCGTCGTGGGAAGCCGGCTTTAGACTTGCTTGCAAAGGTGGTGTCCACCTCAACGGTCTACGTCCCCTGTTTGCTTTGCTTATTTATTGCAGTAAACCTCGGCGGCCACGCCGTTTACCGTTTATTACCATGCATTGCATTTAGCTTATTTTCTTATCTTCATGCCGCTGCTAGGGTTGCTTGCGAGGTGGTCACTACCTCGGCAATCCTCCAGCGTTTCGTCTACTCTACCTTTAGTTGCAGTGGCTGATGTTGTATTTTCCTGCTATCCAGCTTATTTCTTCTGATATTCCTTTAACATACGTGATAGTTCAATTAGATTTTACGTCTTTGTTTTGTTCTACGATGTTGGTTTAATTGATTCTTTGTTTGATGGTGTTCTCAATTAGTAGACTGGAATATCTATTCTGCCGTAGATCTCTCTTTATGATTTCGATTTTTTTGATAAGAGCTTCTTCTGGGTTGCTTATACTCCGAGCTCGGTCGTATAGTGTTTTGATAACACCACGTTTGACTGTTGTTGAATGGTTTGATTGGTAGTTGAGGTATTGGCCGATGTGCATAGATTTTCTGTATACTGCTGTCTGGATTTGTCTGTTCATCCTTCGAACCACGACGTCGAGAAAGTATAGTTGATTTTCGTTTTCTGCCTCCGTGGTAAATTTGATTGTAGGTCTGATGTTGTTTAGGTGGTTGAAGAAACTTTCCAATTTATCTTCTCCATTTGACCAAACTTCTTGAACTGATGATTGGTCGTATGGTATGTCCAGTTTAAACTATAGTTCAGGACGGAATGTGTACCTAGTATTTCTTCAATGTTTGGTAGACCTTCCGTTCGATTCTCGTTGTAGGATTGGTTTCTAGCTGCCTGTAATTCCCATTCTCTAGTATTTCTTCCAGTTTTTGTTCATAGGTAGTTGTATCCATGATGACAGTTGCATTTCGTTTGTCTGCAGGTAGATTTTTAAGTGACTTGTCCTTTTGGAGAGATCTGAGTGCTTTTTCCTCGTTTTTGGTCAAGTTCTTCGTGATCTTACTTTTCTTCTGCAAGACGTATTTTCCATCTGAATTCTTCTGCTGCGGCTTCTGGTAGTTTCACGTTGTCAGCAGCACATATGATGTCCAAGATTGGTTTCTCTCTCGGGTTTGGTCCTTTACCAAAAAGTTCTTCTTCCAGTGCTGAGAGTGGTTGGTTTGAAAGATTGATAATGGTCTTTCTTGTTCTTCTGTCCTACGGATCTCTGCTTTTATATTTCTGTAGTTATAGAAGAATACAGGGTGTAAATGAAACTAGGGAACGCGATTTTTCTCGAAAATTATAAGAGATACAAAAAAATCAGAAAAAATATATTTTAATTTTCGGAGATATATCTGTTTTTGACTTTTTTTAAATGGTACGGCCTGTATATTTTTATACTATTTAGTATGAAATAATTTTTGCTTTAAAAAAGTTCCATAAGATATACATTCTAAATTTAATAGTATTTGAGATATTGGAGAAAATATTAAAATAATTTTACTGGAAAATAAAGCTGGCTATGGAAACAAAATTTGACATTTGTATTAGTTTATTGTTATAAATTTGTGAAAAAAATTGATAACTTACACTATTATTTGTTGTAAAAATGGAAGAATACTCAATTAACGAGAATGTTAAGAATTTGATGTACATTTGTAAATTAAAATGTGTCATAATTCAATAATTTTGTATTCATAGCCAGCTTTAATTTCGAGTATAACTATTTTAATATTTTCTTTAATATCTCGAATTCTATGAGTTTAGAAGGTACAACTTATGAAACTTTTTTAAAGCAAAAATTATTTCATACTAAATAGTATAAAAATATACTATTAAAAAAAAGTCAAAAATAGGTATATCTCCGAGAATTAAAATATTTTTTTTCTAATTTACATTAATTTATGTATACTAAAAACACTAACAATTTTATTTGAAAGATTTCTTTGTATCTCTTATAACTTCCAAGAAAAATCGCGTTCCCTAGTTTCATTTACACTCTGTCTAGTAGAAATAAGTCGGATAGTAGGAAAATACAGCATCAGGACGGTTTTCACATCAAGAGGTACTCTGCGAAGTACACTGACGAGAACAAAACCAAAACAAGACAATACGAAGAATTGCACATACCAAGTCCCATGTGAATGCGGTGCTTCGTATATAGGTGAAACCAAAAGACCACTTGCCATAAAACTTGAAGAACACAAGAAGAATATGAAACTGAGAGAAACTGAAAAATCAGGTATAGCACAACGCGCATGGAATGAACAACATCAAATCAAATGAAATGACGCTCAATTTATTGGTAAAGAAGAGCAGTGGTATAATAGTTATTTATGATATAAGTGTTAAAAGTGACATTTTATGAGTGAGTGGGGAAGTTTGAAACGAGGCGAAGCCGAGTTTAACAAACCCCACGAACGAAATAAAATCACTTTTAACACAAATATCATACACTATTTTTCCTACGACCACAGTTATGTACCTATTAGTAAATAAAAACTAAGCATTAGAATGACATTTATGACAGGTCATGATATATTTGTTATGAACAACTGAACATAAGACGTGTTAAAAGTAAATTTGTTTTTTTACTTTTAACACGTTGTCAATGGCAACGTTTTAAAAGTATTTACTGTGTTATAAACTGTTATTTTTAACTTGCTAAGCAACCGTTAAAAAGACTATTTTTAACAGTGGTCGTAGGAAAAAGAATTTAAATATTTTAGCATAATTTATTATTTATTTAATATTCATACTATACTCGTATTGTACGATTACGATTACGGTAATTGTTGAAAAATATCAATTCATATTCGTTTTCTTTTTAGGTCACTATTTTTTTTGAATAAAACAAGTGAATTGTTTATATATCCATGTAAATCAAAAATATTACCAACATAAAAACCTATAGTACCTATATAAAATTATACTAGTAATAATATTTCTATAATAAAATAAACTCGCTCTCGTAAAAGTTCTGTTTTCGGACTAATAATACAAGTTACTATTATTTTGATATCTTCAGTCATTTTAATTAAAAAATGTTGGAAAAGCATGGCCGCCAACTTTACAAAATATCCTTGGGGGCAAAATTTTTAATAATGACAAAAATCAAAATATAAAATTGCTGCCAAAAACAAATGCTAAAAAGGAACGAATGGAAACTAAAAGAAACTTTATTTTCAATGAAAAATATTTACTTAATTTTATTTCGTGCTCAGAATTAATTAAAATGCTTTAATTCCTGGCCCACTGAAATCAGATCACAATCCAGAGCAGCCAAATCTACTCCACAATGTGCTCTGGTTTCGGCATCTCCAGTGCTCCAATTCCAAGCCGGCTGAGCTAGACCAACAGGCGGGGAGAACGTCTGAAGACCCACAGGGTTGAACCCCGGTAAAAAATAATTGAACCATGCTATAAATAATTAGCCCTACACTACAAATAAACTGAAGTGGACACCACATGATTTACTTATATGTCTACTAAATTATATACATTTTTTGTTGCACTTCATTTAAAATTTTTTCACTTGAAAGTGAGATATAGTGCTGGCAATAAGAGAAGAGCTACCGAAAGATGTAGTGAAATTTTTGCACGTGTCATTGGGGCTTATGAAGAAGCAAAATTTAAAAAAATTGAGTTTCCTCTAATGTCACTACATTCATTATTTTGTACTATGCTTTATCGGACAAAAATTATTCACCATTTGTGTATATTGACGTATTCTATAAACCTCTCCCCTGCCGCATAGCTCTTCTTTCCTTGTCACAACTATGCATTCTACGGTTAATATTTTTGAGTTATGTGTAAAACGAAAATATCTAAGACGTGCATATTTGAGTAATGCGAGATCATACATAGTTATAGGAAACTAGTCAAAATGGATTCAGGGATGGTCAAAATAGATATTTACGTTTAATCTTGAAGCAGTACTGCTAGCATGTATCATTTTGTTATTAATATTTAGAATAATCTTTATTTAGATACAATAATTTTTTTAACAATTTATTTTATAGACATCTATTTGTATTTTTAAACGCAGCATAGTGTAACAAAATTTTTGTTATCTTAGTTTCATTATTACCTGCTAAGAATATGGGTCAAATAGCCATACCTTTAGCAGACGACACTTGTCCACATGTGGGAATATTATACACTTAAACATAGGCGTAGATGTCACAAATTTCTCTATGATATTAATACTTCCGTATATTATTATATGAATTAGTTATTTGTTTAAATTTGCTCGGATGTGCCAATCAAGTATTTTAAATAACAGAAATATCTATTTCAATATTACATTGTTAAAAACCATGTCCTTTCAGTTTCATGTAAGTGCAGATAACTTTAACAACATAAAGTTGATAAATTATTATATATTAAAATCATTCATAAAAATCTCTAAAATATAGTGTTATTAGGTACAACACAGATCATTTATATTATTCCGTTGTAAAATACATCCAATATAAATAAAAGGATATATTTGAATTAAACCTTCCAGATGGTGTTGCTAATTGATATAATATGACAAAGAATATTACGTTTTGTTAGATACTTTTGTAATGTACAAAAGTACTCAAGGGATCATCCGCACGACCATGCACTCCATGTCCTGGCTCCCAAGCCAGACGGCAAAACCACTTGAAAGGATCAGATTTCGAGACGCGCCTGCACGTGCATTTTTAAGATGTATTTTTCTAGAAGATTCACGCGCTTCGATCGTGGACTACCCCCGAAACGCCCTCATTCTGAAGGAGAGAAGAGGGATATTTTTGTATATAACCCGAGTCCAAATCTGTACTCGGGGAGTCGGAACCAGGACTCCGCTTATGTCTGGCTTGTCCGAAGTAAGTCCTCCTGGTCTCTGTAACTCCATTCCTCTCCAACCTTTCCTTAGGAAGGATGTTTCTGCTATTGGCTAATGTCAGGCATTGAGACTAACTTTCGAACTCTCTAATAACTTCATCAGGAAGGCTATTTCTGCTATTGGCTAATGTCAGGCATTGAGACTAACTTTCGAACTCTCTAATAACTTCATCAGGAAGGCTGTTTCTGCTATTGGCTAATGTCAGGCATTGAGACTAACTTCCGAACCCTCTAATAACTTCATCAGGAAGGCGGTTTCTGCTATTGGCTAATATCAGGCATTGAGACTAATTTCCGAATCTTCTACTAACTTCATCAGGAAGGCGGTTGCTGCTATTAGCTAATGTCAGGCATTGAGACTAACTTCTGAATCCTCTACTAACTTCATCAGGAAGGCAGTTTCTGCTATTGGCTAATGTCAGGCATTGAGACTAATTTCCGAATCTTCTACTAACTTCATCAGGAAGGCGGTTTCTGCTATTGGCTAATGTCAGGCATTGAGACTAATTTCCGAATCTTCTACTAACTTCATCAGGAAGGCGGTTTCTGCTATTGGCAAATATCAGGCATTGAGACTAACTTCCAGACCCTCCGAATCCTCTATAAAATTCCCTACTGGACACCACATCCTATTCCTATCGACTTCGAGGTTACTCGGACCAGCTAGGTATGTGTCTGTTATTTTCTTTATATAAATATCCCTAAATTTAATTTATAATTGTCACAATAATATCATATTTCTTTATCAAATATAACCGATCTAATATTGTTTGTCTTACAATTGTAAATTTACTCTAACACAACAGATTCGCCAGCTCAGCGGGGTGTCTGCCTCAAATACAACTATCAACGATTATTTCTGATAGCTTTGACTGTGTGCTCGCCGTGGCCGGTTCCTGATTACTGTGTGCTCTTAGGACCGGTAGGACCGTGAGCTCATGGGCCGGTCTTTGCGACTCAGAACATCTATAAAAATATAAATAATGGTCCTCTGACAAAACAGAGCACCCTATTAACAAAAGATATCGGAGAAACGGCATGCCGACTCTATGAAATAAACACTAAAACTCAAACAAATTACCACACACAAAATTACAATTGTAACTGATCACCAATAAGAGTTCGATCTCAGTCACTCAATTTTACTATAAATGATTATAATAAATTATTGGGACAACCCTTTTTATGAACTGAATGCAATCTTTTTATTTAATGGTTATATTGTCAAATTGTCTCTCTATCTGAGGTTTTAGCTGTGGTTTCCCTCAGGTTATTAGGGTAAATACCGAAGAGTTAGTTTTCCACAGCACTTTCCGATTTTCTTTAATTACAATAAATGCATGAGATAAGATATTTTGTCTGTCTTTTGGAGTGAATATCATTCTTATATTATATAATTAATTATAGAATAGCAAGTATACTTTGTAGTTGATATTTGCAATTGATACCATAACAAGTCCAAATGATAGCAACCGAAATTATAGAATCCCACCCCTGTCTTGCCTTTTTCCACAAATACTGTTGTTGGGGCATTTTCATTTTGTACCATACTAGTTTTACCTTGCATAATGATCAATAAAAAATTAAACGATAAAATATTTGTTCCCGCAATCAACTCACTAAATCAGAACTTCAACTACATCAATTTACTATGTAATAAATTTCTATTTTTTTACTAAAAAAGACTAACGTAAAACAAACCAATGCAAATGAGATGTCATCTATATGATACCTATAATGTATTGTGTACAAACACAACGTCCTTTGAAAATAAAATTAAATATGTGATTTATCAATGAAAATAATAATAATAATATCAGAAGTTGATTTTCTCTATAGTTACTACTCTAAAAGTCTAAGAAATACATCACGACAAATAAAATTAAGAAACTGATTTCGATATCAGGCTACATTAAAACTCTGAACCTGTTCCCTTCTCAGAAAATTAAGATAGGGCCAAGTTACGATAGATCATTTAGGTTGCAGTGATAAAAACTAGTAGCTGGTATAACCAATATAAATAAGGTATATCATAATTTGAGATAAAAACAGCATTGCAAAATTTACAGAACTTTAACGTTTCGTATAGCTGAGAACAACAATATGCGAGAATGATTAGTAGTATGTTCCTCGTATTTTCATAGCGTGCTAAATGCTTTTAAGTTTCTATTGTTAAATCGCGAAATGAAGTAGGTGCCTACTAATTACATTGCACAAAGTTTAATTTTACGGTAAATTAGAAATTTTGATTAAAAATCATTATAACGAATAGGTAGTTATAGTAGTAAAATAGTCAATTTTCTGCTAGAATTTTATTATTGTTTTACATTTTTACAACAATACTCAATCGAAAATATTGACCATAAACGAGATTTATGCTTACGATATACTAGACTACACACTACACATCAAAACATTTAAGAAGCGATAACAAGGCAATTTAAAACCATATTTTCATGAAGAAATAACAAAAATTGTAAATAGTTTTTTTAACATGTCAATTAAAATATTAACATTTTGAAACTGTCACTACAACTGTAAAGTTATTGTTTTTTAAACGTCATTCATTTTTTTTTTTTGCACAGCATGCAAATAAGAGTTTTTTTTACTCAGTTTACAAAAAAATGTGTAAAATTATAGTGTTATTTATGAAAAACGATCAAATTAAAATTATTTATTTATTATTTATTGTGTTATGCATATTACTGTTATTTTTATTATTACCAGATGTGAATTTTTGAACTTTCACTAATTCATGAAGCAGTGTTATTACTTGATAGAAACTGCTCGAGATTTTTCTGGAAGCAAGTTTCCAGTATTATCAATAACTTTTCTTCTTATTTCGAGTACCTGGTAATATTTCACCGTCACTCTTACATGAATTCAGTTTTACTAGAGTGACCATTTATTTCTTATATAAAATCAGTACAAGACCTTTGTTCTGTATAGTATTATTGGGCAAATTTATTGCTATTGCTATTGCTACAATTAACAGTTCTTTTCAAAAATGTTTTCAAGTCAAGAAATTTAACTTAATATTTAAATTGTATAAAAATGCATAAATGCAAATCATTAAATATTTACAAAATATGGAAAATCAGTATATTCAGTACCGTATGTAAAAAATCAGTACAAAATGTATTTCAAATTGTTTATCAGTACAAAGGTCTGAAAATCAGTACTGTACTGACAAAATCAGTACGAATGGTCACTCTAAGTTTTACCACAGAACAACAATAGTTCTTACTTAGAATTGACATTTGTGTCTGTATGGTAGATATTTTTTATTTTTATTTGTGTCATAGAAACAATTGCAATGTGATTTTTAATATAAATACAAATCATGTCTACTGTCAAATAGTTTTAGTTAAGAAATTAATAATAAATATGTTACAAAAAATAGTGTATGATACATATTCATATATGTTATTTTTACACTTGTGCCTCTTTGCCTCTTACCTAAGCCACATGTGTAGAAAAGACCTACATTACGTACGTATAAATTAAAATTATCACACGATAACTATATTTATTTAAATTAATTAAATGATTTTTTAAAACTGAGTTATTGTTTATTCGTATTCTGATCTCATCTGATGTAGAATTTAATTTTGATCACCTTTGTACTCTTGTAGTTTTGCTCTAAATCTATCAGGAAAGAGAGTATCCACAATTTTTAGAAATTCCATGTTCTATGTTCCGCGTTTCGTTCGAAACGCTGTATAGGCAACCTAGCAATACATGTTACAGGTTACCATTATGCTTTCATACATTTTATTATAGCTTATAGCTACTTTGTTAAATTTATATTACAAAAAAATATTCCAGAAAAACACGTATTATTACATTTCCATTTATACAGGGTGTTTGGCGAAAGGCCGGCACCCAGAATATTTCGTTTATTATGAGAGATACAGAAAAATGTTACGAAACAAAGTTAAACTATTCTAAGGGACTCATAAAATGAACTTAAAAATAATTTTGCGTCACTTCCGGTTTTAGCGGAAGTGTGTACAACTTTGATTCTAGCATAGGGAATCGGTATTATTATATTTTTTTTCGGAATGTACATAAAATTAGCTTTACAATGATACCAAAATATCATAATTTTACTTCTACCAATTCAAAATGACGACAATTTATTTTAATAATAATTATGTATTTACAACTAGGTAACTAAGGAATAAAAAGAGAATAATAAGAATCAAAACAAAACAGAAACGCAGAGCAAATATGAGAAACAATATAAAAATTACAAATGCTCAATATGGCCGCCGTCATTATCTATACATTTTGTCATACGGAATAGTAACTCTGCCATAACATTTTTCACGCAAAAAAATTATAAAAAAAAAATTGAAATTGAAAAAGTATAACAAAACTAAGATAGATAAAATACTTTTTGACATATGGTTTGCTTTCAGGTAACAAAATTATTTTCATATAGCTTGCTATGATTTACTTTTTTAAGAATTTTTTTAGTAAATATTATAAAAATAAATTGTCGCCATTTTGAACTGGTTTAAGTAAAACAATGATATTTTGGTATCATTGTAAAGCTAATTTTATATAGATTCCGCAAAAAAATATAAAAATATCGATTCCCTATGCTAGAATTAAAGTTGGACCCATTTCCGCTAAAACCGGAAGTGACAATATTTGTACTAGGATCATTTTATGAGACCCTTTGTCTAGTTTATCTTTGCTCCTTGACATTTTCTTGTATTTTTCAAAATAAACGAAATATTTTGGGTGCCGGCCTTTCGCCAAACACCCTGTATATTGAATGTTTTAACTGCTTCACCGATTTTGATTTGTAATAATGTGAGTCTATAAGTCAATGCTCTATCATCAAAATAGTTCTCTCTTAAATTAATTATGCAATTATTTTTGTTGAAAACGGGCAGTGGTTAAAAAACATTATTCGCATACTTGTTCGCGAACTTTTGTAATTTATAATCATATACGTCTTTTTTAACCTATGAGAATATAATACAGGTTAAGAGAATACAAATATTCCTTTTTTAATTGTAAATCTAATATTGCATATTCCCAGTAAAATATTATTTTTTAAATAAAAGAGTAACATTGGGTTCAATGCCATGCAATGTCAATAAATTTTCGATTTTTATCTTTTGTATTATTCATCTAGCAATATCTAATTGTTCGGTTACGAACAAAAACCAAATTTTTAGCGAGATGTTTCCTCACTTCCACTTCCATTCGTTTTATATTTTCGAACTTTTTTTCCAAATGGGTCGTCTTTTGCAAAATTTTCTTAAAATGCTTATCACGAAAATTATTTTTTTTATTTATTACAAAATTATTTTCGCTCAAAAACTTGTAAATAAAGAGTTGTGGTTTTCATCTATTTACCACATATTTTTCACGAAATTTATTTTGACGTTGTCAATTTTATCAATCGTACCCAATTTATTAACAAGAAATCATGTTTTGTACAAAAATTAAAGCCAACTAAATTATTATTTCTATTAATCTTCTGAGGATGGTAGGACAAAACGAGCCAAATATCACCCATTTAATTCGTATGAAATAGCTATAAACAAACTATTCCAAAATAGCTGGTAAAATATTATGTGCATCTCAAAATCATGTTCAAATTTATTTAATGGACAGTTTTCCATAATATGCGAAATTGTTTCTATTTCGGCACCGTATTTACAAGCGGGACTTTCACGTAAATGCCAGAGATGAATCATATTATTACTTCATCCGTCATCATGATCCGTTTGAATACAATTCAATTTACATCAAATTTTTCCTGGTAGATCAAATCCCGGTACTTCTTTAGGACAAATTAATGAATTGTAATGATAATAATGAAAAAGTCAAATAAGGTAGTTTCGTATTTGGTTTTTAAAGACAGGAAATTGTAAGAGAAGAAAGTTTTCCCGATAGTCTCATTATGGGGGTACACGGTACTCGAATAACGCATCCCAATTAATAGCTGTTGTCCAGCACAATTTGGTTTTTTCCACAAACCTTCTGGTGTTCCCACTGAATTTACATTCGAATGACAGTGAGCATCCCCCGAGGCACCGAAATTCGTCCGTCAGTGGTCGCTGCTGCGTCCGTGTCTTCCTATTCAAATTCAAAGCTGCTCCCTCGAAACCGCTTAAAAAACCTGCGTGCTGTTCTTTTCGCTGCAGCTTTTGTAAATCGCACTGCGTGAGGTTAGATGCCAATTACGCACAGCAATGGACCCGAGGGAACATCCAATTCTTTCATTCAAACGCAAGCAATAGCATTAGAAGCACTCCTAAACAACTGCATGGGGACCATTATGTATTATTACTGTTATCATTGTATGACTAACAGTGTATTAGCTTGTCTGTCGCATGTCTAGTCAAATGATAACGTTGTTACAGAATATTATATTATAAAACAATAATTAGGAAATCGAGTAAAATAACAACGATTTGACTGTAAATTGTAAGTTTCCATCAGAGTGCTGATTATTAAAAATTATTAAAAAAAATATATATAAATAATTTTACAGAAATCTTTTTTCAAATGTAGATAAAACTTCCACACATACGTTCTAATCATATCAACCAACTGACTTAACGACTTAAGCAAGAAGTTTCTAGTTAAATAATAGTCAAAAAGATATAAAAAGAAAACTAAATATCATATGTAATTTTACATAGAACAGAAACGTTAGAGTAACCATTTTGATTTTATAATAATTAAATATAAAAACATTTTTTTCTACGACCACCATGAAAAGTTGATATTTATTCTCTCTTTTGTCATCGTAAAGTTAATGATTACTGAGGAACGAGCAAAAAAATACGACTCCGTAGCAACGAGCGGTAAAGTACTTAATTTGCTCGCTTAGATAAATACATATTTCGTATATTGCTCTTGATTTTGCAGGTAATAAATAAAGGAAGCATTTTGCGGCGTTTCGAATATATCTGGAGGAGTGCAAGAAAAATCACTATTTTCACTAATTTCGGAGATTTTTGAGCACATTTTTGATGTACCTATGTGTGAAAACTTCTCATAAAACAATGATTGTTGGCATCGGAATTATTTATTTACTCATATCGTCATTGTTGCAGCAACACAAAACAGGAAATTGGTTAAGATTGAATTGAACTTACTAAATAGGTATTATTATTTTTTTATTTCGTTAGTAAAGTCGTAGAAAAAATTATGTGTGCATCTCTAGCGTAAAGTACTTTATTGCTCTAAGCTCGATTGTAGCGCTCACTACGCTCGCGCTTTAATTTACGAGCACGAGCAATAAAGATTCAGTTTACGCTCTTGATACACAAAATAGTTATTTGTATTGACAATACGACGACCGATTTTAAACTCTGCCTAGCAACCGCGCCTAGTGCTGATTTTGCAAATGTTTGTTAACACCAGCAGAGGTTCGTCGTTGCTCTCCTACATATTTATCAAGGTATTATCATGACCAAATACTATTCGTGATTAGAGTTTATTTTACTTAAGGTCGTTTTTTTCCACCTCTGGTTAAAGTGTCCGTTACCTTAACATCGAAGTACTAATATGTACGTTATTTACTTTTTCGGTGCGATATTTTTCTATTAACCGCAGGTTAAGGAACCAGCACTTTAACCAGAGATGGAAAAACCGGTCCTTATAATTTTTGCATAAGATTACTCCTGTTTGTTGCTTTAAAAAATCATCAGTCGTGATAATGATGACAAAAATTGCCGGTAAAATACTAGTCACTAGTTGTATTGTATATGAAAGTTCAATGGTAAAGGGTTATCGGATGGAATTAATCTACTAGTGCAGTAATAAAAAAAAAAATAAAGTTCATAAACTCTTTTCTTTAATAAAAAATCCGGGCCCTTCTGTTTGCAATGCAGATCAACCAAATAACTACCAGGACATCATTGTAAAACGACTATTTGTGAATAAAGTATTATTTACTTTTGTTTTATTTCCTATTTAAAAACAACTAGAAAATAATATATTATGAAATAAGTTTAATTAACTTTAATTTTACTCACAAGTATTTTATTCGCAAATCGCAAGAGAAATTGAGCGAGTTTATTGATCTACAATTAACGAGTATTTAGAATTTATATTCAGAAACACATTTATTAGATTTTTTTGCAAATGTAATTGAGGTAGCAGAATATTGTTTTATAAACTGTTAAATTTAAATTGGTTAAACCAGTCATGCAAATTCATATTTATTTATTCATAGCAGCTACTCAAATTTTATAATTTCTTAGATAAACCGTAAGGTGTCAAAAAATTTATTTTATTGTAAACCAGTCATAATGATTTTAGTATTTTATTCAATGGAGTCAATAAAACGTGAATTTTATGTGGAGTGGAAGCAATGTATCACCAAATGAATCCTCACAGCATTATAAACTCCTACGCCATTATTCGGAATATAAACAAACACCTGGAATTTGTTAGAATAATTCCATAAACATGGCCATAACGACGCGCCCTCTCCTCGGGAGGTTATAATCCGGAGAGCAGCGCTTAGCGTGACACCAACAGGGCCCAACTGTCAGGAACTCGTTATAAACTTTCTTAAAATGTCTTCGACATCAAAACCCGTGCTTCATTTTCATAACAAAGCACCAAATATTTTCGAATATTAATTATGTCGATGTAAAAACTCGCCTTTACGACAGTGGCAAGATGTTGGATTATGGGCAGAGCATTTTGTACCCTGCTGATTCGGATGCGTATAATAGGAAAAATTGATATGACCAGTACATAATCCGTTAATTTAATTTTTTACACGTACTTTACTCAAATTGTAGAAAAAAGTTAGATTAAATTATTGAACTCAAATTAATAGGTATATAATTTAAGGAAAATTAAATTATTATCATTTTCCTCATGTATTCATATTCATCTAATACAGGTACAAATATTTGAACGTATAATTTTTTTTGCTAATCATTTTCTACTAGATGTTAAACACAATAAAAATCATAATTCTAGTTAACAAATCCATTGACACTTTCCTTATATAAATTATAATAATTACACACGCGTACCTATACATATATTTTTTTCAAAATTTTATAAGCTTATTTTCATTTATTTTAAGGAACCAAAGTAGGTTGATATAATACTTTATTTGGTCATTTTTTTTGATATAAAAATAGACAAAGTATTAAACAAAATATTATATCAAATTTTAAAAGTTAATTTTTTGTTTTGATTATGTAATAATAACTTTTTCTAATAAAATGGAGAGGAATATAATTTTTCGAAAATGTATGTTACTATTATGTTATAATTTTATTTTCTTTAAAACTCTCCAAATCTTTTTCTAATTTAGATACATAAATAATACATTTTATATCTGGTATAGCATACGATTGAACATAAAAAAAAATATTTTTTTTTGTGGCTAATTACAATGAATATGCAGTGTGTGCATTGAAATGCGGAACATATGATTTTAACATGGAATTTCAAAAAAAATGCTGATATTCTCTCTCCTGATACATTTAGAGCAATTCTATATCAGATAAGAACATAAATGATGCAACCGCATCTGAGAAATAAAAGAAAATATAAATTTTGAAATCCTTTGCTAAAGTGCTATGTTCTGCATTTCGTTACACACTATATATTATTATAAATATTTAAAGCTGATATCAATAATATCAATGTTAATGTCAGGATTGTATTGTAGTTTAGGCGTATACAGAAATATTGAAAAATTCTTAAAACAAAATATTTGAAGGGTAGCAATTAGTTTCGAGATTATGGAAATTTTATTGGAGAAACAATATAACATATACATTTTTTTGTCACACATAAACAAAAAAAAGTCAACAGGTAATAAAATAACTAAAAGGGTTAAAGTTTTTTCACAAAAATTTGCTCCTGGTTGTCCTAACTTTGGAGAGGGGGCGGTCAACTCCCTCCCATATTCCACTAAGGATAGCAACTACAATCAGGGTTTCGAAATGAACCGGTACCGAAAAATAAACCGAAATAAAACATTTTAATTTTAATGAATATCTGACATTTTAATGAACAACTAAACTGCAAATATTTAAAAACGCTACATCTAACCTGTGGTGGGACTCTGTGCTGTAGCTATTGCTTGTTATCGTCGCTAAAAAATATATGTAGCTGTCAAAATGTTGCTAACGATTGCTAATGTTCACTAACTTAGCAACAAAATATGAGATGTAATGATCATAAAACAGTAACATTGATATTGTATATTTGTGATATTAAGTTTATTTGTGATAATACGAATTATTAAATAGAAGATACGTTATAATAATAATGTATTCCAATATTATTTTTTTATTCATATTGACACTAACATTAATAATAAATTTCCAATCTAACATTTTCAGACAGCTGCAGTCCGAGAAGGAGAACGTATAATTTATCAATATCGGTTGTTTAGCGATGTAACTGGTTAAAATTTACAGGAAATATATAAATTTACCTAGAAATCCTTTATTTATAATCAAAATATATTTAAAATATCTAAAAATTGAAATTTAGTGTTCGGACTATTGTGCTTTCTGATTATTTATTATCATTAAGTATAAAGAAAAGATCTACAAAAACCAAACCTGAACAACAAAAAGAAATAGTATATTTAAAAAAAAAACAATATTTTCAATGTAGGGTCAATTCCTTTCATTCTTTAAGGCATACGTATTGGGTCATTTATTAGACACATTGTAAGAACTTTATTAAGTCTACATATCAACAAATCTTTCATCTGGCAGTTGAAACGGATCACTGGTGTCATGTAACTCTCATTTCACCTCTATTAGTTCGAAATTATCTACGTCGTCCTTCTTTAATTACAATAATCTCCTTAGAAGTAACATTGTCTAGTATTCTTTTCCTTTGTATGAAGAATCAAAATATGTAGAATCAATCAAATGGGATAATTTTGACAGATATGAAACAAATTTCCCTTTAATATATATCAAAGTTACAAAAAAAAATGAATTACAGAGTACAACTGTTGATAAATCTATTTGCTATCAATAGTTAGCTAAATATGTAGCAAACTTTGAGAGTCTGCAGGCTGAACCATTCAACACGAACCGATTTGATCCTTTTTATTCTGTGATTTTTAAATAAATGAAGATGTTTGCTGATTGAATATCGATAAAATAATAATACATGCGCTAATACAGCAATGAAATGCGTTTTGTTTAATTGAACGGTTCATTATGCTTTTATCTATACCTTTTTATTTAATGCATGTTTCGAATTTCTAAATCAATATTTTTATTTATAAATCAAATCGAGAACGCAAGCCGAACCGTTATTTTTTATAGTTCAAAACCGTGAATTTAATGTTTTAATTTACAAACACAAATTTATATCAGAATATTCTTCAGTTTTTGTATTTACTTAGGTAAGTTCAAATAATAATGTTTAATTTCAATTGTTAGGCTACAGTTTGTATGTAATCTGCATTAGATTAGTTGTAGATAAAAGTAAATATTTGAAAATGTTGTGCTCCAAATCATGACATCCCGAATCTGGTGTCCCCGAAACCACAAGCAGCATGTTGCGGAGCGCGGTCCCGAAAGCCACACGTATGAATATTTCATATGCGGAGTCCACACCTATTGTGCCCGTGACAGTGAAGAGGGTCCACATCGAATCCGATTCCCGTACTTAACTCGGCATGTAAACGTCACTCATGTCACACCAGGGCCGCATTCGCTTAATTTGTTTATTGTTACTGACTGCCTGACGCACCCCAGCTAAATTTAATACCAGGTAATTCCTCCCAAAGCAAAATGTACCTATTCGTAATTGGGGAAAACGGGAAAGGCACAAGTAGGTTACACGAGAAGAACGATCTTTGGTATATATCGAATTTACATTAGAAATAATGTTACAAAAAAGTACTATCACACATTTAAAATAGAAAAATGGGGACCGTGATCTGGTAAGTAAAATGAACGTCTGTTGTACCCGGAATCTGAATTCGACCCCCGTCGAATAAAATTATTATTTACCATATATTTCTCATATAAAACTATGGGAAATCTGATAAAGCACACTTCGTGAATAATTATTGAGTGATATACAAATTTATTTATTTGTAAACAAGTAAAGAAAAAAGAATCAGTTGAGATAACCAGAGAACTGACCGCCAATTTAAAAAATCTGATGTGCCAGCACATAACCTCTCGCCTGTCCTCTTTACAATTTCTATTACAATGGTCTTCTTTGTTTCATTTCATATTTCTTATCTGCTACATTTTTTTTCTTCGCAGATTTTGTCTTGGTGTTAATTTTTGCAATATCTATAAATTGTGTATGAGTATCCATGCGTTGACTGATGACACGGTACAATTAATTACTAAAATAATTAGTACTTGCAGTATTAGTACAATTCCATCTAGATTAATCGATATTTATTTTTATAATATTTTCACTGTCAATTATAATAATTGTCACTGTAAAATCTAAAACATTTATTTTCATAGGTAAGCACCGTAATTGTAACAAATTTATCAAATCATTAATTAATTATATTTGTAATAGATGAATTGGGGTAGGTAGAAACAAATTTAATTAAGTTCTTCATGAAAGCACTATTTCCGGTTGCCCGGTGAAAACCAAAATCTAATCAGATATAATCTAGGGTATCAGAATGTTATATCCAAAATTTCAACATTTTTTATTCACTAGTATTTGAGTAATCGTTACGACATCATCCATCCATCCATCCATCCATCCACACACACACACACACACACACACACACACACACACACACAAACAGACATCATCGTAAAAATATTAAAATCGTTTTTACGGACTTCAAAACGTGCTTACTTATTGAAAACTAAATATTATATTTTTAGCATGAATTCAATACTCTTTTACTGAGTGGCGAGAGATAAAAATCACTCAAGTTGTTATTTGCACGTTTCGCATTTTTTTTAACATAATAACAGTAACAGTAAAGCACAAAATAAAGAAGTCTTTGGTATTGCCTTTTGGTTTACTTTGTAAATGTCACCAAAATGTCAAAATTTATAATTTCAAATAAATTTTTGTACATATAGATGTAGAAATAATATTGTATTGAACATATTACCTACGTAAGAAAACTGGTTACTTAACTTTTGCTCTTACAAAACTCGCCTATGCCTCGTTGTGTAATTTTCACATGCGTTAAATAACCACCTTTGTTTCCTTACTTATTATGTAAGTAGCTAGTTCGTTAACTTTTTTTAGCAAACTAATTCTTTTTCTTTCTTCCAAAATTAATTATTTTTGAATACATAAAAATTTAAACAGTTATTAACTTATGAATTTGAATTTCTTTACTAAAGCTTAATGAGGTAATCGTGTGATCTGATTTGGTTTTAAAATGCTAATTGTAACAGTTTCGTGACTAAGTCAGGGGGTCTCTGTTTTTATTTGTGAGTTTATAATTAGGAAATCAGTAAAATTAAAAATCACCTGCTTCACATTTAGATTTGAGATAGCGATTAGTCAGACATTTACAAATGTCGCTTTCCGTTTGATATTTGCGTGTTATTACCCTTGTACAAAAATAATATTTAAACTGGGGTTTATTCACAAGTCATTCTTCTGAAGATATATTAGTTGTGAACACCGCAATTCATAATAAAATTTAATATTAATTAATATAATGATGCATTATCATGGCAACGTATTCCTAGATGGAACGGGGTCTAAATTACGTAAAATATGTATTTCGAGATAAATTTTACTTGTCTTTTAAGTGGTGTAAGTTATCTGTCTATAATTTCTGCAAGAGACCCACAGCTTATAACGGTTTCAGAATTACTGCGATACAGTGGTATTAGGTTAAAGATTGGCACAATTGAGATTTGAATACCAGATCTAACACTCCGCTCAATACCTAAACCATTGTTTTCTGAAAGAACAAAGTGAAATAAGAATATTAGTGAAAACGTGGCGGAAAAATATATTGATGTGTCTTTGTCACTGAACAGTGATAAACAAACTTTAGTTTAGATATATGTTTTCCAGTTTTCCTATAACCCTGCATACAGTATGTAATGTTTTGAGTAGGAATGACGATGGGTACCCGGGTACCCGGAACCTACCCGATAATAATGTACCCGGGTATCAAAAATAGTACCCGATTACCCGAAATGTACCCGTTACCCGTTTAATACCCGTTACCCGAAATCTACCCATTACCTAAAATCTGTTGTTGCCAGTCAGGGGCGGATCTATGTGAAAAGATAAGGTGTGCAAAACTTCAAATTGCCGCCCTCTGCTTACTGACAGTGAACTTGTCTGACCATAAAACTTTATTTTATTTTGTTAAATGAAAACAGTAACGTTGTTAATACCACTTTTTATTTACAAATTTTGTAACTAGTTTCAACCATTACGGTCATCATTAGACAATGTTGTCAATCATTGTCTGATGATGACCGTAATGGTTGAAACTAGTTACAAAATTTGTAAATAAAAAGTGATATTAACAAAGTTTCTGTTTTTATTTAACTACTTAACATGTATCACAAAGTAAAGGCTGAAATAATTAATTATTTTATTTTGTTTCCAATAAACTGGAAAAATATGTAAGTCCCATAAAACGGCAAAAACAAATACTGATAGATAATACGAATGAGTATGATGAACAAAGAAAGAAGAAAACATACATACTCAAAAATAAATAAAACTTTAAAAAAATACAATAACATAGAAGTAGGTAACTCAATTCACAGCCCATGTAAGTTGCCTACTATAAAGGTACTTTTCTTGCCTTTGCTTGAGCAAAGCGCTTTACTATAACGTTATGATTTATTTTTTCGGCAATTTCATGTTCTATGGAAAGTATAGAAAGCGCTACAAATTTTTTCTTGAGATAGTGTAGATAGATATTAAATAATTTTTACTAATTGAACAAAAATGGTGTTTTGATAACGTACTCTACCGACATCACAGATCTATGCCGATACAAACAACCCGCCTCTATTGCAATTGCCGCTTGCTGCATGTAATATAAAATTGTGGAAACAAGTCAATATGTGTGTGGTCCTACAACATACGTCAAACAATGGTAATAAAAAATAATTATGCTAGATATTATCTCATAAATGCATCAAAAAGTTTGTAAATAAGTGTAAACAAAGATGAATAATTAATTAAAATTTAAATTTTTAACAAATTGGTTTTCTAAAATGCCGCCCCTGAAAAATTTCAGGTGTGCTATTGCACACCCAGCACACCCCTAGATCCGCCCCTGTTGCCAGTTAAAGACTGATTTCAGCTGCCTGAAACTTTGTAAGATAACGAAGATCTATAGACTGAGTGCAGATACATCTTCCATGCTGATATTTACGAATAGAAATATGAGATATTCCTAAGTAATTAAATCAAATGTATTTCTTTAATTTTGTAATTTTATATTGCTGATATACTCGTATATTATAAAAAATAACAATGTTTTTTTTTTTAATTTCCATATCAGAAAAAAATATTTTTTTGTTCATTTAATAAATTTATTATATGTAAATAACAAAAATTTGTATTAAAAAGATGAACAAGAAAGAATAACGGATATTTTAAGGGTATCAGGTAATTATCGGGCATCAGGTTATTATCGGGTATCGGGTAATTATCGGGTAACGTGTAATTATCGAGTATCCGGTACTACCCGGGTATTCATATCGGGTACCCGGGTACCAAAATTTTCAGGTTTCGTCATTCCTAGTTTTGAGTTTATAAAGAGTAACTTTTCACGCACTAGTGCTTGAAAAGTATCCGTTTCTAGGAAACGTGTACACATTTATTAATGGTTTCATTTACTTTTGAAATTAATTTTTATTAATTCGGTTGTAGGAAAAATGTTGTACGCAACACGTTTGTAACATAATGTTTTTTATTTCGTGCTATTATTAGGCTTATATGAAATTGGTTTTCTGTACTCTTACAATAAAATCTGTTGATTTGCATCATCTAAGTAATGGGAATCTCAATTTACCACGTCTTCCTCAGATTAGCGTGGGGAAATTTTGGAAAAAAATCTCTTATTCCTAAAGCATTTATTAAAAAACTGTATTTACAATAAAAATATGTAATGTCATAAACATTCCTTTGTCTAATAATAATAAAAGAAAATTGTGGATTATTGAATGAAATTTAATTGAAAAAAAAAATTAGTGCATTTGATGTTGACAGGTTGGCAGCATTTGTTAATATTGAAAAAATTAAAATTTTTGCACAAAATAAAAACTAATTATTGATTTCATGTTGTATGTTATATTGTACAACAAACCTCTCTATTTCCCAGATTCATTTTATTGCAGCGTTCGCAAATCGCAAGTTCGCGCTACAAAATGCTCATACGGGAAAATGGTGTTCCCCCATTTGATAAGTAAATAACTATTACGCACTGCTGCATTTAAATTGTTTGTTAACATCTCGGTTACCATGGCGGTAATTAATAGTTTGTAACCCTCGAGCGGTAAAGTAGAAAAAAAGCCCGCTGGGCGGTAAAGAAAATGTCAAAAACACTTATTCAGATTTGTAATACCTTGTATTCGTTTTCATAACTATCCTTTGAATTATCAGGATATTAATCTATTAACGCTTTATTATCAGTAAAGAATTTTCAGAATGAAGCTCCAAGCTTGACATTTGCCATTTTTATTTATTTCCAACTTTCTTACGTTGTTTACACCACCAGGTTATCAGTGCAACGCATCTTCTTAATGTTTTGACTGGCATCTTTTAATTAAGAATTAAATTCCATTTGCTAGCACAACTACAGTGCGTAAAACATTGTATACGTATCTCAGCAAAATTCTCTCGGCCCTCTGTAAGTGAATAACTATTTTGTAACAAAAACAAGAACAATGCAGTGCCCTCTTCCGCAGGTTCTCAGAAATGTGGATGCGCAATTATCTTTTAAAATCAGGCAACTAATGAAATTGCTAAAGTCAAACGACATCACAGGACATCGCAACATAATTTAACCTCTTATACTTAACTTACATTCGCAAATGAAGTAATATTAAAATGAAATATTTTCATACTTATTAATTGTTATATATTTTTATATTTTACACTTATATTCGCAAATGAAATAATATTAAAATAAAATATTTTCATACATATCAATTGTTACATATTTTTATATTCTACTGCAAAATGGTAATATTTCGACAATCGTCTAGGGCGAATCTAAGCGTGCTTAGCAATAATTGAGCCACCGTAACCTGTAGTAATTATTATTCACTAAAAATAAAAACTATTATTTTTCACACAACTTCGGCTGAATTCGATTATAACGTTAACCACAACCTAGTTTATAACGATCTTTTGAAAATTAATATTTCTATGAATTTGTGAATAATAAAATTTTCTTCGGTTACAATATCAATGTAACTCGATCATAACGATAAATTTTTTGACATCATTGCAATTCTTTATTTATGAATAAGACGGTTTTCCACTTGTTAAAGTCATTTATGATTTTAAGATCTATTTTCGTGTTAATCTCTCTTTGAACATATGTGATCGTGTTTTTGAATATGCGAAATGGTTTTTATCCCTAGTTAGAAAATGATGTTTCGTTTTTGATTTTATAAAAAACTGCTGTTTTTTACTAAAGTCAAGTTAGACAGTAAATCTTAAATATAAAAATTAGATGTTTTTAGTTTTGTCCTTTCGTTTGTAGTATCAATTTATTCAGAAGAGTGAATATAATTATTTGGACAATGAAATTAATTACTTCCAAAATAGATGATTGATGGTGTGTGAAAAAAAATTATTTTTAGTTTTGTTTAAAATATAATGGAATTTCACCAAGGCAAAAATCTTTTTTGTTTCCTGTGGTGTAATTGTTTGCCTTGTCAATAATATATACTTCATGGAAAGAGTTAACAATTCTTTTTTGTCACATACACACATACGATCATCATTAAAATTATAAAATGCGAATTAATCAATTTTAATAAATTTTATTTAAATAAATTAGCAGGATTGTTAGTTTTGCTTAGTTTATTACTAATTTTGTGTTTTCAGTATTTATTTTGCTTTTTCCTGTTTTGGAGAGAATTTTGTGAATCAGAACAATAATTTCTGTTAATTTTAAACTCACTTTTAAATAATATTTACTTATTTCTATCGTATTAATACCCATGTACAAAAATATAATTTAAAGTGTGGTATTCACTTGTAATTGTTGGGAAGATATATGAGTTGCGAACACCACAAATCACAATAAAATTTATTCCCGTCCGAAATCCGCTCTAGACAAACATGGCATCGGTGGGCTCGGCGTTAATTCGATCATTCAGGCAGGGTCGGGTCGCCAGTGGCGGAGCTGGCGGTGGGACCGAGGGGGCTAATCAATTATTTACTCAAGCCGGGGTCAGGGGTCGTGGCATTCACACCGCAACGTTAAATATGCAGTGACAGTTAGCCCTGCGTGTTTGGTTTGCATGCGTGCGGTGGACGTTTTATTCTATTATTCCGACCGACCACCCCGGGAGAACCCGAAGATTCGGCGCTAATCATAAGAAACAGTTGAATGTTGATGAATGAGACCCGCACACTTGATTTAAAGCATCCCATTTATCAACACAGAACACTCAATTCTTTCCACTATTAATGGCTGCTATTTATTGGGTTAGTATATATAATCAAACATACTTACGTAAGAACAGCTAGTATTACAATAATTAATAAAAAATATGTAACTACTCTAACATAGTACTGGATGGGAAGTAGGTACCTACAAAAAAATTTTTATTATACATCAGTTACTTTCGATAACTTAGTTACAGTAATTAAGTTACCTCTATTTTACTACATTTGTAATTACATATGTACATATATACTAAACAATCTCATAGACAGTTTTTATTAATACGTTACAACTTTTTTAGAAACTAAATTATAACTACTTTAATTAAAAATAATTTAAATAGTTTTGAAGCAGTAGCTTAGCCAGAAATTTTAACTGGGATGAGGAGGGTGTCTTTCGAAAGTATAATAATAACATATACGTATAGATTTTCTATAAAATGTTGTCGAAAGCATGTTCATTCAGTATTATTAAGTTAACATACATACATATGATTTTGTCTATTTCAAAAAATTATATCATCATTTGTTTTATTCCCTGATGAGCAGTCTCTGCACTGATTTTTTTAATTTGAAATTTTCTTAAATTTTAACAAATAACACTCTGAAGAACACATAATTGAAATCGCAACGTTTATGCATATTTGTATTTTATTAAATTTACTGAATTCTCCAAGAACTTTTTTACCTCATTATTACTTCATGTAGTCGATCATTGAAACAATAAATAGTGTTACATAAAACACAGAATAGTTATATAAACCTATTCTGTGATAAAAGTATAAATAAAATAAACATAAATCTTTAAATGTGAAGAAACATCTAATCAAATAAATATTTAATAATGTACCAAATGAAATATTAAAATTATAATAACTAAAGCAAGAAATAGTTTTTTACCACTTTAGGTCTTTCTTTCGCCAAATTCGCTCCTAACGATTTCAATGTTCAAATTTATATTCACATGCTGCATATCAGTGTTGGCCTGATTTAAATCATTTGATTTGAATCAACTGTTTTTTGTAATAAAAATCATTGATTTTTATCGAAGATAAAAAACTATAATAATTAAAACAAAAAATTTTTGCTACAAAACAATTAATAATAACTGAAATGTATTCTATATACACATAATATATTAAAATTAAATGGTATTGTGTCATTTAAATTCTCTTATAACAGAAGGAAAATATAAGAATTTAAATATGTAACTAAATTAAAAATTCTTCGTTACTCTTCCTATTTTTATTCAGACGAATCATTTTGATTTTATTACAGATTTCGTTTATGAAATAAAATATTCATATTGCTTTTTAAAGCAATGAGAAAGTGCAATAATAATCAAATTTCTTTAAAAATGAAAAAAATCAAAAATTTCATTTTTTAAAAAAATCAATGATTTTTGATTTTTTTAAATAAATCATGATTTTCTCCAACCCTGCTGCAAATACTCACCATCTTTTATTACAATTCATCTTAAATAAAATTACAAAATAAATTAATATGTTTCAACCTGACCTGGAAAACTATATATTTTGAGTGATGCTATTTTGTCTTCTTGCCAGTATATTATTTAAGAGAGCTTCCCTAAATCAAAACAAAAGTTTCATTATATTTATACTGACGAACAGACGAACATATTCTTATACGAGTATAATGACCACTCATTTTACAAAATATTTACCATTAATAAGTATCAATAACCGACCAAATAAATAGAAGTGAATATTAATCAACTTCAAGAAGCATGTGTCTGATCTAAGAATGATGTTAGACAACACAACGGTTGTTTGATGATGATTATTTTGTAATTTATCTCAAGCTACTTGAGACGCTATTCAAAACTGGTTTTCATTCACTGTCTAATTATCTATTAATAATAGATAATTTATGAACGTGATATTAATTCAGGTGAACAAATTTTGGCAATTATTTTAAAGTGATTAAATCTTTTCTCATACATTGCACGTCGTTTTAAATGTTTAATTAAGATACTAACCGATTTCATTAACTTTCAACTGCAATTATTCAAATTTCAATAATTGCACTACTTTCACAAAACGCCATTTACAGATGAAGTGCGAGATAATGTTATTTCCTCGAGCAATAATTACAATTCACATTTGCAACTTTTGCTTTGAATTCTATTTAGCTTTACACAAGTTCATTCATTGTTCGTAGATGTCTCTGCGTGTACTAAAAATATGTGGTTGGATTACCAGTTATGTAATTTGAATATTCGTTTCAATTTCATAATATATACAGTATTATTATAGTACCTATATACATTATTATTTTACACTCGAAATAATTTAATTCTCAATTAATATCGGAATTTTTCACAATTTCTTGCTTTCTTATTTTTTAGATATAATTTTAATTATAATTCTTGATAAAAGTAAAATAACGTTAGCATATATGGGCTTTCAAACAAGTGGTCATAATTTCGACGCTATAACCAGTTTGTCGCTAAGCAGTATAATTATAATCTGATTTTATTGTAGATTATGATATTTCTTTAAATTAAAAAAATATTTTGTGCAACATGTTTTTTAAATTATATTATATCTTTTTTAAAAATCTGATTTAAATAAAAAAAAATCCGTTTAAATAAAAAAATCTGATTTTTTTACTTTTTTTTAAATCCGCATTTTTATGAAACCCTGGTTTTTATTATTGAGAAGCTGTAGATAGTGGTTAGTCTTTATATTTTATGGTTTACATACGAAAATTCGATTATGGTCACTTACCCCATTACGTTTTCTTTATGTTGGACACATTTTTTTTCCTTCATCTTGGTAGGAAGGTAAGCGGATTGTGTAAAAAATCGTGTAGTGAGTTTTAGGTTAATAAATATATTTCAAAGACCCTACATTTCGGTATAAACTTTATTAAAATAATATCTTTGGATTTAACCACTAGTTGTTAAACTGTAACAATTTTAAGTTTAAGTGAATAAGAATTTCTTTCTAACGACTGCCTTGAAATTGACCACTCAAACCAATTGATAATTTTAACCTTTTTGTTAAAGACTTGGGCTGACTATTTTTCATTTCTTTTTTAAATGAGCTCTATACGAAAGACGACAATCATTTGTAACCTTACCTCAACATTATTGGCTAGTCTTTAAATAAGTTGATTCAGACTTTAATTTTGTGAAACATGACCAAGGCCCTGTTGCATAAAGCGAGATTAAATAATCAAATGGTTAACTTTACGTTAAATTTTTGACAGCAGTATATTTTTAATACGTTACCATGGTGCAAACGTTAAGTTAACCATTTGATTAGTTAATCATTCGTTATGAAGCTTTATGCAACCGGGCTCAAGTGTTATTTCCAATAATATTTATCATTTGCTTGTTTGTTCTGTGGACAAATATAAACCCAAACCCAATATACTTTGTAATATATTTAGTTTAAAACAAAACAGTGAAATGAGTTGGTCTGATTTCCATGATCACTTATGCATTCCTGTTTCCTCCCATGTATAATGCATCATGTGTGCCTTGGGTGTGCGTCTGCAGGAATCTGGAGTCCTGCCGCACCGGAAGCCGCTGGCGCAGCGTGTGCGTGAGTCCGTCGCACTAAACCCAAACAGATTTGTGAGTCAATCAGGGCCTAATAGCCACGCGATGCACCGTGTCGAACAGCCACTCAGATAATGCGCCACAGGACTGGCCCAAGGAGGACCGGGGACATTTTTACAGCTATTAATTACTGTCTTGCAACCTCTAGGGGTATACATTGTCATGTAAATATTAGGTATTTTGTTATAAAATGTAATGATCTTTAGTGCTGTATATATTTATAAGGTGGTTCGTGGTACAGGAACAGTGAATTCATGTTATCACCTTGAGCAAAATCTGATAAAATGTTAATTACTTATATATATATATATATATTTTTTTATTTTTCAAAATTGGCGCATACTTTATTAAAGGGTACAACGGTGTCTTTATTGGGTATTATGCTTTAATTTGATCTGATAATCAATTTAAAATTTTCTCCACATCTGTTTGGAATTTAACGATATAAAATCACATATTTTTCACACAGTTACTACTAATTAATTAATATTTATTTTACGTACTTATAATAAGACAGGTACAGCCCTCTTGTAACTTTTAGGGCTCCCCTGTAACTTTTAGGGCCCCCCTGAGCGAAATAAAACATTCTACTTATCTACCTATCTATGTTATTAGGAAAAAAGGTAAGCAATTCTTATTTTTAAAATTTATGAAATTATTGAAAATTATGAAATTTTTCAATTGTATACATACATGTAGGTATTTGTACCAACAATCTTGGTGTACATTAGAAATTATTGGTGAAAATTTTTAGTAAATTCGTATCTATAAAATAAAACAAAAGAGTTCGAGCTTATAGAACTACAGCCAATTGAAAATGAGGAATGATACAAAATATGGTTTCTGAATTTATTTTAGATAACTTATTTGAAGTAAATACTGTTAGATATGTATGTTGAAAATTTCTTGAGCAACAGAATAAATTATTTATAATTATTATTATTTAGCGATTCATTATTATACAATTATTATTAATGTTTTTAATTAAATATAGGGAATACATAGTATTATTTAAATATTTATTTTATTTACAAATTTTTATATTGCACTGTATAGGGTAAGTGGGGGTGAGATGGACCACTTTTTGGAAACATAATTATTATTCTATTATATTGAACAATATTTGAAAAACAAAATTAATTTATAACAACTTATAATGAAGACTTACTTATAAGAATAAAGAAAAAATTAAATATTTTCTGTTATTCGCACTAAGTATATAATAATATAGTTGAGACAGACCAAGGCTGTGAGGAGATAAATTAGTTAACAAATTGTTGGGATTTGTCATACGTGATACACTCTTCGTGTAAACAGCTACCACAAATTGTACATTTTATCCGATCATCCTTCTTTTTTTATTTAGCATCCCGTATATTCGTTTTCATAATCTTAACAACGGTTGTTCATAACTCATGAAATAACAACTAGATCGTCGACCTTTCTATGTGCGATTGATTTTTTTTCTGTTTACCAGTTGCATAGGTGATCCATCTGTCCTCTGAGCAGAGGTTAAATGGACCACTCAATTATTTGACTGTATAAATATAGAGCTATATTTTTAGGTTACGTTAAGTCTTATGTACATGTTTATAAAGTATGTACATAAATAATTAGTTTAAACCTATCAATGAGTAAGTTACTAATTGTGTATATAAAATACATACATATATTCTTTGGTAATTTTTTAAGTAAATCTTGGATTATTCAGTGTTGACTGCACGGTATGAGAAATATCACTCTAATGTACTTTTCAAACCAAAAGTTTATTTATGCTACCGGTCCGTCTCTCCCCCCTCTTACCCTAATAGGAAATATGCATATCGTTTCGGTTTTATTTTTCGTCATTATTACCAGTATATGTCTGCTCTCCTGGCAGCACAAAATACTATTTTAAAACGACAAATTTAACAATGTGCCTAGGACATAATACACAAATATATAAATGAATCCTTTTCTATTTGTAATACCTCCCAATCGATTAGATTACCATAAAAATCCAATCAAAAATCATTTACCCTGCACACAAGTGTGTGTACATCATAAAAAGTGACTGGGCAGAAAACATATCTCCTGCGATCCATCATCATTATCTGCTGAGCGATAAATCCGGGCCTGGCGGGCCCTCCCCGCACATTAGCCCGGGGCCGCGCGGCGCTGCGCCCTCCTGTCACTGTGGGGCGAAGCGACAGCGACAGCTTATTACACGCTGCAACATCCGACGACAATGGGAAACGGCTAATCCCGCCAAGACAATGCACTGATTGTTATGACGTCCTCCCCTCTAGATACACCATGCCAGATAGGTTAAATACTTTAAACTGTTACTAATCGACCCCTCTACCAATTATGCTACGCTTGCTGCTACTTTGCATTTGTCAAATAAAAATGTCACATTTTTAAGAAATAAAGGATTTAGTATATCACTTCCTAATTACATTTATTTTTTGATAAAGTAAATTTCGGGACAGCTGTGGCTTAATTGGTTAGTATGCTCCTACTTGAAATCAGTAGTTTAGACTTTAAGGGCAATATTCCTCAACCGCTGGCCAATGGACCAATACCGGTCCGCGAACGAATTTCTTACATTCGGAGAAATATATGTACTGATATTATACATACAATCAATGTTCCCTCTAACTTTCGCTGATGACTGCATGATACAAAAGTATATGGGAGCAAAAAATGTTCCAAACATATGTAAAAGTGTGCAATAGTTTGTAATAAATACTCTTGAAAATTACATTTTAAAGCATTTTAATAACACACAAACAAGAATAGTTATTTACATAAGAATCAGGGAAAAGGTATATTACTGCCAAGAAGCCATATTGAAATTCGAGGCACTATGTAAAAAGTATTTTATGGCTCCGAATCAAGTAGACATTTTTTTGACGTAGGTATATCATGTATTTCATTTTTTCTGAAATCTTTGATTATAATAAAACATAATTTTAAATTTAATAATTAAATCAAATTTTCCAATAGTATCTGCCCTTCTCTCGAACTCCTCTCTCTTAACATAGAGCAAACCAAGGAACCACTCGATGACGTTGTTGATGTAAAGAAAATATATTTCGTTTGACGTTTAATAGACAAAGGCCGATTTTAAAAAATCGTTTGAACCTTTAAATTTTACTTTTTTGTGAAATTTAGATTTTTGCCATTTTTAGACACTGTTCTTTTATAAAATGAAATAAAAACAATAATGAACAAGCCCATTGTGCGCAGAATAAAAAAAACAGCTGCGCAACTTTCGAAAAATTAGTGCGCAACTTATAGAGAGAACTTTGCATATACATAGATTATAAACAGCAGAGCCGGATTAACCCAAGGACATTATGGATAGTTTTCCAGGGCCTCGAGACGTTAAGGGTTCTCCAAAAAAAGAATGAAAATTACGTTTTGAAATATAAATTTAGTTCAAATTGCTGACGATCGAAGACAGTGCATTGGCCATCGTCACTCACTAGCACATACTAACTTGTAATGAACTAAATTAGGGGGAGGAAACCCCAACATCATTACTGCACAGGACACCAAAACCCATTAATTCGGCTCTGATTTATAAATAATAACAAAAAAGTGGGCTATGGTCACCAAATAATCGACCGACATTAAAGAATGTCTACTTTATGAGTTATATACGATGAAAATGTCGCCAAACACTAAAATAAATTACATACTTTTAAATAGAAATTGATACTTGTATATGTTACAACTTTTCTTTTTGCAAAACGAAAAAACAAAAATTAATTACCTTGTACTACTAAACTTAAATATGACATTCAATTAAAATCCGTTTACAGTTGAGACGAATTTTATTTAAACAACACAAATCTAAACATGAAATTTCAAATTCAAACTCGTTCAACCGAATTTGGTTTTCACTAGGGTTTCACGAAATTCTTGGTCTTGTCTTGTTCTTGTCTTGTGTCTTGCTTAAAAACAAGACAAGACAAGACAAGACTCAACATTGAACAAGCAAGACAAGACAAGAAATAAGTTCAGCAAGAACAAGAATTCTTGCCACATTTTGCAAGAAATCTTGCTCTTAAATTTTTTAATGTACTTTATTGTTCGCGTTGCTTTATTTATTTATACGAACGCTGGGATACTTTTTGTAACGAACTAAATTATTAATACTCATAAATTCGTAAATATAAGAGAGTGTTTGAGGTTATGATTTATGTTTATAGGGAATGACAACAGATGGCAATAGCGTACGTTTGTTGATAGGTGGTGAAAACAGATGGGACTTGCATAATTATAAAAAATTTAATTAAAAAAAAGTAAGTACAATGACACGGGATAATAAATAAAAATATGACTATTTTCTATTACATTTTTAACTTCCTTTATTGCACTGCATAAATTTATATAAATATTATTGATTAACATGAAAAATGTGTTATATACATTGATTTACAGAAAGTAATATTTTCAAGCATAATTATAAAAATATCGGCATATATACGGTTTGCACATGATCACTAAATAATGTTTAATTTACCTATACTGTTACTACAGTTCCCTCAACTAGCAAGACAGCAAGACAAGACAAGAAATTGTAAGACAAGACAAGAAATAAGGTAGCAAGAAATCCACAAGACAAGAATGTTTTTTATTTCTTGCTTCGTAATGCAAGACAAGACAAGACGCTGCGCAAAATAGCAAGATTCTTGTCTTGGTGAAACCCTAGTTTTCACGTTCACGTACACACATATTTAGACGGACTCACGGACGTACAGATGAACGCGCAAAATAGTCAAAATTGGTATAAATATAAAAGCTCTATTATTATTTGCGGCGGTCATAGAAAAAAGTTTTTTAAAATTATATATAAAATTCATAATTTATTTCATTCAAGAAGAATAACGTGGAAAATAGTTTTAATAACTGCAATAAATTTGTGATTAAGACAAATAATATTTACAACAAAAAAAAGATTTATTACAGAGTTTGTGGTGTATTATTTGATAGCTCAATAACTTTATGTAAAGCAGCAAACATTACGAATGAAATAACAATCGTGTTAAACATTTCTTGCTGTCTATAATAAACACCAGCATTTGGGCATTTTTCGTAGCGCGTTTATAGAGAGCATTTAAATGTATATTGGCATTAGTTTAAGTGCGGTACTCGTATAATGGTTATTGTGCAGATTTCCATGATCTATTCTTGTGCAGAAGAGTTTGATGGGTGTAACAGCGGCTGGTAGCGATGTCGCGCTCGTGACCGGCGCGAATGCGCGGACCACCGCACAGAGCGACGCCGCTTCGTGGAAGCCTTCGCCACGGTGACGCCCCGGCCCCCGGGTGATTAGCCGAGCTTGTTGCAGATTGTAACTACTCAAAACGCACTTCCAAAACTATATCTTCTTGCAGATATTTTGGTGGGTGTTAACACACAAAAGGGAAATTGCTGTTTTTAAATTAGTGTTTCACAAGACAAGATTTCTCGTCTTGTTTTGTTATTTCTTGTCTTGTCTTGAAAAACAATACAATAAATTTAAGTATATCTTATCTTTCATTACTCTTGTCTTTAAAAATCTTTTCGTGATCGTCATTTTCTTGCTTATTTCTTGTCTTGCAAGTTATAACGTAGTCAGGGATTCCTTTTTTGCAAATAAACACTTTTATAATAAAATCGCGATTTTAAGGCCCACTTTTATATCATAATCTTATGTAAAATTGAAAGTTAAAATCACGATATTATTATAAAAGTGAGCTAGTTCGCTTTTATAATAAAATCGCGATTTTAACGTTCGTTTATACAAAAGATTTTGATGTAAAAGTGAACGTTAAAATCGCGATTTTATTATAAAAGTGAGCTCGTAATACGGGCCATAATTTCTTTGTATCACATTTAATTTCTTTTGTTTACATAATATCAATGTCAATTATCAAATATATGTCATATAATACAATTACTATACTTTAAGTATTTTTTTAGCACAACTGCGACTCTGTGCAAGCAGAAAAGCTTTTTTCCAAAGCTTCCTGGTTATAAAAACTCTTACTTATACAATTTCGAAGAATAATTATATTATTGAGCCAATAATTATTAATATTCCATATTTTTAAAAATGACAATTAAATACCTAGGCATATTGACAATTTTTATGTCTTCATTTTTTCAATACTTACATATTTTTGTACTTTTCGTTAAGTAACAGCTTACTACATTTAAAAAATATGAATTCCTTTATTTTCCTAATCACTAACATATATTTATATAGATAGATTCTTATAATAAATATAGATTTGAAATTAACAAAAAAAAAACAGCAAGACCAAGTATATTCTTTAAATAACAGATTTATAGCATTACACTTTATCAAAATCCAAATTTTAGACCAAGGAATATTCGCTTGACAGAATTGCTAAATTGGAATTCATCAAATATGCATTGGCGAAGCGTGATATTTTAAATAAGGGAATCACAACGAAGTAGAACTGTACAACTTTTAAAAATATATCCGACAGTTTACTTGAATACCGATAATAGGTATTTACAATATGTTAATATTATTTTTTTACTGTTTCTCCAATAAAACATAAGAATAAAATTAATAAATCTAGAATGATCAACATCAATAGTAATTAAAAATATTAATATAATAAATCTAAAACAGAACAATGAAGTTTTTAAATTGATTCAATATTAGAAACACAAAAAAATTTTAAATGAAATAATATTGGAGAAATAGGTAATAAAGGTGAAATTTTAAAATAGAATGAAATACCTTGTTTCGCTTACTATATTATATTGTAGTAGTAATAAACAGTGGCGTAGCTACAGGGGGCAGCGGGGCAATTGCCCCCTCGCTAGCTTTCGACAGCGACATTGTACCTTTTTTTGTTAAAAATATCACAAATTTAAATAATTATAGTTGCCAACCACAAAACTCCGGCACATTGGCTTATTCCAAGTTCTATCGCACGGTTTCAATAATCTGTGTCTAAACCGTGTGTGGACTATACGACGTTAACACCAGCAGCGGCAAAATAATTCCCTAATTACACCTCAAAGGAATAAGAAATAAATAAAAAATTTAAGTTATCTTATACTGAATAATGTTGAATAGTTCATTTGATATTTTATTTCGATTTGAGATTGTTCATTGAAGGGAAACTTAAAATTTAAATAATATTTACTTGCAACCGGTCATAACTGTCATTTTTCTGTGCGTTATAAAACATAATAAACTAATAAAGAAATGATTTTGTGTCGACATAAAAACATGTACTGGAAGGACAGAATTAAAACCATTTTAAAAATTATTCTATAATTTAAAGTACACTAGCTCAGCATTTAAAACTCAAAAACTAGGTATGCCAAATCAGTTCTGGATACTATACACATATAATATAAAAGTCTAATATTAATTAAAAAAATACTAAACGAAAGAAAACACGTAATTATTCGCAACAGAACACTCAAATACAACTACATACATTGCATTAGGAATAACAGACAATTGGAGAACTAATGGCCTATTTGTTACGGGACAAACGAATTTCGACCTTGTAGTGGGGGCTGCTCATTTCAATACTCTCTTGTAATACAGATACTATCTGAGAAGTGAAGAAAAGGCTTACTAATATAAAAAATATGAGTTAATAGAGCATTGCAATGCTTAATCCATATTTTCAATTCGCAATACAATTTATAAAATGTATGTCATTAGAGCATTAGACGAGAATGGTTTTTAAAAATGTTTTAATTTAAAGAGAATTGGTATAAAAAATAGCAGTACTTTAGTTGCTTAAATATTTTTATGGATAAAATTATAAATATACTAACACAAATTTTAAACATTTATTTTTATATGAATGTTGTTACACAATGAAGTGTATATTGTTGTTCGAAAATTATTTTATTACGTAAATTATTGTCCGTTACCAAGCAATTTAATTCAGTTTTAATTTTTCACTCAAAGAGCTTATGACTTAGTCTGAAAATGGTCAGAACAATTTTCGGAATTCTAATTTCCAACATCCATTTTATTGTTGAGTACACCAGTAGAACTAGAGTATATTGTACAGCAACAAAAATAAGAGTGAAATCTCTGAAAGATGACGATTACTTCGCCTTTTCATGAGTTCTAAACTCATCTAGTGTCTGATGACTGCCGTGGGTGATTGATATCCAAATTCAGTCCCATGGCAAACTAACCACCGGGTGAAGTATATATAACTAACCCCAAGAGTCGGAGTTCGGAATTGGTGCATTGGTTTTTACACCTATTGTCAAATATTCAAAAATTTGGGTGAAGTGCAAAGTAGAACCTCAGCTTGTGTGGATAAATGGAGAAGAAATATGTAGTCTTATTGGTCTCCCTTGTTGGTTTTCAGTTCCGTAGAAGAGCAACAGGGAAGACCAGCAAGATGGTGTATTTCTTGGACATTAATTCGTAGAAGTCGGTGAAATGCTTTGCTGTTTGTCAATCGTTTATGATTAAGATAGATAGATTGATAGTCACAATTCCGGGTTGAGTCTTTTGGAGTTAGTCACATATACTTCACCCGGTGGGTAGTTTTTTTGGGTTTATACAATGGTATAGTTTTCTATATAATAATAAAGAATATATGTAATATAATCATTTATTAAACCCGTTCACGTAAGCAAAGCAAACATGTCTGACGTCGAGAGTCGAGCATAGAATAATAGAAAATGAAAATTTGCGTGACGCATGCTCAATGATTGTCGGTTGCGTTTAGTAACAATGGGGTCATTTCACATTTTCTGTTTTATTTTTTTCCTGAAAGTCTACCGTCTACAATATATGTAAATAATATTTTCATGTCATTTAGGTACATTGTTTTGTAGATATAATTTTTTGAAATTAGACTTCCATTTCATATCTCAACAGGACGCCATTTGCCAATACATCACGAATCAGAATGATCAGCTCACTCTTGCGGACGAAATGTAAACTTCGTTGACCAGAAAAAATTAAAAATGTTATTTCATATGTATAAAAATAAAGTAAATTTATCAAAATAGTGAAAAAGTAGTAGATTTGGGGGAATTGAAAAAGAAGTACTTTCGTACTGCAGTATCTCAAAAAGTGCTAGATCTAGAACTAAGGTATTAATTCTGGCAATACTGGAATAAGGTGACGTTTATGAAACAATAGGTACTTATTGTACCATTCTGTTGAAATTTTCTTATATGGAACATAATATCATTAAACATTTACAATAATTTTTTGCAGTAAAACTAGCATGTATTACGATATAACGTTATGACAGTGCGTAGGTTCTTAATGTAGGAGTAAAAGTGAGAATTACGTTAAAATTACAGGAATTTTTTCCCATTCCTTCATATCAAATGTGTCTTCTTACGTGGGTCATTAAAGAATAATAATAATAATATTAATAATAAAATTAATAATAAAACTCACCCCAGCGCGTACACAAGCGGCCGCCGCCCAAAGCGCTTTGTTCTCAGGTTTTACCGCTGATTATTCGCTGCTACTCGCTAACTAGCTTTTTGGAGACGACTTTTTCATGCCTTAAATGCCTACGTATAAACACTGCTTATATTTACTGCCATTTACATGCCAATGCCTACTTTATTTGACACATAATTACAGAACACGGTCAAATTAAAAACTTGGTTTGAAACACTGAAATATTCTACCTCTTACTTATCGTGTAACCGTGTAACGTATAACGTTTAAACTGCTATCACAGAATAGTTACATAATATACCTATAAATATATATACCGCTGGAGTGCTATCTCTCCCGTGAGAGGAAAGTGTCACCAACATAACAATCTCTGTCCTTGTCACTCAGTATGTAGTCACACAAAAGCGCATGCGCAAAGTAACCGTGCCTGTTTAAAATATTTGAAATGTATTGAAATATGAATATGTATATTATTTTGAATTATTTAACAGAGTTAAATTAGAATTGTTTTTATTTTTATCTTCAGAAAAATGAGTACCACAAAGTTAGAAAATTACATTTCTTAATTTACTATAGCAGGTAAGATTAACATTATGTTTTTTTTCAAAAAAGATTAGATTAACCTTTACTACAGGATTACAGCAATATAATTAAAAATTGAACACTTTCTAAAATTAAAAATAAAAATACAAAAGGATTTGAAAATCTGAATTTGAACAACTGCGAAATATTAATAAAACTGTAGTACATTATTAACGGATCAAAATTTCAATACATACAAAGGGAAAGAAAGAGTTAGAAATTTGCAAATAATATTTATTTAAAAATACATCCGTAATACTGAAAAACAAAACAACAAAAATTCTTTACAAACAAACAAACAACAAAATCAGGTGATAAAAAAGAAGTATATTCTGCTTTATTTACAACTTACAAACTGTACAACAATCATACACATATATTTTCCAAAATAAACTTTACTACAAATTAAATTACACATACTGAACTTATTACTTACATATATACGAACAATAAAAAAAATAATTTTTAAACTATTGATTTTTAAATATTACTAACCTATTGTATTTGTTCATTATACATATAATCGTCTTTTTGCGATATTATTTTCGTCTCGTGGTGCACTCTTATTTTTATATAACTACTTATAATTGTTTTGATTATTTGTGAGACATGATTGTCAATAACATGTTGATCTTTAATGTGTTCTATAATTTCTGTTTCTTCAGCATGTTAAAATAAAACTAACTAATAGATGTAGAACATTTCTCTGTAAATTTTTTAGCAAGTTCCACTACCAATTTACTTAAAAATGATTATAAAAATTATACTTACTTATGTAAAGTTACTGGAGCTTCTGCACCACACAAACAACATTTTTTACCACTTTTACCAGATTTCATTTTTATTTGAATACTCTGAATACTTGAAAACTCATTGACAGTTCATAGATATATTCATATTCAAAATTCGAAGAAGCAATTCTTGACCAATAGAATCACAGATAATCGGCGCATACTCAAAGCACACAAACTTGACAACGGTGCAAACATATATATGTCTGCACTGTGATGTTTGGACCATCTCTCTGTCCTTTCCAGCGGTATATATATTTATAGGTATATTAGTTACATACAGAAGCGACACTCCGTGTCGGTACCTTTCATGTTACCCCTTTGAATTCTATGACCTTGAAGCATTGTGTAGACCTTTAAATTTGTGCTCTTCCCCTATCTCTCTCTAAGATGTGAGGAAACTTTCCGATTTTAAACAATGAGCCATCTAATTTTCGTTTCTCTGTTTTACTGTCGCTTCTGTATAAACCTATTCTGTGCTACTATGATATATTTATTTATTTTATTCTGTTTAAGAAATGAGGAAGTAAGCGACCTTAGAATTCCTTGTGTTCAAAACATTAACATTCAATTTTATTATTTATTTAGACGTTTCCAAAATAAAACTATTGTCCATGATCGGCTCTATAACATTAATCTTTTCAGTTTAAAATATATAAAGTATATACAATACCATCACTCAGCGTGATTAAGCGTTGATTAATATATTACAAAGTGGAAGTACAATTAATTTATATATAATTGTTTTACATTGCTATGAAAGTTACGAAAGTCAGGTCGCATCATAAACTGAATCACATCTACTCTACATGGGAATCAATTGATGTTGTTAATTAATTAATTTTATAATACGTCTAAATAAATAATAAGTAAGGTCGTTCACTAGCTCATTTCTTAAAGAAATTTAGGATCCAAATTTAAAATAAATTCTTTTATTTTAGTTATTCAATAGGCTATAATGTCCTATTTACAGAATAACAATAAAGTAACAAAAAGTAAATTAATTAAAAAATATTTAGAAATATTATCAATCGTCAACCCTAATAAGAATAATTTTACTAGATATCAAGATTAACCTCAACATCAACAACCTCAACTGTCATTCGACTTGCGATGACAACCGAACGCTTCCGATCATCGGTTTTTAAACATCATCGGCACTTTCCACATTATGATGTTTGAAATGATCATTATCTAAATGATCATATGACACATGGCAACTAAATTAATGCCGGGGACACACGGTATAAATACTGATCATTAAGTAAATTCTCAATTGAAGTTAATGTAAATTAGAAAAATATGCAGACACACGGACATTACTTGAAATTTCTTGCACATGCGCAAATGCAATATACCCTAGACAAAAAAGAATATAGAGAGTCATTAACTGTTAATGATCTTTAACTTTAGTCGTGTGTACGGGGTTTTACAGAAACAACAGAAGCGTGGAAGTGAACAGATGAAAACATGGAAGAAGTGAAAGAATTAAGACTATTAAGATATACACATTCCAGAGAAACAATCAACCCATAAAACATTTGTAATAAAAAAAACTACAAATTGAAAAATGGGTACACTCAAGAAAATTATATTACGAAAGAAATGTGTATTCTATGAAGTGATGACAGAAAGTATAGGCTGTGGAATGGAAGATGAATCTGTAAAGCATCTAAGGATATTGTGCAGGGAAGTTCAGAGAAAAACAAAAGAAGAAGAGTTTCTCTTAGATTTAGACGATTTGGGGTCGAGAGAAGATTTAATGAAATATAGTATTATGAATAGGAAGGTTAATATATTATAAAGTATGACTGTGTATTACTTTGTACCTACCATTAAAATTAAACTGTAAACGCATATATAGATTCGATTGACAAGAATAAATAAATAAATAATATTATAATATTTGATATATTTTTGATTAATGATGTATGTATATTTGAACAGTATACTTTTTCTAATTTATTATTGTAATTGTAAATGTAACTTCAACATTACGTCGTGTTGAAATTGTAAATCAAAATTTATTTTATATATTACTTCATGAACTTCAAAACATTTGCTGAAAATGGATCTGTTTAAGACCTAAAATATTCATCTAAATTAAATAAAAGATACACAAATAAATGGAACTATAACGCTCAAATATTTGAATCTTAGACCGTCTCCACAATTTCTCAAATTACTAACTTACAAAAGTTCTAGATAAGAAATTTTAGGCAATTGTTTATTTGCTGTATCCATACATAATATAGATGTACAGATTTTTTAAAATTAAACTTACATCCCACATTAAACAAGTAAATGATAATAATAAATCGGAGTTTTGAGAATTTATTTCTTATCATCAGAATAATTTGGAATACTCAGCATGTAAACTTTACCAAAGTTCAAAGTAATCTAAACATCGTATGTTCAAATATGCAGTAGAAGCTTTTTTGCACAATAAAAATTTCATTTTATTATCTAAACTATTACAACTCATGCATTTTGTAAACGTGTAATTTTATAATTTAAATACTAAAATAAGTTACTTGTAAAATCAGTTGCTGATAGCCTGTAACTAAATTGAGCAAAGTGTAGAAAATTTTATAATTTATAATGTACAATAACTCACTGGAACTAGCTATAAGTTTCATATTTTAAAATCTAATGGGTCATTAACTACCATTATTTCATATTAGTGACAGTTATACTAGTATAAAGATTCTTACAACAAAAAGTAATTACAAATACAAAGGTAACGAATTTTTAATAACGGTTTTCTTTTTATTATCGATTAATTAAATTGCTTTTAGTTTTCTCTTACATGGAGAGTATTTAAATTTTCGGTAAGTATATGTATAAAAACTCAACTTTTGGAAATAATTAAATGCTACGCAGATTGAAAGACAATTTAGGATTGTATAACAAGTAACAAAATTCCTTTTCATGTTGTATTGTGGTTTGGACAACGTGTGTTCAGAATCGAATGGAAACCATTCTATACGTATCGCTTAAAATTATGATTGTCTTTATGAAGTGACATCTGGTAGACGGTCTTTTCAGGTAAAATATTTCAATATGTATAAAAATCTGCGGAAAACAAATTTGTGTATTTAGTATGAGACAAAATTATAATAATTATGGATACACATATTTATATTATCTATTTAGAAATTTTTTACATTCCTGTTGCCTCAAAACTAAAATTTTAGATTTTATATCACAATGATGAATTTCCATAAATGTGTTCTTTTTTTATTTATGCAAGAAATTGTCTAATAGTATATATATCTGTTCTATTTGTTGGCCGGATAGTTAAATACCTTTCCAAGTTTCCTCATTATCCTTTTATTTTGTGAAAAGAGAATTTAGAAGATGACACATAGCGGATGATCCAATCCTTGGAACAAGATAATTGACAATCACAAAAGTTAATACATTTATGTTAGTTTAGACTTTAGATTAGAGAATTTGAAAAATTTTTTGATATTAAATTTAAGAAGAGCCTCGTGTACCGCAAGTTTACTATACTAATAATGCAGTGTGTGTAATGATTGTATTGTGGTTAGACGTAATAATGTATTAACATAAAACTTTAAACCTGTTGTCAAGAAAAAAATTATCAATCATTGACAGTGACTATGGGACAGATCTGGACAATCTTATTCCTTTGACTTTGAAATCATTACATTAGATTTTAGATCAACAATACTTAGATTTACTATAGGTAGGTATATAATGAGGTCTTGCGAGAAAAATTAAGTGAACCTTTTTTTTGTTTAAATCGAACCTACAATGTCTAATTTGTTGCTCTATATGGTGTAATTCTTTTTTATTTACATTTTATTATACCTATAATACCGTTTTAAAGTATCATACTAAAAAAAGTCGCAAAAATTGTGACGTATATAGGTTCTTGTGTGAAGTTATCCAAGTGTGGATGACAGATCCCAAATATTGTGATTTGGCGTGTTTGAAAGGTGATAAAGTGGACAGTTTGTGATAAGCGTTGTAAGGCTTTTTTTGTGTGCCACTATATTTGCAAAAGATTATTCAATTTGTCAGTTTACAAATTAAAACATTATATTTGACGTTTGAAACCAAGAGAAGTTGGGTACGAACCGAGATACGTCACACAAGGGGTGAAGTAGGGTAACTCAGCTGCGTTTTGAAGGACATAATTTTTAATAGCAGTTTTTTCATTATTAAAAATCAATTTGGAAGAAAAATAAAAATACGGGACTAATAATTTTCATTATTCCTTTAATTAAAGCTAAAAATAAAAAATCAAACAAGACCTCATTCATTATCCCTATCGAGCAGAGAGCAGATAATAGTAATTATTATGGTGATGTTTATATATACGTTTCAATCTTTCTTGGTAGGTAATTATTTTTAGATTTTTAGTTAAGGTACTTTAATTGTTGATCTAATGTTCACGATTCAGAAAAGAGTTGAATTTGACAACAAATGTAAAGTGAATCTGCATAGGTATGGTCTTATGCTCTCACACTAGCTATAAAAATACTTCACAGAATATAATTACTTATTTATTTAATTTATGTAGAATAACATACTTAATCCTGTTTTGAATTTACCAATTAAATGATGAAATATATTTGTATTTTACATAAACAGCATCTGGCATTTAATTAGGTTAAACATAAATGAATAACAACAATAAAATAATGTTTTTCCCGTATTCTACTAATATATTTCCTTAAATGGTTTAATAAATGTCATTAATTAAAGTAATAATATCGTCTTATGTAGAACAAATTATACATATGCTACCTTAAATGTTAATATACATGTCATCTAGAAAGTTAAGTAGGTAAATTACTGCATCGCCGTTATTTACTCACTAATTGTTCTCGAGTTACTAAAGAAATGAAATGCGGGTCCCAATTATATGAATCCATGTCCCCATACCTACAGCCACTTACGATAATAAAGTAATTATAACCCACATATGTGTTTTACACGTTAACAGAGTGTTTCCTTCAACGGCAGACTTAAAAGGAAGTATTTTGTCTTCAGTAGAAAGCATTCTTCTTCCTTTACTGCACATAAAGAATATTACAATGCGTGTCATTGTCATTAAGATGTTGCGTCAATTTATTCACATATGCATGAATGTTACTGAGAAATATGGCGCACAAATACGGGTTATTTGTTTCTTTGTCATATTTTAAATTAACAAGTTTTTAGAAGTCGTTAAAAATAATGTTTATAAGGGCTCTTAATTACGAGGTGTGATAAATTGAATATAAATGTTTTATTGTTTGAAACAGGTAACTTAATAGAACAAGACAATACTAATTATAGCATTATTAAACAAAAATTTATGGGGTTCAAAAAATTTATTTTCGCTTTATGGAAAATTAATAAATGATCTTCAGAAAATAAAATATGACCCAAGAAAAACGAGTAAATGATTTATATAAAAAAATATTTCCCTGTCGACCTAAAACAAGTTTTAGTTTTTAGTCAAATTGTTCGATGATTAACCACACTTATTTTTACCTAATAAAAACGATTAATTTGAAGGAAGAAGATAGGGCCACCGACAAGATTTTTAAATGCTGGAACTAGATTAATATATGACCCCCATACAAATGTTACGCGATGGTCAATTATTTTTTATCACTCTATCATTATCACCATATTATATATAAAATTTTATTTGTCTTATGAAAATATGGTTTTGTAAATACAAAAAAGTCTCCTTTGAGCTCTTTGGGCCCCAAAAAAATGTAGTGACTGTAACTCCCTCTCCCCAGGCTAGGAAGAAGACAGTCTTTTAAGGAAAAAAAAACATAAAATCTCATTAGAATCGTCATTGTCACATTTTGTTCATATGAAAAATGTTATGTTTGACCTGTGTTGATATATGAATATCGTCGATGATAATTTCGAGTGGAACTGGAGTCCAAAAGACGAGTGAAATGTATTGCTTCCGTTTCACGAAAAATATCTTCGATTATTAATCACATCACGAGCTTATATTTAATAATATTTTTAGTTTTTAATTATGTTGATACTCAAATTTAAATGTCATTGTATTAAATTTTTATATAAAGATTATAAATAAAAAATCCAAATACCTTTGTAACGAATATAGGGTATTTCCGAGACAGATGGTAAATAAAATTTTAGAAGGCTGTAATTTCTCTTTAAATTATATTTATTAAAAACTAAAATCCCCATTAGGTAGCAAATATAAGGAACTTTGAAATGTAGAGCATAAATTATATTATTTAAATAAATAAATATAGAAAAGAAGGTTCCATTCATTCATGAACTCTCCCATAGTGGTATGCGTGAGATGGTGAAGTTATATTATGTTTCTATTTATCTATTTTTTTTTCATTTTCAATTCCTAAAACTGATGTTGGACCAAGAGACTTTTTTTGAAATATTTTTCTTTAATTCACCTATTTAGTATAATAATCCATTGAATATTTTTTTTTAAAGCTTGATTCAAACTATAATTTTCTATTTAAATTTTCCTCTGTTCACTTAGTGCTTCTTGTACCCCTTTTTCGTTTATATACTATTAGAGTCATCTATAAGAAATATATTTTTCAAATAAAAAGTATTCACCAACTGTCCCGTAAAAGTGAAAATGATGCGTACAAATGGAATACTTCTACGGATAATTTTTGAGGTTAGACACATTAGGCAAGGTATATACTGTTAGTACATATTAAATATGTAATACAATAAGTTGCAACTTACTTTTTACCCCACACAAGAAAAAAAATGGTGATTAAATTTGGCGATGTGTCAGATGAATTTTTAAAATTTATTCCTTTGTACGAACTTTTAATCATGCACAATACCCTGGTTTTCCTTTTAACCAATTGGAAAAATAGTTATTTATATGCAACTTTTTATTTTTAACTTTTCCTCGTTCTAGACAACTGAAATTAGTATGATTGTCATAAATACCCTACTAATAGGACAGTTTGACAGTTATTTTCTATAACACTCCGTTGACAATGAGAACCAAACAATATATGTTATCAGAAACTTACGATTTATGTTGTTATGGAAGTAAGTAAAAGATTTAAATAAATTTAAAAAATATATATAATTTTCATTGACTCCTAATACAATTAAAATATTGAGTGAAAGTTAGAGTAACGTTTTTGTATGGAACTTACTAATTACCGCGTCCTAATATTAAATAAACTCAGTATAAAAAATATATATGAAAAAGTAATTATTTTTTTTAAGCAAAAACGATTGCACATTTATTATATCTAAATCAATGTGTTATAGATAGGATCATATTTTTAAGTAAATTGGTAGCATTTATCAGTGAGTAAATTTTAGGTTAAAAGATTTGATGATATTAAAGCGAATGAAAAAGGTCCTTTCTCAAAGAGATTAAAGCTCTACGCAATTGATTAAATTTAATGAACCGAGAAGAAAATTAGTTATTTGCCAAAAAAGTCCGTAATTTACAATTTAACGTTTGCGTCTGCGTACCAACGAATTTATCACGGACCCACATTGGATTAGCCTCAACAAAAATCCATCGGATTTAAACCATTAATTTGGTACAGAATCCGCGTCACCCAAGAGGACAAATAGATGTGCTTCTCTGCTCCTGCACGGAGCACGGAGTACGGGGACATATATCTCAAGTCTTATTATTAAATGCATCTTAATAATCTCTGGATATCCCGGCCTGGACGCCTTATCCTTACATCTTCCTTCCGAGACTGTATAACACGACTGTGTGCAGTGCCTGCCAAAAGTTTACACCGTTCCATTCTTTTTACTTCCTTTTTATACATTATGTCACGTTTACATTGATTAACTTAATCGTATCAGTACTTAGTCAAGTTAATTAATCTGGGTAAGTCGATATATACACCTTAAATATTTTCTAATGTATCAGTACCAGTTGTAACCGCTTAAATGAAGAAATTAAGCAGTTTCCCACCAAGTGCTCAAAAATCATCTTTCAAAGATTGTGCCTGGTTTTCATAATTATTTGATTCAAGAAATTAATATTCAAATCAAAGGTAACTAAGGGTCCCACAAAAATTAAATTTCTGTGAAATTCTAAAAACTTTATAGCCTTTTCTTTTAATAACCTTTTCATTGCAAAAATTTTAATTATAACGGAGAATACAGTCGAGTATTGAATAATTTAGTACTAAATTGACTAGAACTGACCAAAAAATATTCGCATTAAGCCAGTCGTCAGTCGTGTGCTTAAAATTAAGAAAGTAAATAATTTAATAAAGCTTATAGCAATGGAAAAACTAATGAACTCGACTAAAATATATATGTTTTTTCTGTCTTTTCTTTACTTTGCACCTGACTTTGAATGAGCCAAGGAGTAAATCTGATGGGGTTTTCTGTAACTTGCAGAGAGATGTTTTCCATTGATGACTCTCCGATTATTTTGTTGACTTGGCAATAACTAGAATATATCTAGGTGTTTCTTTCTGTTTAGTCTTTTATTAATTCTTCATTATTTAATATGTTTAAAGCAAGGTCGTTTGGATAGTGATTAAGCCTGTCTTTATATCTTGTGGAAACGGTTTAATTTCTTTGTTACGTTTTTTATTTTCAATCGACTAAAATAATAGGTTCGGACTTATTTAGTACACGACTTAGTGAAGCTTGGTGGGGGGTGCTACTAGCCCGAAAAATAGAAATATATGGATGATGGAATTATTTCTTGACTGAATAAATGTTGATATAAGAATGAATAATGGAAGTCAGACCGTGTTAAAGTTTATTTCGACTCTTACCGGTTTCTGCCTCTCTTAGACCTTCATCAGGGAGTGAAAGTCAATGTGATGAATTATAAATATATGTGTAATGTGAGTGTAATGGAAATATATTAAAATAGAAATGATCGATTTACATAACAATCATTAGTCGTAAGATAAAAATAACAAAAAATTTACAATACAGCACATGATAATAATTATAAAAATGTTTAAAAAACACATATAATCGCTATCAGGATAATCAACGACATTTTAAGATTTATAACAATGTTTTAAATTTATCGTTTATTAGATGTAACTAATACGGTTATTACTTTTTTCTTATTTATGTGTAGTTCGAAGGATAGTACATTATTTTAAGCGATAGTTCTAAAGTTGACAGCAAAGGGGTATTCCAAGTTTTTTTCATTTTTTAATATGTTATTCTAGGCATAAAAATAAGAGACCCGTATTTTTTCTTTTCGCCGAAAGGTTTCAAACACGCCAGAAATTTTTTTTTAAAGTTTCAATAAATTACACCCTAGAAAATCGGCTGTGCGTGTGACGTCACAGGCACTGAGAATCAGCTGAGAACATCATTCGTAGGTCTGAGTCAGAGGCGTGGCGCGTTCGAACAAGAGCCAATATGCTGAAGCGAGTGCCTTCTTCGTCACAACAAGGCTGATACTGAATTTTACGTACTCGATTCAAATGCATTACAATTTCATTTTGATATTATGGTATTAAAAATCAGAAAAATAATGATTATATTCACTTTAATATTACTTATATATGGTAAACAATGATATCCAATAAGAATTTATTTAAAAGCCGTAGGCTTGGAATACTCCATTGTCGTTCCTTTTATTTTTCAAAACTATCAGTTTCATTCACTTCACTTTAAATATAAGTGAAATAAAAACACAAGACACAAAAAATTATTGTCAATGAAACATTTGAACTTGAATACAGAATAATCTACTTCCTTGTGGCAATGGCGTAATCAACTAGTAAGAGTTTCATCTGGAAAATCCTCCACTCTACCCACGCCCAGGAAAACAGCTGGTGGCTGCAGGTACTTGTGCTTGCTCTTTCTTATTTGTTTTGGGGCACTTTGAGGATGGTGTTATGTTATAACTTGTCATATTTTCTGTGGTCTATGACTCTGGTGTTTGTAGGTCAGTAAAATGCTGACTTCAACAAATAACAACGGCCGTCTTTGCCGATTAAGCAGACTATGACAATACCGGACAGAACACGAGTCATAGAGTCGGAAAAAATTGATTTATTTATATCTTCTGTAAAGATATAATTAAGTCTTTAAGGGATGGTAATATACCAATAATTGAGTAATTATTCTAAATTGTTGTTTGATCGATTTCATAATATAGATTCCGTGTTAATAAAAATGCACGGTGGACAAGTTATATTTTGTAAAACTTACTAGCCTGCTAATAGTTTGTAACTTATCCGCACGTGCGATGTGCGTAATAGTTACAGTGCCAACCCTTGCACTTTTTAGGATATAAATAGCATCTTATTTAGTTCAGTACGAGAATCGTAAGCAGATAGTGGTAAGCCTACTCGATAGCAGTCATCTGAAATGGTTCAAACTGACTGCTAGCTCTGGAAGTAAGTTCAGTAGTATTTGCTTTGGTTTTGTTTTAGTTTTCATTTGTTATAATGTTATAAATAATGTAAATAAAGTTAAAGTGATGAATGATGAGTCCTTATCGTAGTAAAAAGTCACCTTCATCGCCTTTCATCGTCGTCATTCCCCCATTGTTACATATGGAGGGGTAGGATTGAGGCATTTACGGGTGAATTCTTGTTGGATCAGAGGTATACGATGGACACTGGGGACCATATTGGCCAGCTGGTGGATGTCCGATACCATGTAATACTCGCCGCTCGGTGGCGTATAGTGGCGTCAAGATGTAGTCTTCCATTGCTGGTCTTATAAACGTCTTGTACGTGTGCCTGCTGCATCCTTACAACTTTCCTGTCAGGGATTATAAGAGGTTGACCCTCCGTCTGAGCGTTCCCTGGCATTCTTGTATCAAGGGACTGAAGGTGAGGGTTCGTGTTAGAGTAACACCAAGGTACTATGGAGAGGAAGCGATGCGGGTACTCCATAAATCTATGTGATGTCGCTCATTCGAGTGACGATGGTGAAACAACACTAGCTGAGATTTACTGGGGTAGAGTCGAACTCTCCATTGAATCATCTAATTCTCCAAGGAGTTAATTTGCCCTTGTAATTCTAATTCTACTTTTACTCGGTCGACGCTATGTTCTATGTCCATGTAAACGATGCTGCAGCAGTCCGATGTTGGTATTTACAGGCTGTGGGATGTCGGAGCTGTACAAGTTGTAGAGCACAGGTGACAATATGGATCCTTGGGGCGTTCCGGCACGGGGAACGAACTCTCTTGATCTTGAGTTCTCCATGACTACAAGCGATTTGCAATTGATAAGAAAGTTGCGGATGATACGTATAATTAGGGTCGGTATGTTGTGGAGAATCATTTTGTGCAATAGTCTCTCGTGCCAGACCTTGTTAAATGCTCTGTCTATGAGTCTATGTACAAAAAAGCGCAAGTTGATAAAGGCCATTATTAATGGCATAGGTGATGTTAGAAGGTGAAATTGATTGGTGAATCCTACTCTTCTGACCCTCGCTTGTCACGCTGAGATGTTGGATCTGATGCAGGCTAATTCCTTGACACGTAGATGAGACGGTCTAAGGGATTTCCCATCGTAGCAAGAAGTCTATAGAAATGAACTTTTGAAGGATTTTTGTTGGGTTTAGAGAACATGGCGATGTTAAGAGTTTTCCATCGGGAAGTATATTGCATTAGTTTCAGACGGGCAGTGTATATAAGCACCAGGATAGGTTGGGAGGAGTTACAATGTTTTCTGAATTATGCCATCCTCCCCTGGGCTTTTATTACGGGCTCTCGCTATGAGGAACATCTTCATCGGACGTACTGTTGTCCAAACCCTCACATGTTTATATTGGGGTAGTACAGATTCTAGCCGGCAAGGTAGTGCTGATAGCAAGAACTAATGGCTTTGCAAGTGGTCTACGTGGTTATCAAGATTTAGTCACTGATCACGAAAAATGACAGGTCGTTACTGGTACCCAATATTTTATAAACCTGTGACTTTTGATCACTGTACAATGAACTAAGATCAAAATCACGGTTTAAAATAATTATTGGAAAATAACAATCATAAACCATACTGTTATTCAATAGCAACAGTTTTGCTCATCTCTAATTTTAAGGATATTTCATAATTAAGCTTCTGATATTATTGGCACCAGAAGATCAATTTTTGGCACAAATGAGTCAACCGAAAGTAACAGTTAATTTCTTATTTTTTATTTCTTTTGTGAATATTTCGTACCAAATAAATAATTCAAAAATGTACTACGTTCTAGACCTCATTATGAATTTAACGGGAAGTAAAAAGATATAAATGTATCAATAAATGTCTCCAAAAGAATTGCAATATATTTTGAACTAAAAAAATATAAAAGTGCATTTAAAATATTACAAATGAATAGAGTATATAAGTATGAAGAGACAAGATAATATTAATAAACAACTTTACTTTAGTTTAGCTGTAAAATGTAAAAAAGGAGAAAATTTGTAGAAAGAAGGAAGGAAAAAGAAGATGTACAGAAACAATCACATACAAACTATAAAGAGAACAAGGTCCGAATGATGGTGCGAGTACCGTAATACCCATTTTACGTGAATTCCGATTATGATCGACTATATAGTATATTCGTAAACATTGCAGAAGCTTTTGACTGTCAACATAAACCACAAACAAATTACGAGAATATTTATATTGCATATTATCTGCGACTATACATATTCTTTCGAGAAATGTAGTCCCGCAGATGATGATAATTAGTTTCAGTCCTTTGGACCATAGTTAGGATCTTTGCTTTACAGTATTACTATTTTTTCATAGTTTGTTTAGAAGATCCCTGTGTTGGTTACCGCTGGTGTTTTTCGTGTGTGAGAGTGTTAGTGTCATTTCCGCAGGTGTTTTTCCCTACCGGGAATTGCGGAGAAATCCTCGAAGCGCGCGATCCGAAAAAACAGTCCGGAACTATTAGCTGGTGCGGGCAGACGTGCTCGGCCTCCACACCTGGGACAGCGCCGAGGTGCTCCTTGTCTCGCACCCTCGCCCCACACACGCGTGTTACGTTGAGAATCTGCCGCGGCTGGATTACGATCTAATTATTTTTTAATGGAATTACTTATAGAGAACGCCGGCTAATTTGCCTTATATCACTCTGGTATTAAGATGTAGCGCAGTTTTATAAGGATTACTACCAAGGGGCAACTTGCTGCTGTAAAAATGCTAATTATAACATCTTGAGCAAACAAAATTTTTAATTAAATTAGAGTATTTATGTTTTTAAACACTAATTTAGGGATTTGTGGGAATACAAATTAAAAATAATGTTTTGAAAACTACATTAATAATGATCGTCTTAAGTTTACATTTTGTGTACTCTTGAATTTTTATTATTTTAATTATTTTATGGCTTAATAGGATTTTTATATTTATTAATGACGTGAGTACAAGTTTCATTATGGGGTCTATATTATTTGCGTGTGCATTACGAGTTGTTGTGGTAATATTGACACAAATTGATACTGATATTGGGATGAAATATAGAAAAGTACCTAGCAATTAAATAAAAAAATTCTCATCTATTGAAAAAAATATTACTTTTCTTCAAACGTCATAAAAGTGACATCTTCTGTGACGTGATTGACAAGGTTGAAGTTTAATTTCTATGCCTCCGTAATATAATTTTCTATTCTAGCCGCCGTATAATTTTTTCGCCACCGTATATAGAATCAGCCAAGAAGAAGTAACTTGTACTATAGAAATCTGTAATATCGCCCTAAATGTCACTATAAAAACTAGATAACCTAAGAATAAAGTTACTAAAAATTATGAATAACTGACAGGTAACCTATATATTAAACGTCAAATAGTAGTTTATTTTTTAAAATTTCTAAGTTTGAAGAAAAAATAGCATGTGTTATTCAGAGTAAAAGTGTCTTTGTGTGCCTCGCATGCAATTGTCCGACTCGCTTCGCTCGTCGTGCAAACTTCCATGCTCGCCACACAAAGTATCACTTTTACTCTTAATAACACAATATACTATTGTTTATTCTATATAACAATACATGCAGAAACCCAAAAATAATTCGTAAAATTACAGCAATCATTTTTTTTTAAATATTTGTCTCATAGAAAAATTGGAATATTTATATTTCCATCTAGATCTGTATTTTCCATGTTGAAAAACATACGTGTCTATACAAATCGATCATCAAGCAAATAAATACGATGTGCAACTTAAAAGGTATACATGGACTATTCTGCTGCAGAAGCGCTGACTCCTGGTTCAGCAGGGTTTGAGGAGACTATTAAACCTTCTGATCTCTATTTCTCCACACTTGGTGATCTAAACTAGATCACATGGCACTCGTATGATCAGGGCCGGATTAACCAATAGACAAGTAGACAAATATGGTCAGTAATTTTGAGGGCTCCGGATTTAATCGGATCAATGATTTATTAACTATTATTGAAATAATATGTAATAATACTGACTGTGTAAACTAAAAATAGTGATTAAAAAAGATTTGAGGTACTCCAAAAATATGTACGAGTAAACGACAGTAGTCCTACAAAAAATGTTGGTTACAAATATAACAACATGAAAAAATGAAATTTAAATTTATTTTGATGACAAAGAAATTGTAGCTATAAAATCTGAAAATTATTTATTTTCACTATATGTATACCCCGAATATACTACTTGATAACAACACTCCTGTGGTTGATATCCTAATTTGTAGACCAAAATAAAATATTTAAATGGGGCCTCAGTGTTATTTTGTCTAGGGCCCGCTGCAGCATATTCTGGAGCAGATGACTACCTTGGAATAAGCTGAAATTTCAGTAGAATAATATCAGAGCATTTTTATATTAAAACTACATCTATTTTGTAGAGCAAAAAGCAGAGTAAATACTTCAGAGAATATTATAATTTTGGATTTACAGAAATCAAAGCAAATACTTAAGAATGCTTTGATTCTTAATTTACTGAGCACTACTTGGAGTAGATTGCTGTTCCGGAATTTGCTTTTGTTTTAAAAAGTCGAAAATTAGAAAAAATACTTTAAAATGCTCTGAATTATGATTTATTGAAACTAGATCACAATGACTCAAAGCAGATATTTAAGTTCCAGTTTCATTTAGCTAAAAATTGAAACAAACATTTTACAAAGTTCATGTTAACAGTAACAGTGGTTTTAAGTTAATAGTGGGAATAGTTTTTCAGTAATTCAAGGTTATTAGTGAAGCCTCATTACAAATAATTTTTCTACAATTATAATACGTATGAAATAGAATTTGATCACATAATTTACTAATCTCCAGTCCTTACGACGTTCATTTTCGAATTAAAATAAGCTACCAAGCAACCTTGTATTTTTACGAAAATATGTATACCTACCACAAATTTTGTTTTAGTATGAAACTTTGCAAAACAATTAAAATATTTAAATTACTTGTCTAACTTTTAAAAACAGATAAAGTAACTGTACAAACTTTAATTAATTGCTTTGGATAGAAGAAATGTACCTAATGTATTAATTTCAAAAAGTGAAAATGTAGGTGTATATCTCTCACACGTGTTTGTTTTGTAGCGGAGTGAAATATTTACGACATGGAATGAGGGTGTTAATATGAAAAAGATCCCGTGTAGAGATGAGCTGATAGGAGATATGACAGACGATGCTTTGAAAGAAGTTGGAATTTTAAGTGTTTAAAATAAAACGTGTCTTGGTCGGTGGGTGAGCATGGCAGGCAGATACCAGATATGGGCCATGAATGAGAACACTGACGTCATATTTTATTCTGCAGGTAGTCCCTGCTCTGCCTTATGAATGGGATCAGATAAAAGAATTTGATAAATTTCAGATTATCAGCGAGATATTTATCATGACATGACAGATATTGCATTGTTGTTGCTGATATTCACTAATATAACCTAACTTATACATTCTACAAATAATATTGACATTAGATATCACCATATTGATAGCCTGTAATTTATTACACTGAAACTACATAAGAATATTAAATAGGGCAATTTGTTAAAATTTACTTTGAGCGTCTGAGCAAATACAAGACATGTAGAATACAATACTATATTTTTCCAAATATTCGAGTAGTTTCAATGGCGGTCAAATAATATTGGGTAAAAGACGATTAAACACGCAGTCAACTTATTATCTAAACCGGTAACTACTAAAAACTATCATTAAATCCTCTTAACAACCGCCAACAGACGGATAAACAGAGCCTATAATAACAAAATCGTTGTATTATATATGCAAGCTCCTGAAGTCCTGACCAGTAACCAGTGTTTAAACAATTTCTTCCGGAGTGGAATTTTTGAAGAGGTATGAAAACAATACAACATTTAAATAAATTTGCTTTATATAATATAATAAACGAGTGATGACGAACCTAGGACACGCAAGACAAAGGTGTTATCCCAAGACAATCTGGGTGAAACGCATTTACGACATTTTCATACCTAATTTCTAGTGAATAAAAAAAGATGAAATCTAACCTTAAGTTAGATCTTATTTGATTTTGATGTTAATCTGATTTCTCTTTATAGTAGAGTGCTACAACACCTAAAAAGTGTCATCCCGTGGGGGTTTTGAACGAAAAAGATGGGACCTTCAGAATCTTGAAGCCTATACCTCATATAGTGAAATGCCAGAGTCGTCAAAAAATTGTCCTGTGCCAAAGGGCCCAAATCAAAATTTTGGAGTTACGTACAAGAGTCGATATGAAATGCAGTTTTATACCTACTGTCCAAATTTCATTAAAAAGTCTGTACAGGTTTTCCATTAAAATCAAATTGAATTTTTGATTTAACACGGGTCCTTATGAGCCCAGTCTGAAGAAATCTGCTCATATCTCCGTTCGACTAGCCGCAAAAATTGTGTCTTTTTACAAGTTTTTCACATTTCTAAACTAATATCTTCAAAAGTAAGCGTTAAATCAAAAAATCATATTTGAAAAAGTTTTAGCTTCATTTATTATCACTGTAATAGTACTTGTTCCATAATTTTAGAGCAAACAGTTTTCGTGTAATAGTAATTTTAAGGAAATACTGCACTTTTAACCTTGAGCGGGATTCCGCATCGCTCGCTGCTTGCCCCTCACGTCACCCACCGCGCGCGCTGCCTTTGCCAACAAACTGAAATCATAGCAACTCAACATAAGTAATAATAAAAAATATTTCTAAGGCAAAAAAAGTTATTATTACTTGTACGAAATCATATTTAATATTTATAAGTATGTGAAGTATAAATATGATACTTTAATAATATTAATGGTAATCAAAAATTAATATTACTGAATCAACAAAACTTTATTTGGAATAAACTTAAATAATTTGTAAATATCATAGAAATAAAATTATCAGTCAGTCGTCGCTTTCTTCTGAAGGTGGTTGTAGGATTTCTTTCTGTAATGCTGGTGTAACATTGTGGCAATTGTTTTGACCCATACACGTACAGGACCCAATATAGGATCATTTGTTTTCCTTACAACTGCAGGACTTCATTCGACTATCTATTATTATGAAAATTAGTTTATATTTAATAATATATATGTATATGCATCTATGATACTTTTTTACAACCACATGTTATTAATACGATGATATTTTCCAGAGTTGATGACACGGTTTAAAAAATCGGAATAATTATATTGTCCATTATAATGTTTAAATAGTCTGGTTAATTTGGTAAAGGTTCTAAAGAACTTATCCAAACTTGGGTTCAATAATAAGCTTAAGCAATGTCTAACTGTCTTCTGTTGGTGGTATTATCTATTTTCCTTCAAGTAGCTAACAATCCTCGAAGGAAATTTAATATAGAAATATTTTGATTTTTACCATATAATTGAATTATGAATTTTTCTATATTTCTAAAAATAAATTTCATTAAATTCATATACTCCAAATTCTACCAAAAATTGCAAGTTTTTTTTCCATATTAGAAATTTGACTTGTTATATACTACATTCTGTTAAAGCATGAAATGCTGGCAAAGTTTTAAGAATTTTTTTATCAATTTTAAGGTCATGGATAAGAATAAATCTCTTATTTACTGTCTTTTTTACCAATCTTCATCCAAATTTCTTTGGTTAAAAATTCTCTGAAAAGGCATAGAAGGACTAAGACATCAGTGTATCGGCCTCTTCATGATTTGATGGCGAATAATTCATCAGTAAATTGAAAATAACTTCTGTATTAATAAATTTAAAACAATCCACCGCTTGTAACAGATTCAAAATTCTGATTCTCAGAAAGTTTTGTCACCTCACACCATATAAAATTTGTTAACTGGCGTCTGTTGAATGTGGAGTGTATAAATAAACTCCATTTTTGAGGTAATGGTATTGATGGTGAGTCAGTATTTTTTTAATCGACTCAGTTGATTGATACTCGTTTAATTCTAGTGTAGTCTCCATGTAATGGTCTAAAACTAAATCTATTCTTTTAGCAGCATATTTATTTTTAAATATTATAAAGGCTAATATTTCTAGGTAATCCCCAAATGTTTTTACAATATAATTACTTCGATTTTTCAAACCATATCATCAACTCCGGAAAATATCGTCGTATTAACAACATGTGGTTGTAAAAAAGTATCATAGATGCATATACATATATATTATTAAATATAAACTAATTTTCATAATAATAGATAGTCGAATGAAGTCCTGCAGTTGTAAGGAAAACAAGTGATCCTATATTGGGTCCTGTACGTGTATGGGTCAAAACAATTTCCACAATGTCACACCAGCATTCTAGAAAGAAATCCTACAACCACTTTCAGAAGAAAGCGACGACTGTCTGATAATTTAATTTCTATGATTTTTACAAATTATTTAAGTTTATTCCAAATAAAGTTTTGTTGATTCAGTAATATTAATTTTTGATTACCATTAATATTATTAAAGTATCACATTTATACTTCACATAGTTATAAATATTCAAAATATGATTTCGTACAAGTAATAATACCTTTTTTTGCCTTAGAAATATTTTTTATTATTACTTATGTTGAGTTGCTATGATTTCAGTTTGTTGGCAAAGGCAGCGCGCGCGGTGGGTGACGTGAGGGGCAAGCAGCGAGCGATGCGGAATCCCGCTCAAGGTTAAAAGTGCAGTATTTCCTTAAAATTACTATTACACGAAAACTGTTTGCACTAAAATTATGGAACAAGTACTATTACAATGATAATAAGTGAAGCTAAAACTTTTTCAAATATCATTTTTTGATTTAACGCTTACTTTTGAAGATATTAGTTGATAAATGTAAAAAACTTGTAAACAGACACAATTTTTGTGGCTAGTCGAACGGAGATATGAGCAGATTTCTTCAGACTGGGCTCATAAGGACCCGTGTTAAATCAAAAATTCAATTTGATTTTAATGGAAAACCTGTACAGACTTTTTAATGAAATTTGGACAGTAGGTGTAAAACTGCATTTCATGTCGACTCTTTTACGTAACTCCAAAATTTTGATTTGGGCCCTTTGGCACAGGACAATTTTTTGACGACTCTGGCATTTCACTATATGAGGTATAGGCTTCAAGATTCTGAAGGTCCCATCTTTTTCGTTCAAAACCCCCACGGGATTAATTTTTAAGCGTTTTATTCGGCCGCTGGCACTCTACTATTATGAGCGGATAGTACTACACACCAAGAATATCAAACCTTTGATATCTTATGAGACAGTTGTTTTTCCCAGCTCTCGGTCTAATCGTGCAACCCGAAGTGATGTTTCCATGAAGATCTGAAGTGTTTTGCTGAAATATCTTAATTAATTCAGAATACATGAGAATTTTTGTAAACAATAATTTAAAAATATGTCATAAGCTTGTTTGTAATTCAAATTTGTTTTAAATTTTGCTTCTCCCTGGTCCCATTTAACAAGTAATTAATAATTCGGTAAAGTTACAATTGCATTTATAAAAAATGTTTTATATTTGACATTGACAATTATTGTGATAATTGACAGGATTGGAAATGAAAATATTAATAATTATCGAATACTCTGAAAGGAATTGTACTAATACTGTAAGTACTAATTATTTTAATAATTCCTTTATCGTGTCCGCAGTCAACGCACGGAAAATATAAATATTAATAAAAAGTGTAAAGAGGACAGGCGACAGGGTATGTGTTTGCCATATCATATTTTTATTATTGTAATGAGATTAATAGAGTGACCATTTATTTTTTTAATAAAATCAGTACAAAACCTATGTTCTATATTTAGATTACATTGACTATATTACATTGAAATGTTTATAGGAAGTCATTTAATATAATATTTAAAAAAAGTGATAAAAGTAAAATGAAATTTAATGCCATATGCGATGATTAATTTTTAAAAATTCTTCTATTGTGTTTAAGCAGTGTTATAACAAATACTGTTTTAGTTTGTTTAAATTTGATTTCTTCGAGACTTTTATTATTCTCAGGCAAAATATTTATAAATCCAAATAGGTATAACTTTTAATATATTGTTTTTATTTCTTTTACATTAGCTTTATAAACAAATGGAAAAATTATAGCGATATTACTTGCTATAATTTTATTGCTTTACTAAAGTTTACAGCTTCTCTCAAATTCAAACCTTTTAACCAAGTCACTTACTAATAAAATCAAACCATGTCGAGAGATAGAAATTTTAGTTAATACTTAAATTATATGAAAATGTTTAAACATCTATCAAAATTAATTATAAAATAACGAAAATCAGTACATTCAGTACAGTATGTAAAAAATCAGTACAAAATATGTTACAATTTGCTTATCAGTACAAGGGTCTGAAAATCAGTACTGTACCGACAAAATCAGTACGAATGGTCACTCTAAATGAGAAGCTATAGTGGTTAGTTTTTATATTTTATGACTTATGTACTGAAATTCTATTATGGTCACATACTACATTATACCGTTCATAAAAATAACAAAAACAATTTTTTTAACAATATTTTTACAATTCTTCGTTGGACTGCTAACTAGATTTGCACTTTAAGAATCGACATTGACTGCAAGTCGCGCAAGCGAAAACGAATTCACACATTTAAATGTATAGAATTGACGGTAATTTTAATTTATACATATTTTTTTTTGCTAGATTTATGTTCAAGCGGGATTTTCGAAGGCAATGCGGGAACGCGACATTCTTGTACCAAAATCGGGACATTTCCGTTGAAATCGGGACGATCGGTAACCCTGGTATATATGCGTATTACGAGTTGCTGAACCTGAACCGAAACCCGAACCTAAAATTCTGTTATAAACCAAAAGCGAATTCAAACCGTAAACTTAGATCCTTAGTTTACAGGTTACCCTAATATTTTTCTCAGCACCATTCGTTAGACAAATAATATTAATAAAGATTGCAAAGGCCGCATTTAGTTTTACCATGGTATATTTATATTTGCAATTGCTTTCTATACACAAAATTCAAAATTTTCTTACTGAATAATAGTAATAAAATAATAATAATCTTTATTGTACTTGAACTTTTTCCAAGTTATTACAGTGTGACGAGGTTTATGAAGATGAATTTTCTTTTCAGAATATAAAGTATATAAATCCTTTTCAAATATATATATATATATATATATATATATATATATATATATATATATATCTATTTACCAAATACACCATCAAAACCAACTACTATCTGCTTGATCAAATCATCAAACAAGAACAAATTCTTCCGTAAACATTGGCACCCTTTGTGCGCACCCCTGCACTGGAAGTGAGATGTTACACCCTGCAGGCTTCATTACCGGAAGATTGTCCATAAATCGGCGCGCGGAGTCGCCGGCGTCGATACTGCAATACAATTAGCCCTCCCGCGTCGTTACGCCCTAATCCCTCGTCGCTGACCCCTGACCCCGCGCCAGCCAAGTGCATAGCGGCCCCTTGGGGGCGCAAAGGGGGAGGAACACTGGATTAGATTGCTGGCAAGAAACAGTCGTACACGTTTCTAGTGTACTAGATGAAATTATAATAATATAGGTAACAACTGTAAACCAAATAAAAATTCTGCTGTTGCTACTAATGTAATATACGATACAAGTACCTAAAGAAAAATCATGAACGAATAGAATTAAACATAAGTGAAGCAAGTGTTGTAAGGCTCGAGTATATATAAAAATAATTTTGATATTAAATTAGGGTTACTAAATTAAAAATTAAGTTTGCATTGACTAGAAAATTTTCACAAGGTACTGATTAGTGCTGTTGATAAAATCCGAAAAAAAAATTGTAACCTTTCGAATTTTGTAGTTCAAATTTTTAATTTCAAATTTATAAACAAATTTTGAATTTCGAATTTAATTTTCGATTTATACGATTAATTTTTGTAATGAAATTTCGAATTTTTTTTTCGAAAACCGACAGCTTGCTTTGAAAATATGTCAAATTTGGCTTGTTTTATTATATTAACCACTCGTTGCTGCATCACTAAAAATTTTACACACTATCGTAGATGAAAAAAAATAACTTTATTTCTTTAATAATTTTAAATTTGATGTTTACTTACTAATATAAAATAGGTTTAATAAATTATGAATATGTGTAACTCTACTTACTAATTTACTCTAAAAAATGCAACAAAATATGAAATAAAATACATAGGTAGAAAAATACACTTTCTTTTCTTGGATGTTGTAGGATTGATAATTGAGTTTTGTATTCCAAAATATATCAAATGATCTTTCGTACTTTTTAGCTGAATGTAATTCCTTAAGAAATGTTAGAATAGACGAATTTTGATAGATTTTAATACTTGAAAAGTCCAACAGCGAATTTTGATTGCTTTTAACTGGTAAAACGCCTAATTGCGATTGCCATATTCCACGGGCATTAGACAAGGGAGTAGATATAGAGATCAATCACCCCCCGTTTAAAATAAAATATATACTTATTTTTTATATTATAAATTTAATTTAAAAAACTAACTAAAATAAAAATTCTTACAAATATTTCTTTTGAACTATTAGAGTTAATTTTAAAGGTTATCTTGGATCTTGAATTTGGTTTAGATTGAGTAATTTTTGGCCTTGGAGATCCAGTGATTACAAATAATATGTTTTGAAATAATTTATAACATGGTTTATGATTTCGAATAGACAGTCGCTTATATTTGCTCTTAAAACTTAGTTGATTTTTGTGGTTTATTTTGAAGTTCTTCATTAGTATTTGATATCATTCTGGAGGTATTGATCGTGGCTTTGTGTGTGCATGTGTGTTTTTATGATCTACATTATCGGGGGTGAGTTATCTTCATGTATTTGTCTTAAATTCAATAATTTCTAATTCACGGCGTGGTTAATTGCTGCGTTGACACCTGTTCATTAGGATAGTTCATTCACCTGTCCTCTGCTAATTTATATGAATTATACCGAGTGTTTGTTTTTAAACGTATATACTGGGTGTTTTTTTTTTCTTCACATTTCGTTTCATTATATTTTTCTTATTTTTCTTACTTTTTGCGTGTATTGTCTTTTTTTTAGCAATTTGTGTTCTATATTGGTAATTTAGTGTATCTTCATTTAATCATTTTTGGAGTGAGATTTTAATTATTTTTATTATTATTTTTTTTCTCTTTTTTCTTCTATTTTCTGTCTACGTGTGCCTCAACAGTACATTTGCTCTTGTTCATCGGGTATTTATCTACTTAATCTATATGTGATTCTGAATATTAGCCATGTCTGAATGCGCTAAGTGTAAACTAAAGAGAAAAGATCAATCTTTCGTGGGTTGCGAAGGTAGTTGCAATAGATGGTTTCATGCATCATGTGTGAATTTAAGTGAAAATGAGTTCAAAGTATTTGAAAAAAGTAACAATTTATTATATTGGTGTGATAATTGCAAACGATCATGTGAAATTATTGACAAGACAAAAAATACAAATATTGAGGCCAAAATAAACGAAATGCGTGAGGATATATCTAATATAATTAAATCTACGGGCGATGAATATTTTAATAAAATTTTTGAAAATTTCCATTCTACTGTTACTGCTACTGTTAATAATCTACTATCAACCTTTAAGGATGATTTAATTAAGTGCATGGAAAGCAAATTCCTCGATCTGAATGCCCCAGTTACATTAACAGCTAATTCGGCTTCCAAAACTTTTTCAGATGTCTTAAAAACTAAAACTTACGAACCTCCTATCATTATCAGACCCAAAGTTGGAACCCAAAATTCAGTTGTGACAAAATTTGACATCTCTCGCTCTGTTAATCCTGTAGAGGCTAATATTAATTTCACGAAAGTTAAAAACACGAGAAATGGTAGCGTTGTCGTTAGTTGTGATAACACCGCTAATTCGGCCAAATTTAAAGATCTTGTGAAAGAGAAACTAGGTGACAAATATGAGGTTGGGCAACTTCCTCTACTCAATCCAAGAATAAGAATTGTAGGAATTTCTGAGAATTTAGATCCTTCTGTTTTAATAAATTACTTAAGAAATCAAAACAAAGCTCATTTCTCTAGTAATAGTGTATGTGAGGTTATTAATATGAAGCCATTACGCAAGAACAACAAACTATTTCAAGCTGTCTTACAAGTTGATCATAAAACATATCACGAGGCTATCAAATCTGGTCATCTTTTTGTCGGATATGATCACTGTTCAGTATATGATGCTATCGACTTACGTCGGTGTTACAATTGTTGTGGTTTTCATCATTTAGCTTCCCAATGCACCAAAAAAAGCCCCACCTGCCCTAAATGTGCGGAATCTCATACCCTAGACAAATGTACTTCAACATCTTTGAAATGTGTAAATTGTTCACAAATTATAGGTAATCAAAATATCAGTATATCTGTTGATCACGCAGTATGGGACAATAATTGTCATGTGTATAATCAAAATCTCAACAAATTCAAACAATCTATACTGGGAGATTTGTAGCAATCACAGTATTCTAGCAGCAATTCTTCAACTTCCAACAAAACCAATGATTTCTTCAAGTGCTATTACCAAAATGTTAGAGGACTTAATACTAAATGTACCGACCTTTTTCTAGGATCCCTTACTCTGCCACAGTACCAGCTTTTTGCTCTCACTGAAACCTGGTGTCACGATGGCATACAAAATTCCGAATTATTCGATCCTAATTATTTCAATGTTTTTAGGACTGACCGTAATTTCGATCAATCACATAGAACTAGGGGAGGAGGCGTTCTTATTGCATTGAGAAATAATCTCATAGCTTCTAAGGTTCATGTAATATCTCAATGTAGTAAACTTAACGACATCCCAAGCATTGATATTCTTTTGATTAAGGTTAACTTTGACCATTCCGTGTTGTATTTTATGAACGTTTATATACCACCATCCTGTACAATACACGACTACGAAATTCTCTTCGAATCAATCTCGGCTCTACATTTTCTTCATAACGCGAACCTAATTATCTTTGGTGATTTCAACATTCCAAATTATATTAAGTGTCATAACAATACCTCTGTCTGTCCATTTTATACTTCTATTACCAACTTCATGAATTTTTTAAACTTGAAACAATTTAATTTTGTATGCAATAAGGATGGTAGAACCTTGGATCTCGTCCTTAGCAATATTGACTGTCTTGTTTCACATAATGTGGATTGTATTCTTAAAGAAGATATATATCATCCTCCCTTGTCAATTCAAATTGCTACGAGAATCAAATCAGATAAATTCAAGGCTATCAGTAACACAGGTTACAATTTCAGAAAGGCAAATTTTCCTCTACTATACAATGATCTCTCTAAAATCAACTGGGATTCCTTATTGGATTTCGATGACATAAGTTCTGCTTTAGAAGTATTCTACACTACTTTGTACGAAGTTTTTAACAAAAGCATTCCACAGAAACGTAAATGTACTAATTCATATCCAGCCTGGTATACAGGTTCTATTATCCATAAAGTGAAGCAAAAGTATAAGGCCTGGCAAAAATATAAACGGACACAAAATACATCAGACAAACTCCATTTCATTGCTTTGCGAAACGATATCAAACATGATGTTAAGGTGGCCTATTTTGAATATTGTTCTAAAATGCAGCTTAAACTCAACTCTGATCCTAAAGCATTCTGGTCATTCGTTAATAACAAACGCAATACATCTTCTTTACCATCTATATTTTCTTATAACAACATCAATATTACTGATCCTCAGATTATTGTTGATAGTTTTGCTGAATATTTTGCTAGTTCGTTTGATGATGACGTACACAACACTAATGATTTAGCCAATATAGTTAGTACCTGTACTTCTTTGATAATTAACTCTATCTCGGAATGTGACGTTAAACAAGCTATCTTAAAATTAAAGAACAAATGTACAATGGGCCCTGATATGATTCCTTCGTTCCTCATAAAAGACTGTTTTTTAATTTTCCTTAAGCCTCTAACTATATTATTTAACCTCATACTAAAAAATTCTACTTTCCCAGAAACATGGAAAATATCCCGGGTTACTCCAGTACACAAGAAAGGTGATAAAAAAGATATTACAAATTATAGACCTATAACATTAATATCTAATTTTTCTAAAATTTTTGAGATCGTACTGCATTCTAAAATCTATGACCACGTCAGTAATTTAATATCTATCCAGCAACATGGATTTATGAAAAGTAGGTCTACAGTTACTAATCTTATGTGTAAGACTCAATTCATAACCGAATCCTTAGATCATCAAGGCCAAGTAGATGTTGTATATACAGATTTCTCTAAGGCCTTTGATAAATTAAATCATTCTATTCTACTTCAAAAACTGGAAATATTTGGTCTATCTACATCGTTAATAAAACTTATTTCATCTTATTTAAACAACAGATACCAGTATGTTAACATCCAAGGATATAATTCTAACTATTTCATGCAAAAATCAGGAGTGCCCCAAGGCTCTGTACTGGGACCTTTACTATTTAATATCTTTATCAACGATGTCACTTCACACATTGATGTTGAATATCTGTTATATGCAGACGATCTTAAACTTTATTGTACAATTTGCTCTCTCAATGATTGCGCAAATCTTCAGCTAAATTTAGAACGTCTTTTTAAATGGTGTATAAACAATAAACTACACTTAAATATATCTAAATGTCAAGTAATGTCATACACTAGAAAATTAGCACCGATCACCTATGCTTATTCTATTCATAATATCATCTTAGACAGACCATCGTTTATCACTGATCTGGGAGTCACTTTTGATCCGAAATTGAGCTTCACTAAACATATTGATCTAAAAACGTCAACAGCGTATAAAGTATTAGGATTTATTATACGCAATTCCGAAATGTTCAATAATTTAAATATCTTCAAGCTTTTGTTCGTATCTTTAGTTCGACCACATCTTGAATATTGTTCTGTAATTTGGAGTCCTCTATATCAAAACAACAAAGACTCAATTGAAAAAATTCAAAGAGTGTTTTTAAAATCAGCTACTTTTAGGTTGTCTGGTTCGTATCCGGTTAGAGGAGTTTCACAAAGTTTTCTTCTTCAGTCTTTTGACTTATGTTCCCTAGAGCATCGGCGTCATACTCATGCCATAATTTTATTATATAAAATAATTAATAATCACATAGATTGTCCATCAATTCGTAATAAAATATATTTTCATGTGCCAAGGCCCTCATCTAGGTATACTTGTACATTCTATACCGAAACTCCGAGATCCAACATGTTGCTGAAATCACCGGTCCATCAGATGATCAAGTCATTTACCATGGTTGACGACAAAGTCGATATCTTTCATAGTACCCTCAGAGAAATTCTAAATTTGTAAATCTATGCTAAAGTATGTTTTCCCCTTACCCTGTAATTGGGCTTCGGCCTGTTGGGTACTGTACTAAATAATAATAATAATAATAATAATAATAATAATAATAATAATAATAATAATAATTTCATCGGACGGATGAAATTTTCCCCAACTTCAATGTGAATATACGAGTAAATATTCCAATGAATATTTAAATGTTACATTTTCAGTTTTAGAAAACAATGTGACCAATGCTTTTATTGCAAATAAGATCAGTATTAAAAATACATTTTTTATAATTTATAATATAATTATTAAAAAATTTCTTGCATTAATTATTTTTAATATCTATCATATATTCCCAGATAAAAAATAAATAATAAATTTTTATTACTCTTGGTAACGTACGATTTATTAACCAAATCATTTACACATTAAAACACCAACAAATGTCAGTATCAGAAATATATTGAGTAAAATATATTATTCTATCGTTTAGTACAAATATTTTGTTTAGTATGTAGTTCCAAATTAATATCACGTTATATGATTAATATCACATTTCAACTCATATGTAAATTTATGTATTAAATTCATCATAAACCAGTCATTAGTCTAAGACATATATTGTAACATATTGCAATGTAATTGTTTTACTTTGTGGAATTATTATTTTACTAACACTTCGTCTTGCAAATGCAAAATAAATACTCATCAAGCAAAATATTTTACTTTTAGTAACATAATCTATTATTTCTATGCAAATATTGCAAAGAGCAAGGTACAAGTGGAAAGATATGTGTAGTATTTGTCATATATTTATTAAAACTAAAATTAATATAAATTGAAAATTAATGAAAAGACCCTACACAATTTTAATGATTTATTTACCAAATGCATGTTATTTTATTAAATATTATTATTTTCTTTTATTTACTTATTGCTGTTAACTTAACCTCATGGTGTGCCATAATATATGGTGCATTCCATTTTTCTTGCTTATAAAACTTCAGAACGTTACTTTTATTTATAAAAGTTCTTATATGGCACATATTATAGCAATAGATCTTGTGTATTTTTTCCCAAATTATATCAAATTCAGTACGATTGGAGTAGTATTCGATCGATGATTGTTATTAAAATAAGTCTTTTTAAAAAATATTTATTTAAAGGTTATGGTTATTGTGTACAGAAAACATTTGGGTAAGATATATCTATATTTAATATTTATAAATGTATCATAATGAGGTCTTGCAAAACAATGAAGTAAACCTTTTTTATTCAAATTAAACCTACAAGGCTACAATGTCTAATTTGTTGCTCTATATGATGTAATTCTTTTTTTGTGACATCGGTAGGTTTTGTTGTGACGTTTGAAGTTATCCACATATGGATACCGCCGATACCGGATCCCAAATAGTTGGTTTGAAGCGTTTGAAAATTGGTACAGTGGACACTCTGTGATTTATTGCATTGCAATTTGTCAGTTTGGAAGTTAAAACAATATATCTATATGACATTTGAAACAAAGTGAAGTTGGGTTAAAAACCTTTATACGTCACTGGGCAAGGGGGGAACTGGGGTAATTCAGCCGAGTTTTGAAGAATATCATTTTAATAGCAATTTTTTGATTATTAAAACTCAATTTGGGGAAAAATATTTTTTTATTTATTTTACTGTTAATGCGAACGTATTGCTGAAACCCAAAATTATTTTAGCCAAAACTAAAAATTTATGCATTAAAGGGTTAAAATATCAAAAACTTTTATTTATGAAAGTTTATCTGAAAATGTGAAAAAGCTGTTGTCTACGCTTGTGGTTTTCTTCAGAGTGAGGGAGAGTTTCGCAACATTTATTTGTCGTGTATGCGCGCCGTGTAATCTTAATTCCAGGGGCGGGAAAAAAATTAAACGAGAATTTAAGTTCGGTCTGGGCGCGTCCGGGGATTACCCGGAGAACCGTAAAAGATAAAGTGGCAGCAATTAGTGGCACTGGAATTACCCGCCCTCCTGCTCTGCGCCCAGTCTTTCCTGCCGTCCTGCCGGCCTGCCCCTGCTCACTACTCCCCCACTGCACAATAAGAACACCACTGCCAAATCTGGCAAATATTCAGTTTATTCCAACACTGTATCTCAGCGAATTTAAACTCAGATTATGAGCGACATTATTTTAATTACTATCACTGACAGACTCATTTATACATACAAAATTTAATTTAAAACTTATTTCTTATTTACTTGATTGTTTAAATGATAATAATTATTTATGTAATGGCATGATGAAGATGTGTATGCCTAAGAGAATAATCATAAATAAAAGCTGTGTGTATTTTGCAGTATTTAATATCTTACAACTTTTTGCTTCCTAATAACGTAATTAAAAATCAGAAATTTAAAAACAATTCGAAGTAGCTCTAAATGCGATTGCATATTTTCGTTACTTTATCGGAATGTTAATATTAGTTTATTCCGAAAACGAACCGCGCTGCGTATATGGTTTAGATATATGGTTATAATTTGACCTGTACTGTAGTTGAGAAATGGAACATTTCTAGAAAGCTGTCAAAAGTTTAAAAGCATGGTTCGTGCGTTATTATTAGATTATACATTAAAATGATTGTTCTTTGTACATATTATACTAACTAATAGGTAGTAGCTCAGAGAAACATGATGAGGAATTTTTTAGACAATATAATTAATAATAACCGTTGATTGAGAATTTCAATAAAATATGTGGACGAAAATAAAAAATAAACCTACGACATTACATACAGAAAATAAGATGCAAAAGATTTCAAGTAACTATTCTACTGAATGATATTAGAGAAAACTAAATTGTGAGCTGCGAGGGACCACCAATAAAGGTTTCATTTAGTTGTTGAACAAAAATAAAAAGAATTGACGCCAAATTGCGGAAAAATAAAAACATTTTATCTTATAAATATAAAAAAAAGGAAAAGAGGACACGAATTTGAAATGTAATAAGGACAAGATCGGACATTACATTAACATTACTAAAGTAAAATAAGAGAGATGAATTATTTAATCATTGCAGGAATTGTTTTACAGATAGCACACCATCAAATAAAATTGAATATATGTTGTATGAAATGTTATCATAGCAATAAAATCAAATAGTTAAATTATTTTGCATTATTTGCCGTATCTCAAAGTGTGCAAATGGGGTTCTAAGAAACCCTAACACTCACACTTGCAACGGCCATGTTTATAAAATACGATATACGGCCCTCGAAATTGTGAATTTAAGTTAGTAAAAACATATGAAACTTTGCAGTTCCACATGCATAGTGTTCATGCTAATGTTAAGTTTAAAACAAAATTTATTCGACGGACGGTGTATATTCATACATTTTATATTGGCGAATTTGGGCCAATTTTTATCCAGATTGCAGTAATATCCCACATAAAACCTGCGCCAGTATTGATACCACAAAAATTTAAAATTAAAATTCTGAGATATGACAAAAATCGGTACAACCAATAAACATTCGCCGTTATCCGGCCATTCAGGCGGAAGATAAGTTTAACATCCGCAGAAGTTATCGTCCAACTATCATAAATCCATGAAAACCAAGCAAAAAGCCCGAGATTATTCCACAATAAAAGTCCACATCCATCTGTGCAGCGACAAATCATGCGAGGCCATGATGAGGCCTTGGGGTGGGGGTATAGATTCCGGGCTCCGGGTTCAGGCTCAGCGTATCAATTATCAGCGCCGTTGCCGGAGCCGGAGCCGAGGCAGATCGGAGATCGGCAGTTCGGAAACGGACGCTGCATAAATCCAGCGCTAATCGGATGCCCAACACACGGTGACTGATAACCGACCCCGGATTTGAAATAGGATACGACATGTTCGCTCACCAAGCTTGCTTCATTGCCCATACATCAGGCTACTATACATCGCCAGAATACACCATTTGTTTACTGCGAATTCTAACTTTTCTTTACAAGAAAGCAAAGGCTTATTACGAGCAATAAAATACTTAAACTAATTTTAGACTACCATTTACTTAATCAGATCTGGTATTGTAATTATTTCGGTTTTAAAAATTCGAGATATTGACTATATACACCAATTAAAGTCTATAAATGAAAGGGTTGAGAAAAAGTCCAACTCATCTGTTTTTTGTATTTTTTTGGGTATATTTAAATATTTAAAGACTTAAAATTTAAAATATAAATTAATAGCTTAGTTTTAAGAAGAAAAACAATTTTATTTAAAGAATTTAAAATTAATAGTACAAAATAAAAGAATGTATCAATAATGTTAATATTAAATTAAAAAGAATGAAATTTATGGCTACAATTATTGTACTTGAATAGAGCGGTGAACATGGAAATATGATGTACTATAAAATAAAAACAATTTTGTTTAAGCAGTAATTTTATTTGAATATGTTTTACATTTACTCCTACTATAGTTTTTAATTTCAATTGTTTCTTTTATTTGAATGGAAGTGTTAAAATAAACAATAATACCACAATTAAGAAAAAGATTCGAAAATATACACTTACATTTTATTTAGAGTTTAATTTTTTAATAGACATTGACATGACAATATTTTTTTTTCATTACGAATTCTTTTTTTATTTTATTTAAATCCTCCTGACACCTTTCTTCCTTAGTAATATGTCAATGTCTGTTTTTTCGATTCCTGTTACCATTTCAATATTATATTTAATCTAGAATCCGTGAGCAGAATTTTGATTTGTTTAGTTTCCTAATTAGTTTTTAAAAAATAATTTTAGCTTCATTTACAAAAAAATAATAAAATGTCATTAAATGGAGAAGAAAACTCTAGTTGATGGTTTTCTGAAAAAAATTAATTAATACAGTTTTTTTCTATTAGGATAATATGAATTGATTATAATTCTAATATTAAAATAGTTATATGTGTTTTATTAACCATTTTGCTGACTATATTATAACTATAAAGTATTATTTTTAGATTTCTTTTATTTCATCGGGTTTATGATTTTCATACATGTACATACGTACATATATACAAAATTAATCTCACAATAAAGGCCACTAAAATGGAAATAGCGTTGATATTTTAAGGCTTAAGAATTTAAAGTAAAGTACGTAAATACTTTTTTGCTTTTCACACAAAAATATATGTAGAAAGATCAATTTTCAGAAATAGACATAAAAAAGTAAATTATATCCTACAAAATGGGCTTGTTATAAATGGAATTAATAATTGTTTGACGAAGCCATGAAGCGAAGTTGGTATGTTATTGTTGTGTTGTGATGCAGAATACAAAGTGTTCCGGAAGTAATATGGGGAAGATTTGAGCTTTGATGCTGACCAGAAAGGCTGGAGATGAGGGTTGTTGAAGGCTGCGCCTGAACCGCAGTCGTAAAGTTGGACTAAGGAGTTTCTAAAAGTGCTGAACGCGGCTGCGGCTCGGCAGCCATTACACACGCAGGCAGGGACGCTCCTTAGCAGGCCGGGCGGACGTGAGCGTCTTACCAACGCGCGCCGCGACATCTGCAGATGTTAGACTTAGGGCCAGTATCTATTTATCTGTCGCAAAAAACCATCCCTCATGTGGCCAGTGGCCAGATATTGGTAAATAATGCCCGAAGCCATAAGCGAACCGCGTTATCTAAATGGCTTGACCGCCGTTCTTGTTATATGTAAAAGACGTAGCGTCCGTCCGTCTGAATTCAAATGTTAGTGTTATTGCGGCCTGTCAGAAACACTCACGCGCCTCCGATCTGCATGAGATATTTCCGGCGACGCCGGCCAAGTATAAGTAGATACTCTGTATGCCCTCTGCCGGGCCCACTAACTACCATAAAGATAACATCCAGATATATTCATAAATACGCCACATCTCGCTTATTGCACGTCTTATGGAAACTTGGACACAGGCCATTCCAATACCCCAACTTATAACTATGTAAATACTAGAAAACCTGTCCTACGTAATTGATTCATTTTGATCTCACAATAGTTTGGTTAACTCGAACATATTACAATATAATATAGATGATATGCAAATTAAGTACGTCAACAATATAAATATTGTAACGTTTATTTATATGTGAAAAGAACACAGGACAGGGGAGAAAATAATATTAAACTGTTAAAGAAATTAGAAGATTGACAACAAAAAACATATGAAAATAGAAAATAATAAACCGCAAACAACATGGAAACAGCCAATACACAAATTATTAAAAAGTAAAATAATTACGAAGATAGAAGAAACTAATATGGTCGTAGAAAAAAATGGAGAGATTTGCCTAAAGAAAAATAAAATAAGTTAAATTAAATTTAGTAATTGAAATGACATAAGATGAATTTAAATAGCAAGAAACTGATATTACGTAAGGAAATATACGAGGGTAAAAAAAATTTGTCAAATTTTGTTGTGAAGTAATTCTCGTAATAAAATATGATCACTCACGCTTATCTTTACTTACTTTACTACTTGCTCTTCTGAAATATGTACGTGAAATTTTTTTCATTTATATAAAAAAATATAATGATCCGATTTCAACTACAATGTTCTGAAATATAAGCATAATAATAGAATTATCCGTATGTTTCGGATTTGTTATTTACGTTTACATCTCATTTTTGTGTATCAGAGAAACTCAAGTAATTTTCACGGCATTAATATGAAATGTGCCAAATAAATAAGAGTATGTATCAATATAGGATATAAAACCCTAAAAGTAAATCAATAAATTATTATTATTATTATTATTATTATATTTGGCTTCAACGTCTTTCAGAACAAGATGAATGTAGTTTTTTTCTGATTGAATCCAGAAATGTTATACTCCCAAAATAAATTAAAATTTTCCAAAAATCTACTACTTTTTGTAAATTTGTGTTAACCTGTGTTGTACAATATAAAAACCAAGGATATAAAATAGAAACTATAAATATTAATTAAAGTCTCATTTCGCATTTGCGTAATCTGACCGAAATCTCGATATAAAACAACACCAGCAAAATTAATTATAAGAAAGAAAAACGGTGCATGCAGGTTATACGCGAGCTGCTTATCATGGCTCCTTATTAAAATACTACAAGGATTGTGAGTAAAAAATTAATAGCAATTATTAAACGTTAAAAAGCTTCCACAAACACATACGTCTAGCTCCCTACCCCCCGGCTAGGCAAGTCCATTTTTTATTCCTGCTAAGTTACCCACACTTATTCAGCCGCAGTCAAGGCACCCGCGATAAATTTACATGCCTTTATCTGACACGTCAAAACATTACCAAGATTTATTATAACAATTAGCTACTTACCTAATTATGATTATTAAAACACGTATTTTTAACATATTAGATTAAATATGACATTCATGTTTTTTAATGCATACATTACAAAACTAATATGCAATATGCAAAACATATATCATCTATTTAATATTGCCATTCAGTTTATATTTTATAGCACTAATTTATTTTTTATTTTAATTTGTTATAATAAATTCATCTCAATAACCATAATCATTAATTTTATCTCCATTTTTTTGTTAATTAAAATACGTCATTTTATATTGAAATATTTTTTCATTTTTCATTCAAATGACAACTTTCTTCTCTGTGGGAGTATACATTTGCATATTTTTAATATTTTTTATGGATGTTATGCCAGTTACGTAATATATAGCCACACTATAATTATCCATATTGAAATTAATTATTCTACTTCTATTTACATTTTCTTTCATTAATGAATAAAAGAATGTGTTATCGTAATGGTAATTTATACATAAATAAATATACGAGTGTTATCCAAACTAGCTATTTCTGCAACTGCAATTGTATTTTTTCTATTTTGCGTTTATTATAGAATATATAAATGGAGAAATGACAGAGAAATTTGACGCTTAATAAAAGTTATGTTTGATATAGGATGTCACATGGATAGCTTACGTAATAATAATCTCTGTCATCACTATTTTTCTGTCTTACAATACAAGTAGTTCATTTTACAAAACGATAACGCAATAAAGAATTATTTCTCGTGTACTCTTCATTTTATTGCAAAAGAATAAAATTTGTATCGAATATTTATCTATATTTGACGATTAATTTCCAATATAAAATAGACCACATGGAGAAAAATAAAATATAGAATCAAATTAAATAAGTGCAATTCATCTTTATACAAGCAAAAAAAAAGTTTAACAAAATATTATAAATTAATAACAATAATACACTATTGAATTAAATATCTATTCAGCAATAATAAAACGATTTAATTTTTGTTGTAAATATAGAATAATTTTATTGAAGTTATTAAGTCTTATATTTGTATGTAAAGATTAAAACGTACAAACCTTTAAATTTAAATATTTTCCTTTTTCTAAATGCATAAAGAAACAAAAAAAAAATTTCTACATTCGTTTAATAAAAGACACTTTATTATATTAATTTAGGTTATTCATTAAATTGTTTCACGCAAAATCAAAATGAAAAGTAGGCATATATGGAAATATTCGTAGCTACAAAAATAGAATATTTATTTCTTATTCTTTTTAACGATATTAATTTGATTTAAAAATCTCGAAATGACAACTTCACTTACTTCGTTTATCTGCTTATTGGTTGTAAATTATCAATTTTTATAGCAACTTAGTAACGCGCAAAATTAAGGAGTTCTTCATATTGTATGAAATACTTACGGAAACCGGGTGGTTATTTAACTTTTGCTCTTACAAAACTAGCCTGCGTCCTGCGTCTCATTTTGTAATTTTCGTATGCTTTAAATAATCACCTTTATTTCCTTACTTATTACATAAATAGCTAATATTTATTTTGACAGAGGATAAAAAGAAGAAAATTTTGCAAATCATAAAACGTTATTTACCCCTCTTTTAGTAACACTAACTCCTAATGTCATTTAAATTATTTGTCCCTAAATTTTCTCGTTGAATTACACTCTAACATTTTTTTTTGATAACTATTAGTTTGACAACTCGCCTTTGTATCCTGACAGCAATTTGAATTAAAAACTGTTTAAAAAATTATATCATTCTATCTATAATCTACGGTATCGTGATTTTCTTGAAACAGTTTTCTTGTCAAATTGATAGCTAAGAAGCTTTCGTGATCAATATAAATTTATCTAGCAAAATAAAATGCTCTTATTTAATAACAGTTGAAAATAAATATAGTAAAAAAATTAAAAAACATTAGATCAAGAAAGATTTCTAATCTGAAAACAAAATAAATTCTTTCAAATAATTAACTTCCTACTTCCTCCATAAATATTAAGCCTGATCAATTACATACGTACATGTATCTGTCAGTGATCAATGAATTCTTTTAATTGGATTATAAGTATTGTAATATTTACATTATGTGTACAAATAATTGCTTAATCTAATATAAATTAGCGTTTCCATCCCGGATTGTATATCTAAATGACGTTCCCTCAACTTGTCGTAGTCTCTATTATCACATGTACTTGTAATGACATTAACTTCCACAAAACTATGAGGCGTTCGGAGTGGAGAGATGAACCAGCGAAGATATACCACCAAATTATCCAATTTGTCATGTTCCCCAATCAATCTATTCCACCCCTACGTTACACATCTCATAATAACCCCAGCTCCCCTCACCGAAACAAGTCAGTGGTAGTAGCATATCAAACGCGCGCACTGTCACTGTTAAAGCGATGCGCAATTCTGCCCTTCCTTGCTTGGCCACACATCAGGGGATATCATTTGGTACAGTTCTAAATTTGAATTTTGCAGTTGCTTTCAATGTTTCAATCCTCTCAATATTATTTATTATTTAAATGTGTACATAAAACAAGGGTAATAGAATAAATTTTTAATTATTAGAACGCGAATTTGCAGCAATTCGTCTAGTCTAGATACAGTGGCCTAGCTAGTATACTGGTTGTGAGGGGGCAAGACGGGATAAAAAAGCGCTAGTGGTTCTGAAAAATAAAAAATATAGTCCCTATATTTTTATTTATCGTTAACAGTGAGAGTACCCTCACCTCTCAGTAGTTTTATTTTTCTATTTCCTTTTTCGCTGTTCGTCCTGTATGAAGTTATATCGCAGCATTTTTATTGTGACTACTAAAACTTTTAAAAATTAATTGTAATTTTTTATTTTTCTTATATTCAAAATAAAAACGTATTTGCCGATCTAAATTTAAACACCCCTCTTCAACATTTAAAAATAAATTAGATATGTATTATTTATGACTATTCTCGTTTACAATTAACCACCAAGCGTCAAAAACCTGAACTGTATAACCGACTGTATATTTTTTGTAAAATAAACTCGACAACATACTTCAGTATAAAATCATTTTCATTTTTTACTTCTTATTACATTGCGGTGGAATTAGAGAATGATTTTGCTGTTGCGGGCATAACCTTCAGTAAATTATAAAACTTTAGGCAAGAATTCCCGATACCGTGCGATAAAACTCGGAAGAAGCCGATGGGGCGGAGTTTTGTGGTTTTCAACTATGGTCATTTAAATTTGTGATATCGGTCAGCAAAAAATGTTGTAGTTACGCCACTGCCTAGATATTGTATTTGTACTCAGGGTCGGATTAACCAATAGACAAGTTAGACAAATGTCGAGGGCCCTTAATTCGGAATGGTCCGGATTCAATCCAAATAATAAATATTATATTATATATGTCAAAATTATGTTGTATTAGTAGATTTGATATTCACACGCGATGCCAAAGAGTAGAATTTATATTTTATATTAATGCTATAAATATTCAAAATAATATGTAGGAAAATACTGCATCTATGAAAATTCTAAATAAAAAAAGTAAAACTTTTAATAAAAAATATTTGAAAATTTGTAAATTATAAAAGGTTTCGAGGTAAACTAGAACAAATAAATAAGTAAACAGGTACAAGTGAAGTTGCAAATGTTACAATGTGATTAGGTGGTAAATTTAAAAAGGTGCATTGGTATTTAGGTAGAAAAGAAATTGTAGCTATAAAATTTTAAAATTATTACATATTACTGTTATTTTTAAAATAGAGAATACATATTTTATTTTACAGTGATTTTATAATTCTGAATTTGTTTTTTAACCAAAAATAAATTGTGTTATTTCAATCAACTCGCCACAACAAAAATAATTGTAGCCTGTAGTTTAAATCAGTTTATAATTCATTTTTATCCACAAAATCGTAAAAAATCTAATTAATTTAGGGCAAGCACTTTTCTAGTTGATGCTCTCATTGTTGCCAAGACTAAAAATATTATAAAAATGGGGTCCGAATTATAATTTTCGTAGGACACGATAGGGTCTTAATCCAGTCCTGGTTGTAATTAGGTAACAATTATTCGTACTTTTTGTACAACATTTTCATTTGTTATATTATATTAATGCAGATAAAATAATATTCATACTTTCTCGAGATTCGAACGTAGAACCGCACATCAATCAGTTTATTTCTTAAATGAAAAGACTTTAATAAAATTCTTGTCTATCATTTGTATTCGATTATTTAGTGAGATTTAATAATTTGAAATTTTTTGAAAATGGTAATACCTTAAAGAATAAGTACTGGAACTAGACAATAAAGACAATGTTCTGAGTTGGGTAATAAATAACTGTGCTATAGATGCAAAATTAAAAATATTCGTGTTGAAAATATCAAGTATCAACATTCAAATCGATCAGAAAATATATCTTAGTAATATTCATTTGCTGCTGAGAAAGTACTTATCAAACTCTTTAGCTTTTCAAAATAATTTATTAGAATTATAGATATTATAATCATAATTTTACATTAATAATACATGCGTCACATTTAGTTAAATTATTATTATAAAAAATAGTAAGAATTGCCAGAATTTTGAAGGACCATATTCTTCGGAATCCCTATTGTAACAATTTACAAATTATTCTAAATTGTTGTTAAAAGGTTTCATATTCCAACTTCCGTTTCAATAAGAATGCACCGTGGACAACTTACATTTCATAAAGGTTACTGGCCTGCTAACGTTTTGTAACTTTTCCATGTACGATGTGCCTAAAACAGTGGCGTAACAATATAGCTAAGGGCCTGTGTTCCCGAGTCAATCAGGGCTTCAGTATAGATTAAAAAAAAAATTAATAACCCCAAACAGGACACTTTACAAAATATTTATTTAAATTAATTTCAAAGTTATCATTATATATAGTTAATTCTCGTTAGCAGGAGTCAGGAAAATATAATTTTGAAGTAACAATTGGGACTGAGCTAAGATGCCAGTAGTTACACCACTGGCATAAGTTAAATTGCCAACCCTAGCACTTTTTATAGCATATAAAAGAATGTAGTGGTAGATATAGTTAGTTTGGCTAGATTGTAGTAAGAAGTTATATTCGATATCGATAAATATAGTTTATTTATTACCACCAAAAATCTATTCCTTCAACCGTATTCCCCAGTCAACAAGAGGTAAGTACTCAATTTAATTAATAGTGATAGGTAAATAACAATAGCTCAGAAATTTGTTTCGTGCATCCTAAATTGGGAAATTCATATAATTTAACCATACTGACCACTAGAAATGGTCATGGTCGATTATTTAAGAAAATTGATTAAATTCTGGATAAAGTTATCTACGGTCAGAACCGAAATCAACAAGCTGGTAGGTAGAATTTACTATGGGTTAGATTCGCATGAAAAGTATATTTTTGGCAATACCGACTATCACTACGAGTCGTGATCCGTTGATCACAAATAGAAGCAAAAGGAATGATAACTCAGTGTTGGAGTCTCGCAATGGGGTATGTGACATAATTTTGATCTTTACTTATATAATACTAGACAGTTTTTATATTGATTTATTCTTAGTTTACGAGAAAATTATTATTAAAATTTTGGGGAAGGGATGCTGTCACGTCATCGTGATAGAATTGATAAAGAAACGAGGTAGATTGGGAGCCTAAGAAATAGTCTATCTGCCTTTTCCCACGAGCCTACCATGCTAACGTCATATATTGAAAACTAACCTTAGTTTTTATTATTATAATGAAAAGCTATAGTGATAAGTTTTTATATTTTATGACTTATATACTGAAATTTTCTTATGGTCATCATCTCTAAATATTTTAAGATTACTGTAATCCTAGAATTTAGCAATAAAGACGCGCCATGGGATAACTTGATTAGGACAACTAGATTTATATATATATATATATATATATATATATATATATATATATATATATATATATATTTGTGCCAATTGACATCGGGATACACGGTTAGCAGTCCGCTTCCTTATTGCGAAACATTGTCAGCAGAGTTACATGCTGCTCAACATGTAAGTTAACAAAGTGTTGACTTAAACAGAAATACACCAGTGATAAGGGCCGCTGATGAAGCGGACTACGATACTAACGGTCAGTGTCCGGTCACTATCAGTACACTAACAAGAAACGAATGTGCTGATTTTTTTTAACTTAATTTACTTGCAGGAAACTGGCGAAAGCGAATTATCAAAATTCTTATTAGAATATTTGAGCTTTTAAATCTAAACAAGGCAAATTAAATTGTACCCCTTGGGTAAAATATAGGTTTCAGATCGGCAATAATACACTAGTAGCCCGGACGTCATATTGAGACAAGTCATTGACTAGATGTTGGATTGTAATATCGTAATATTTCATCTTTCCTTTATCCGCACAAGTCGTTGGTAGAAAAGTTAAACTCGGGTTACCAAACCTGCAAGATATGTTACATCAGCTAGGTAAAGCCATTAAATTCTAAATTTACCACTTTAGAAGTGACCAAGGATTATTGTCAAATCGAGGTGGATCATAAGGATGACGAACAGCCTTCTCGGTATGTTAGGGACACTGTAACAAGATGGAAAATACGGCCCTGGTTTTCATCTTGTTTTGTAGACTGCATTTCTTCTGTGAACTGTGATTCTTTTATCGGCATAGACGTTGACATTTTTGGTAATAAAAATTAGAAATTATGGGGCCATATGCCGAAAAGATCATATTTCACAGACAACATTTTTGAATATAGATAAGAAGTTGAGAGGGTAGATTTGCCTCTCAACTTAGTTTTTACAGACAGTCTTAGGTAGGGTTAGCTATAGATAGGACGCAGACACAATGTAGTCTGTTAAGTTTTATTTGTTTAATTCTAAATTAGTTTAGTTAAGTTTTATTTTATTAAAAGTAAATATGTAAATAAAAATAGTTCAAGTTAAGTATAAGTAAAGTGAATATGTGTTCCCGTGCCCCCATCAGTGTGTTGTGTCATCGTCATCATCGTAAGTAATAAGAAATAATCATAATCATCGCATCATTTGTTCAGCTACCTATCCCCCCCGTGTTACAACACTGTAAATGGAAAAGGATGCCTTTCGGTCTAAGTAACAGCCTCAGCATTGACAGAGACATGTACACTGTCCTCTTAGGGTTAACTGACATTCACAGTTTTATTTATTTAGACGACATATAAACCGGTTCCACATCAATAAAATTTTCATTGTGCTTTGTATTTCACACAAATTTGCTCGTGTTTGTCGAAATATTTCCATCCACACAAATAATTTCGGGACGAATAACGCATAACCTTGCAAAGGTGGATTTTACCGTACAACACACAAGATAAATGTATTAGTAGTAAAATACTGTAACTAGATTTAAATTTGTACCGAAAATATTTTTTCTGAATTTCGAAATACAGGATATGATATAAATTTTTATTGATGTAAATCCGGCTATTTCAAAAGTGAGTACATAAGCATATCTTCAAATTAACATCAGCGGTTACAATGAAAAATTTAAATATTTGAATTTAGTCGTTTGTGCGTTTTAATGTTTAACATATTAATTTATAAAAATTTCAATAAAAATGTATGCTATATTTGCATATGTATTATGCACGTTTCAATGTTTGATTAAATTATTCTTTTTGAAATATCCACAAGCAATAATAATAATACTTTGAATGTTTCAGCATCTAGCAAGTCGAGTCCCCTCCAACATCACCACGGTACTATCCAGGAATGGAAAGCTGGTACCTGACCTAGGACATGGGGGAAGAAGTATCCAAGGTTCTGAATATAGAAAAACTCCAAACAACAGCTTATCGCCCTTCATCGATGAAGAACCGCCGTCATCCCTCCAGTGTTAAATTGGCGTTATCGTCTATAGGATTTTTAGAGTAAATTTATCATCTACCCTGAATTAATCTGAAAAGTTCCTACGTTCAAATTCAATACATCAAGTTTGTGACATTGAGGGAAGATGTTTCCTACCACGACACCGGCGATGGGTGCCTCAAGATCATCCGATTGTTCAATCAATTACACGAAATACCAGTACATTGTGATTGAGGCTAAGGACACGGTTTTCGTACTACGTCTGGTCAACGTAGAAACCCTCTGTTTCCAATAAGTTTGGAGGACAGAACAAAGTAGACTCATCATCATTTTCTAATCTACTCTGGGTTTCTACTTCAAGAAGACACGGAGAGTTGACCAGAACACAGATCTAATGGCGCAAGTTCTAAGTAAACTGCTTTTCTAGAGATTGCATATAAGCAGAAAACGAGGCGTTTGGTATATGATGCCATTTAAAAGCGATGTCATCTGCTCGAGAGTATGCTACGTAACTGATTGGCCTTGGCAGCTACAAGCCGCGACATCGCGAGTAGCATTATGAAAGAAGCTGCAGAACACATGACTAATAGGTGAAGTACTGTATCTAGTAAGATAACGTGCAAAGATTGTAGAGTTTAGGAGAACATCATGTTACTACCAAGAGTTATTGATTACATATGAGAATAACAGTCCATTTATGATGCCCATCACACGCATCGTTCAAGAAAACGGGACAAAAATCGACTGTGGTAGCAGGCTACCGTCAATGTTCTATCTAGATGGGAAGTGGCCGGAAGTTGACCCAAATCTAAAGCACAGCGCAACGGAGCCCATTACTTTCAATGCAAATGTCAACATCATTGGTTCATCTGTCATCATCAGTTATCATCATGTCCTCCTCGTAAATAAAATCAACCATCACCGCCTTCATCGCCGTCATTCATCCACTGTTACGTTGGCGCAATCGGTAGAATTTTTGGGGTTAAATTTAACATTTATCCTAAATTAATTTGAAAAGTTCCTCTGTTCAAATTCAGTACATCAAGTTTGTGACATTGAGGGAGGATGTTTCCGACCACGACGGCGGCGATGAGGGTGATTTTACCCGGTCTGTATGCTTCAGGATCATCCGACTGTTTACGGACATCAGGTGGTTCATCAATCACAGGCGCAATATGGATGCCTCCATACGGTCATAGCCAGACGGCTCATAATGGGTGTGAAGTGAAAAGGGTTCCATACGGGCTCAGTCCAGTACGAGTAGATGGATACGAAACCCAGGAGCTGCCAGTGGCAAACATAAGCGCGGCTGAGTTTGAAGCTTTGCTGGCAGCAGAGGTGCGTTCTGAGGTGGTTGGGATACCATGCCCACGAGAAGAGGAAGAGTTAGCTACTATCTCTACCAAGTTTGTGGATGGAAACACTCAGCTACCGGAGGTAAGAGTAAAGATTGCCGGTCGGAGGAAACGACGAGAGGACTATACCACACTACTTCTCTACTTGCTTCTCTCTTTCTTTTTTGAGTCGAGGAAGGAGAAAAGATTTTCGCAGTAAAATTATTGGTTTGAACAAACATTTTTAACAACGAAGTTTGGCCCACGGAACACCCAAAATTATTAGTTGCATTAAAAAAAGATTTTGGAATTAAATATTTATTCAACGGGGTTCCAAATCCAAAAAATGTAAATTTATTAGCATATCTCAATACTAAATTCCATTACGTTGAACAATTCTTGAGTGAGACATGTTGCGAAATCGACTGTTACTAGCTCCCTTAGTTCCAAATGCAGTAAGAACCCTTATTAAAAATAAGTTAGGGTACGTAGGGCGAGTCATGGGCGAAGTCATCCACATTATGCAATGTACACCAAGGGTAGTGAAAATCCGGAGAGTAAAAGAATACTACAACGAACTACCCACATTTGCGGATGAGGAAGAAATGTTCATGACTCCATTGACACACATCCTGCAAGACAAAGCCGAGCAAATAGATTGCAGTCATCTAGCATCAGCCCTGTACTTCGTGGAAGATAAGTGGCTTGGGTTCAGCCCGCATCTAACGCAGGTTATCGAGCCAGAAATGTTAGAGGTACAGCAAGAACCAAAATTCACATTCAAACTTCTGTACGACATAAGGAACGCCGGCATCTACTCAAAGAAAGAAATAAAATCAGCTCAAGATGCGTTAATTTTCGGGCTAGAACGAAGCAATAGCAAATATAATAACGAGAAAGGTAGTAGGACGAGATACGGTAGACCAGGACCTATCAACTCTAGACCTTTTCTCGAAAGGTGATCTCAGAAGCTTGGCAGTGTCTACGGCTAAACAAATGTGGGGTTGGTTCTCCAGTATAGGTATGCTTATGTCAGGCTTTATTGGGGTTTATATAATTTTCAAAATTTTTAAATATTTGTTGGACCCCATAATAAATGGATTTAATTTATTTAGAACAATGGGATGCACTATCAGTATATTTGCTTGACTCTGGAACGTGGTGACGCATCTAGTTCCGAATAATCACCACCGCAGAACGCGTCAACACGACCAAGGACAAGAGTTTGAAACATTAAACATAAACCGCGATAAAGATATGGGTATACCTGGGGTTGTAACACCTAGTGCGCCCCCTAGACAACCAAGTACATAACCAGGATGGTTTCACCAACGATAGTTAGCTTAGATTAAGACTGATCAAGGCCCAGAACAGAACAACCAGTACGAAGACCAAGAAGCTACAATTCCATCAGAAAAGCGATGGATACCCGGGGTCAGCAAGAAGTCTGTTGTCATCACAAGTGATCATGTAGAGACATTAAGTTTAAGATAAGTAAGTGCTTCTGGAAATTGTGCTCCTTACAGGAAGCATATTTCTCGAAGTCGGGAGGAATGTAACAAGTCTAAGTCAGCACATTCTAGTGGCACCAATTAAATTAGAAGGACAATGGATGTAATTCATAAATAATATTGAGTAAGGTAAAGCTAATATTTGCTGACTTAGCACTTGTGTCACTTGTATATATACATATAGAGTAAGGTAATGGATAGGAGACAGTAGTGATAGACGGCAATAGAATCCGAGTAGTGTCAGTGAGTAAAATAGTGAAGTGTACAGTAAATAATATATATTATATTTATTTGTTTATCTACACAAACGTGTGTATTCTGTTCACCTCAGTATCCCTCTCCTAGTATTTGTTCCATCTCCAGTCTGACAAAGAACCCCGTATTAAATATTTTTGTCAATTCTATCCTCATCGAGGAAGGGTTCCAATAATAGTCGCCACAAAGTATGAAGATAGAGGCCTACAGGTGCCCGATGTAGAAGATCACCTGTCGGAGGAGACGATCAAGAAGGTAACTCCGACAGAAGATAAGATGGTAGAGCTCTTGAAAGAAGTCACGATCATCAGCAAAATGGTGACAGAAGTTCATCAAGATCACAAGCAGTACGAGGAGCACACCGGTGGAAGCAACAAGGCAATGAAAGTGGAAATGAATCGGAATAACTATAAGGTAAATGATGACAACCATTCCAGCATCTGAATTAAGAGGATGAAAAGTTAGTGCAGTGCGTTATCTAAATTTTAGTGAGCCCGTCTCTATGTTATGGTCACATTGTAATTTTAAACCAACCAAACTTTTTATTGTGCCCGGACAGAGACCGCAATGGTGTGACCCACACTACACTTAATGACCTTTTGCAAGCGTTTTGACGATAATGATATGCTTCAACTATTTATTGGTGTATAGTTTAAGGATTAGATAAGTAATGCATGATAATTTAAGAATTTGTTTTCATTAATTTATTGATGTTTTTATTGTTTATATTTGTAAATTCGATATTGTTAAATATTTGTTGTTTTGACTTAGGTATCGTTTGCGTTTAGGAAAGACAGTATTCCTCTTAGAAATAAATATATCATGGTCAAACGATATATTTATGTTTTAAGGGGAGGATAGTGTGGATAGTGGAAAAAAACGGAACATAAGTTATTTTTTAACCTGGAATTAGAGTGTCTTGACAGAAAGAATATACTTTTATTCACTTATTTCTGTCAAGACACTCTAATTCCAGGTTAAAAAATGACGTTTACTCCGTTTTTTCCGTCATTGCACTCTTATTATTGTCATATTTTAATCAAATTAATATAAAAAATTAAAAAGCTGAAATTTAAAAATAAAACTTTATTATGGTAAATGTTAAAAAAATACTTAAATTATAAATATTTAAACAAAAATCAGCTTTTAAAAATAATTAAGGACAAAAGAAAATAAATAAATTTTTAATCAGTAAATACATCATCACTCTTGTCAATATTTTTATAGAAAGTGTTATTCTTTGTTAAATTAATTATTCTTATCTTTATTCATTGCTACATATGGTTTAATGTTTAATAAAAACAAAAAATTATTCCCAGTTATAACATTTAACGTCCTTCTGTATTAACAATTATTATGTAAATGATAACATTATTCGTTGTTACACCTAAAGTCGTTCAGAAACTATATAAAATCCTTGGAAAATCTAACGTACTCGAATACTCTACTCTGTACTCTATGATATGGTTTTAGAACATATCCTTGAAAGCAAAACGCTGTAAATATACGCATTCAAAATTTAATTAATTGTCAATTTGAACAAGAATTAACAAAATTACAAATAATATGAATAAATTTTAAATTGTACTAGAAATCTAAAAGAGATACAAGATTACTAGAAAATATTTGCGATTACTAGATTTAGTACAATTGTATTAGATGTAACATTCCTGATAAACGATGTTTACATGTTATAACGTTATAATAGCATATTGATGGAAATTCAAAATAGAAAAAATAAATAACTGGGAGCAAGGGTGGATCCAAGCTCAGGGGAGTCATATAACTCCTGCAGAATGTAAAAAAAACCCTTTTATCGAAGATTTTCACACTAGTAGTAGTTTATACTCAATAGGTAAAAAAGTACTTTTTACATTTATATCTATAAAATGCGACTAAATCCTATTGCCTTTTAATTTTAAAAGGATTTATGAAGAGACTGATAGTCTAATCAGTGTTTCTATTATTCGAAGTCGTCACTCAAGTGGGTCACATAATTATACAATTAATAATCCAATGACTAGAATGTGTAAATATTCTAAATATGCATATGGGAATGAAAAGAAACTATATTATGTTAAAATAGATATATTTTATTTTCATTGATACTGTCTAATATACCAAATAAATAAATATAAAGTTTCAACGCAAAACTAGTCCAATAACATATACCGTTGATTCAATCAACGCATATACTCATTAATCACAACACCTCAAAGTTAAAATACAAGGCACAATTTGTTTATACTTTGACAGAATGGGGCATGCAGAATTGAGCAAGGGAATTGAAATCGCAGTGGTCTGATAGTTATAATGCGAAGCTCATGGTACACGCGTGTCTCCCGCCCCGACACTTAGGCGGCGCCACGTGGGATTTAGGGGCCACCCCTGCGCTCGGTCAAGAGGGTACGAGTATGTGGATGATGTTACGCAGGCACAGTGTAATGTGTGCATGTACCTACCGCTGTGACACGGCTCTATCACTTATGAGTTACAAGCACACCATATGCTTCGCTGGTAACCACATAAAAAATAATAATGATTCAATATTCCTCATAAAAATATGGGATAAAGTGAGATGGGGCAAGTGCTACCAAAAATTTAAAAGTCAGAATTATTGTGTTCTTAGTATTTCTGTAAGTTATTGCAATAAAAGTAATTCCTTAGGTAGTACGATAGTATGGGATACATATTTTTGATTCAATGATTATTTTTTTTATCAATTTAGGTCATTGAAATAATTTAAGTTAGAAATAAAATTATTTGTTTTTTACTCATTTGTAAAACGTCATTTATTTGAACTGTTTATTAACAATGAAAATTAACTTTTAGAAGCTACAAACGTGTAAAATTGACAGCTAACCTGAAAAATTTTACAAGTTAATAATAGTCAATTGCAGATGAAGTAGGTAACTTGAAGGATCGGCCATGTTTGTTGAGAAACATACAAACTTCAGTTTATATGGTAAAAAGTGATGTAATTGCAATTAAAGTAAATTATACCTATATAAATTTCAGGTATGTTAAGAATAAATATGTGCAAGTAGTTAATAATGCTATTTTAAATAGCATATTTGTATACTTTAGTTTGAGAAAATGTCTTAATTTTGCAGTATTGTGGGTTGTATTGTGGAAATCTGACAAAGCTCTTTTTTTCATGTTTTAAACCATACGCAGGTTGTTTGGACTTAAATTACATTTTTAGGGGATAACATATTCCTTTTATTAATGTCAAAGATGGTTTTCATACTGAGGAGTGAGATGCTGCTTTAAAATTTGATTCATTTATTCGTCTTGTTCTAAATTGAAACCAATAAATATTGGAACTCTAGTCTGTAGTTATTTTATTTACTATATCACGCTCTTCTTTAATTACAATCACTGTTACATCTTTAGCCATTAATATAAGTTGCTCCAATGATAAATTTAACGAATGCTTGATCATTGTAGAATTCAGAAGCGAATAGTTCCTCAACACGGAATATTGCTGAATCGGTGACAGTTTCTTGAACACAACGAAGACATTTTTCAAAACTATCTTTCTCTAATATGCGAATTACTTTAGGATGTATTAACAGACTGATCAGTATCAAATTTTCTCAGAACTACATTTGTACTGACGGAAATATCAGATTCATTGAAAGTTAGGCGGTGTTTCCACAACAATATTTTGGTAATAGTTTTTATTCTTGACATTTATGTTCCAAATCAAACAAATTTCTATTACTTAAAAGAAAACTACAAAAGAAAATATTCGAGTTCAAAAAAAGTCCAACTCTCCTCCACTATTTATAGGCGACACGGGCCAAGCAACTAGATCGTTTACCATGTACATAAATAATTATTATATTTATGTACATGGTATATGTATATTATAATTATTAAATTATTTTATATATAAGATATAATATTTTTTTGACAATTTTAAAAAATAAAAAAAAAACTTGTCAACACGACTGCATTAATTTTGAAGCGGCTAATTACACTGTCTCTAAATAACAAAATTAACATTCTCTATGAGAGATATCACCCTAATGTACTTTTAAGACCAAAAGTCCATCTCTCATCCTCTTACCCTGCATAAAATTTGAATTATATAATGCGTGTGCTCACCTTATATCAAAGTGTACTGCAATTTACGTTGAAATTATTATTTTAGAACTATGAAATAAATTACTTATTGGTCTTGCAAAACTATCACGTTACTAGTTTATAAAATTTGCTTCAGTGTATACATGGTGTTTAGTAGTTGTAGCCTTGTAACCGCTGCTGTATAATACAAGTTGTATTAGTATTACCGAGCACAAGTTTGCAATCTCCAAACAACAAATAGCAATGTCACTACAATACGTTTGATGCTGGAACATTCAAGGAAGCTTTTGGAAAAATGGCAGGCCTGAAAACAGAAACAATAAAAGTTGTTGCTTTTCCATTTTGCGGTGATAACAGTTAATAAAATTCGTAGATATATAAATAATTCCTTTGTTCTATTAAAATTACATACATAACAGCCATACAAAATATCTTGGAAAATAGCAGAAAAAGACAATGATAGCAAAGAAACAAATCTGGAGTACTGGAGATAGGAAATTTAAAAACAAGATAAGAATACATTAGGGGTTCGATGATATTTGAATGTAGAGTTGTACAAGGTGCAGAGAAGACGACAAAACAGAATCCTTACAACAAAGAGATGAGTAACATCAAATAACAAATAGAAAAAAATCAGAACTCCTCGTACAACCTAAAATATAAAAAGATAAAAACTGTTGGCTGTCTGTCTAATCGCCAGATTCTACTGCGAGTGTGAATAGAACAGCAACAAATAGAGACTTAAACCTGAAGATTGCAAATGTGGAGTTTGCAGGAGAGAAGAGGAAATCATGGAAGATAGGAAGAAACATTAGTCGACGAAACGGCAAAATTTTAGAAAAAATAAACTACGCGAAAGATATCATATAAACTCATGTAATATAATTAAATATAATAATAGGCAGATTCGTAGCTTGGGTAAGACACGAATTATTAAATAAATACAATAGTTGAAAGTTGGTTAAACATGTGAAGAAACAATAAGATTGTTTCGAATGAAGTTGTTGGCGGAGTCCAGTCCTGCTTGTAAATGCGTGTGCGGCGCGGTCCTCCGAAGTGCTCGGCTCACCTCCCAGCAGGCCGTGTAACCGAAGCCGGCGTTGTTTAGTATTCCGCACGGCGTACTTGGCGCCGTCTGTTGCGCATTCCCCGCCGAAGGCGGCCCTGCTCCCAGTCTTTGTTTGCGCCGGGATTTATTCAACTTAATCTCTGCCCACAATCGCAATCCCTTCGCAATCTTGCCTTGCACACGGACCCCATATATGACATATCATACTCCAATAACAATACCAACCAGATATCAAGCGCATATACTACATTTTATTGCTTTTCCGAGAGGGTGCATTTTATTGTAAAACATTAATTATATACAATACATACGGGCTCCTAACCTAAATTGCAACACATACATATTTTGCGTTTTTCGAATTGTGTCCATTCAAGATTCTCATAGTTGTAAAATGTTTGTTTTTATATAAATAAATATTTCATTCAAGACTTCTTAACCATTGTTGGTTGGGCCAGATCTACTTTATCTAAGATATCGGTAATCATATTTATACCGTAAAGTAGTAACGTATTTAGGAAGAGGGGTGATGGGAATTGGGGATGTATCCCCTCTTATGATATCGAACGAGAATAAAAACTGAACATATAATAAATATATTTTATATTAAAATATAGAGTTGTTTGAATTTAGAGTAAATTTTTAGATTATAGTCGGTTCATCATGGAAATGAAAGGTTTAAAATTTAAAGCATTTTTCTTTTACGAAAAACTAAAGTTATGCGTTCGTGTATCAGTACATTTTGTAGAATTTGCGAGTTTATGTTCTGTGCTATTAAAATGAAATCCAAGTTTTTTGATTATTATACAAAACATTTTTATTTTTACATCCCCTCTAAGCTTTATGTATGGATACGCCATTGGTAAAGGGAGTTTAACAGAAGCTACCTCCTGGACACTTCTGCTGTTATATAAAATGTCTCATGAGAGCAATTTTATTGCAGGAAATAAATAGCAAAGAATTCGACTAATGGGATTCGAACTCAGGTTCTTAAAACCACAGCCTATCTCCCGGACTCTCTAGACAACGTACACATTTAATATCAAATTATTTATATTATAACTGGATTTACTTAGAAATTCCAATAATTCACTAAACAATTTTTTTTTGGAATAGCAGTCATTTATTAAATTCTTATGAAACACCAAAATCATACCCTATCGATACAACGCAAAGATCAAACAGTATCTACAGAATTCTATTTAAAGACTGTGCCAAAATTTACATTATATAAACTAAGACATACCTAGAGACTAAATAAAAGAGCAAGAAGAATTGGAATAAGCATCTTCCTCTTGATTTGTTATTTTAGAGCGGGATCATTAATGAATCTATGTATAGACTAGTTAGCTTATTCCTTGTATTTAAACATTTCTTGTGAGAATATAAATTGTGATATTTAATTATTATATATATTTGCTCTGGCCTATTACTAGATACTACTTGCTCAATTGATGACTGTTAAACATGTATACCTATGTGGGCTGTATGACAGACGCGCAGCATTCAAATTTTTACACACTTCATAAGCGCAGCAAAAAAAAAAACATAGTATAAGCGCACCAGTAAAATTTAAGAATTTAATGTGTGTACGTGTAGTCGTGTACATATGCGCCCGATTAGATAAAAACGCGTGAATTCATTGTGCTCGTGGAAAGCACTTTTAAATAGATATTCGCAAAGGTATACCTCACCTCCAAGTCTTCCTTTTTCGTCTCAAATATAATATAACCTAACTTAATCTAATCTAATCAAACGAATTTTAAGTCATGGATTTACAAATCTAAATCTATTTATTCTGAATTCTAGTCGACATGAAAGATTTTATTCTCCTTTTGAATAAATAGTTACATCAAATTAATAAATGTATGAACATTTCAATTACAAACTCTGGTGCGCTATTGTAATGTTCATGTGGTACGTCGACCTACGTGTGTCTTTAATCTACATTTGACGAAAGTTTTTTTTAAACTAATTTACATGTTATTATTATTTAATAATTTTTAATAGTAATGTGAGTCTGCTTATGTTTATTCAATTTCGATTCGATTGTATCCATAAAATAACATTTTTGTTATCGCTTTCGAAGTAACACAAGTATTCTTTATTAATATTAGAGTTAAATTAGTGTGATTTCAAAGGATTGCAAGACATAGGTAGTTATAATTTTTAAATACATCCTATTTTCATTCACAAAATCACAAACAAAACATACAAATATGCATTACATAAAATTTAACTGGTGTAGCATTTAGAGTTGATAATGCTAAATATTTTTAATCATACTACTGAATATTTATAAAAGACTTTCTACATGTATGTTATGTGCAGGTAAATATAGCAAAGAATAATTTCTAAAATTGAAAAAATTTCGTCCATTGATTACAAAAATTTTTTCATTAAATCAAATATTTTTGCAACTTCTTAAATTTATATAATACAATAAATATTACAAATATCGATAGATGAAATACTAGGTACTAAATTTTGAATGTGATATGAAAACAGGGACAATAACGTGTTTCGAAAAGTTTCTTCGGAACATTTACACTAAAAACTCGAAAAGGGAAGAATTCGGAAATCCGGATATTTGGTTACTCTTAATTTAAAGTACAAAAGTTCTTATCGCATTATACATTTTTTAAAAGAAAAGTAGCGAAATATTATACAATTTGTAGAAACTGTCACCCCTCATTAAAATTTTACCACTTTATATACAATATGTATCACAAAGTTGTAATAAATATTATTATTATTGTTATAAAAGAAAAATAAAAAACTTTAATGATTTTCAATTTCTAAAAAGTAAAAATAAGGTAATAAATGTAGGATAATAAAATGAAATGAGATTTGTACCTCTTGATTAATTGATAAATGGTACAATTTGTATCACGATAAAAACTAGTAGCCAATTAGTATATTAGACATTATAATACACATAAATGATTTTATACTGCAACCATTAACAATCTTCTTGATGTATGGTTATTAATTAATATTATTATTGGACAAATTAATTATTAGTTATCGATGAAATAAATCTTTTTGCGCTGTAGATTGCTATCTGATCGATAATAAGCTGATTTATTTTTCACAATTTAATGGAACTTTTGCGAAAAATTCAAGTTGATTTGGGCGATTAACAAAATGAAGCGTAAAATTAAAATATGTGGCAATTTACATGAGGTATTTTGAAGGGTAATTATGAGTGAGCTTGTCTTTAGTACCTTTAGTATTCTGCTACTGTTAAAATTACAAGTGCACGTACGCATATTTATGTATGTGTGTGTACATGCAGTGGAAATTACACGCATGTTTTGTCTCTATCGCAATAACTTGTTTGGGTGGATCAGTGGCGTACACAATTTTTTATAACATGCATATAAAAAATATAAAGTAATATTTTTTATTACCAATCTTGCTTCGATATTCGTATATTTAAATAGTATATTATGTAACAAGCACAAAATGAAGCACATTTTGCAGGTGTTGCAAATCAAACGAGTGCAAAATTCCTATTTTGTGTGTGTTGTATACTATAGTTTTTATACGACTAAGAAATTATTTGTAATGCACAAACTGTAATAAACTGATGACATTTGACGTTTGGCGTTATATTGTTTAAGCCACCTTAGGTTTTTTCATCAAAAACAGCAGACCGAACACGAAATATTTCATATTGCATTTGTTGTCTAGCAACTTGCCTAGCAACCGATGCAAAATGAAATTCAGTACAAAATGTAACTTCTTATGATTTAATTTACACTCTTGATATGAACATTTTTCGATGGTGTCATATAAAAAAAATGTTTCAAAATTAAAAATTAATTTTAAAATTCAAGTATAATGTTATTACAAGAGGCGGTTTTTATATGCTTGTGTTCTCTAAAAGAAGGCATCATCTCTACTGTCTCTTCCGTCCATATTTTGCTGATATGTCATAAAATTTTTATTTTTTATAAAGTCGCATTAGTTAGCCCTTTTCATGATGTACCTATCAGTACCTATTTTTCCGAAAAAATGCATAAGTCACTAGATACCAGTAAAAAGCTGATTTTGGTCGATTTACTTTTTCATCTATACCTGTCTTGTTTCAATTCAATACAAGTTTTTAGTTTGCACATTCTGAGTAATTCGTACACTTTTTGATAAATTCATATACTATCTTTTAATTTCCATATGTGGCTCAGAGTTGTATTTAATACCATTAAATAAAGATTGTTTTCTAATTTCAATAGTATGAAACACATTTTCATTAAAATGAAAATAAACGAAAAAAAAAATAAAATTATTGATTTATTCATTTTGGTTAATAGGGGTTTGGAATCAAAATCAAAATTTTAATTTTGTTTCCAAAGCACACATGACCGAAATATATAAAACCAATAACTTTCTAAATTACTGGTTTATTTTCTTTTTAATGTACATGTGTTTTATATCACTCAAAAGAAAAAAAATCTATTTAATAGTATTAAAGGCAACTTTGAGCACCATATGAAAATTTTAAGTTATATTTACTTTTTACTTTTTACTGTTAATTAATAGTGTAGCGAACCCAGGGTCGCGGCGCGGGCGGCGGCACGGGCGGCGACCGCTAGCGTGCAGGTCAGAACACGTCCGTTCGGTCCCCATTGTTTTGATTTCCAAGGAATCAAAGAATCTTCTAGAATGATGTATTTGAATATAAATACCCCGACCAAAAGATCGCGAGGACAGTCTTGTGTTAATACGCGTAGTGTACAGACGGTGATATAAATAAATAGACAGTGATATAAATAGTGTTGAAATAAATATTGCGTTGTTTTAATTGTTTAAATAAATTATCTTAGTGTTTAAGTCTTTAGTAATAATAATTAGTTCTTAAATTAGTGTTTATATTTGTTAATTCTTAGTGTTAGTTATTTTTATTTATTCTTTATAATTCATATTTCTTTAATTAAACTTAGTTATATAAATATTAGTGTTTTAATCAATTTTACACTTCACCTAAATAAATGAAAACGTTACAATTGGTGTCAGGTGTGAGGGTTAATAAATTGTGAAGTGTAAAATAAAAATAAATAAAATGGCGAGTAAACAAGTAAAATTAAGTGAATTAAAAGTAACCGATCTCTAAAGAGAACTTGCAAGAATTTGAGGCCGACATAGCTCGCCTGGTTCGTCTTGCACACCCTACAGCTCCTGACAGCGTCTTGGAATGCCTAGCTACACAAGCATTTATCTATGGGGTCCGAGACAATGAAACTCAGCAGGCACTACGATTGGCTCGACCAAAAACTCTGGTTGATGCACTTTCATATGCCTTAGATCATGAAGCTGCAAAACAAGCTTCACGCAACCAATCGCGAGTGCGAATTATCGATGCTGAGAGTATCGAGGACCTAGATGATAGGATAAGACGTATTACATCCGAAATTCATGCTTCTGGAAAAAAAGAAACTCCGCTGTTGGAATTGCGGTGAAGTAGGTCACCCGCAAAGGCTCTGCAGAAAACAACAGAGGAAAGCAGAACCAAGAAAGGAAGAAAGGGAGTCGGAAAACTAAGTCGGGTTGATGCGACGGGGCAATCGTCGACCCGTAATCCAGTAGCCCCAGAATCTATTACTTATGTCGCATCCCTTCATCATCAAGCTAACAGCATCTATGTAGACGGTTCTATCAACAGAAGGCCGCTTAAAATGTTGCTGGATACGGGTGCGACAAAAACAATAATCAGACCCGACTTAGCAAGAAAAATATTCGGAAAACATCTACTTCCAACAAAGTGGCAAATACGCACAGCTACAGGAGAACAAGCTACCGCTTCTGGAGAGATAGATTTGAGCATCACTGTTGGGAAAACGTACATTAAGCATCGTGTGCTGGTAGCTGACGTAGAAGATGAATTCATTCTCGGCATGGACATTATGAAAAAGCATGGATTTAAACTTGACTTGAAGAATGGAGTGATGTTGGTCAATGATGAAGAACTGGTATTAAATCCACGAGACGACAATGCCATGCGAATATTAATAACGGAAGATGTCACCCTCCCAGAACGGAGTGAATCAATCGTGGAAGCACAGATAGAGGGTAGCTTCTGTGAGGGAAACATTGTCATGCTCCAGCCGAAAAATGATGATGCTAAAACTGGGACTGGAGTCGTAATTGGAAAAGCCTTGCTAAAAACCGACAAGATAATCCCAGTTCGAGTAATGAACATAAATTTTTATCCCGTTATACTGAAAAAAGGGACCGTAGTAGGTGAATGTTCAGCGGTATCATCAATTATTCGAACTGTAAAGGCCAAAGACAACACATCCTGTGAAGTTCCAGATATACTAATCAAGGAGCTGTCATCATCGTTCCAGGACTTGACCGCAGACCAGAAAAACAAGGCTAAGGGTTTAATTGGCAACTTTCAAGATGTGTTCCAATTGGACAAGAAGGACAAAGGAAGAACCAATGTAGTCCATCATAAAATAGACACCGGAGACGCAAGACCCATCCGCCAAACAGCAAGAAGATTACCACTGGCGAAGCGGGAAGAAGCAGAAGAAATTATTGAGGACATGAGGACGGAAGGTGTGATTGAACCTTCAAGCAGTCCATGGGCCTCACCAGTGGTGTTAGTAAAGAAGAAGGATGGTTCTACAAGATTTTGCGTCGATAATCGTCTACTTAACAACGTGACGAAGAAGGATAGCTACCCGCTACCCCGAATAGACGATACACTGGACACATTGGCAGGATCAAAGATTTTCTCTACTCTTGATTTAAAGAGCGGATACTGGCAAGTGGATTTAGATCCAAAAGACAAAGAAAAGACAGCTTTTACCATCGGTACCGGTCTGTGGCAATTTACTGTTATGCCATTTGGGCTCTGCAATGCCCCTGCAACGTTTGAACGGCTTATGGAAACCGTGTTGGCTGGACTGTCGTGGAAAACATGTTTGGTTTACCTCGACGATATTATTGTGGTAGGAAAAACGTTCGAGGACCACATGAAGAACTTGGAAGAGGTTTTCCAAAGATTGAGGAAGGCTAACCTAAAACTCAGTCCAAAGAAGTGTCACTTATTTCAAAAAGAAGTGCATTATCTTGGACATGTAGTTTCTGGTAAGGGTATTGCAGTTGACCCGGAGAAAATAAGGGCTGTTAGTGACTGGCCAGTACCGAGGGACAAACATGAATTGAGAAGTTTCCTTGGGCTCTGTACATACTACCGACGTTATGTACCTGGATTTGCCAACATAGCGAAGCCATTGACAAGGCTTACTGAAGAAGGCAGAAAATTTATCTGGGAGACGGACTGTCAAGCTGCGTTCAAACAACTTAAATATTCCTTGACAAGCGCACCTGTCCTTAGTTATCCTTTACCAGAAGGAGAATTCGTTCTAGATACAGATGCCAGCAACGTTGGAATTGGTGGCGTTCTTTCCCAGATACAAGACGGACAAGAGAAGGTTATTGCCTATTTTAGTAAGACCTTGTCAAAACCAGAGAGGAATTATTGCGTCACCAGAAAAGAACTTTTGGCTGTCGTGAAATCCGTGGAGCACTTCTACAAATATTTGTACGGTAGAAGATTTCTTATAAGAACTGACCACGCTGCTCTCAAATGGCTGCTACAATTTAAGAATCCTGAAGGTCAGGCAGCTAGATGGATTGAAAGATTGCAAGAATATAACTTTGTTATTGAGCATCGAGCAGGTACAAGCCATCGTAATGCTGACGCATTATCAAGAAGACCTTGCCAGGACGAATGCAAGCATTGCAGTCGTCTAGAAGAAAAACTCTCTACCATCGCCAGAACAACAGTAGTGAATGATAGTTGGCAAACGGAAGACCTTCGCAAGGACCAAGAGAATGACTCGGACTTGAAAATCATACTGGATTGGAAACGTGGCGATAGCAGACCAGATTGGGAAGATGTTGCACGACACTCACAAAGTGTAAAATCGTACTGGGCGCAGTGGGACTCTATTGTGGTTGAAGAGGGCCTCCTGAAACGTGTCATAGAGAATACTGAAGGTACTGTGAGTAGGACCCAGCTGATAATTCCTAGGAATAGAGTACCGGAAGTATTGGAGGAGATCCACGACGGATCTGGACATTTTGGAGTAAATAAAACCCTCGAGAGATTGCGCCAACGATTTTACTGGGTAAATTGCAAAGACGATGTTAAAGAGTGGTGCAAGAAATGTGTGGTCTGCGCGGGAAGTAACGGGCCACATAGTAAAAGAAGAGCTCCAATGCGTCAATACAACGTTGGAAGTCCCTTTGAACGCATTGCGATTGACGTGGCCGGACCATTCCCCGAAACTGATGATGGGAATAAATACATAGTGGTAGTAATGGACTACTTTACTAAGTGGGTCGAAGCCTATCCATTACCTAACCAGGAAGCCGTAACGGTCGCTGAAGTCTTGGTAAAAGAATGCATCTGCCGATTTGGAGTACCGCGAGAGATACATTCCGACCAAGGAAGGAATTTTGAGTCTGCTCTGTTCCAAAATATCTGTAAGATATTAGGAATAAAGAAAACCAGAACTACTGCATTACACCCGCAGTCTGATGGCATGGTTGAACGGATGAATAGAACAATAAACCGGTATTTGTCAAAAGTAGTCTCTAACCATCAACGGGACTGGGACCGACATCTTCATCTGTTCTTGTTGGCTTACCGTTCATCCGTGCATGAGACAACAGGGCAGACACCAGCAAACATCTTATTCGGGCGGGAGTTGCGCTTACCATGCGACCTGGTATTTGGCAGTAAACCCGGTGAAGACCTTGCCGGGGAGGACTATGTGACGGACTTACGGAGAAGAATGAATGACATCCATGAACAAGTCCGCACAAACATTCAAGGTGCCAGCGATCGGATGAAGGACCAGTATGACGTCAAGGCTGAAAAAGGTGGTTTTCAACCTGGGAATTTGGTGTGGCTTTACAATCCACAAAGACGTCGTGGCTTATCACCGAAGCTACAAAAGAATTGGGAAGGTCCCTACGAGATCGTAAAGAGAATAAATGATGTGGTCTACAGAATTAGGAAAACACCTAATGGAAAGCCGAGAGTAGTCCACTTCAATCGGTTAGCCCCGTTCGCTGGTGATAATTTTGACGATCATTGTGGAGCGACGGTTCGTCGGGTTGTAGCTGAGGAACCCACATATGATGACTTTATGGAAAGCCATTCCACTGGTCACAAAGTACGGTATGGCGTGACACGAGAAGAACAACGAGATCTGTTCACCGTGTCCCCAGAATATTCCCTCGCTCACTGTGTAGCGAAAGACATTAAAATGTCCCGCGGCATCGCTTCAGTTTTTAAAAGAAAATTTGGACGAGTACAAGAACTGGCCAACCAACGTCCAACTGTCGGAAAAACGCTACAACTGAAGGATGATAACGTAGAACATAAGCGGTACATTTACTATCTCGTCACGAAACAATACTCACATCAGAAGCCGTCATACCGCAATTTATGGGACTCGCTGTGCGACATGAAGGACCATCTGTTGGAAAACGACATCATGAAACTGGCAGTACCGAAGATAGGCTGTGGACTAGATGGTTTGGATTGGAGGATTGTTAGAAGCATGTTAGAAACAGTCTTCCGCTTTACCGGAGTGGAAATTCTAGTCTGCAGCTTCAACTCTACCGGCCAAGAAGAGCTCAAACGGACCGTCGACTGTTACTTCTTCAAGACTTCCAGATGCACCAAGGGTAATGCATGCAGATTTCGTCATAACGAGCTGTTCCGGGACGAAACAGTCTTAAGGAGGGGGCAATGTAGCGAACCCAGGGTCGCGGCGCGGGCGGCGGCACGGGCGGCGACCGCTAGCGTGCAGGTCAGAACACGTCCGTTCGGTCCCCATTGTTTTGATTTCCAAGGAATCAAAGAATCTTCTAGAATGATGTATTTGAATATAAATACCCCGACCAAAAGATCGCGAGGACAGTCTTGTGTTAATACGCGTAGTGTACAGACGGTGATATAAATAAATAGACAGTGATATAAATAGTGTTGAAATAAATATTGCGTTGTTTTAATTGTTTAAATAAATTATCTTAGTGTTTAAGTCTTTAGTAATAATAATTAGTTCTTAAATTAGTGTTTATATTTGTTAATTCTTAGTGTTAGTTATTTTTATTTATTCTTTATAATTCATATTTCTTTAATTAAACTTAGTTATATAAATATTAGTGTTTTAATCAATTTTACACTTCACCTAAATAAATGAAAACGTTACAATAGTTTATTGCGTTGACAAGCGAATCGCTAACCATTGAGGGTTTCCGAGAGAATATTTTTAAAAGAATTTTGCTTTAAAAATTAATACAACGATATATTTTTTTTTACTTATAAATAAATAATTAACTAAGTACATCCCTGATGTGCCATTGTAAGATACAAAGATCATCAAGAAAAAATATAGGACAAATATATACATGTTACAATAATTCCACATTTTATAAGGTTTTCTAAAAAATATCATCACTGGGAGACAAATTATTATATGTGAGACACATTCTTATTACAAAACTTAAGCAGACCTGCAGAGACAGTGTTATTTCAGTTTTTTCGGTATTTTCAGGCATTTTCAGAAGGAAAAGAGTCGTTTGAAGATGAAACATGTAGTGGAAGGCCTATATCTACATCAGTTTGGGATCTTGTGCATTTAGATCGTCGGCTGACAGTACTGAATGATTGGAGAAAAGTTAAATTTGAACACACCACTGTTCATCAGATTTTGACTAATTCATTAGGGATGAGTAAAATCTAAGCAAAAATGGTATAAAAAAATTTGGTGAGTTATTTTGAGGGAGATAATATTGAATTGTAATTCATTATTACTATTTACACACCACGTATATTAAAAATAATAAAAACCTCATTATATCTCCTTTGTCCGTATTTCAACAGAGACGAACTTTAAAAAATAAATTGTACATTAACGCACAAAAATGATTTATTAACGAATTGTTTTAATAGAAAAAATAAAAAAAGTTTAAATAACAATAATGCTAAAGAAAACTGAATAAGGTAATAGTATTTCTTAGCCATATAGAAACGCGATTTGAAAACAGACTTAATGTTATAAAATAATTGGAGGCCTTATAGTTTCAGAATTAGATGTTATATTTATAAAGTACAGTTTGATTTGTGCTTTATGTATAGTAGAAGTTCTCTATCTAGTACAAGAAAATATTTAAATTAAAAATTTTATAATTTTCAATATTTGTTTTAAATAAGATGACATGACAATTTGTATCACCGTTCATTGAATATATTTAAATTTCAACAACAATAAAACCAGTCATTAAAAATCACCTGGTTTTACATTTAATAACGAAGGTACTTATATAAAAAAACAACTTTCATTTCCAATATATTAAGACGTAGATTTAAAATTGATTTTGTGTGACTGATTGATTATCTACTCTACAGATAATAATTTTATGGTTATTATATTAAGTAGGAAATTATTATTTAGAAATGTGAAAATTATTAAATTCATGTATTAAGTATTAAAATAATCGCTATTTATATCTTAAAAGAACTTTCTATTCCTCTTTTCACCAACATTTAATTATTGTATTAAAGTTAGTAGATAATTAACATTAATATTAAACACCTACTGAGAGTTGTTATTGAAAATCTCTAAAGGTATCAATTTAAAATAAACTTGGGTATCTGAGTTCTGAAAACATAATTAGTTGTTTCTGTAGAATTTTTTAATGATACCCGTATTGGTAACTGTTTTTTGGATTGGAATTTTAACCCGAAATACCAATTTACTCTCTTGAGTGAAAATTCGAATGAATATATCATTAAAAAGAAAGTTTTCTTATTGGGAAATACTTTTGCAATGATGTATTTCTACGCTACTGGTACCTCTTCAGAAACGCAAAAACAATATTTCATGATTTTTTTTATAAACGTTATTTATATATTGCTGAAAGATAAATGGTCGAAAATAATTTATCATTAATAGTTTTTTTCATAAATGCGTCAAATTATATTTATGATGTATTTTGATTATTGTTGTGTGATACTGTCACATAAATTATTGATAAATTAATATGTACGACGAAAATAAAGGAAATATTTCTTAAGAAATATTTACAACTACAGCTTATAGATAATTGATAATTAAACTTTTTTGCTTATACCATGATATGGCGCGCCGTTTCGGCAAATATTATTACTGTAATAATAAATTTATTTTACGTTAAAATATTTATTTTCGTACGAAAATATAAAGATTATTGTTCAAATATATTCCATTGTTGTTTAAAAAATATTTTTTGTATAATTTTATTATTTTAAAATACAAAAAAATATATTTTTTAAACGGTTAAGAAAATATTTTTTCGCAGCCTGTGAGTGGTATTATTTAATATAAAAATGAGCTTTATTATTCTACCGTTAGATGGCGTCGTTACCACTGCTATTTGATCTGGCAACCTTGTACTGTACACTCAACTACATAGGCTATGAAACATATCCGGATTAAGCACTGGCAACAGATGGCACCACTGAAATCTCAGCAATAGGCGACATGCATATTTTTAGCATCAGCGCCTTTAGCGGCAATACTATAAGTTTTTTGAAAACAAACATAAGGTGTATGTGGGTTTTACGCAAGTAATTCGCGAAATAATGTGTTTTTATTGTTTTTAAAATGACACATGAATAAAAACAACTACATTTTCTTCACATTTAATACCTCGGATTCCCTTGTCTGCAAGAATTATATCTCCGCCTGTAATAAGTCTAAAATTCCATAGTTATTTGTCATAAATGAATCTGTTGTTTTGAGTTTTTGATATCGAAATTCATGTATAATTTTCAACATTATTCCAAACATACAGCAATATTTACAAAGTAGGTTGATATTGTTTACTTTTGTACATTTAGTAGATACAATTAATATTATTGTTTATAAAATTTAACGCCTAGAAAAATTGCGCTAATGGTACAGAAAATTTTTCGAATCAAGAAATTTCCGAAGATTGGTTATGCAAAAACTAAAAATTTAGACTGTAGAAATCGGTAAATAAATTGTATTTTTATTCTAATACTACATCCCACAACACAACGTACAATATTCGATGTTTTATATTATTTTTTCTACGACCATAAAGAAGTCCGTGGTGATACATGTAAAACAGAAGAAATTTCAGAGCAATTCATACCAGTTCTTCTTAAAAATGATACTTGTTCGCTAGATATATTCAATATTGGTCTATCAGCACCACAATTTCGCACGATTGTACAAAAAAAAAAATTATTATCTGAATCTGAATTACTGCTGTTATATACTGGTAGCAAAGTTTCTTCGAATTCATTGTATAATCTTGATATTAAATTAATTATAATGTATAATTGGTTTTCTACGTATTCATCATCGACATTTAAAATTATTACTCTTAATGTTTTATAATGTTCTTCTATTTTTAACATACATTCTTCAACAAGTCGTACATTGTTAGAAAACATATTTCTTTGACCTTCTTCATAATCGCGAATGAGTTCGCGAAAATATTGTTCAACATTCGTTTTTTTCTGCCTTTTACACGAACTTATTATAGATTTTGATAACTAAGAAAACAATATTTTCCCTTTTTTTTACTCAGGTTAAGTGTAAACACAGTATGTTTGTTTTCAAAAAACTTATAGTATTGCCGCTAAAGGCACTGATGCTAAAAATATGCATGCCGCCTATTGCTGAGATTTCAGTGGTGCCATCTGTTGCGAGTGCTTAATCCGGATATGTTTCACAGCCTATGTAGTTGAGTGTACAGTACAAGGTTGCCAGATCAAATAGCAGTGGTAACGACGCCATCTAACGGTAGAATAATAAAGCTCATTTTTATATTAAATAATACCACTCACAGGCTGCGAAAAAATATTTTCTTAACCGTTTAAAAAATATTTTTTTTTTGTATTTTAAAATAATAAAATTATACAAAAAATATTTTTTAAACAACAATGGAATATATTTGAACAATAATCTTTATATTTTCGTACGAAAATAAATATTTTAACGGAAAATATATTTATTTTTACAGTAATAATATTTGCCGAAACGGCGCGCCATACCATGAGGCGTAATTTCAGTGCCGTAACTAGAACTTTGGGCGCCTATGGCTAGTATTACAAATGGCGCCTTTTTCAAAGCTGGTAAAAGCCCCTTACAACGACGTTCCATCTGAATATTGGCTTGTTGATGTCTTTTATTTTTTAAACTTATTTGTTTTCATTTTTAAATCTTTTTTTCGTAGATAACTTTAATTTGTACATAAAAATCAAAACAGCTGTCTTTTTTAATTTTTTTTAATAAAAACAAACGATATATGAACAAACAAAATTAAGAACATGTACCTACTGAATACAAAACAAAAAACTAAATACAAATTGTTAATTAAGTTTTACTCTTCTTGCCTTCTGATTGGCAAAATCATTTATTACATCCTCAAAGTCAGTCTCTTCAAATACATCTTTCTCTATTGATAAAATGCTCAATTTATTTATGTTACAATCTTGTGACATGGTAGATCTTAAATCATTTTTTATTATTTTTAATTTACTAAAGCTTATTTCTCCTGAAGCTACAGTTACTGGCAGAGTGAGCATTATTCGTAAGACAATAGTAACATTGGAATACGACTTGCAAAGGTCCCACTTTACTAGTCTTTCTAGTATTTCCAAGAGGTGCAAAGAATTTAAATTTTAATTTTGCTTGGCTTTGTAAGCATTCTAATTCGGCAGATAATTTACGGCGTCTACGTCTTTGTAAATAATTCAAAAGTCTCTGGCAGCTTTGTTTAATTCTGTTAATGTCATACTAGCTAAATTTTTTCCATTTAAAAAATCAAAAGTTGCAGATAATGATTCAAAATTTTCAAATCGATCGTTTAATTGTGTAATGATTATATCAAAAATTTCATAAAATAAATATTTAAGTTCCTCGTCACTGGAAAATAAAATACCTTCATCTGATTCTCCAGACAAAAGTTTTTTATTTTTTAAACGTTTTGTTTTTGGTGATGTGTCATTTAGAATTTGTTCGTACTTTTCTATACATTCTAAGATGATCGTTTGAAATTGATCATTTCTAAAATTATTTCGCAGGCGTCCGGCTAGTTGCAACGGGCTCGCTCTCGCTTTGACTCGACACGGCGGTGCGTTAGTACTACTAAATACCACAGATCAAACACATTAAAATAAAAATTACTTTTATTTGTATTAAACTAAATTATCTTTCCACTGTTTCAATTCTTCTTGTTGTATTTTCTACTGTTTATATTTATATAATTTCAATTGCGCTTTCAAATCTGCATTTAATATTTTCTGCGCTTTCGCGCCTTCAACAAAACGGCGCCTATGGCAGGGGCCACATTGGCCATACCCTAGTTACGGCACTGCGTAATTTTATATTTTATAATAAAATAATAATAAAGAAAATAAAATGAATAAATTATTTGACATGTTCCTTACAAAGGCGGCAACTTGTATTTGTATCGCTATTATCATAAGCGTAGTTAAACAAAAAGTAGATTTACAAAAAAAAAAATATAAATTTAATTTATAAATAAAAACATAAAATACTATTCAAATGTAACATAAAATTTCATTTAATGACACATAATAGTTATTTATGTAATAATGGCATAATCAAAAGATTATAGCATGAGGGAATGTTTAAAACTCGACGCAAATCGGACGAACTAGCATCTACCATGAAAAAATACAAAACGATCCTTGATTATTGATTCATTGGGTAGAATCAGTAAAAAGACATGACATTAAAAAAAATTAGTGAGTTTTAAATTATGTTCTTGGAAGTAAACATATATATATATATATATATATATATATATATATATATATATATATATATATATATATATATATACCGGGTGTCCCAGCTCGACCGACACATGGAAGTTTTACATGGGAAATCAGTTTATTATGAATAGTATTTCCCCAGTGCAAGATATTAACTTGAAATTTTGTATGCTTATTGGGGAATATTATTTCTATGGATTACAGTTATTTGAAATATGTAATTTCGTCTGCAAGACGAGATTTATTAAATTATAAAATCATCATTTTCGTTCGAAATCAGTCAGCCATGGAAATAAAAGAAAATATCTATGTGACAGTTCTGACAGTTAATGACATGCCATTGTAGATATTTATATTTTTGTAATATTGTAATATTAATATTATTTAACAAAAAGAAACTAAATTCAATTTAAATAATATTAAAATATAGGGAATAAGAATTAAAATCAGTGATACTTCACTAAACTGTCAGATTAATATTGTCTTTTATTTCCATGGCTGTCTGATTTTGAACGAAAATATTAGATTTTAAATTTAATAAATCTCGCCCTGCAGACGAAATTGCATATTTCAAATAAGTGTGATCCATAGAATTAATATTCTCCGATAAGTATACAAAATTTCAAGTTAATATCTTGCACTGGGGAGATACTATTCATAATTAACTGATTTCCCATGTAAAACTCCCATGTGTCGGTCGAGCTGGGACACCCGGTATATATATATATATATATATATATATATATATATATATATATACCGGGTGTCCCAGGTCGACCGACACATGAGAGATTTACATAGGAAATCAGTTAATTATGAATAGTATCTCCCCAGTGCAAAATATTAACTTGAAATTTTGTATACTTATTGGGGAATATTATTTCTATGGATTACAGTTATTTGAAATATGTAATTTCGTCTACAAGACGAGATTTATTAAATTATAAAATCTAACATTTTCGTTCAAAATCAGTCAGCCATGGAAATAAAAGAAAATATCTATGTGACAGTTCTGATAGTTAATGACATGTCATTGTAGATATTTATATTTTTGTAATATTGGTATGTTATTTAACAAAAAGAAACTAAATTCAACTTAAATAATATTAAAATACAGAGAATAAGAATTAAAATCAGTGATACTTCACTAAACTGTCAGATAAATATTTTCTTTTATTTCCATGGCTGTCTGATTTTGAACGAAAATATTAGATTTTAAATTTAATAAATCTCGCCCTGCAGACGAAATTGCATATTTCAAATAAGTGTGATCCATAGAATTAATATAATAATATATAAGTTAATATCTTGCACTGGGGAGATACTATTAATAATTAACTGATTTCCCATGTAAAACTCCCATGTGTTTTTTTATTTTAGTTTTCTTTGAAATAAGTTTACTTTGCAGTAAGTTTTTATTTGCATGAAATGCCGTGTTTAATGCTATTATTTTCTCTTTTATTTCCGTTTCTCTTTCTCCACTTTTTTATACCTTTATTCCTAAATATTTGAATCTTTTAACTTTTTCAAAAGAATAGTCTCCTAATTTAACTTTTCTATCATTACACTTCTGTTTTTTTGTTACTAGGACTGTATCGTCAGCATAAGCTATTATTTTGCCTCCTCTCAGGTCCGTAGCCAGGATTTATTTTCGGGAGGGGTTCTGGATAAATGAAACACCGACTATGACGAAAAATGGCATGATTCAATAAAATGTCTAATTTTTAATAAATTTTCTGATATTAATATACATTTGAATACATTTAAACTAAATTTATGAGAATATCAGAGGGAGGGAGTGTCCTCGCCCCTCGAGCCCCTTTCCTGACTAAGTACCTGGGCCTGATGAAGGAATAAAATTTAGTTGGTGCATTGACACATTAAAGTAAATAATAAATTTTATATTTTTATAGTTATTATCGTTTCAATATATGTATAGATATAGATATACCAGTCTAGTTAATAATAAACTATTTTAATTTGCAATATTAAGGTATAGACAGGTAACAGAGATATTGCATTGTTAATAACTTAGCAACAGTAACAATAGTAGATGAAAATGGTTTTTACAATAACAATAGAAATGTTATTATTGTGAAGTTTCCTTGGAGATACTGAAATATATTTATTTCATTTGCTGCAATGTCGCTGATACGTGAGGTTCTGTGCATTGGCAGTGCGTTAGTAGGGGCGTTGGCAGTCCACGCTCATATCCGGGCCCTCGAAGCCAAGCGAGAGCGGCCCGAACAAAAGCAAGCAAGAGAGGCCAAGAGACGGATTTTGCGGGAATTACTATTCCGTGTCTGGTGAGATTCGTTCGCCTCCGCTTGCGAGAAGGGGGGGTTCTGGGGGTGTGAATGCGGGAGTGGACAACCCCGGCCCGAGGTCTAAAACCCTCCGTGGTGCAGGGGGGTGTGAATGCGTGTGGGGACAACCCCGGCCCGAGGTCTAAAACCCTCCGTGGTGCAGGGGGGAATGAATGCGAGTGTGGACTACTCCAGGCCCGAGGTCTAAAACCCTCCGTGGTTCTGGGGGTGTGAATGTGAGTGTGAACTCCGGGCCCCAGGTCTAAAACCCTGCGTGGTTCTGGGGGGTGTGAATGCGAATTACAACAAATTCTATAAATATTTCAGAAATATTACTGGAATTGATAGAACATTTTTCTATCATACGTTTCTATAGAAACGTTAATGTGACCCTATATGGTTACATTCACTTACCAAACATTATCTAGGAAATGTAATGTGAAATGTTATCTATTTAATGTTTGAAGACACAGTGTTGCCAGATGGGAGGGAAATTCCCTTTTTCAAGGGAAAAAGAGGACTAAAAGGGAAAAAGGGATTTTTCCTTTAAAATAGTGATTTTTCACCAAACAGACAAAATTTCAACCTTTATTAAGTTTTATTACTTACTTATTTGTAACACGAAAAATAAAGTAAATATATTTTATTTGTTATATTTATTTTTGTACATGACTATATGGATCATGACTGTTTCTACAATTTACATGTTATTGGAAAGTCATAAAAATAGGTAAGTCTCTTTGTCAACTTTAAGCATAAAGTTTACAATCGAAAATTGACTCACCGTTTTCTGAAGGTATTATGGGATTCTTTTTTGTATATTCGTGTTTGATCTTGTATGCAGCACGAAACATGATCGCATTTCATTGATCCATAATATGTACTCGCCTGCACTATACTATATCTGGCACTAATACACTAATAAGATCAATGTTCCCATTGACATACCGGTTTTTATTAACCGGCTTTTTTATGTTACATGCCCTTGTTATAATGAAAAATATACAAAACTACAAATAAATAGGTAATAAAACTTAATAAAGGTTGAAATTTTTCTGTAGAAAAATCGCTATTTTAGTGGAAAAATCCCTTTTTCTCTTTTTGTTTTCTTTTTCCCTTGAAACAGAGAATTTCCTTCCCATCTGGCAACACTGAACAATGTGTATTCAAACATTAACTTGATAACATTTTACATTACATTTCCTAGATAACGTTTGGTAAGTGAATGTAACCATATAGGGTCACATTAACGTTTCTATAGAAACGTATGATAGAAAACCATTCATCAATTCCAGTAATATTTCTGAAATATTTATAGAATTTGTTGTAATTCGCATTCACACCCCCCAGAACCACGCAGGGTTTTAGACCTGGGGCCCGGAGTTCACAGTCACATTCACACCCCCAGAACCACGGAGGGTTTTAGACCTCGGGCCTGGAGTAGTCCACACTCGCATTTATTCCCCCCTGCACCACGGAGGGTTTTAGACCTCGGGCCGGGGTTGTCCCCACACGCATTCACACCCCCCTGCACCACGGAGGGTTTTAGACCTCGGGCCGGGGTTGTCCACTCCCGCATTCACACCCCCAGAACCCCCCCTTCTCGCAAGCGGAGGCGAACGAATCTCACCAGACACGGAATAGTAATTCCCGCAAAATCCGTCTCTTGGCCTCTCTTGCTTGCTTTTGTTCGGGCCGCTCTCGCTTGGCTTCGAGGGCCCGGATATGAGCGTGGACTGCCAACGCCCCTACTAACGCACTGCCAATGCACAGAACCTCACGTATCAGCGACATTGCAGCAAATGAAATAAATATATTTCAGTATCTCCAAGGAAACTTCACAATAATAACATTTCTATTGTTATTGTAAACACCATTTTTATCTACTATTGTTACTGTTGCTAAGTTATTAACAATGCAATATCTCTGCGTTACCTGTCTATACCTTCATATTACAAAATTAAAATAGTTTATTATTAATATTAAATTAGATTGGTACAAATTAAAAATGTGTTTCTATATCTATACATATATTGAAACTCTAATAACTTTCAAAATATAAAATTTATTATTTACTAATTTGATTAATGAGTCAAAGCTCAAACTAAATTTTATTCCTTCATCAGGACCAGGCACTTAGCCAGGAGAGGGGCTCGAGGGGCTAGAATACCTTTTTTCTTTGAAATAGTAATGAATTTAGTTTAAATGTATTTAAATGTATATAAATATCGGAAAATTTATAAAAAAAAATAGATATTTTATTGAATCATGCTATTTTTTGTTGAAAACTTTTGTAATTGTTGGCGTCTGCCGCACTTTTCTACCCCTAAATAATAAGAAGAAGCCATATGCGCGTACACATAGAGAAGTTGTATGCAAGTACGCATATCCAAAGGGGACGTTCGACAAAACCTTGTAAAGTTACCTACTTTGTTGTGTTATCTTTAAATAATTATTGTTTCTAACAGTACTAATTGGTGTTTCATTTATTCAGAGTTCCTCTAGTTCTCTTTTGCTTATTTATCTCAATACGTATTCTAAAGCCAGATTGAATATTACATAACACATCATTTTAGTTATCTGTTTCAAATAAAGAAATATTCAAACCTTTAAACTTTTACTCCATAAGGAAAATACTCTTAATTTAGAAAATTTAATAAAAATCTTTTTTACACAAATTCAGAAATTCAAACACATTAAAAAGTACTGCTGTGCTACAAAATACAAGTATATTGATTGTCATTCATTTTTACTTATTACTGAATTTGGATAAAAAATTATCATATCTATTTATGTTATAACTGTTGCTTCTTGCTTAGATATTTATAGTGTAATTTTGTTGTCATTAGACTTCTCTAAATATATTTTTATGTGGAATAAACGACTGATGCAGGTGATGGAAAATAAAAATTAAGGAGGAGTGCATAGTCACAATTTTTTATTGCAAATTCTAGGCCAATTCTTTACTGCCTATAAGGCACGTGTCGTTTCAATATGGCGACGGATTGTTACAAACAGCTAATTGTGGACAACAGTCATATTTACATGGTATCTTATGACAAATTGTTTCCAAATAACATTTTTCGTTGTATGTGAGGGTGATAAAGTTATCGGAACTTCGTACCATCAATAGTAATTTTATTATTTGTGTATATTACAATATAAATGAAATGCATTAAAAATTTGTTTGTTCCAAAAATGCATAATTCGAAGTAAATATTAAATAATCAAATACAAACTAAACCAATCAGAAGAAACAAATTTTTACATTTCTTAAAATTAATTTTCTTAGCCCACTGACACGTATGAACTCAACAATACTTTTATAAAATTGCATTTAGGCTTGTGTCTCCAAGATGTTTCAATAATAATAAATTAATTGATTTCCTATTTATTCTTTCATATCTTCATCAAAATGTGTCGCGTCAACATATATGAATGAATTCTAATTTTCCCAAATAACATGCATTTGTATCAAAAGATAAGCTCTGGGAATATTCACTCCAAAATTTATGTCTAATAAAAAGACTAAATTAATAGATACCTAACATGACTAACAATGAGGTTATATATAAACAAACTTGAATTGAAGCCAAAATAAAAAAAATATTCACAATAATACAAAATTCACATTTTATATTTACAAATATATACAAAAAAGAAATTAAATAAAGCCATTTGACATTCATACCAAATTATATTAAACATTACTACTTAGAATTTTTAGAAATATGTATAAATGTTACTGTTACATGATACTAATATATAAATTATACAATTATCTTAAATTCTTACGCAAGATTCACTTGAATCTCCGTAAGACACAATCCTAAAAAGTAACATGCTTGTCAACAATCAGCTGATTAGCTTTTTGTCCGCCATGTTGTTGTGACGTAAGTGCTCTATTGTAGCTTCATCAGGGCAACTAAATATATTTTTCTAAATCTCCTTGACTGGTAGATTTATTTTAGTGAATCTACGAGTATTTAATAGTATAATTTTATTTTCAGCATGTTTCAGTTTCAGTTACTCATTTGCGTCTTCAGGAGGTGAAAATGAAAATTTCAGTAAAATAGTTGTTATATTTTATTTACATGAGAATAATTAAGTGACCGTGGGAGAATAATGTTTTTGTGTGATAAAGATGTGTCATTTGATATTTCAAAGAATATAACGATTTATAAGTAAATGTGTTGTGTGTTTAATGTGTAATTAAACAAATAAAAGGTTCATTCTAACATCAGAAGTGGGATAAATACCCCAATTTTCAATCAAGAAGCGACTAGTATTCGACGGAAGGCAAGTCTGTCAGTGAGATACTGAATTTGCAAACTGAATACTGAATAATTTTGGTTGATAAGCGAGAGAACAGAATATTAATCATGCCACAAGAGGATTTAGAACCAAGAATATTTCAAAACGTTCATCAAGTACTACCAGAGTATGATCCGGTAAAAGAAACAATAAATATAAATAGATGGATAGAGAAAATCGAATCATTTGGAGAACTATATAACTGGGATGAAATTGCAATAAAACATTTCGCGTTATCTAAATTATCAGGAGTGGCAAAAACATGGAGAGACAGTCTACCTGATAAAGTTAGAACATGGAATGATTGGACCGAACTTTTAAAAGATACTTTTGGTGTTGAAGAGAGTAAAATTAGCATTAGATTGGAAGCTCAAAATTATAAATGGCGAACCAATCAAGATATTGTAGAATATTATTTCGAAAAATTAGCTAAGTGCAATAAATGTAACATGTCAGAAAGCGAAACAATAGAATGGATTGTTCACGGATTAAATAATTCAAGATTTCGTGATTACCTTGGTCCGTTAAGCAGATATGCAAAGGTGAATCAGTTATTACCTGATCTTAAGACTGGGTCAAAATTTATAATCAACAAGACATATAATCCAAAATATAATCCTGACACACTTCAACAAAAATTAGGACAAAAAGAAAATAATTCAAATATGGAAAACATTAATAGAAATAAATTCAATGACATTACTTGTTTCAAATGTAATGAAAAGGGACATTTTGCTAGAAATTGCTTATTAAAATTAAATAAAAAAGTGAACAATTCCAATGACGCAGTCCGAGTTACCAGTACATCAAATGCCGTACTAAATGTTTTAAAAGAAAGAGACACTCATACTAAATATTTTAAAAATGCATTTTTGAATAACAAAGAAATAAAATGTTATATAGATTTAGGAAGTAGTTGCTGTGCTATGAGAGTGGATGATGTCAAAAATTTTAATTTCTCCTATTACGAATGCGGCACCGAACCTCTAATAGGCTATGGAAAAGGTGTAGTGTATCCTTTAGGATTATTTACTGCTACATTAACAATTGATAACGTGTCAGCTAAAGTAACAATTCACGTTGTCCCAAATGAAACTCAGACAATTCCTTTAATTGTTGGACATCCTTATACAGAGCAAAAACATGTCATGATAATAAGTAAACCAAATAGTTTGGAGGTGCAATGTATCGAAGATGAACTTCCAATTAGTGAAGCCAGTGAAGAAATGAAAACTATATTGACAGCTACAGAATCAGTGAATGTACCAAACAATTATTTAGGACATATTACCGTTGAAACTAAATTAACAAATCAAGAATTATGTGTGGATGGAGGAATAAGGGAAACTGGACAAGTCATACCAAGATGTATCGTAGCTACAGATCACGAAGGTCATACCCAATTACCGGTGTTGAATTTGTCCGGGAAAGAATTGAAGATTAGAAGAGGACAATTACTAACAAGAGGCGAAATATGTCAAGAAGAAAACACATCACAAGAAGTTACTGCTATTGAAGAGGATAAGCAAACTGTAGAAGATACTAAAGAGGATATAGTTAAAACTGACAAAGAAGCAAATGAAGACAAAGATTCTACAAAAGAGAATGATAATGAAGATAAAATTGATACTAAATCTGATAAAGATAATAGTGAAGATGAACCTAAATCTGACAAAGAAAGTCTTCAAAGAATTAATTCCACAGAAGAGGAGGATGATGATGAAGATAAAATTGATGAAGAGTCTAAATCTGAAGAGGACAATAAAAGTATCAAGGACGATGAACCAAAAACTGATGAGAAACTAAAAGACATAATTTCCAAAAACATCACCCCGAAGAAAATAACACCGAAGAAAGTTTTAAGTCCGATGCAGCTGAAAAAACAAGAAGAACGTATAAAATTAAAGCAAGAACGTGAAGAACAAAAACGTAAAGAAAAGGAAGAAAAAGAAGAGCGTAGACGAAAGGAAAAAGAAGAGAAGGAAGAACGAAAACGTAAAGAAAGAGAGGAAAAGGAGGAACAGAAACGTAAAGAAAAAGAGGAAAAAGAAGTGCAATGGGCAATAAACAATGCAATACATAAGGTAACAAAAAGAACTCCAGCAAATATAATTTTCAAATATCGAAGTCGAGGATTAACTGAGAACCCACTAACTAGAGAAATAGTCCAATTAAATGAGAAATTGAAAATAAAGGACACAGAAGAACTGAAACCTGTTGAAGAATTATTGGAAGAAAACAGATCGAAGATGAAAAAACAATTTGACAAGAACAGAAAAGAAGGTCGACGAGTACAAGTTGGAGATCTTGTACTGGTAAGAACAGAAGCACCAAGTACGGGACTGAGTAGAAAATTAGAGAAAAAGTATCGAGGCCCTTATGAAGTAGCAAAGGAATTAAGAGGTGACCGCTTTTTAATAAAAGATATTGATGGAGAGCAACAAAGTTCAAGACCATACGAAGGAGTTATATGTATGGACAGACTAAAAATAATACCTAAAAATTAAATGTTTCATATTTAAACTTCATAATGTTTGTATTTTGTTATTTTCATATGTCGGGTCGACATATCTGTCAGGAAGGCCGAGTTGTTATATTTTATTTACATGAGAATAATTAAGTGACCGTGGGAGAATAATGTTTTTGTGTGATAAAGATGTGTCATTTGATATTTCAAAGAATATAACGATTTATAAGTAAATGTGTTGTGTGTTTAATGTGTAATTAAACAAATAAAAGGTTCATTCTAACATAATTTCCACTTTCTGAAGAAGTCAAAGGAATTACTGAAACTTGCAGAGGTCAAAAATAAAACGATATAACTGAATATATTTGTGGAAGTTATTAAATGGTAAATATTAGTACATAAGGCATGGACTCAAATTTTTCAATGAAAATTTAATGTAGTCACATTTATAAAGCTGGCGCTATTTGAATGTTTCTTATGGTTGATTCAAATTCCTTAATAGATGTAGTATTTTAAAAACAATTTATTAAATAACTTTTAGGTTTATACTCGCAATACTTACATTTTGGTTACCTACTTGTAAATAAGTATTAATAAAGAAACACAAATGACTTGAGTCCCAAGACAAGCCGACACTGAGACAATTTTTTTAAAGACCGGGCGAGCAAAAGTAAACCATCTTTCTTAAGCCTATGAAAACAAAGAAATAGTTGGCGAACTTATGATACGTAGGTATGTATGTCAAAGGTAATACATCAAGATTTTTTGAATGACCTGTATTGTTTATGCTTCTCTTATTCTTCTACGTACTTTTATGAAAATTTTTTTTCGTCGATAAATAATAAAGTACCGACGTAACCTTTGCTTGAACTTAAGTTGCACGAAATGCTAATCTTAAACTGAAAATTTACCAAATGCTAGTCAAAAACAAAAAAGTCATTAATAAAAAAATATTTGTCTTCGCTTTATTATCTAATAAAAATATACACCAAAAAATAACTCCTTTTGATATGACATTTGAATTAAGTTACGTTCGTTTCGAATTTTGACAAATTGAGCTTAAAGATTCGGCATCACTGCAATACACCGAGGTGACTAATATATTTCATATTCATTTTTTTTTTCTAAAGGTGCGTCGCCAAACCAACACGTAGAAGTAGTGTTAAGAACATCATAGTTTAAATTTTTCTTTATTCTTATTATATGTTGTCATAAATCAATTTTGTTTATTAAATATTATTTAAGTTATTTAGTAATAACTATTTTTCATAACAGTTGTCCTTCGTATACCCATTTACCTTAATTTAATTTATGCATCTGAAATGATACAGGCGTACTTCAGGCCAGAGCTACCAGCCCTGGAAATAGATGGATCTATCCTTTTACAGATTCACACATTTTTCAGTTGAATTCAGAATTTCTTATCTAATCAGTTTCATTTGTAATATTTTCCATTCTTTGTAAAATGTTAGTTTTAGTAATAATCCCTCAATAAAGTAAGACATTATCATCACTATTATCATAGAGGATTTTTTTGATGACGCCGACTTACCACCGTTGATCTCCTTCATAGTAGTAAAACAGATGCGCCGCCTCTGTTTGCTAGCAACGCATCATCCTGGGTGTTCCTGCAAAAAATCCGTGGCGTCGACACGGGGCTACCGGCGTGCGCGGCGATGGGGCTCCGGAGAGCTCTTCATTTGCATGCTGGCCCGCCGGGCGCAATCGCTGCTCGCCTGCTCGCCTCTCGAGCCGCGCGAAAATGGCCGCATTAATTAGCATTTAGATGGGTTCATGATAATTAGCCGGCGCGACCAGCTGCGCGCTCCGACGCCGCGGGAAACGGTGTGAAAAGAACAGGCGACGCCCGACGCCGCAACGCATACACCTCGCTTCCAATACCATTATGCTGCACTTATAAACATTGCTTTTTAAGACTTCTTCTAATTGCGACAATAATATATGTACGTACATATTATCAGAAAACCTATATACAAATGGCAAATTTCTATTCTTATATTAGGTATAATTCCGTAGTTAATAATGTATTCTGCAAAAAATGCAAATTAACATTTTAACATATTACGAGCGTATAAGCACTTATCTATGTAACCAATAATGATTCACTAAGAACTGTCATATTGGTACATTACTATAGTCGCCTCGCTGTATCATTTCAAAAAATAACGACGCACTAGCATTGATCTCGATGCGAGGATGCGACTAACATCCAATTTGCTACTATATCTTCACACATACATACATACTATATAGGAGTATAATCAGTAAAACTCTATACAAAGTGCCAAACCTTTATTCGTATATTATTATCCAGTAGCGAGTAGCCAATAATGTATTAAGTTAAAAATGCACACATTTAATTGAAAAGAACTAAATCTGTAGAATTGGCATAATAAAGATTTAAATAAATAAAAAAAATCCAATTTTTTATTCCTGTAAACAATTCATAACCGATTAGTCACATTTCAAGTTTCTGCATTCATTTATAAAAATTATTAGGGTAATATTAAATAAACAATTGTAATACACTCACTTTAAAATGAATGTTTGATTCGCAGTATTATATTCACAAATCGACAAACATTCATTTAACCGGTTATATTATAAATAACTATTATTTGAACGTAAGTAATTATATTATTCCTTGAACAAAAGCTGAAAACGTCTTGCTTGCTGACCAAATTAGTGTTCATCTTTTACTCTTTTATTATGAACACTTTGCATATACAGCCCATTTAGTTTTTCGTCTTTAATTGTAGATCTATTTCAAATTAATTATAAAAAAGCATAACAGGAAAATGGGTAAAAATTCTAGTTAGTTTTTTTTAATATTAGGTACAGCCCTTGATAAAATTAGAAGTTGGTTCTTATTTTTCATATTTTCATCTCCGTTCTAAGACAAATAAGCGAGAAATAAATTGTTATAAATTCCCTACTGATTCAAATTACCTCGTGACGTTCTACAGTTTTGATAGCGCCGCAGTAGACATCTTTGGTATCACAAATCAACAAAATGAGACTATTCTGTTAAATACATATTAACCACGTAGAAAAAATATATAAGTTTAACAATAACGTCTCACTAAATATATTTATAAATACAATATAAGAAATAAAGTTAAATACAATACAGATAAATATAAACCCGCTTGTAATAATATATAAAATAACTTGTCACTAAAATTTATCCTTCCTGCTTTTCACCATGACAATCCTCATACTACTTATTTGTTACATAAGTATATTATTATATATGTTCATAATTTTATATGTCCATTTCTATAGAGGCACTGGTACGTCACAGCTAAATAGCAGTTAAACTTTATAGTTTATTATAAGTAAGCTATATAGGTACTTTTTAAGTATAATTATATTTTTGTTAATATAGTTTTGTAACAAATTATTGAAAACATATTCGAAATACTTTGAATTTGAATATGCGGGAAGAACCTATTGTGCTAATGTGTTTTGTTACAGGGTTCTATACAATGATGTTCATACTGAAGACGAAAGAGGATATTTAAATTGAAAAACAAATGTATGTATATGTGAACATTTTTAATTAGTATAATTTATTTTAACTGGTACATTTCTTGTTAAAATCATCACTTATTATTTGTTGCCCCGAAGAAAGCATATTTGTCCCGTATCCTCCGCCTATGGCAGCCGGAGGGCGTCGCCGCCCGCCCCCGCGCGTATCAGCAGCATCGCAGCTCCTGCTCCAACTCGGAAGTCACCCCGAGCCGTTCTCGTTTCGCGGAACTAGCGAAATGATCCGTTTGCGAGACGCGCTCAAATTATCGTCACATTAACTCGCTGTAGCGAGCCCGGACACACAATACGTGAAGATGAGAACTGCGAGACAGCGCCAAATGTTGTGTGATGAACACGGGATCAAGACAAGAATGAGAAGCGAAGTACCAAATGCAAATGGGACTGAATTTGCAAATTAATGTTTAAATTATTAAGAATATGCTACAAGTATTAACGAACTGTGTTGGCTCAATTAGTTATCGTGCTTTGATTTGAATTAAGTGATTTTGATTTACAACGTCACCAACTATTAAACAAATAAAATACTGCTATTTGTTCATAGGCATAGTTATGGGGTATTCTGGGGTGCTAAGAACATCCATATTTTGAATTAGCACCCCTAAAAAAAATTTCCTAATTTTAAAAAAGGTTATTTTCATTTTAATAAGAAGCATTGACACAAAACGATAAAATGCCTCTATACTTATAGAATGACAAAAAAATCGTTTTTCTTGCAAACTGAAAATTTCCTAATACAGATTTGCTACCATTAAAATGATGTAATAACTATATTCCTAAATATCAATTTTCCCTAGAAAATTTTAATGAAAGTTCCAAATTTATAGATAATTATTACCGTTTTCAAAATAAATAAAGATAGTTTGAAAGCTGGAATAATGTCTTTTCTGAAGGACATGATGAGCAGTCCAAAATTAATTGACATTAGAAATGTACTTAATTTAGTAATTTGGTAAGTATTATAAACTTTATAAAATGACATTCAATCTGCTTATAAACAGCAACATGTAAAAGATATGCAGTGCTAATTAGAATAAAAACTGGATAAAAAAACTACTAGGACACAAAATTACGTTATCAATTGGGCAGTAGTAAATATTGAAAATGAACTTTCAAAAAAATTAATACACAAGATATTTTAGAAGAATTAATTCTTTTGAATAGAAAACTGTTATTACAGTATAGGTATATTGTTATGTGACATTAAAATTGTGTTTTAGCTTTGAATAATATTTTATGTTTTTGTTTATAAATTAAACAAGTAAACACTTTTCTATTATTTATAGACCAACTTTTTGTTTTATATTAAGGGAACGAGTTAAGCACTCCTCAATTTTTAAGTTTTACTATGCCCATGTAGTTTGCTATATCTGAATAGGTACATATTGAAACCAACTATTAGTTAGAAGTATTTTACATAGACTGTAGGTTGTCAATATGTACCACTCAAATGCAAGAAAAAATACTTCGGTACTTGGTGTCATGTTTCATCCAGCAATGATGTGTCACGTATACTAGAGGTGGGCACGAGTTATGAATTTTCCGGGTAACGATGGGTCACAACACGACCCACAGAAGCGTAATTGGTTTTCAATTTTTATGTCGTGATCGGGCGTAAACATGAATATTGGAAAATTTACCATTATTTATGTTCACGTCGTCATGTTTACTTCTCTTTAACACTTACGTTTTCTTTATACCTTCTGTGAAGAGGAAAAAAACACTTGTTATATATTTTAGCATAATTATATATTAAGTAAAGTATTTTCTGCTCGATAAGCGTAAACAATACCTTTTATTTAAAAAAAATCAAAGGCTTGCTTCTACTTGTAAGTGTTGCTATAATATATTAAATATTGCTGGATGGATGAAATTATTGGATATCAGTAATTGTTTACCTATTTCAGGTTATACCGGTTTCGGCCCTTCGTAGGTCTTCCTCCATTTCTTGGTGATATATGATGGTAGATACACGTTTTTTATTTTAAACAATATTTTATTTTTAATTGTCCACTTTGCATTATTAATTTTATTTTCTTAAATTTTAATAGAAGTCAAATGTCTGATAATTATATAATTAATTTACATTTAAATGTGTTTCATAAATCCATATTTTTAAACTATAGGTATGAACAAATATTTATATTGACTTTGACTTCTACAAGTGGGTGAAACGGTAGAAATTGATTTAGGGTCGGTTTTTCACCTGTGATTAAAGTGTCGTTACCTTGATCATCGGTTAATAGAAAAATATCGCATCGCAATAATAAATAAAAAATAAATTTGTGAAAATTTACGTCAGTGTTTCAATACTAAAGTTATCACAAGTGAAAAAACAGGCTCTTAAACATTGACTGATATCTAATAATTGCATCTAACCAATCAACCAAACTCTAGTCAAGTAAAGTACCATCATTAAATGTAGCATTTAAATAAGAATAAGTTATAGTTAAATATTGTTTGAAAACAAAAATCACAAAATTATGTATGTATGTATTTTTTGCACTTTTTTACTGTGTCTGTTTTCATAGTAAGATATTTTTAAAAGTTGATATGTCTATCAATGCAATAAGTAAATTCATATTTAGTACAAATGCATAGACATGATTTGCTACATTCATTTATTGTTATTAAAATTAATAGAGTAGTTACTAAACTGTAATTATTTATAAATAAAAGTATCCAACGTATTATTTTCTCAGATATTTCTTACATAAAAACGTAACCATAAATGATAAAACTTTGAAAAATTGTAAAATGGAATGAAAGTTTAAAAATAGCATGAAAATAGATTTTCGTTTTTCATCAATAAAATTTAATACATCTTTGCTTGAATACTTCTTTTTTGATATTGAGGGAAAGTATTATGAAAGGTAAGATATTCCGATCTCAGAAAATATAATTTTATGATATTTGCAGCATAAAAAAGGTTATATTTTTTTGTATTTATTTATTAATAAAGCGAAAACAAATAATTTCACATGAGTAACCTTTTTGTTGCCGAATAACATGCGAAATCTTCAGTTGAAAAATTAGTATTTTGTTTAAGTTCATACAATCGTTACTAACTTCATCAGTCAGTCGGTTCCATATTATTTATCGACGAAAAAAGTAAATTTGATTAAAAATTATACTGTTTTCATAGGTTTAAGTTCATTTACATTTGCTCTCCCGATTTTCAAACATCTTTTAAATATTTATTTTTGCGTGACTGTTGCTAAACGACTATTTATCTATTGTTGTTCGAAAATTATTTGTTCAGTAATTATCACGTAAGTTATTATTTGTTGCCAAGCATTTAATTCAGTTTTAGTTTTTCATTCAATGCGCTTGTCTTATAGGCCAATTCTTTACAAATTTATAGGTGTAATAGATCTGTATATCTGTAAAAAACAGACAAAAACGCATCTATTTTTGTTGACTAATTGAAAACTATAGATAAGAATTGTTGCTTCCGTTGCGATTTTGTTCATTATTTACAGATTTACAAATCTGTAAGACACAGTTTTGTTCAAAATTGGCCTATTTGTCACTAAAATGTTTAGAACAATTTTCAAAACTCTAATTCTTGAATGTCTTATTATTCTTCAGAACTAGAGTATCTTGTACTGTAACAAGACTAATAGGGGAATCTCTGAAAGATGACGATTACCTCATTTTTCTTTCATGACGTCTAAACACATGAGGACACTGCTGTGGGTGATTGATATCCAAATTCAATCCCATGGCAAATCGTAAAGTGTAATTACCCGATAAAGTATACCTAACTAAATCCAATAGTCATAATTTGGAAATGGTGCATTGGTTTTTACATCTATCGTCAAGTATTCAAAAACATGGGTGAAGAGCAAAGCAGGATTTTAACTTCTCTGTATAGATGGAAAATAAATATGTTATTTTGTTGATCTGCCGGTTCGTCTTCTACGGAGCAGCAAGGGGGTGTATTATTTATATATGTATACCTTCGTACAAGTCGGTGAAATGCGTTACTATTTGCCAATCATTTGTGATTAGGATAGGTGTTGAAACTAATGTTCACAATTCCGGGTTGAGTTGTACCTATACTTCATCTGATGGTTAGTTTTTTTTTGGGTTTTGCGCAATGGCATATCTACATAGTTTTGTTTTAATATTTTGTTGGCACATGCGTATTTAAATGATTTAAACATGAATAAAATACGAAATTTTTAGATTATCTACTACAATAATAGTTCTTTCAAATAATTTTTATTTTTGACAAATCATTCCCTATGTTAATTAATAAATGCAATCACCATAAATTAATTTATTTATTTAAAATTTTTGTTGAATGTATAGTGTTTTTATAGTAGTATTAATATTATTATTTTTAAATCAGAAATACTGCTAGTATCTATTGAATTTTTAACAAAAACCAAGGAATGTCTGCAAATTAGCAGCAATGTTCCGTGAAATGGTTACACGTTACCACAGTTATGAATAAACCAGCGTAACCTAATATTTATCATAAACTGTTCTGGAAAAAAATGTTATTATTTAGAAATCATACTAATTTACTGTACATATTTCAGTTATTTACTCCATATAAAATATGTAATTATGATTTAATATAGGTATCTTTAATAATAAGAAGAGTAAGTACAGTTTACTGATTAACGACATTTTTTTGGAGGAAGATTGAAGCGACTATACCAATATGAGTTTCCAATGTGTTTTCATTTTTTAGTATTATAACCTGCACTTAAAAATAAAATCCACACATATATTTCTGCTGAATCCCGAGTCATGCAAAATTTTAACCAAATCATTTAAATATCTTATAAAAGTACAGCGAATTTCTAACCTTCATTTACATATGAAAGTACCAATAAAATATTGAAACTATATATATTTTTAGAAAACTTGACCATTGTGCAAACCAAAAAAACTTACCACTGTGTGAAGTAAATGTAACTATCCTCAAGAGACTCAACCCGGACTTATGAACATTCATTTCCACAACTATCTTAATTACAAACGAATGGCAGAGAGCAATGCATTTTACCTACTTCTACGAAGAAATGTTGAAGAAGTACACCACCTTACTGTTCTCCCCAATAGGTCTTCTACGGAGCAGAAGATCAACAAGGTAGACCAACAAGACATCATATTTCTTCTCCATTTGTTCACAAAAGTTGAGAATCTGCTTTGTTCTTCCCCTACAGTTTTGAATATTTGAAGATAGATATAAAAATCAATTCACCAATTCCGGAGTATTAGTCTTGGGGTTAGTTATATACTATTCACCCGGTGGTTAGACTTGGGTTTACCATGAGGCTAAATTTGGATATTAACCATCCATGGCAGAGAAATCAGATACTAGATGAATTTAGGATTTAGTTTCATTTTTTTTTTTGCAAAATTGTTCTATCACTTTCAAGACTTGAACGTTTTGAGTTAAAAATTAAAACTGAATTAAATTCCTTGGTAACATACAATAATTTGCGTGATTATTAGTCAAGAAATTATTTTGGAACGTTGTTTAGCAACAGTCATGTAAAAATAATTGTTTTATTTATGTTGGCATATTTATTTTTTATCTGTAAAAAGTTATTTAAGCATCTAAAGGACTGCAAGTTTTTATACCAAGTCTCTTTGAAAGAAATTTTTTTTTCGAAAACCATTCTTATCTACTCATATAATTCTGGGTCATATCACCGTGATCCCCGTCCCCCCTCACTTTCATATCAAAAAAATATTCGGAAAGCGTACTTTTTTATTTTGATTCAGTAAGGGTGCCAAGAATTAAAAAAGCTTGGGAGGCACTTATGCCGCCTAGAGGCCACGGTTTTTTAATATCACAAAATTATTGGTATTACCCTAATTTTTATCCACAGTGGTTTTAAATAAATTAAAAACGATATCCACATATTATTTGTTGTTAATGTTGTTATGTTTCTACATGGTATTTAAAAAATGCCTTCCAGAGATTTTGCCACACTTATGTAATTTACCTAAAGAATCGATTGGTGAGCTATGCTTGCAAAAACCTCTTTTAATTTATGTACTACATTAAAGGCTGAGCCTCTGCAATCTACAAAATCGAACGCCACCACTGGTTAACAACTATTCTGTTAACATTTTATTTATTCAAATAAATAAACTTGAATCTCATGGGGGATGTAGTTACCCCCACTAGCTTCCCCTTATATCCTCGCTTACATATTCCTGCTCCTGCTCCCAAGTTAGTGTTACTGTACACGGCTAGATATCCAATTGGCGCTCCGGGTTTACAACTCCTGCGCTCGTTAACGTGACGTTCTGCAAGCCATCAGTAGCCACATTACACGTTATACATGTAACACGTCGCATATCTCTACCATACTGACATATATTTCACTCGGAGCGTAGGATGTTACGGGCTGCAATATCAACTGCAACAGTGCCTTACTGCATGTTGACCTTCTCAGGGGTGGTTCATTGATCTCCACAAATTACACTTGCGGTTTCTGGAATAGTTACTTATTTATCTAGGGCGTGAAGTCGTGGTTTTGCCTGTCAATATTGTGACACATGCCGAGCAAAATAGCTAGTATGTTGTTATTTGTTGTACTAGGAAGTGAAATAGCTCTTTTGTGGTCTCAGAGAGGAAATAGCAAACTGGTATGAAGCGCCAAGAATTTTTCGTTCTTTTTTCACTGAATCATCTGTAGGCATTTATTGAAACATATATAATATAATTTAATACAATAAATTACTCGGTAAGTTTTACATAATTTAATATACTTCTATGTACGTTTCTGTTTGTGAGACCATCGTCAGAAACACAAAATACTTACAAAAGTCAGTGCTTATATACAAAATTTTATGTTATAAGATAAATATTAGATTTAATGAACACCTCAGGAAATTAAATAGTAATAAAGTGTATGCAAATATTGCTAATCATTGTAAAATTACCATAACAACGATATTAATAATTTATATGTTATACATTTTTGCAGGAGAGGATGGACTTTTAAAAATTTTGGGAAATGCTGAAAGTATAAGAGTATTAAATGCATTAGTCCAATTTCTCTTACCCTTATACCGTCAATTTTTGTATATACGTACCGATTTTTGTATTCTTTTCTGAATTCATTATGATGTCCTTATATCCAGAAATGTACAGGTTTATAAAATTATTTGAAATTTATCGAAAAATTTCATTTTATCAATTTTTTATGTATCGAAATGGTATTAATTATTGTCTACAAGTTTAGCAAATAACAACATATCCAGTAAATATGATTTTATAGTTTTCGGTAGTTTAGTAAGTACTTTAACGCCTTGACGACTAATTTGTAGGAATTTCTACTTTATCTTGGAAACTAAGACACATTAATCCCTTAATATACAATATAATATTCATCCACTCCAACTAAAAAGTAATACTTTTGCCTCTTTTAATATTTGAATTATTATTTTTTTAATTCATATTTTATTTTCAAGTTGTCTTGACCGAATGCAATAAAAAATCGTACGACAATAATTAACAGTCAATAGAAACATTGTATAAAGCATGGTTACCATGATAATATAAAAATTTCTTGAAAATTTTTCATTACCTGGCTCAGGTAGGTAACCTAAGCGAAATTATTAAGTGGAAATTTGTTCATGTCAAAAATGTATTGAACTGCTATTGTATCAAAAAAAGACGTTTTAGAAATAATAAACTAGTAATAAATATTTCGTTTCATTATTTTCATAATTTGATTATTTTATGCAAAATAAAATAATTCGGATTTTTTTTAATTTTTTCTTCTCTGAAAAGGAACTTATTAGAAGTTTTTTCGTGTGTACTTTGACATTATGGAAGTTTTTATTTCAACTTTAACCGATTTCGATTCTATTTGAGCCTCCTTTGTGGTGAAGTGGCTTAGCTATCGATTGTTAGTGTATTATATTTTTTATTTCAAGTTGTAATTAATCAAATTTTAGAAAAACACTGACATTGATACTGTTTTCGATAGACGCTATAAAATAGTTTTTATTTTTATATTGACAATTTATGTTCCCAATATACCTACACCACAATTTTCAGTCACTGAAGAAGGACGAAATGGGGATGAAACGGATCAGAATAGAAATAATAACTTTTACTATTCAATAAATTTAAAAAACATTTTTAATTTTTCTTAATAAAATGTTATATTTGAGATTAATTCTATTCCTGCTGTAGCACGTTAGACAAAGAAAATATTTAGTATATTTATGTGGATCTTACATGCATGTTCATATTGTTAATTAAGCTGTAGTATAATAGTTATTCGAATGCAAGGTATGGGTGGGTGTGTTGTCTACTTATTTCTCAAATTTGTGTGTACTGCTTCTAGGTAGGTATGATATACAACACAATGCTCCGAAGTTAAAGTTTATATCGTCTTGAGTTCTACGTAGGTATAATACTAAAACAAATTTACGCCATTTCACATATTTTTGTAAAGTTTTATAGTTGTACTAAATTATAGATATGATATTTACTTCTATATTTTTATGTACAAGTCGTCAAAATGACAATTATGGAGCGATATACCGAGTCATTATTCTTCTTCTAACTTTATCATCGTGTTACGAAATGGAAAAAATTGTAACATGATAATAAAGGCAGTTTTATTGTAGCGCCAAGATTATCACCAGAATAAATAAAGTTATTAAATATTTAACTACTGTTGCTTAACTTTGTCAAAATTACACAATTGTTTACAAATTTTCACATGGACGTTCCATTTATTTATCTACGACTAGCTCTGCAATATCTATGTACATAAAAGGAGAAAATAAAATTTTGCAGGTCCCGTCTTGAAAATAATTTTTATAAAGTATTAATCTAAATAAAGGTGTACTACAGGAATACCGATCATAAAGCGTACAGATTTTTAACAATTTAAAATATTTTTTTGGCTGCTGATAAAATAATATTTTATATTTTCGGGACCACTGCCATATTATACATAAATTGTACATTTTCATTCTGAAATTAATTTTTTATACAATGTTAGCAAAAAATATTTTTTTATTTAACAATGTAAGAAAATCTTTTTTTGGTTATCTAAATTGCAAAAAATTACAAAAACCTTAAGATTGGAAAATAACTACAAATTAACCTATAGATTTTTATAAATGCGTTCATATCTCTATCAAATATTGACTATATGTTAGTGGTTTTAGTTCCTGTTATATAAAAACAATTTTTAAACATAAAATTTTTATATGGCAGCGAATTTAATGTGGAATTGCCTTATAAAAAAAAATAACTTAATACTTTATGAATTGTATTCTTAGTTACTTTTTCAGAGATAAGTACCTACGTGTAGAACTTTTGTACATTTGTACAAATCCTTATTTGTCACATTTAGGGCCAGTTTTTACATCTCTGGCCAAAATGCTGGTTACCGTATCCATCAGTTAATAGAAAAATATCGCATTGTAATACTGATGTCAGTTGTCAAAAATATATGTTATTTACTATTTCATTACGATATTTTTCTATTTACCGATGGTTAAGGGTTACCGTTAAGGTAACCGACGCTTTACTAAGAAACAAGAGGTGAAAAAACCGGCCCTTTATCTGCATTGACAAAAAAGTGTCTCTGTCAGGAATATATTGTATTCACAAATAAAATTGATTTAAGATGGATTTATAAAACCAACTTTAAAGCTCACAATAACTTTAAGTTTAACTTTAACGAGTTAAAAGTATTCAGGTATCCAAGATCACAAGATGCTTTACGTGATCATCTTCTAACTTTAACTTCTACTTTAAAAGACGGACAACTTTTATCTTTTAAAGTTAGTTTTAATGATTTCTGCTGTACGTATACGCGCAAACTTGTTGATAGAAACATATGCTCGTGTTTGATTATTAAAGTAACCTCAAATAAGATCAATTAAATTATGAATTTTAATTTAATCGATTTATTTACAATAAAAAAATGTTGTTTAGGGATAAAGTAGCTAAACAAAATGCATGGATCTCAATCGTCAAAGCATTAAATAAATCTGTATAAATACCCATCATACTAGAGTTGTTAAAGTTAAAATTAAATTTAAAGTAAGTTAAATTAAAAGTAGTAAAATTCGCTGTTAATTCTAGAAATCGATGACCTCACTTCTGATATAAAATTAGGTTATGTTGAGAAGAGTTTGAGTTCTAGGATTCAAAATCCAGCATCACCAACTATTATTCAAATAGCAATACTACTATGTCCAATTGATTCGAAATCCACTACAAACTGGAGGTCCTTTAGCAAGAGTTTAGACTGATAATTTTATCACTAAAATGCAAGGAAAATTGTTATGGCTCAGGTGAAATTGGAATTCATTTCTCCATTTCACACTCTCGTAAGGACCTACTTAAGGATGTAACGTCAAAGATTAATACTTGAATCACTAAAACTACAGGGCGGGAGGTTATACTTTACGTCATATTTAAGAAAAATGATGGACAATGACAGATTTTCATATAAAAATGATTCTTTTGAAGAGTTGTGGCCAAATCCATTGTTGGAGATAATAATATAGTGGAGGGCCTTAATGTATGGGATTTGGCTGAAGACGAGCCAAACACCGATTTGTCACAAGAGGAAACAATGTACAAGCATGACATGTCATACTACACTACATCATCATCAGAATTGAACGTCTGGCCGTGTGAAAGCCAGGACCTACGTGGTTGCTTCGCTCTTGCCAGTGGCGTACTAACAAATTGTTACTTTACAACTAATATTTGCATAAAGCAAACAACTGTATTATTATAAAATAAGACAACATTAGAAAGAGAATAATATGAAATAAGTCAACATATTTCACGAAATAGACCATTTTTTAGAAACAAAGTTTTCATGTTTATGTACATATTATTTTGTATGTATTATTCTTATTTTTACACAATATCTAAACACACTTCATTAGTTATAGTTATAAAAGTAAATAATAAATATTGTTAATCACTTTTTTGACAAAGTAGTATTTGAATTTTGCCCTGCTCTCCTGAATTCCGAAATTGCCTAAATATAGACGATCCCGATATTTTTTTTTAATAAATCGTTATCAAGGCGATATAAGAGCAATTATTTTACATACTGAGAATAAATGTATTTTACTTATATTATAGCGAGGCGGCTTAAATAAAAGACATTTTTATTTCCCTTACGATTATTTCGAAGTTTTACTAATAAAGTAGTCAACATCGGCAAACTTTTATTTTAAATTTAGAAAACAAAAACATTGTAAGATGATATGATGTAATTTTATCTAAGCTGGAAACTGAAAGGATTATTTTTCAAATTGTCGAAACCACTTAGAATTCTCATTTGGCCAACAATCCAATGTGATCAATGTAGATTGTTGGTAGTGTTTGGGGTACCTATACATCCGTCTTTGATTCCATCATATATCGATTTTAATATTGCAAAATGTCTGGAAATTTACATCTTTATATTTCATGTTGACTATTTTGAGCGTGGTGTCCGGATGCGTATGCAGAAATTACTGCAAATTAGGCTAAATGAATTTTATTGAAACTTCATACTAAAGCTTCTAACATTAATAAGAAAAAAAGTTAACAAACAGTGATAGTTTAGTCTTGACATTGTTAGTTTTTTGAAAATATTTCGTAACAGATGAATATTTCGAAAAACTGTTTGAAGAAATTTAGTGCAATAAGCAAGTAACACACAAACAAATATTTATTTTCATTTTTATCGTACATATTTTTTTTAGCGCTCATATTTGACACTCGGTTCTCTATTTGGTCATGTACAGGTTTTTTACTGTAGTAATCCCTCAACATATATGTCCCAGCGGGAATTGAATCCGGAACCTCACACACAGAAATGCTCTTGTTCAAAAGCTGTTTCTCTAACCAATAAGCTACCAAAGTCAGTACATTAAGTGCTTGTGCTTGATGGTATGTGTATTATATTATGCCCTTACTATGAATTTCTTAGTAATTTTACAGAAGTTAAGTAAGTAATACTGTAAAAATAGTAGTCGCCGTCCCTGGTCGCTGATGGATCTGATTGTGATGCAACAGCAATAACTCCCGGTTGAGCTGCGATGGAACGAGCACGGCACCGCGGGTCGTAAGTTATGTCAGTGGTCCGTCATCGCAGCGCGGTAACCCCGGCCGCAGCCCGCTGTGACGGTGGCCGTAGATTTATGTCCGTCTAATCATTTCCAGCCAATCATGACAACTGCATACCACGGCCACCTTTGTCCGGACGCACACCACCACTCAATCACGCATCGTTATACACGCAAAACTACCAAATCATGGATACATTATATCCTACTTCTAAAGCCCATTTTACACGCTCATAAATGTACATGTACTTCTATAACTTCGTATAGACCATTCCATGACATAGAATCGCCACCATGATTGTTGAGGGGCATAGAAACTTGTCATTATATCATGCGTTTAAAAGCGTTGCTTTGTGCTATTTATCTTAATTTTTTCAGTATATTTACATATTGTACCTGAAATATGAATCTAAAACGTGAATATTTTTCTAATTTAAGGGTGATGTTAAAGAATGTTACAAGAAAAAAATATCAATTATAAATAATTGCGATCTTTTTGTACTATCTTCGTCACTGCAGGATCAACTTTGAACGCATCTCTAGGCAAAAAAATTCTTATGTCCCCCTTTCCCTTCTGTTAATCACCAAAATAATAAATGACATTCAATCAGTAATATATTATATTATTAGGAGTAAAAGTAGTACTTGAATCCAATAGAAATATACCTACTTCAATCAAATCACACAAGATACCATTTTCGTTGACGTTAGAAGAAAAATAATTTATTGTAAAAAATACATATGAGCAATTTCTAATAAAAACTATTTTGTTAATAACACAAATAACATTGTTGTCAAAATTTCGATAATCAATTAAAGGAATAAATATTATCTATAGATATAGATTTATTAGTACACCCTACCAATAAATTAATAAAATATGTAAATATTAAAAAAAAATCAATTTATACCATACGTTTGCTGGTATGGCCAATATATCTCGGGTAAAAATAAATTAAAAATATTTCGAAAAATAGTAAGGGAAAGTTAATTGGTTATATGGTATTGTCATAGAAATAGAAATTACTAGATTTGTGTTTAGGTTATTGATACATTATAAGTATTAGTGGAATCATATGCACCGGTTTGTCAAAATTTCCTTGGGGGCAAAATTTCTCATAATGACCAAAATCAAAACCTAAAAATTCAAGAAAAAAAAAATACTTTAGAATACTCTAATTTTTGACGTACTGAATCCAGAGCACTATCCAGAGCAGCCAAAACTGCTCCAGAATGTGCTCTAGTTTTAGTAGGAGAAAACTTATAGCCAACATTTTAAAGTGCTTAAGACCTGGCCCACTGAAACCAGAGCACAATCCGGAGCATCCAAATCTACTCCAAAATGTGCTCTGGTATTAGCAAGCCAAGATTTAGAGAGCACAATCCAGAGCAGCCAAAACTGTTCTAAAATGTGCTCTGGTTTCAGTAGGCCAAGAATTAAAGGAAACACTTCTGAGTATCCTAATTCTTGACTAGGACTGTTGATAAAATTCGAATTTCAAGGTTCGAATTTTGAATATCAAATTGATGAACGAGTTTTAAATTTCGAATTTTGTTTTCGATTTTATTTGCTTTTGTTTGTATATAAATACAGAAATTGCGAAAATAATTTGTCTTTTTGGATAACATGGAAATATAAACCTTTTTAAAAGAAAATCATTAATTACTAAAATAAATTCTTATATAATAAAATATGCGAAGTACATATTCTATAGTTTATCAATCTATTCTTATAATTTTATAATAAGAAAAAACATGTTCTCTACTTCATTTATTTTTTTCTAATTTATTATTACCTATTTTCTTTTGAATTTCGAATTTCGGATTTCGAATTTCGAATTTTAATATGAATTCAAAATTCGAAATTTCCTAATTTTGCATTATTTTTTCAATGAAATTTCGAATTCATTTTTTCCAAAATCGACAGCATTAATTCAGAGCAGCCAAAACTGTTCCAGAATGAATTAGAGCAAACACTTCTGAGTGCCTTAAGGAAGAAAAATAATTCTATAAAATAATATCAATTCAGAGTTTTATTTCAGATGTAAATAAAATACTGCGCTAAGAGAAATGTCGTCTTGGGGGCACTGCCCCATGGAAAGTTATCTCTGGGGGTATGAGCCCCGATGCCTCCATGTAATCGGCGCCCAGGAGTGGAATTATTGTAAGATGTTTAGGTGGGCCAACATATTTGTATCGCCTGGTGGCCAACTAGTTTCCAGTCCGGCCCTATATTTTATTAACTGTTCGATTGTTGGAAAGAAAATAATACATCGGTATTTTTAATTTTTAATTTTTCCATTTTTTCTAAAATTCCATGAAACTATTCTTATTCTTTATATCTATAAATGACCGACTTTCATGTTTTCAGTCAACCCTAAGTTTAAACTGAACATAAAATCTTTAATCGCATAATTTCTAATATAAGATAGTTTAATATCGTTGTATTAAAATTGCAAATTACGACTTAGCATTTCTAGTAGAATAAATCGTACCATTTTCTATCACACTTTAATTTACTTATGGAAAGATTTATTGTTTTTTTACAGACGGAAATGTATAAAACAATTTATTAAAGTTTGTATCCCCCCATACGTGAAATTTTCCGCTTCATCATTATTAGAATTCTAAATAATTTTTATTTGCTAGTTAAACACACTTAAATACAATAAATGTTATTGAATAAACATCTATTTTTTTAACAACTAAATAATATATAATAAAATTCAATGAAAGAACCGTAATGGCATGACATTATGAATTTATGTTTATGCAATGCAATGGTCTTTTTTAAATAAAAAGGTAAATAAAGTTAAATCATTTAAATCCTTTTACCTATGTCAATATTTGCTAATGTTTTATTTATTAAAAGTTAGATTCAAATATGAAAACATCAAGAAAAAATAAATTATGGCATAGCAACGAGCTATACTCTATATTTTTCGCGTCCGTCCGATGTGACTAGTATTACAGAACTCAAAATTGTGCAGAACCTCTCTGCTAGTCGACCTAGGCCGGAAAAAGGTAGAGATATAATACATATATACCAATTTTAGAATCATATTCTTTCAATTTTTTAAAATTTGTTTTATTGTAAATGTAAAACGTTAATTAAAACCACTGTTTTACGATTACGTTAATTGCTGAAAAATACCAATTCACATTCGTTTTACTTTTTAGATTAGAATTTCTATTGAGTGAATATACGTAGTAAATGTGTCATCGGAGCAAAAAATCTTGTGTATCACAAACTCAGAAACTGTTTTGCGAGATCTCGCTTTTGCTAATATAAACTCGCTCTCGCAAAAGTTCAATCCCTAGACAAATAACTATTTTCTTTAGTTACGCTGTAGCCTGTTTGTTTTCTTAGTACTTTTATTTTATTGCGTTTTAAAGTATGTGTCTGAAGAAAATACAATAAGTGTATTATTAATTATATGATCTCAAAAAAGTTGTGTTATGTAATTTATGTAACATCGTTATCCTTTTTATGTTTCATTCACGGATTGACTATAATATATCAAAGGTTTTTTATTAAATTACATACTTATCAAAACACAAATTTTGATTAAACTAGACGACCGTACGAAAAATATTGATTTAAATTTCGAATATGCGGGAAAGCATATCATATAAGATCTAATTTTTCCTAAATAATTGACTACTTTATTTACATTTTAATTTCGTAACCGAACAATGTGGATTGGTAGTAGCTAGCGCCTCACGTCTCAGCGGTTCTGAAATCGAATGCTATGTTTATGTAACATGTAAATATTGACGTGTCTTTTCATCTTTCCGCCACCACTACCATTTATCATCGCTTTATATACGATACGTAATGAAAAAGCCTAATAAATATTATTATTATTTTAATTATGTAGTTTATCAATCAGTTATCTATTGACTTCTAAAAAATCCTTCAGCTTACAGGGATCTGCTAAAATACAATTTCATATTACTATATTTTTATTGGTTATTGTAGCTAGCCCCCACAGGAATCAAATTTTCTATTTTAAGAAGTAGTAATAATTTTATTCAAGCCAAGGAGTAAGTCATTAAGCAATGCCGTATCTAGTAACGCATTAAAACAAAAAATCAACTAAATATATTTACTACGCCAGTTTCTCATCTTTTACTAAAAACGACCAAAGTAAAACAAGGACAAATAAAATTAAGTGTCTAAATTATAAATGAAAATAATCGCAAATTTTAAATTTTAATATTTGGTTAGTTAATTTTCAGAATAAAATATTGATTTAATTTTCTTTTTAATTTTTTAATATAGATTTTGGAGGAACGCAAATAAAATTTTTGCCACAACTGTTTAAAATTCTCCGTCATTAAGACTCAAGAAAAGACCGAGATATCTTCATTTTTGGTACAATATTTATACGAGTATATACGAAATATAATAATAGTTTGAATATATTTGGCCTAATCAATAATTTATTACGAAACACGTTGAAGCTGACATCACTGCAATCTAACAAATCAAGAAATTTCAAGATTTCTTGACAAAAGACAAGGAATGTGTAATCAAGAAGTATCAAGTCGAGAAAAAGTTTATTTCTTACCAGATAATATGAATCAAGACAAGAAACATGTTGTAAAATATTATTTTTATAGTGAAATACTAAATACGATAGTTTTTGATGTGTAATGCAGAATTCTGTTGAGAATGCTGCAAATAATTGTGGAAAAGGTGCGCTCATGAGCATGTACTCGGGAGTGCTGAGATAAAAAGTGTCGGCTAATGAAAGTGCATTATGTGAGCGAGATATAGCAATTTAGCAACATTACCGCCCGAGTGCGGTGTACGGGAACTAACAGCAATAATTATTTAAATATTACGCCGCTTTGTTATTAGCGAGCGGCCTCTCGTTTTGTCTTCTCGCCGTGCGTGCAACCACCCGTAATGCGCTGCTCTCGGTCTGTACACGCGTACACTCGCGCACGCAAGAACCTTCTTATTGTTATTTGTCTACATCACCACTCTGTTTTCGCACACACTATTACTCGCATCCTTATTATACATTTCACTCAACGCATTCATGGTTATTTCAGAAATATTCAAATTAGATGTACTAGCTCATTTTTGTGGAGCTTACTCTTTCATCTTTTATCGATAATCTCATACTTTTCCATACATGATTATTACTATAGGTTTTGTTAAAAATTCCGTAGGTATGTAATTACACTTTTCTTCTCCAAGTACTTACATTTACTTGGTAATGGAAAGCATAAATGATTATTTGCCCTTGTGAGTTTTAAGTTTTGTAATAGTTATGTAAGTATTAAGAGCAGTAAGTATTTCCTACCGGTTAAAGATTATGAAACACTGGTAGCAATGCTTATTATGTTTATGCACGATCGTATATCGACACTATAACAAGATTCTGAAAAATTATATTTATAAAGTAAAGTAATGACATAAATGATTATTTAGAAAATAAACCAGTAAAACAATTGTTTGGTATTGCAGGGCTAGCTTTTTACTACAGAATAGGTTTATACAGAAGCGACAGTAAGACAGAGAAACGAAAATTAGACAGAGATGGGGAATGTGAACAAATTTAAAGGGCTCATTGTTTAAAATCGGAAAGTTTTCTCACATCTTAGTGAGAGATAGGGGAAAGGAACAAATTTAAAGGTCTACACAATTCTTCAAGGTCATAGAACTGAATAGGGTAACATGTATGTAACTATTCTGTGTTTTTACTATAAGACCATTAAAACCAAAATTTCTTAAAATTCATCGAATAGTCTATGTTCCAATAGACCCTTCAAAAGTTTCAGATATTCTTAATGTTAATTTATTCAGGGTATTTTTAGAATTTAATTTCATTTAAAGTTAATTTAAAAAAAATTAAGGCCTCCCCAGAAAATGTTTTTCTACTGGCCCTCATTTTTATATTTACTTATAAGGTTCTCAAAATTTGAGTGCGATCTTCGTTCAACTTTAAGAGCCTCTCTTAAAGATTTACAATGGCAAAGTAATTTCAAGCAAATACGCCTTACAACAACTACCGTAATTTCCAGTTTTTTGTGACCTATTTTTGAAAAAATCTTATACAAAATACTTAAACAAATAATATTTACGTAATCAAAGAAGTTTTATATTTATAAATATAAATATTGGTTTTTATTTAATTTATATAAGAAAAATAATTGTTTTTTTCATAATTGGCTATTGCATTTTATTTCTGGAATATGAGAGAATATGATCCCGTCAGTAATATGTCAATATTATTTTCACTTTTCAAGTATAAAACTTAAATGTACGAATAATTTTGTGAGCCACTGTATGTAATGTTTCCTTTTGACTATAGATCCTCCAAAAATTTCAGATATTCTTAATGTTAATTTATTCAGAGATATTTTAGGATTTTCATTTAACGCTCAATAAATCGTTCATTCTGCTGATTTAAAATTTTCTTACGGCCCCCACGGCAAATATTTTTCAACTACTCCTCATTTTTCTATTTACTACTAATGTTCTCAACAATTGAGTACAATCTTCATACAATTTTGATAACCTCAAATTTCAAATAGATTCGCCTTTCAACTACCGTAATTACTTGTTTTTTGTGACGTATTTTTGAAAAAACTTGATACAAAATACTCAAACAAGTGATAATTACGCATAAATATTGACTTGTTATATATAAGATTTTATAAGTGTACGAATAATTTTGTGTACCTATTTCTTGTATATATTTTGTTATTAATTTACGTAAGAAAAATAATACTTTTTTCATAATTGGTTATTGCATTTTATTACTGGAATAAGAGAGAATATGATCCCGTCAGTAATATATCAATATTATTTTTGAAAGTACTCTATTTTTCACTTTTTAAATAGAAAATTTAGGTGTACGAATAATTCTGTGAGCCGCTGTACATAAATTTTGATGTTTTTCAGGTTGGCTCTTTCTTACTGTCCAGTAATGTAAAAATTGTTAACTTTTGTTGGGGGCCCCTGGGTTGCAGTCCAGTCTGCCCACCCTTAAATCTGGGCCTGGTAGCATACATACTTTTAAAATAATTACAGCAAAAAAACCCTTGATTATTGTATTCTATGCTAACTGACTGCATTTAAATAATTGTAAATTTATTACAATTCGTACTTTAATTTACGACAATGAAGTATTATTATTTTTAAATTTCTTATGCTGTTTGTCAGTTTCAATGATTATGTTTTTTTTATATTACGTATATAAATTATATCTGTACTTGAATCATAAGTGTCAACTCGTCAACCGATTGTATAAAGTTTATGCTTTGAAACAAATACTACCGAAATTACTTTTGGTTTAGACTTTTAGATAGCATATTTTTCTTTTAAACAAAAAAGTATCAAAAAAGAGTTTATTTTCGTCTTACTGCAAAGAAATGTTAGCGTGGTGCCTTATAATCTTGTATTTGTATGTATATTTCGGTAAAGCAAATGGAAGGTAGTTGTGTGCAGGTGGAGAGCAATTAAGTAGCGTAGGTGGTGTCCGGGCTTGTCACCGCCACCGCGCCCGGAGTGGGTAATTAAACGCGCTGCCCGTGCGCTAATGGTCCCGGCGGCCGCGCACTTTTTCCGCCGAGCGAGTTTCTTTCCCGCCGTAATGGACGCTACCCCAGCGCGGCGGAAGTGCGCCGGACCGATTTCCACGCCAACAAAGGAACACCAGTGGTGGAGGCGGACACGACAGGATGGGCTCATTCACCAAACGTAATTCAGCATGCTGGATTCAACATGGAATTCTTCCTGTTCTCTACTTCACAAATTTGTTGTAACCTGGATTGGAACATAATAACATTAAAAAAATAAAAATCATTCATTTTAGTTTTTATTATTTAAGCAACAATTATATTAAAATCTTTGAGGAATTTCCGTACGAGAATAATAATTGTATTAGGTAGTTACAGTCCGAGTCGCTTATTATAATTTTTCGACACCAGCAACAATGAATCACACATAATGTAAAAGTATTTGTAAAATTAGGGCGACTTGTCAGTTTAGATTTATGTATTTACAACTTTTATAGTAAATTTTGACCTTTGCTAGATGATCAAATGAATATGAAATTAGTATGATTTTCATAATTACCTTACTAGTATGACAGTTATTTTCCATAACACTCCTTTGTTCGATCATAACCAACTAATAAATGATATCAGAAATTTACAACTTCTGTTGCTATAGAAGTAAATTATGCTTACGTCAACGGGAGCGCGAAAAAACATTATAATAACAATGATTGCTAGTGTTTTACAAGACAAGAATTCTTGTCTTGTTTTGTTATTTCTTGGCTTGTCTTGGAAAGCAAGTATATCTTGTCTTTCTTTACTCTTTTATATAAAAATCTTGTTTTGATTGTCATTTTCTCATATATTACTATCATTCTATCTTACATATTAAAATACCTATAATCAGTGATTCCACTATTCGAAAATGACAATTATTATTATTAAATGAATATTACAAAAAAACGTATAGCTGCACATACTATACGTATTTTTAGGACAATATCGATGTTTATACAAGCAGCAAATCTTTTTTCCAAAACATCATTGGGTATAAGAAAGCATTTTGTGCATTATGTTTTTATATAATATTATATTATTTATTCAATAATTATTACTATTATATATTTTTCTAATGAAATTTGCATACATATGTTGAAAAAATCTGCATTCTTTTTTTTAATAATTAAGTACATTTTTTGTATTTTGTAGTTAAATCACTTTCATATATTAATGATTAATGTTATTATATTTTAAAAATATATACTTCATTATTTTCATAGTCATTGACAAATATTTATAGGATGTATAATAAATCTATATAGATTTAAAATTAGCGAAAAAAAAAAACGCAAGAATACAAGAACTACAGAAAATCTTGCAATTCTTACACTTATCTTGCAAGACAATTTCATGCCTTGTCTTGCTTTGAAATTTGTAGCTCTTGTCTTGTGTGTTTTGCAAGACTAAGGCAAGAACAAGAAAAATACAAGACTCTCGTGAAACACTAATGATTGCAATACTGATGTAATTGTTATATAAATTCTAGTGTGAGAGCGAATAGTAAATTGGTCGAATATAGAATTTTCGAATATTCGGCCAAATACTTACATCCCTTATACCAAATTTAAACTGTGAACACGTTCTTTCCAATAACATCGTTCTATTGTTTACTTACTTATATATACGATAAAAAGTTCCAAGGAGTCTATTATGTCCACCAAGTGTTACAACAATTTTTAAATAGATATCTATCGAAGATAATGGACAAATCTCAAACTAAAACGTAACAAATGTTAAAAAGAGTTAAAGAGTAAAATAAATCGGACTGGAACAACGTTTTTTGAATATAGAAACATACATAAAATATTTATAGTCAATTCCCTGCTTCGCCAATTTTTAACAAAAATAAAATAACGCTGTTTCACTTGCTGAGACTATACACCGTAGACAGACTGACATCCAATTTCACTATAATGCATGTCAAACTGTCCAGAAACAGATGCAATTCTCATCTCGATTTCATCTAGGAATGTAGGAATAATGGGTTACTATATTACATTATATTAAAAAGTGAGTTTGTTATATTTATAAAAATTATAAATTTTGACAGAATGTATATTTTATAAAATGAGATGTAAATCAGGTCAATTCTATGGTTTTATCATTTTTGTGTACTGTCTACAGCAGTTACGAGTGCCAAGGAAATATCTTGAAAACGCCGACTATCAACTACCACACATAATTCATACTCAAAATGTCAAAATTTACCAAATTCTGTTATAAAGCAGATTGGCATATACCATAATTATATAAAAACAAATTTTCCATTTATAATATTAGGAAAAAATATTATCTTTTTTAACGTATTAAATAATCATTTCGTTTTTATCTACTTCTATGATTGTACAAAAAATGTTTTCGTGTGAATTAGGAAGAAATGGTTAATCTGTAGTAGAGCGTTGTGAATGATGCCGCACTGATGGACTTTTTCAGGCCTTTTTTGTTGATTTTCGTTCTCCAGTCACTGAGACGAAACATAATCGTCGGTGGAAAATTTGCAGGTAATGAGGATTAATTATATACGACTAAAGAGACTTGATGTTCTGACTTTATAAATTCTGCAGTAATTATGAATATTTCATTTCATTATACGAGGTGAGTGGTTTTTTGCAGTGTGAAATTATGGATGTTAAGTACCGATCCATTTTGAGTGTACAGTAATTTGTATTCGTCATTACAGAAAAAGAATACACTTAATAGTCCGAAAATATGCATTGTTTCACTTAATTGTTTCCAAAATTTCTTGACAATGTATTTTTCATTTTATCGTTATAAAAATAATAACGAAATATAATCCATTTTTTAGAATATATGAGCTATTGTGCTATTGACCAATTTTACATAAGGAAAATATCAAAATTTGAACTTGAATGTTGAACTTGAGATCTGGGGATAAATTGATACCAAGCAACGCCTATTACTTTTGTAAATTGTAAATAAAAAATACTTTATTAGCCAACAGTGGCTAATAAGTGGATTTTTAAAAAAAAATCGGACGGGTTTTTTTTGGGTGTAGGAAAATTGCAACAACTCTGATTTTTTGGCATATAGGCACATTATATAAATTACTGAAAGTTGAAGAACATCAGTGCGGCAAGAGAACAGGTAAAAAGTGCTAGAATATCTGGAGGCCAAGCTTGGAACATGGAACGAATTTACAGATAGAAGAGCAGCGATCACAGAAACATGGTACATGAATTTTTACGCCTGAAACTGAAGGCGGCCATGGAGTGATGCTTTAGGAGAGCCTGCTGATCAAATTCTTTATCTGGATAAATATTATTAATTTTGTAATGAAGTTATTAAAAAAAATATTGACGGGTTTGAATGGAGAATGGATAAAAATTACTGAATTTCAATCAGTGTATAAAAGGTTTATTTCTTCTCATACCGGTTTCGACCTCACATAGGTCTTCCTCAGAGAGTGAAAATCAAATTGTGTCAGTCAGTACAAATGTCATAAATGTTAAAATTTATGACATTTTACTCACATGTTTCACAATTTGACTTTCACTCCTTGAAGAAGACCTACGTGAGGTCGAAACCGGTAAGAGAGGGAATAAACATTTTATAGACTGACTGAAATCCAGTAATCCATTCATTATCAATTTTGAAAGATAAAAATTTTTAAAATCGATACGATAAATCTGTCCAAGGCCCATCGGCGGCTAGTCCATAGAGTCGCTAGGGGCCAAGGCGCGATGCTTTTAGGACGCACAGAGTAAAATATAAGAAACAAATATTTTATTTGAGGCTATATGATCGCTTAATATAACTAATTATATGTGTATCAATTTTTTCATAAAAACAAAAACATGCGCTAATTTAATTCAACTCGTTATCATTAAAGTTTCCTCAACCTGTGAAGCTTCTCTCATTGCAACTCGAAAAATTAGCGCCCCAATAAAACACGATAGTTATGTATCACATTTGCTTATTCTTAAGATCGGACCATTTCGATTGTTTTCGTAAACTGTAAGGCATACAGATAATACACACAATTTTTACATTTAACAGGGCCGCTCAAACGTGCGCCCAATATCGCTTTTGTGTATAATATAGATGACAGGCAGTACTGTCTTGCCTTGGAAATGTGATAGAACATTAAACTTCAATAAAAAAACAGAAGGTTAGACTTCTTGTACAAACATTAAAAAACTAATAAGAAAAATAAGAATTAAAAATAATATGATTGGTTATGTTTATCTTCGTGTTTATCTATATGTCTAATTAAAAAAAAAATTGTTACTTAAAAATTTATGTTTTTTATAAATGTAGCTCACCCTTCATGTAACACCACGAGCCGCCGCCACTGCCAAGGGCACAGATTGATGTAAAGTAGAAAGAAACTAGATTAAGCCAGCATAGTCAATTCTACTCAAAACTAAGGCAGAAGATAATGATTTTAAGCTTACTTTAAACTCTTCTAGCTGATGATGATTTTGATGCGCAGATAATATAGTCCTTACGTAAAAGAAGTTAAAGGAACAAATACAAAAGTAATTTTATGCATTTTAATTTAGTTTTCATTATTTTTATAACAAAAAAAGTATTGTCAATCACATGCCATGGACTATAATAATTTCACCAAGAATTACAATATATTACAGTCTAAATAATTGATAATATATTTTAAAGAATATGGTTTGAACGAAAACATCTATTATGTATGTTATTTTTTATGGTTTCTAAATTTAGCACAAATATTTTTAATTATAATGCCAACATATTTTGTTACTACTACCACTGACTAAACAATATACAGACTGTGGTGATAGTGATAGTGGAAATTTAGAAGTGTTTATGTATAAATGGGAGGAGGGCAGAAAATTTTAGTAAAACATAAAGCAAAAGTATAGGAGTTATATAAGCGGGAAGTAAGTAATTCTGCATTAGTAGCGTGCAGTGGGTTTCAAATTTGGATAAATACAGAATATAAACGCAATATTCATTTATTAGAACATAAGTTCAATTCTTCTGCTTTTATTCTTAACGAAGGAAAATATTTTTCTTCTTATGGAGAAACTAAACGAATGGTCCGATCAGTGGCGGATTTATACTTATAGTATTACAAATTGATTTGTACTAGCCTAATTTTGATCAACATTGGATTTGATTACATTAAAAACCAGATCCACATATTATTTGTGATTATTGTTGTTACTTGTTCCTATATTATATTTTAAAAAAACCGCCCTAGATTTTGTCGCACTGAGCTATAGTTCCTATAGCCCTACCATAAATTCCCTACTTTGTTCGATTTCCTGTGGTGATAAAATCAAATCTTTCTGTTACGTTTAATATAATAATATAAATTACAAGTTAAAATTGGCTTATATTAAAAAAGATTAAATTAAATAGAATTTACCATGGGTAAGCGAAACTTACTTTTTCCACAAAAACAAAATAATATATAGTAGAGAAGCTATTTAAAATAAAGAATAGTATGACTTTTGACTTAGGTAATCTCCAAGACGTAATATTACCAATCACTGTGTTAAAAATTTTCACTCTTTAATGAACGATTATGAGAATTGAGCATGTTTCAAGCTGTAAACATACTATTGGAAAAACTGTGAATTTCTGAAGTAGTCGTAGAATAAATATATTACTGCTTATTACCCATCTGCCAATATATTACCTAGTAAAAGTACTTGTACCATAGATAATTTTAAAATTATGTTCGAGGCACTCACAGAAGGGAATCATTTTAGTGTGGGAAATAGTTAATAATTGACGTATAATAAGGCAAAACACGAGAAGATATATATTTTCTTTGAAGTATTAAAATGTGTGTAGTACTTATTTATTAGCCTGTAAGCTATAAGTAAGTTTTATTTGCTGCGTGTAATTTGCAAGGTAATGCAAGGGCATTTAACTGCTGCTTTTTGTAGGTTAGTATAATTCAATTTCTTGAAATTTCACAACATTACACTTGAAACCTCATAAATTCACTCACGCATTACCGCGAGTAATTACAAACTGGCTACTTTTCCCATAGAGTGTCGCTGTGAACAAGTCGGCTGAAAAAATCCACTAAATGTCACACACTTAATACCTGCCTGTACGCTGCCAATAAGTATTTTTTCCCTGAAAAATTACGATGCAAATTGAATATTGATTATGAGTTTGCAGTAACGATAAATCATAGGTGCGGCTGTTTAAAAATTCTGTTAGATTTATGGACACCTTTCTAAAGTGTGATTAATTAAAAATGCGGGTATTTGTAACGATTTAAAAGTGATTAATCACGGACACTAAAACAGCGTTCGTGTGGATCCGATGTACTCTGGCGGACGCTGATAGCCATCTACGACGGGAGCTGTAACGTAGCCGGGACAGGTGTATTTAGCCTATATACCTTCGTGCACATGTGTTAGATTTCAATTCACCTACCTGCCTGCCGGCTAACCCAGATTCCACATTACAAAAACTACCCTAAATGTTTGTTTAGCTGCTCTTTTTCTTTTTCACTAAATGTTGTTTGTTATTGTCATTTTCCTTTTCTGAATTTCTCGTAAATTAGTCATTTGCTGAAATTTTGCAGTGTTATTCTTCGTTATTTACAATATTGTTTTCTACAATGTTTAACTTCTTCTCAAATACTAAGACCTTTTTCTATCAATTGGATTCGAATTCAGGACACATGAGTTCTAAAGCCTGAACACTAATGTCTAGCCCAAAAATTTTAGCAAGTTTATACATATTTATTTAATCCATCTCAAATTATTACTCATTAAACCATGAGTACCTATTAAGAATAAATTATGTACAATTTTTTACATTATAAATTTAATATAATAAAGTAATTTAATATAATAAAGTAATTAAATATTTACTTTTAAATTATTAGAGTTAAGGTATGTTTTTAAAGTTTATTGAATTGGATATTATTTTTCCCAAATCTCTTCCCATTTGAAATTTCTGGCTACGCTACTGGGTACTACCAAACCTATTATTTAGAGTAATAATAAATGTACCTAGTTGAATAATTAACATATACTATATTCGTTCTCAGAATAATCCTAATAATAGTTACTAATGAAATATATCTAAAAATATCAATATTTTTTGTTAAACATGGATCACAGTATTGGAGATGGATCAGTTCCATAGTTTCTGGTGCATGTCACTAGATGGAACTAGCACCCCATGTAGTTATACAAGTATATCATATTAGATTAGTAACATGCCACAAACAACTATGCCAGTGGCGTAACTAACAAAATTCACGGCGTATTTTTGTCAATAAAAAGGTGCCATAATTAATTTAATCACCTTTCTTATTTTAAATTGGATCATATATTTTTCATTTGCTTCTATAGAAAATTTTATTCTAAATTCAGTGATTATAATATTTGCATAGGTACCCTTAGATAACATTTTTTTTTTGAGAAAAATGCATGTTAGGTTTATATATCAGTATATAGGTACTCGTAGATAACAAAATAAAGACAACATCTTGCGTATAGTAGCAATAGAAATACAACTATTTAACGAGTTTTTTTACTACGTACTAAGTACATATATTTCTTTAAAGTATTATTACGATGAGAAAGATATGCAACATTGAACTCGTATTAATATTTTTTAATTCAGATGAATTTTAAAAAAATATTTATAAATTTAATAAAATTATTGAAAATTTTAAAAGTGAGCGCACTAGACATAGTTGTTCGACAAAAAAATATATTTTGAATTAAAATTAATTGGGTGAGATGGATCATAAAAAAATTATGTAATTTTTAAACTTAGTTGATCTAAGCAATATATGGTATACTTATTAATGTAATACCAACAAGACCCAAAAGGAAAAGTATTATAGAAAGAGGGAAGTGGATGGAGAGACAGATTAAGAAGGCAGTGGAAGCTATTGAAAATAAAAGTGACCCATTTGATAATTTCAGCTTTTTGTATAAATTTTGATTTAGAAAAATGCATAATATATAAAAATCATATGTAAAATAAAATTATGAAACGAATACTTTGAGAAAATATAAATAATATAATTAATTATGTAATGAACAGAATATAGACATTGTCTGAACTGAACTTATTATTAACCGTGTCGTTCTTTCAGTCGTAGTAATTGTTCAGTGGTTTAGTTTCGTAGCGCAAGTTACTTGAATGAAATAATTATTAGGACAATATATTTTTATAAAAGTCTGTTAAAAAGAAAGTACCCTAGTACCTTAATAGTCACATTTTGATTTGTTTTTAACCCTCAGGCACATTCAAAGAAGGTTGCCGATGCTTGATCTAGAGTAAATAAATATCAAAAAATCAATTATTACGATTAATAGAAGTGCAAATAAATCGAAGAGTTAATGTAAAATATTAGGACAAAAATATTAGTTATGGCCACAATAGACTGGTTCTACAAATGATAAAAAGATTATCAAATTATTTTTTTTAGTATAAGCTGTTAAATAATTAATATTCTACTTCCAGTTAACTGATTTTTATCAAGAATTTTGATTAGAAATATTAATACGTAAATATGATACTATTTCTCTTAATGATACAAATCGAACTGTTAGTCATATGCAATTAAAGGAATAATACGATGGAATAATAATATATGTACATATCCATGTCTCCGAGGGATTCAATCCCCTAAAGTTGAAACTTGTGCGGCAACCCCTTGACCAACGATGTCGGCAAATAAGATTACTTTCTTATTTGCTTAATGTCAAACACCGTTACGAGATGTCGCTACTTGCGATCTTTTCAACATTAGAAAATTGATTATATTTGAATGTTTCTAAAACGAGTAAGATAATATACTTTAAAAAAAAAATTCAATATATATTGCTTTTGAAGAATGATATTTCTACATTTTAATGCTTGTATGAATTAGTTATATTCTATTAGTAGCCAAATGAGCCGTTAGAGGTACGTATGCTAGAAATGTGGTGAGTATGCGTATGTATAAACAAACAGAGTGAGTGTGAATGGTGTGCATAATGAGTTGTAGCTACATTGTTCCACAGTGAAACAATCCCTTTTACTACAGCATTGACCTCGCTACTGAAACAAGCGCAGTCGTTGTTCATTTCACAGCCACCCCCGCACGTCTGCGCGCACAATGAGCGAGACACCCGCTAACAATTCCACAACAACGTGTAGGCATCGCCTCGCTATAAATATCTCACAACAATGCACCCGGGGACAAACACAACTAACCGGACCTAATCCCAAACCATCCACCTCTTTCCTTCATACTCTCTTTCCTTTCTATTTACTGTATCAAATCATATAAAGATATGATTTTTTCTTTTCATTCTACTATAACTAAAAAACTAAGTAAAGAGTTAAGTTTTATGTGGTATGCAAATTTTATTCTCAAGATGTTTGTTTATCATAATATTGAGGGTTGCATTGATTTAAATCACTTGATTTAAATCACACTGATTTAAAAAAATATCATTAATTTAAAAAATTTCTTCCGCGATTGTTATTTAACATTCCAGATTAACGAAAGTTGGGGGTAAAAGCATGTAGGAAATGTTACCATATAGAAATACTTTCATGAACTATTAAATAATTATGTTTAACTTCTTCGGTAATACGACTTCACTGGTATATTATTTTGAATTGATAACACAGATAATGCACTAATGTGTGATTTTCTGTTAAATTTACTTTGAAATGTGTTACAGTAAAATCCGATTATAACGACATTGACGGGATCCCAAAAATTTCAACGCTATAACCGCTAAAAGTAAAAAAAAAAAACAAGTGAATGTGGGTTTTCAATAAGTGGTCACAATTTCGATGTTATAAACGGTATATCGTTATTAAGGGATTTTATTGTAGTTTTTTATTGTTTCTTTAAAATTTTACTTATGCTTTACAATATATATTTTTTTTCATAATAAATGATATTTTGTGAAACACGTTTTAAAAATAAAATCGAAACAATTTAACTAAAAAAACCCATTTAAATAAAAAAATATTATTTTTTAAAAAATCGGATTTTTCTGCAACCTCAATAATTTGTCCAAATATTCCAAATAAATGATTTTAACAATTTTTATTGGATATCAACTTATTAAGTTATTACACTGTATAATTAATTTAATGGGGATGAAACAACTTTTCGTTATCACATTATAATAAGATAAATTAGATTGCGGGATGTAAATGGGCTACTTTATTCACACAATTAAAAATGGAAATAATTAGAATAATAATTTATTAAAGCTTGAAATCTGTAGACTATTTTTGGGGGTCGTGCGTTCCTTCTGTTGTGTAGTTATATGATTTTTATGTATTAATATTTTCTTAAATTATGATGCTATAACAACAATAATGTCGTTAGTCCTTAACAAAATATTAAGTGTTTGGACGCATGGGCGTAGCCACGGTGGGGCAGGGTGGGGCGCTTGCCCCACCCTGGTTCTTACCTGTAATGTACCTAATCAAACCTAAAAACTTAATTATCTAGGTACTAACTACAATACTTAATATCAGTAAGAAATTTCACACTCGACAGTCGTCAGCCGACACAAAAAATGCGATCAAAACAAAAAGCAGAAGAGCTAAGGAGGTTCTGCTAAAACCCATGCCAGTTTCTCTTAAAGTAATATTATGAACTTAGTTAATACCTAAATAAATAAACAACCTATAATATCTATGTGTAATTGTTTACTTACTGTACCTGAAAGTACTATCTATAGATAGATATAAACCTCTAAATTGACTGATTAACAAATTGGCATACGCCCAGAGCCCAAACGGCTGAAGTTTGAGACACATTTTTGGATGGAAGATTTCATGGTGTAGGTAGGTGAGCAATAAGAAAGTGTTTTGGATAATTCGAATTATACATACAGGTACAGGTGTTATAGGGTGTAACCTTTTTGTATGAAAACATTAACCGGGGTAAGACCGCGAGTATAGTTTGCTAGTTACATATTATTTTTTCTACGACCACCATGAAAAGTTGATATTTATGCTCTCTTTTGTCATCGTAAAGTCAATGATTACTAAGGAACAAGCAAATAAATACTTTACGGCGCGTCTTCATAGCAACGAGCGGTAAAGTACTTAATTTGCTCGCTTAGATTATTTATTTACTCATATCGTCATGGGTTACATACAGCAACACAAAACAGGAAATTGTTTAAGATTGAATTGAATTTACTAAATAGGTATTATTATTTTTTTTATTTCGTTAGTAAAGTCGTAGAAAAAATTATGTGTGCATCTCTAGCGTAAAGTATCTTTATTGCTCTAGCTCGATTGTAGCGCTCGCTACGCTCGCGCTTCAATTTACGAACGCGAGCAATAAAGATTCACTTCGCGCTCTTGATACACAAATAACTATTAGACTGCTGCCCCACCCTGAGCCCATGGCTGGCTACGCCCATGTTTGGACGCTGAAAATACACGCCCCCTCTTTTAAAATCATAACGACGCCTTTGCTATTAATAAATTAATCATCAAATTGAACCATATTTTTAAAGTTGCAAATGATAGTAAACATTTTTTTTATAATTATAAATACCTAATTTCTGTAATTTCTTGTTGTGGTATATTTACTTTAAAAATAATAGCGATATACGAACCTATAAAGACAATACTCCCCAATTTCACATAAACTAAGAAAACAGAACATCATTAATTCATTGGCTTTTTATTACTTATTTATTAGAAAGTGCACAGTCGAATTAAAAAGTATTGAGAAATACACGCCGATCAAAAAGGAAATGAGGAAAACAGAAGAAAATATGGAAAAAATCAAATCATTGGATTTCTTTATGGAAAACTGTTTTGTTCTATGTATATTTTTATTTCTTTGCTAAATAATCATATTTTAAATTGATATTTTTAATTTTTTTACCAAACTAATTTGAAATGAATCCATATTCGACACATGAGTAGTTCTTGAAAACATCAAACTATTATGAACTATCTGGAACAAATCTACATATAAGTATAATTATTTTGTATATATAATTATTTAAGATTTAATGTGTGAAATTGAAGTGGTTTAATCGTATAATAATTAGTTATTAATTGTGGTGAAGTGGTAAGCCAGTGGTAAGCACAATAGCCGTGTTTGTGGCGTAGCATGATAAATACAGCAACAGCAACTGCAGGGATAACACACAAGAAGGTAATGGCTGAGAAATGTCCTTTTGAGAATGCCACAACGAACGGGCTTTGTTGCTGCTTGGCCAGGTCAATTAATCATAGAGAGTTTTGTGTGGGGCAATATAAACAAGTCTTTTTCACGTCATCGGATACCTGACGCAGTGCCATAATGCCGTATTTATCAACGCACATCAACACCACACAACACGGATCCCGGAGATGTGATCTCCTCTTCCTGGGAGTTCTCGCTGGAGCTAATCCGCCGTAAGTGCTCAAGGGTTCGTTCTACGCGCTTCTTTACATTTTTCTCTCGTAAATCTCGCCGGGCAAGACATGCGACATTCAGTTAGTTGCCTAATACCGTATGATGGCCGATTTATCTATGCCTCTTTGTCCGAGTTATGCTGTTTTATAAATCGTGACGAACATCAAGATAAACATGGGGTGCGGGACTTGCACGATAATCCTTCACACATAACACTACAAACTAGAAACTTCAAACGACTACACTTCAAACAACTAGGGATTAACTGCACCACAACTATTCATATATTCTTTTAGCGTGAATTATGTACATTTCAAGAACCAAGTACTTTATATTTACTCATATAAGAATTAGTTTATAGAGGAAAGTCGTAACGAAAATTAGAACCAAAACCGTTAACTTAAAAAAAAAATAGAAAAAATATCAAAAATTTTGAAATAAGAAGACGAATATTGTAAGTCTAAAACTTTTTCAGAAAAATCAAATTTTTTAATTTCCTCTAAAAATTGAAACCGAATTTAAAATCTAAATTTTATTTTTTTAATAACGGAAACTGTTGATTTATAGGATCAACATTTCCAGATTTACATAAACTATACAACATGTAAGTAGACAATTTAAAATTTAATGGAATTTTGAAATGACACAGGTACATAAAATGAAAAATATTTATTAAAAAGTTACGGAACATTTAAAACTTAATTCAACATTTTTATTTAATACTCAATACAATAAGTGTTAATTTAGACCGTTTTTAATACTAAACAAACTATTTATTAATACACAAATAAAATGAATAATATGTAATATATGATTAAATATGAAAAGTATAAAAAATGTTGATAATACTGCTAATAAGAAAATATATCTGATTTATAAAAAATAATTTACCTACAACGAGCATAAAGTACATACTTTTTCCCCGCTTTTGAGTTTGTAAAGTTACTTTTCAGGCACTATTACGTGAAATGTAGCCGTTGCTAGTCAATGTAAATAGTTTTCGCACACTATTGAGTAAAAAGTACCCGTTGCTTGGCCACTTAAACTTATTTATCAGTGGTTTAATTTAACTTTGGAAATTCATTTTTATTAAAATTTCGCTTGTAAGAAAAATGTTGTATGCAACACGTGTGTAACGTAGGTTTATTTTTTATTTCATGATATAATTTCTGTTAAATAGCAGTCGATTAAGAAATACTTACTTCACACATTAGTGGCATAAATAATTTTTTAATAATAAATATTCGATCAAGAACAATTACTTATAAATTTATGGTGTTTTCTATTTCTGTAGTAATAATATAACAATGCACTACATTTACTTAAATAAAATTTCTGAACGTTTGAAAACGGCCTGAACTCACATTATCTCTTTTTTTATATCTCTCTTGCCTTTATTTGTTATTATAAAAATATAGTATCTTTATAAATTCGTCTCTATTCCCTCACGATAATGACTATTCTAAAACTTGTTGTATAATACATATAGTCTATAGTAAGGAATACACTCCTTGGATATAATAAAATTACAAACTTTTTATTTCAATCAGCGTCACAATATGTAAAAAGATAAATTTATATAAAAACATTATTGTATAAAAAATATCTCTAATTACAATATATTAGTATATTATATTATATATGTAAGAAATAATAATCCTTAGAAGTTAGTAGTAAGCAGAATAATTCGCACACGGACAATTGAGTTTGGAGCACATTTCTAAGCTCGTGAACACCTTGTGTGACGTTAATCTTGTAAACACAAAGGTGGGTTTTGTGAGTGTCGGAATTTACGAGGAGCAACATAGAGTGTGTGTAAAATTAGGTGTTCCCAACATTTAAAAGGCCAAATTATCAGTAAATCACAGCCCCGCGTAGCAGGCCAAACAAAAGTGAAAAGCGGAGCGGTAGGGCAGCGCCACCTTCGGGCGGCCATAAATCTCCAAGGGGCGCGAGCAGCAGCCGCAGCCCCGGTGCGGTGACGGCTATTAGGGCCCTTCTGCCAGCGCGCGGGGGGTCCCTGTTTCGCCCCATAACAAGTATATTGTGCGGCCGCAATGAATGTCTACTTAATTGACCGTTAGCAGGAGACAGGGGGCGGGGATTGTAAGGAGCACTTACAGACACACTGTGTCATCCCGAGGAAAACACTGTCAATACACGAACAGCGGGGGGCAGCCGAAGATCTAACTTCAATGCACACTGCTGTTCAAACTCAACATACTGATGCAGCATTTTTCAGTACGATCAACTTTCTTCGTATGATAAAAATGATGAGTGAAGTATTTGTTATCTCCTTGTCTCTGACAATGGAGAAGTTAGTAATGTAGGATTATGATACTTGAATTTGAGTTAAAGTTTGTTTCACTTTTGATTCACTGATGATTATTGAGGTATATGACCATTTTTCTTCCATTTTGTTGATAGTTCCGAAGAAAAACAAAATTAAAGTTTTGAAGAGGGAATATGTGTCGACATGTAAGAGAATTATAGATAGCGAATTTGTATTGATACGACAAAAATCATATATCATAAAATAATCTACATTTGGCAGATTACCCAGGTTCCATTTTTAAAACGATGTATGTAAACATTAAACAGCCTTCGAAAATCATATGACATAGCCAATGTTTACAGTAGACCTTTCAATGCCAACCAAATTTACTCCAAAACAATTTGTTGTGTAATATCAAAATATTTTTATTTTATTCTATGAATTGCCTATGTTGATATTCTTATACATAGTTTTATAATAGTTATGACTAATTTATAGTTAACAACATTTATACGATATCACTAAGTAAAAAAATAGATTCAATAAATTCCCACTTTTAGCATTGTAAACTGTTCTCTCATATTCTACGTAACGTCAGAGATATGGCGCCGTTTCATAAATTTTAATTTCAAATGATAATTTCAGTGAAATTATAAGATCATATATAATTTTTGTCATTATTATTGGTAGACCTACACACAGTGATTAATTTTTAGTTTTTATACTTTTTTTCTTTATTCGACAGTGGTCATATAGCCCATTTTTGCTGCAAAGTAAAATTTATATTTATAGTCTTTATAAGTCTTAATTCTTAGATCTACAAGAACTATCTTGAATGCGTGAATTTTATTATAAAATGTCCGCATAGTCTACAGGTGAATTATTTACTTTAGGCATATAAGAATTAAATTAATTTTGAAAATATTTATCATTTACCTAAGTACAAAAATAGAATTTTCGTAATAAGTTTACCAAGTTTAATTAAATTATAAATTATAATTTTTATTGATTTCGATGTTCGTAAGTAAGGTTATTATTTTAAGAAAAATAATAAACACATGATTTTTTCTTCACTTGAATGTTCCATACTAGTACCACATAAGATTTTTTTTTTGTTAAAAATGTGGAAAAATTTTCTTATTCATATATTTTTAAATTTATAATTAGGAATATATGTACATAATGTATAATGTAAAAATTTAATAAAAATACTCGAGATGTTTCAAATTTTATATAATGATGATAAACATGTAGGTATGTAGGATTTCGACAATTACGTCATATTCAGAATGTTATAAGATAATATTGCAAATATTTTCTTACAATCGTGGAAGCAAAAATATTTCAATCTCATTTTTATTTTTTTTATTAACATTTAGCCATTTTATAACAAATAATTTGAGTTCAATTTTCTATTGTTAGGGATTTAGAAACAAAATAGATCTATAGAATGAAGTATAAAATATGATGTTTCTCTTATATGTATATGTTTATTTAGTCTGGAGCAATAATACGGTTAGTAGTCATAATAATTTATGGCAATCCGTGCAGTATAATGAGGCTTGGTGGTGGGTACTTGCAATAAAGTATTTATGATATTTCCCATTGGATTTGTCGGTCGTCACCAATGGTGCTCCTCCATTCACGCCTCGCATAATGGCTACCTGCCCTGCGCCTACCCGCTCATGTCCAATTAAATACGAATTAATCTCGCATACGACGGCTCTCGTTAGCGAACGTGAACGCACATCGGGATTGGGAATCCTATACATAATCGTTTTTATGCGCGTTGATATGTTTATTATAACGTTCCTCATACTCCCTACCCCCCTTGATGCACCAACACCATTGTTCCATTCTATTTTTAATGGGCCTATTGTATTAGGAGTAGCCGTTTTGGACGACGTGATGAATTCCTGCCAACTTGGAATATGATACATGTGGGAAAATATTCACTTATGCTAATTTTAATTATCAATGTGTCTTACTAGTTTGTTTATTAATAATGCTATACTAGCATACTATATACTTTAAGTGTAAAGTACCTACATACGTATTATCCGCACGGGCTTTTGAAGTAATATAGAAATAAAAGACAACATAATATATATACCTGAAATATTACTATATAAGAGGTAGGTATCCTGTTTTTGGTATAAAAAAACACAATATTTTTTAAAAATTTCATTTTACTTAATTACATTTAATTTTTTTTCCTATATACACATTTATTTATAAAATCCTTAAAATTATCAACCATATTTTAAATTTGAAAATTGTATTTGTTAATTTTGTATAAATATGTAAATGCTATATACCTCTTACCTACGGCTTACAAATTACTGGATTTGCCAAACCTATTTTCTCGCAGATGTCATTATATGTATAATTCATACTACCAGAAATTATCTGCTTGGCACTCGTAGTTAGATGGAAAGAGCACCACACCACAAGTATAACTTTTATATGGGAAATTAATATATTTTTAACTAGGTGACTCTTGAAACTCAGAGGCTTTTAGAAATTAGAACCAAGATCTGTTATTATACTCACTAAACCATGGAACTTTTACATATATACCTAGTATTATTCATAAATTCATATCGTTAAAACTGTGCTGTACTCAAATCGTAATTTTATTTCCAAAATCGGAATATAGGGTATAAATAACCATACGAGTAAGTATCTAATGAAAAACATTGCATTAGGTTAATATCTTGTAAATAAATAAAATACAAACTTAATAACCGATAAAGTTTTTTAAAATACAACAATTTTTAATAAATAATATGTTTTCGATTTAAGTTCTAAAAACTACTAATTATTTAAAATAAAATAAAATATGTTTTATTTTAATAAATAAATTGTTCTGCAATTATTATTACCATGTGGTAATACTTTTAAGAACTACTATATCTATTTACATTCTTTCACACACAACTTTACTGCTATATTACATATTTTGAAACGAATGATTTTTTTGCAATAATTTGTAATAATTTGTTTTTTAATAAATGTGTTACAGTAAAATTCGATTATAACGACATTGAAAGAATCTCAAAAATTCGTCGTTATAACCTGTGCAAGTAAAATAAAGTTAAGGTCTATGGGCTTTCAAAGAAGTGGTTACAATTCAGACGTTATAATCAATTTGCCGCTATAAGCGGTATCGTTATAAACGGATTTTAGGTAGCTCTTTATTGTATCCCTAATTTTTTTATATTCTTTAGGTACAACATTTCTTTTTATAATAAATATTTTTTGTAAAAAATTGATTTAAATAATAAAATCCGATTTAAATTTTTTAAAAATCTGATTTTTTTAAAAAATCGGTTTTTTTTGTAACGCTGTTTTATATAGGTATACTTCACTCTAATTGTGATTAAAAATAATTTTTGTAGATTATTAGGTATCTACATTATATTGTTTTTGAAGAAATTATAGATTTTTTGTAGATTAATTATAAATACCAATATTAAATAAATATCATTCTTAAATATTAGTTGTTTAGCTCCGGAAAAATATTTTTTACAATTTCTTGAAATCAGGGTTGGCCTGATTTAAATCATTTGATATTTTTTTTTTTACTAAAATGATAGATTTTTATAAAAGATAAAAAAATACACATTATAATGAAAATTTAATTATTTGCTTCAAAAGTATTAATAATAATCAAAATATGTTCTGTATATAATATCTTAAAATTAAATGATATTTTATCACTTTAATTGTCTTATAACAAAAGGAAGATATGAGTATTTAAATGTGTAACTAAAAGTAAAAATTCTTTGTTGTACTCTTCCTACTTTTATTTAGATAAATCGTTTTGGTTTTATTAAGATTTCGTTTTCCTTTATCAATTAAAATATTTAAATTGCTTTTAAAATAATTAAAAAATTGCAGAACACTTACATCTCATAAAAATGAAAAAGCATTATTTTTGCCAACCCTGCTTAAAATTGTCCATTTAATAATGGTCTAAATGTATTTTTATTGGCAAAGAGTTGGATTGTTAAATGTGTCAAATAAAGTATCAAGTTCCTGGTCTACAGTGAGTGTGTTATATTAAGAATGATGGTGGCTGTGTGCATAAAAGACATATTGTTTTGTAAAAACAAAGCAGTATTATGTTTGTGAGAGATTTTTTGGCGTTGGAAGTGGATAGTTTGTATTTGAATGAGTGTTGTTTTGAGGAGATAGTGATATATGATGCGGAGAGTAGTTGATAAATCTGGGCTGTGTGTGAAAACGTGGTGATGGTGAACAGAAGGAGTGGTGTGTGGTCCACAGGGAGGCGAAGCATGGCGGAGATGACGAGGCGAGTGTCGCCACTGCCTCCTGATTGATGGCAGTGGTCATGCGAAGCTGATAGTTGCCGGGGACCACACATGATGTGGGCCCGCCCCGTTGTAAGGGGATTGGCTGGCTGCGCGGAGGCCACGCCCCCCGACCAGCTCGTACCTAGGGCGGGGGTTGCGCCGGGCTCCGCTACGCACGGTCGGCAGTAGTGTGACGGAGCCGCACTAGTAGCAAGCTGTGTGATGGTCAGCGAGAGCTGGTGATTGTGCCCGTGCCCGTGTAGTGACTGTGAGTGCGCGAGATGTTGCTGGGCGCCGCGGCCGAGGACAGCCCGGTCGTGCCGACGGCCAAGACGCGCGCCACCGACTTCTCCATTGCGGCCATCATGGCCCGCGGCCGCCCCTGCCGCCCAGACTTGCATTCCCCGACGGGCACCAACGACGGTAACGTTCTCCACTATATTACTCTAAACATCAAAATCACTGGATTATCTATTCATTTCTATGTCTCTTTATAAACACAAAACAATGTTGATCTATGCCTGTAATAGAATTGTTACACACAGAATTACCTAATCGCATACTAGTCATTGTTCCTGACGAAAAATTGTGTTATATCTGGAATACATTCACTATTCATGTTAAAAACTCAAATTATTTTTGTCTGTATTTAATTTTACATTAGTTTATAGACAATGTTTCAATACAGGTACTTACATGAGGCACAATTAGTTAACTATGTCTGTAATAATTTTATATTTTGGTATTAGAAATTCAATTTATTATTATTTATATTACATTTTGTAAATTGTGCTGATTGTTTATATATCTATAGACACACAAGATTAGAAAAGATTGGTTAACTATATCTAGGTATTTGTACTAATTTGAAACACCCGTTTATATAATTTTTGTTAATAAACACTGAAATCACTGGTTCCCGCATTAAATTTTCTATTAATTTATATTTAAAGTTTCTATAAAAGGCGGAAAAATTTTGGTTAACATTTGTAATTACAAGATTTTCTTTTGTGTTTAATCTATTAGATTCTGCTTGGTTTGTGCATAATGTTATACTATATTTATCTATTAGATGACTATAACTATATCTGCATGTAATACACGACAAACAACAGTTTTTTTATTGTTGGTAAAATCTTTAATTTCCATTACTTGTACAGGATTTTGCACATTGTTCTCAATTTTTCTATAAGTCTACGTGTATACTTGAAGCAAGTAAGAATGGATTATCTCTATTTGTAATGTAGTTGCAACAATTTCAAATCAATTTTGATATTCTTATTATTAGAAATTCAAATCGCTTTTGCCTTCATTTAATTTTGTATTAGATTGTTCAATGTGTCCATAAACACAATACCGACGGAAAGTTAGCACAGGTTATAATTTTTATTCAGGAAATAGTTTTTTGGACCCAATGTCCAAAACGAAGAGTTTATGTTCGAAGATATTCTGGAGCAAGATAAGTTGAGGAATATTTTCTACTGAAGATGTAGTGACAGGGGATGTTTTTCTTTAGAAAATGTAGAAATTCTGTATAAAATGGAAAGAATAGTCACAAAAGATATTTACCGAAAGTTGGTAAATCAAATATTACTGCCTGTTAAAAATTTATATGTTCAGTATATTTTAAAAAATTTAAATAATTCAATTTTCATGGAAGATAGTTCGTTAAATCAAAAATGTAAACTAATTGTATATTTTCATCTTTAATTTCTAATAAAATATGACAAATACTAATTGCCTCGCCTATGTTAGATCTTACGCCATTTTCCAAAATTCAGCAACTTGCCTCCAACTTTCTGTCAACCTAATTATATCATAATAAAATTTTGACATTGTTTAGCAAATAATTTTACCCGAACGTGTGTAAATTGTAGTAAATTTTAACTACAAGTAATCTTTAAAAATATAAATTAAAAGTAAAGAACGGGTGTCTGGAAATTTAAGGCATGAAAAAAAAACTTTTGTTTCAAAGAAAAATGAAATTTAATTCTGAATAGTAATAATTTTGCCGATGTCTAATTTTGTAGTTTTGTGGTTCAATAATTTTAAATGTATGGCAATAAATAATATATTATATATTTGTGATATGATCGGACAATTAAAATCCAACCACCAAGACCTGAAGTTTTTTAACAGTATACGCAATTCCAGATAGTGGCTACTAAATATCAAATATTCAAATCACTATTGGGTGTATTAAATCAAGATGGCTTTAGACAATCAGTTACTATATTTATTTAATTTTAAGATTCTGATTCTTTATATTTTTTATCCTGTTCGTCTATGAAGGGTATTATCATTTACCAGTGAAATTCTACTAATAACAATACAATGAAACTGTAAGAATCTTTAAACAATATGTTTTCCAATATTTAATTTAAAATAAAAGACACTGGAACATAATTTATAAAACAGTTACTTCTTATCCTTCACTGAAGCATATAACTCATTGAAATTATATTGCCTAAGGCCTAAGATACACAATAGCTACATACAATATTTTATTAACTAGATGTTAACCTGACAACGTTGTCATTCGATGTTGTCTTATTATAATTCAGCTCAAACATGACGATAATACATCGTGAAATATTTTATGATAAGTCTTAAAAAAAATTCTACTAATTACGAAATATATCTATAAATTATATTATTAAATATATAGACTTATTTCAAAATTTAAATATTCAGTTTTGAAATATATTATTTATTTATAACGCATTTGTAATTATAATTATTAAACCTTTTAAAAGTTCTTATAGATATTATAATATTAATCGATTGTACTTTCAAATTTATGTAGTTATCTTCAATTAAAATAATAAAAAAACTATATTTTCTGCTTTAAATTTTTTTCGCAATGTCAAAAATGCGATATTTTTCTTTTATTTATTATGTAAAGCTAATTACATAGCTACAGCTTGCACCCAAGTTGTACAGCAACATAATAGCTAGTTCTCAGTGTTGATTACTCTAGAATTACAGCGTTTCAAACACTGTTTCGATTAAATAATACGGCATTATCTCCAAATTTGGGTGTAATTACAAAATTCTTCATTTAGGAGTACCCTATAATGAAACTGCGGCTTTTACAGGCTAAAACGAGAAGTATAAATGTACCCAAATTGTAAGTACAATATAAGTATTTATTAAGGCTCATTACTATAGAAATCTAGCGTCAAATTAAATTAACTCGCTCCGTACATATATATTAAAAATAGTAATAATCAAAATATTAAAACTATTAGTTTGTAGCTTTGGAATTCTTTAATCACAGACTTAACTGCGTGAAGCCTTTTGCAAAATCTCTAACTTAACATACAATATTTCTGTATTAATTTGTAATTGTAAAAAGTATGTAAAATACAGTATGTGATTTGTTTACAAAACATTTACATTTTTTACATAAACTTGTGACTAAAGTAACTTTTATCAATCTTGTGACGTAATATGATGATTCATAAAATGACGAAAAGCGCATTTAAATTCAATGGTCGAGTAGGTAACAAATGTACGCAAAAATAAATACCTATATATTCCGGATCCTGTTTTTAACACTTTATATTGGTTTTCAAAAAACTCTAAGAGAACTAATCAAATTTTACTCTGCTACAATATGAAAATACCTGGTATTACAAATAATTTAATTTACAAAAATATTTATTATTGATATTGAATAGTCGTAACATAATTTGTTAGTAATATTGGTTTCCAAATATTCATATTTATTCTTAAAGATGAAGAAAAATTGTTAAGTAACAACAAAATCGTCAATCTATTGAACAAAATTGTGAAATGAGTCTCTTTAATGCACTAATGCCGTTACCTTATATATAGTGTTGGCAACCAAAGTTGAGCTGAGCGGCTTGGAAAAGATCGAATACGTTATCAAACATAGGCGACGCAACATTTTGTATCGGAATAAAGCATAGTACAAAATAATTATTGTTTTGACATTAGCGGATATTTTTTTCTTGTCCCACTGACATGTGCAATAATTTCTCGTGCACCGCTTTTAATAGATTAACATTTTATACAGTACACATAGGCCTATGGTTCGAGTAATATAGCAACGTATGTGATTCTTATAAACAAAGCGATGACCAAAACTTATTTGAGCAACTGTAATATAGGCCTATTTTATGGTTAAAAATTAAAATTAAATTAATATTTAAGTATCTAAATTTTACGAATAGTAAAATTCATATTTTGTTTGTAAATTAGAATTTTCAATTAATTAAGCCTTTCTGCTTTTGTAAAATCCACTCTAGAAATAATTAAAGAGTCAGTTAACTTAAAATTATAATAATAATAATAATATTTAAAACAATATACTTGCTTCACACTTAAGAATGGTAAATCACTTGCAAAAGGTTGGAACCTATCATGTAAAAACACCAATATATACTAAGGAAAAAGGATGTGTTTTTATTTTTGTGTACAAATACGTTCTTTCGCTTTTGTGTTCATAAAATACGGCTTTCAATCTTAGTTAACATAAAAATTTGAAGATAAGCCCAATATTTTTAACAAAGATACGACTTACAGACTTTGTATAAATCGTAGGTACAGCCTACCGTATACGTCCAGTAACTCGATATCAGAAAAATGTAAGTTACGACCTTTTGGCTTACGACGGCAGATTATTCTTGTATCAAAATATACTATTATTTTAAGATAAATAATATAATAATTAAAATACAACATCATATTGCTTGCAAATAATATCACAAATGCTATTCGCATTGTCAAGCTGTAGAACTAATTCACTTTCCTGACATATTCAATTGTTCTCTTAGAATATCTGAGTCATTTATTCGCAATCTTTGTATTTAAAATTTTCCCGCTATCTTTATTTATGTTTTATTAATGATTTCATTTCAAATTGTATTTAGCTACTATTTTTGCCTTTGACTACTTTGTAACAGTTTATGTATAAAATCTTCTAGTGCTGCACTATAATTGGGATTTACCTGTTGTACAACCCCAATTTCTAAATAACTAAATAAAATAACCAAGTGACGTATGTGTTGCAGGAGGAGCCTCGCGCCAGAGCTCCCCCGGGTTAGACGAGTGCCCGGAGGAAGACGACGTGGAGGTAGACGTGGAGGAGTGCAGCGACAGCGAGTCGGCGATGCGGGCGGTGTCCAAGCCCTCGGCGCGCTCGCCGTCCCGGGGCTCGGAGGCCGAGTGCCCGTCGGACCGCGACACGCCGGACAGCGTGGCCGAGGCGCCGCGCGCCGCCCCCGCCGCCAAGGTCACCGCCACGTGCAACTGCGACGAGCTCAGCAACACCGACTGCCACCTCGAGACCAAGGAGCTCTGGGATAAGTTCCACGATCTCGGCACCGAGATGATTATTACCAAGACCGGGAGGTGAGTCCGCGTTTTAGTTTTCTCTTTCTGTAAGTGAAATAAGAGATGAAGCGAAGTCACATTGTTCACAAATAAACAACTGAAATATTAAATATATATCACATGATCTTCTACTAAAAAGAGATTAATATTACGGAAGATACCATGTCTGTAATTGACGATTTTTAAACCCTGATAAAGACTAATGAGGACTCTAAACGTAAGTTTTTTGAAATAAACGTTCTCTTCACAAAACAGCATTCCGATTTCTTATCTTCTTCAACATAAATTAAACTTATATATTTCGTATACCCTTACCATATGTCTGACAATAATTTTTGCTTACGTATAGTTGCTTGTAGAAATACTTGCTTATAGAATACAGTTATACCATATGTGATTCTCATAATCGCAAACATCTGAAAAATTTGTTTGGACAACTACATATTAATTCTACTCCAAAATTCAATAAAACGAAGAGATTTAGTATTAAAGACGGTAAGGACATTTTATCGATGGAAAAGAAGTGAAACCACGCTTCCAGTTATTGTCTGAAATCGGTATTCCACCGTGATATGCTTAATAATATATACACTATTTTGTATGATCAGTATTAAATTTCTTTGAATATCAGTAAAAAAGTATCCAAAATGAGGTGTATTAAAATTAATTAAGTCAGTTTTCATGGCATTTTTCAAACATTCGTTTCATTTTGCAATTTGTCAAAGTTCTGTCATTTGTGGTTTTGTTTTTGTGTAATAACTGCGAAATTAATTTTTAAGGTACCATTATTTATCATTAATTGTAGTATTAATAACTGCACTTTTAGTTTTAATAACAAATGAATTTACTAAATCATTTCTGTGTATTGGTACTAACCATGTATTCTTACCGTTCTGTTAGACGTAGTAACCAGTCACAATAACTTACAGTCTTTGAAACCCAATCAATAAACCTTTTCTAATACCAGACCGTGCAAAAAATTGTTTGTCTTTTTTATATTATTAATTTTAAATACAGTTACATTACTTCGGTTGCTCATCTTTTATTTCACGTACAGTAAATATATTAGTCACTGCTTTATTACACATTCGCTGAGTGTGTCAATTACTTTATCGCAGATGTCAATAATGATATATTTGTACCAAAAACTGACCAGGGTATTCACCAAAGATTAGAAATGACTGAATAGAAGATAAACAAAATTGTTTATTTATCTCAATTTTAGAAAGTACTACAATGTATTGTAAATGTCACTCATGCGCAAAACTTTGCATTATTATATCGTTTAAATTTTTTAATAAATTGTTTTAAAATTGGTGATGATGTGTAGTGAACATTATATTTTGTGTTTATTATGAGAATTATATTTTTCATAACACATTTGTTGATAGATTTATTATATTGATGATATTATAAGAATTTTAAAATAACCTTAAAAATATGAAAGAAATACATAATACATAAAGAATATTCCAAACATTAGTTTCAATTTATTTTTTTAAATATTGAAATACATTTGCAATTGAATAATAAATTATTCAAAATATTGGGTTGTTTAAAGTATAAATGTGTTATATAAGAAATAATACACGAGAGAAAAGTGTAGCTCTCAACACCAAACAAGTTATACACATATTTAGAAATATATATACAGTAAATTGTGAACTTATTCATGAATTAACATTTATCGAAATAGAATGACAAATGAATTAAGTATCAACATTGCTGTCAAAAGTTCGATTAACATTCTTCATTATTGTATAAAATTTAACCTTAGCTAATTATTTTAGTTACTTAACTTAAAATTGGGTTATATATCACCGCCGATATTCGATTATTCAATTGAATATTTACGATAAAAACCCCACTCAAACATTAATCTATTTATTCGTATTTGTATTACATACGCCCTTACATTTGTATTCCCTGTAAGTACACTAGCATAAGAGCCGTATAAACCCTTAATCCCGGAATACTACAAAGATACCGAGGGTGCATTTCTAATAGTTATGCGTAAGTTGATTCTGCGTAGCAGGGGATGTTACATCGAAAGGGGAGGGAATATTGCGAAAACTTTAATAAATATCAATAACTTCTTTTAGGAAACGATATAAAAACTGTTTTTATCCGTTTCAGCGAATTTGAAATGATATACCATCAGCATTACTGTTATTGAGGCAATACAGTTATCGTATAAGTTCACAATTTTCAATTACAATAATTTACTTGTAATGGTAATACATTTTATTCAAATGAACTCAATTCATATCCAATTGTTCTAATGATTTCAAATTGTAAAGCTCGTTACCATATATTAGATCGCGGAACAGAGCATTGTTAGAAAATCTCAAAAAATGGATGAAGCATTTAACACACTTCTCATAAAAATGTACTCACATACATTAAAAACATATTAGACATGTTGGCAAGTGAAAATTACTATAAAGAATTGCTCGTAATATATTTTATATTAAGGCCTAACTACTTGTACCGCTACGCTATAATGTACTGTTTTCTATTTTCAATATTTAAAAGGAAAATTTACTGTTGCTACTTCAGGGAAAATGTAGTTTAATTTAAATTGTACTTTGAAAAACGGTTTATAAATATTTGTATTAAGTACTTCTTGTTTTAAAGATGAATTGTTAAATATTTGCTTTTAAAAATATATTTTAAATCATTTGTACAATACCAACTAGTTTACGCATTATAATTTATTATAAAAAATATATAAAAAAGTTTATTATGGTATTATAAATAGAAAGGGGTTTATGTTCTATTCCGAAGGGCATTTTTTGTTCTAGTATTTTAAGTAAATTTTCTTTAATATTTCTTATGAAATACAGATAATGCAATTACCAAATAACTACTTTTAGAAGAGTTTTAGTGGCGAACGAAAGCAATATTAAAAATATTATTATGCTAGTACATCAATGATCACATTATCTGACTTGTAATGTAAAACGAATTTTTATGTACTGATTAAATATTTTTGGCTGATTCATAGTCGAAGCTAGTACAGAAGAAAACAAAAAAAATATTCTTTTCCAAATGATATACTTCTTTGTTTCATAATGTTTAAATATAATTTGTGTTTTTATTTAATATTACTAAGAAAATATCGAAACTACAATGTCTCAATTTTTAGTATAGTAGCCGTAGCTAAAAATAGCTTATTTTATTATATTAGCACAAAAATTTCAACATTATTTTACTAGTAATGTAATGCTTGTTTTTAAACTGTGCAGAGTTGAATCATGATATCAATACTGAAACTTATTTTTAGGTAATTAAATAAATACTATTTCAATAAGATTCTATTTCTTTATTGATATATTAATTATTTAGGTGGTTTCTTATTAGAAATAGCTATTGTCTCATACTTATATATTTGTAATAAATACTGATTTCAGTGGTCAAATTTAGATGTAGCTAGTGTGGTAAATAAATATGCATTTTAAAATTTAAAAAAAATAGGAAGAAAAAAAGCAGTTAATTTAAATTTACCGTTTTCGTACTTTGTGGCAGCAACAAAACATTTTAAATTCAAGTTATCCGTGCGTTGGCAAGGGAATCGCTTCCTATTTAAAATATGCAAAGTTTGTTTACAATACACAGGCGTAAAAATTCAAATATTCGCCAGAAAATTGTAAATGTAAATATTTCAAACTGGGAATCTACCTACAGCGGAACTAATCTTTGTTGAAAAGTTTGTTTTCTCCACAAAGAATTTTTTGTGGTGTCGTCTCGTCTTTGACGTGTATTTGTATTTATTGCAGTGCAACCCCAAAACATAATAAAATACTTGGTTAAATGGAGGAATATTGTTGGCTCAGGTTGACTCCACGCTGAGTTTATTGTGCTTTGGGTTGGAGCACAATGCTTCCTAAATACCAGTCAAACCAATGGACATTATACCCAAACAGCTGGGATCGTAGCGAGCTGCTATTGTAACTCTTTCTAAGTGTGGACGTGGAAAACTATTTTTCAACTTTCTTAACATTAATAACAGACCAGATAAACATCACATTCAGAAAATTAATGAAAATTATTTTGATTAATAACTCACAAGTTATTAATTAACAACTGCAATAAATTTATAAACACTTAACAAAATTTTATTGGAGGTTATGTTCAGTGTATAGTCGCCATTTTGATTGCTGCAATGTTTACGTGCTCAACTTTGCAATTCAAATTATTCAATCTTCATAAAAATAATACCATTTTGTTACAAATAAAATCATTTTTATATATATTTTTTCTGTTAAACGACTGCTCAACAATTAAAGTCATGTACAATCGAATGAAAGCATACACATATCCATGTCTCTTCGAAAATCGAACCCACAACATCTGGTTTGCAAAACTTGACCCTACACACTAGTCGAGCGGTAACAGCTGTATTGGAATTACTTTGATATTAGTTTAATTTTTGTTGCAAATACAGAATATTTTTTATTATGTCTTGAAATATTATGTAACAGCTTAAAAAGCACAAACGTTTAAATTCAAATATTTCATGTTTCTTAGTGTGTAGAAACCGCAATAATACAACGGTTAATTGGAATAAGTAGTTATAGAAACAGAATCGCCCGTAACTTATCCAAAATGGTTCTTTCTTCTTCAGGAAACCGTTACACCAAGCAAAATATTGCGTATTCCGCGTTGGCTGTTTTATTACTTCGGCAGTTATTTTATATTTCTATATCTGTTTTACGCCTATAAAAAAGCTGTTACGCAGCACCCGAAATTTAGTGTAAATTCATAAGTCACTTTAATTTTTTTAAGATCATTGCCAAAAAATATATAAAAATAAAAGGACACAAATGATTAAGAATTATACATATTATTCAAATTAAATTAAATAAAAAGTAACTGTAAGAAGATAGATAGTTGTATAAATTTTGAAACTACGACGTTTATTAAAAAAGTCGCAATACAGGAAAATAGAGTAAAAAACTAATTTAATAATTGTTGATTAGTTTGATTGAAGGATTGGACCACTCCGCTGAAACTCGATCTGTAATGTACTATTACTTGCAACTGTAACAATGTTTGTTTTGTGAGTTGGTGAAATTGACACTGTTGTCACTGTCATTATTAGCTGAACTTCCTTGTGCTAATAGTCGAAACTGTTGTGTAGTTTCATTAATCTTGCGCTGCATTCTTCATAAATCACCGTAAAGGAGCTGGTGGTATCTGGTCCACATGGCCGTTACAAATTGATTCCGGGACGAACAGTTCGGATCCCACGTCCTGGCATGTGTTCGGAGAGTCACGACGAGGATGACAGCTCCATGGGTAGCCATCTCTCGTATCTCACCATCTAAACACCTGTTCTAATCAGACTAATCCGGGGAGATGTGCTGGCATTACGGAATGCAGAGCCTGCCGAATCGGCTACGGCCATTCCCACCCCATACAATACAGTCAATATCTTAACCCAGTATATAGACCATACTTGTGCCCAGGTTTCGCAATAAGATATAAAGGGTTTGAATCCCGTAGTGGCATGGTAATGTCTTCCATCGTGTTGCTACATTTAACTACATATGACTTTATTAATAAATAGAATTGTCTTTAAACAATAAACAGAAGAAATACTGGGAAAAACGTGCGTCCACAAACTAAGATTCTGCTTTTCGCAAAATACTTAGGAGTTCTAAATAGTACCTACGTGGAAACAGGAAAGTATAAAATATTGGCAAATGTTAACCGTACTTCTAAATTCGTTGTTATATTGGACAATATTGTTTTACTAAATTAGGCATTTTGTAATACCAAGAGTAGTCACTTTTTCGTTAACGTATACAAATGCAATTTGGTGTTATTATTAATCCTGTACATAACATTTTTCTATTTGCCAATATGAATTTATTATATAAGCTTTTGATATCAGTGATATGATTCGATTTTTTTGTATAAATCGATCTTTTGGAGAGGAATGTTTCTCTTGTTATTTTTAAGTTTTACAAAGAAATATTGGTATTATGTTTCTGTAAAACATGGATTATTTTATTACAATTAGATTATTTTGTACGTAAAAGTATAAAACTGTTATATATGTATTAAACTATCTAAATCTTTGAATACTTGTTCCAGCCATTTGGAGACTAATTAAGTGCGTTTTATTTGAAACGTTTTGTTTTTCGGGTTGTTATTGGTGGCACGACTGGAATGCGATTGTTTTTGAATGAAGTGAGAGTAGCCCCACAAGTCATCATCCCCAGTTGGGAGTGTCCGAATCGTCCCATTAGCTACTCCGGACAGGTATCCCGCTCATTGTAAGGCGAGATACAGATCGTGATATGCGGGATGAAATTTGTTGTCTCTGACATTTAATGGTTACGAGTTCCTTTTCGACAGCCTGCTTGATTAATAACGTGTGATAAATCGGATTTTGTGAATCGCTGTTGTTATCTGGTGATTTGACGGGCCTCCACTCGGATTTACATTCGGGATTCCTGGCATTTCTGAGCCTTGTCTCCCGGATGATGTGATGCCTGCGCCATGGGAGACCAGATGTCTAATACGACAACAATCAACGCGTTTTTCTACCACGACATCTCAAATATTTATGGAAATCACTACTGCTTTATTTTCTAATATTAAATTCATACATTCTTACTTTTCAAGAAATGTCAAAAATGTATAATTAGAAATTTATTTTTGTAAATACCTAATGATCTAATAAACTAGTATAAATCTGAACTAGTGTAGTATTTTGAACAACATTTTTACTATTTTGTTTTTTAGAAATACGTATTAATAAACAAAGGCAAAATTGAGGCTCTTTTTAAGATACGAGACCACTCCAATCGAGTTCAATTCGAGACCTAAGAGACCACGTAATTCAAGTCTAACTAGAAACTGAAACGATACTTATCGGAAATCTCGTCTCATTTCGTTTCGTTGCAACACTATAATAAATTTATAAAATACTTATTTATTGTTATACATGTTGCTATAAGATCATTTATAAATTATTATTTATCTTTAATATGCAGAAAATTATAACTAATGTATTAGAATGTTCATGAGCTGGTTTTTACTGAATACTGTATTTATTGCATTTCGAATATTTTTCCCGTTGAAATAGTAATAGCACAGCAGATTGTATCATTATAAATAATACAATAGTAAGGAAGAAAAAATAACAGTTTAAAAGTTATGGTATAAGCAACAACTTACTGGTTATACTGATAATATATGAAGCATAATACCTATATATTTATATGATTGTATTTCACATGTAACATAAGAAATGACATGACGTATGCAATGTGTAATGGCGGCAAATTAACGATTCATTGAGTGAGTTAATAATTAGTTTATTATAATTGTAGTTGTACGACGATAAGTTATCGGTGTGCTGGCTTTTATAGCTCGGTCACGTGAGCGCGAGATCCGCCTTCTACACAACTAAAATAAACCATGTAAGTGAATGCACACACCAACACATGCACAACTTTCCTTCATGGAACATCACAAAAACAGCGCACAAAAACTTTGCACTTGTTGCGGACTCCAATATTGTTATATCTATAAAGAACAGAATTTTGAAAACAACTAATCAAGCTTACTTATTTCTATCTAAGGGCTGAACGCCGTTTACCCTCCTAAACGGACTCACCGAGCCGCAGTTCTTGAAACTGCCATACTACCGGTATTTAAAATATTTAAGTGACAAGCCTACAACATCCCAGAATGATTTTTATTTAACCACAAATCACATAAATTGTCGGTCGGCGGGACTTGAACTAGCGACCTTTGGGTCTGAGTGTCGTCACAGCAAGAAAATATTCGTTTCCATAGAGTAAAACACAACTCTATTCAATATTCATTTGGTTCAAAAATTATTATTTGATTTATTTAATAAATATACATTTTACCTTTAAAAGCTTTGTTGTACAAATGACTGGTTACGAACTAACAAATTTCATTGTTAAAATAAGGTTATGGAAGAGCTGTGGTTTCGTACTGCTTTATACACGACCTGAATTTTCTAAAGCAGCTACCATTAGTACCAAATAATTCATTATGCATAGGTACAACGACAACGGGAAAACAACTACGAGCATAATTGTGTAAAAATACGTATGATCTCCAATATTTTATTACTCATGACTAAAGTAAGATTTGTCAAACATGTTGCATAATATGCTATTTTAGATGTTTTGTTACACTTGATATAATCTTCATCGTTATAAACCTAGAAGAATTTTGGCCGTGGTTGCCATTGAGAAGTGAATTTTTTCGGTTCCTTGATAATTTTATTTGTATTGTATTGATATGGTTGCCAACCTAAAACCTCTACAAAGGTTATAGAGATTTTTTTATTTGTCTAATAATTGGCGACGTTGGGATCTGAACTGAATATTTCGGACTCCACCCAATATGAGTCGGAGCGCCCAAACAAATTGAGCCAACATTATAGAAACAGATTATATTTTATTTTATAAGGGAACTAAGATTGGTAATTTATTTTAAGGTGGTATTTTTATTTGGTTAATAGTTGAAGAAGTTGATGGATTTTGAACCCCAGATTTGAAATTCAAGGTGGAACTTGCTAACCAATTGAGTCATTGTTGTTTATGATGCAGGGAGTAGAATATTATGTATTTTATGTTATAAGGAAATTCACTTTTGGTAATTCATTTTGAGGTGGTAGTTTAGGGGAGTAATGTGGAGGAGCGCAGGCATGTAAGAGTGATAATAAAACGTGGCAGCGGCATAAAGTGGGGCTTTCCGTGTCCGGAGGACCACCGGGCGATCGAGCGTTAGTGCCTAACAGCTCCGGCCGCTTCATAATTCGCACGCGAACCAAAACGATCAACAAAAACTGTCGCTTTTTCGCTTTATGTTACTGCGGACTATTTCAGCATTCGTGCAGATGTGTAGATATAGGTTATACTGTTCGTTCTCCTACCCGCCGAGGTATATTTAAATTTTAACTTGAAGAATGTCAGGAATAGTAAAATGCGAATAAAAGCTCTTTCAGGCCTTTTTATTTTTGTTTTTAGAGACGGGTGTTAGCTTGTCGACTTACGAACGAAAAATACGGAAAATATTTCCTTTTTATTGCTCTTGCAATAATATTTAATAACATATAAAGCGGATCAATACACGCTTTTACATTTTCTGGACTCTTGATGTTTTTCATAATTCGCACGAAATTTATGCTTCAGACGTAAAATAAAATAAATATATGTGCATTTCTATTCTTGGGCGTGTCAATCTAACTTTAACAGAAATATCGGTAATGGTATATTTAAACCAAAAAAGCAAACTTACACTTGCAATAAAATTGTACTACAAAGGAAATTACTCCTATCATTTTCATATTAATTACAAAAACGAGTATTTTATAACTAAATATTTAGAAAAAAGTTATTATTTTTTTAATCTTTATTAGCTGGGGCAGGCTATCTTTGTGCAGAAAATAATCATCCGGATTCGAACTCGAGTTATTAGAATTACTATCTAGTCTTCACGTTTTAAAATTTACAATACTTTTGCGGTTATAAGATTAAAAGTTTTGATTTTATGTATTTTGTCATCATGGTAGTAAAAAAAGATACGCTAATAATAAATATATAAATATTACAAACTATTATCTCTAACGATTCTAAATGTGATCGAAACATCGACAGTATTAAATTTATAAACTAATAAAATATTTATGGTAAAAATATTCAATAAAAATATATTAATACAGAAAACCTTGTGAATTCAATACAATAAATAATTATCTTCCCGCACTACAAAACATGTTTTTCATTGCATATGGCATTAAAATATTCTTGAATATTACATCCATATCCGCAGCAATAAAAATCTCGTGGAACGAAGCTAATTGATAGATGGATCTTGATAAGAGAACATAGGTAGCTTAGGAATCGAACCCGTGAATGATTAATCAAGAGTGCCATGTCATGTCACGTGCTACGAGGCGATCTTCTTTTTTCGTGCATCGATTAGCTGATCAAACATCATTAGCTGGAGGTTTTAAGCTACGAGTGGTAGTCGATGGACATATGTGAAGAATGCCGGGGAATTAATAGGACATGATGGGAGATAACAGCATGCTGTACCTGTTGAAACATGCGGGATGATTTGAATATTTTAATTGTTATTAATTGTTTTGAGAATTTTTATTACGGTTAAATTCATTTCAATGACACGTTTAAAATTTTGAAACAAAAATAAGACAAAACATTACAGATTTAAACAAAGTAAAATAATAAGAAAGGTATTGTGACCATACCGGTTTTGATATCGAAATTTTAACAGATATTTACTGCGACGTTTGCAATTTCATCTAAATGGATGTTAATGAAACTTCATATTTAGGTCTCTGAAATCAATGACACGAGTTGATCAACTTTTGGTAGTAAGTAGATTGCCGCATACATAGTGTTGCCATCTAGATCTAGACTTTTTTATTCTATATCAAGATTAGAAAATTCTAGACAATTTTGAAGACTCTAGATTAATTAAAAATTTTAAATTTTCGAAATATAAATACATCATGTGATGTTTGTTCTATCCGAGCTGAAACAGTGATTGTAAAATAGATTTCATATGTACGTATCTACTCTTATATAAAACTATGAAATTATAGATTAGATTGACTTCCATTGAAAATTATATTTTTTGTTTACATATATATTTTAGAAAATTAAATTTTATTATAACAATTTAGTAGTTATCTTTGATTTTGATATCAGTATAATTTCAAAACTGTACAATTTCTTAGATTATATTGTACGTAAATTGGTACAAATTAACTATTATTCAATAACGTGAAATTAGATTTAACAAGAAGGAAATTGTTCATTTCTTCCGTAATTTTATAAGTAGGCTGTGTTTATATGATAAATCTAGAATTATAATATCACTTGTTTTCAGCGTTTTTTGTTTGCAAATACAATTTTTAGATATGTTGTATTGATCTTATGGTACAACATTTTTACAAGGAACATGAACAAAATTAAAATTCCACCTAGTTTGTAATAATTTTAATGGTGTTCCGCGTTTGCTTTTTTTAGCGGGACTAGGAATCTAGCTCTAGATTTGACATTAGATTAACCAGTACTTCATATTCTGTTAAAATAATGTGAAATAATATCCTATTTATTACATATGAAGTGAGTTACAAGAAAATCTGAAGAAGTTAAGTCGAAGAAAAGTAAAACGCCCTTGTTTTCATCGAAGACAGTGCTCTGTAATTTGAGCAGAGAGTTCTTCGATTGGTGTGTCACCCGCAGTAAAGTAGTAGCTTGGAAATATCGAGGGGGCTAGAAAACATGTTTATTTATTTAGTAAACCTGAGTCAACGAAGTGAGTTGAGTTTATGTGTTTGCGAGCGGATTTTTGCGGCTCTGCCCGAACTAATTCGATTAGCAGTGAGTGAAGCATGGTAGTGAGCTGGCCGACCTGTTATAAAATCAAATTAAACGCTGCAGAGCTCAAATTGGCGTTAACGAAAACCATCATCCGTTGTTGACGTGTGAGAAATATACAAAAATTCGGTCAGAAGAAACCGTCAAATAATTAAAAACGAAAACGAGTCGATTCAAATCATGCACGCGCGCCTTTTACGTCACTTGTCAGGCTGTTCGTGAGCAAAACGCGTGATAAATCCACTATTAAAACTCCCGACTTCCAGAACTAATTAGCTCGAGAGGTACGCAATCAACAAAAAGAACAAAAACTGCCTACTGCGACGGTACTCTTCTTCTTGCTTCTCACTATCCTATTCCACTGTCATTTACCATTTTTTGTCTTTCATAAAAACAATTTACTTTTTAAATAACTCAATTGTTCCAGCGGCAAGAAACGAAAGAATTATCCCAGGAGGTAGACATACATTTGCGGGAAAATTCCGTATTCTTAAACTGAAGATGTGTTAGCACAATTAGCACCTGTACATTACAACTTGCATAAAAACACAGCGTACCGTAAATTTCAAGAAAAATGACATTTGTTTTTGAGAATGACATTAAACCTCACAAAAAGTGCAAGAAGTAATGAATTATACTAGTGTTTATACTCATATACAGTCAGTGATGGTTAACTGGTTAATATGTTTGTTCTCAAATTAAACATGAAATATGAATTTAATAGGCAATCAAATAATCAAAATTTCTTTTAAATTCTTTTAATTGGTTCAATGGGTAGAGATGACTCAATTGATTAGTGTGTTCGGCCTCGAACTGAGTTGAGAATAAAATCTGGGGATCAAAGTTGACAACTAGTAATCAAATAAAATTTTGCTTTGTCCGAGTGATTCAGAATGCAATATTATAAGTTGTACGTACCTGGTAAAGGCTGTAGGAGGACAATTTGAAACATTAAACTCTAAATAAAATTGTCATGGCACAAGAAAAAATGTTACTAAGACCTGTTCTGTTACACTTGATTCCATAGTAGAATTTATTATTAATCACTATTTAAAAATTGAAAAACTATTGAAATAAATTTGTTTTAAAAATGACCTTGCTTTATTTTGTGTGGGATTTGGGGTCTAGTACGTAGAATGATTTCTTACAAATAAAACCTGTGGGACACTCTCCACGACAGAAAAAGTACCCGGGATGTGATGTCTGGTAAACTTCCTCTGCGATATAAATGATAATAAACCCCCACTATAGGAGTAAGATGTACGACCGATATATACTGGTAACTTCATTGGAAATAAAAAATAACTACGTATTGTACATATTACATCGATTCTTCTTTTTCTTTCAACGACATGTTCATTGTGGAACACAGCTTCGGGTAGTGGCGGCTCATGGGTCAGAAAACAAGATAGGCGGCAAAACAATATACTCGTAAAAAATGTTGGTTTGTATTCAAAAATCTAATTTTGAAAAACTGTTCGATGTTAATAATATTATTTTAAAAACATTAGAAATATTAGAAAAGTACGAACGACATTTTTGGTGTAGGTAGACTATCCCCTTAATACGAATAGATAGAAAGATAGACTCAACTATAGAATAGAGATTGTAGACGACAAAAACCTCGCCTAGAAAGGGACATTTATGTTTGCCTTTGCTATTGCTGGTCGTGTGCGTCCGATTCCAAAACCACGTTTTTGAGGGTTATAAATGTATATTTCCTCTTGCATCGTTGCATCTAAATAAATAAAGCAGAGATTTTATTTCTATGTTTCAAAAATTAATATTTATAAAAGGTACAAAGATAAATTAAAGTATATTTTGCATATTGAAATTACAAGTTAGGTGTCACCTACCTTGCCTACCCTGGCGGGCCGCCACTGGCCTGAAGTACGTAAAGTTCTTGTTTCTTGACAATATTTACTTGCAAGTAGTGGTAGGTAACTATATAAGTAGGTTGTCAGCCTACACCTCTGCAAGGGACCTACAAATTATTCGAATCTGAGCGCGCTTACTAGATGACCAACCACTGCCCATTAGGTTAATTATGAGGCTATATTTTTACTGAAGAAAGTATTTATCACATATTATAAACCTGTTTTAATAAAAATTACTGATGTCTGTGATAAAACAGGACAGCCATCTATGTGTAATAACCGTGAGTGATATATTTGTAGTCAGACATAAGTACGGTTCTCGTTTCTCGTGCACTTTCTACGGGCGAACAAAACAATATTTAATGGTGTGAGAAAGCTCGTCACTAATTCCACCATTAGGTTCTTAAAAAAGGAATGGGTTGTGAGTCATCAGCAGGCTTCTCACGTAGCTCGGTTCACGCGGGCGCATAGCTGCACACACGTAGTGCGAGTATTTCAACAGGGGCAGATGTTCGCGAACACGGGACATGCTCTAGCTCGGCTTTCGTGTTTGCATTCAGCCTAGTTCGTGACGCACCGGGAACATTCACACTCACACCTCGCAGGAATTACTTCAAACTGCAGGTATACATAACAGCAATTCAGTTGGGGTTTAAATACTTCATTTTCTCCCGAATCTTTAACCAACAATATACCCTGTTTTTTACTACGAGGAGCGAATATGAAAGCCAGGTTTGCACTACAGATATTACATACATATAAGAGCAATTCAATTAGGGTTTAAATACTTCATTTTCTTCTGAATCTTTAACCAATAATATTCCCTGTTTTTTTACTGTGAGGAGCAAATACGAAAGTCAGATTTACACTAGCGACTAGCGATATTTTTCATAGTTACGTACATATGTAATATGTAGAAATAAAAATCATTTACTAGTAGTTCTTAAAATATATGTACAGTGTAGGCGGGCATTTAGGGAGGAATTTTTATCGCTTTCTATCTTCAGTTTTTATAGGGATATTTATATATATATATATATATATATATATATATATATATATATATATATATATATATATATATATTATATAATTCAGTATATTTTAAAATAGACTTTCCTATATTAGATTAGGCGATTTGATTTCGTAATTAATAATAAATTATGAATTTTATTAATAATAAATAGTTTTTATTATTTACAAATGTTCCGATTTCCTTAAAAATTGTAGAAATGTTCACCGATTAACCGACTTTTTTGACAGCACTATTTTTGACCTATTTTTGCAAAATTGATATACCTACTTGGAGAAGAACTGAAAGTTGTTTCTTAGTTTATAAATGCAATGGCTAGGCTTATATGTACTTACAAATATAAACAGGTAGCGCTAAAGTAATTTTTTAGCACGTGTTGTTTTACTGTATAACGGTCAAACAGAGGGGGATCTAGATTACATTACTAGGACGAGAGAGAATATGTACTTTTATATATTATTATGTATACGGTAAATGCAGTACAATTTGCTCAATAGAATCGAAAAACTGGAACTTATTTACGAATAAAGAAATAAAAGCTATAATGTAATAAAGGTAATTGTAAATGTTGTGTATAACAATGCGGCCCTGTATGTAGATACGTGAAATATGTAATGCGATAATAGTTAATGTTTCAACTAACGGTTGTAATATGATTCGTCATCTTCATCTCACATTTTATAGTGTAAAAAATAAGATGTGATCACACAGAACCTTGAAAATTTACTTGTATCTATGTTTTATATTTTGACTTTAAAAATAGTAAAAAAAAAGATTCAATAATAACAAAATTTGAAACAATATTATAATTATTCTTCTACTTTATTTTTAAAGGTGCAATCTTTGCAATATAACTGTAATTTACAATGTAATCCCGTCTTTTTTCATTTCTTCACCTTTCCCTTTTATAAGGAATCGCTGTTCCTCATATTTTTTTGCATGTTTTCAATCCAACATATTTCTTCGCATAATTAAATTTTCTGCGACAGATTCCTACTGTCTTTTACTCGCTCTTCATTTTGCTATTTTCATTCCTTCTTCATTTTGCTTACTATTCGTAATTCTCATTCCAAACCCAAATCATGTCAATCCTCTTTCTTGGATCTTTCTTAATACTTTCATAACACTGATCATTGCTTTTATTGTCTCATTCCGAATCCTATATCTTCATGTTTTCCATTTAAGCATTTTTATCTCCGGCACTTTTATATTGCCGTACAACAAGACATATCTGGATTATATATGTACATTATATTCAGTTAAAGTTTTATTATTAATGTTTTTTTATTATTGAAATATACGTCAATGATTTTACTAAATAAATTATCAAAAATAATTATTCCTACGTTTATGGAGCAATTTGCGTAATATTTAAAAAAAACTGATGTGTTATTACGCGCATATCAATATCACTTTGCATGTTATATTAGGGATTAAATTAGACGGAGTATTTGAAAAGTATTACGTAAAAGTTTTTGTGCAAGTAACAAGTTTTTGCTATCAGCACAGATATCCCACAACAAATTTATGTTATTATGTGCGACAAATGACATACATTCCTGTCAAAACGACATTTCGGTTCGTTTATTTGTTAACATTTTGAAGGCCAAACAATTAGGTAGATTTTCATAGGTTTTTGTGACATGCACGGTAGAGAGGATCGCTAATTTAAAATAAATGTTTAACTATATGAGTTTTTTATCTGTTTGCCTGTCAACGTTTACGGACCAAATGATTTAATGAATTTAACAACATTTTTTTGAGAATATCAGTAACACATGTTACAAGTGTGGAAAAACCTGTTATAATTGAATAAATGTTTATCCGCTCTTTTTTCAACTGACAACTATGCACTCTTTTCAAATCATGAAAATTATTTCAAAATCAAAATTACATTATGAATTTATTCACTACAAATTGCTCGTATGAAATTACACTTTTTTGGATACCTACATACATTTGTCTAGGCTCATTGCAATGAAGGTTATTATGAACAATTACCAAATTTTCGTTCTGTCATTTACATTTTTGTATAATTTGTCTTCTGTGTAAAACATTATGATAAAGTTATTATTTTGTTTTTTGTATAAATGGAAACCCAGAATTATTTTATATTTTATTCCAATATTTATTAAATTTTTAAACAGCATGAGTGGCGGCTCGTCGTGGCATCAAACCATATAAGTGCTGCAATTTACGAAATATGTAGTAAAATATAATTTACCGGTATTCTTGTATAGTTAATAGCTAACCAATTTAACTATCTCTTCCCTTCTTATTCTGAGTTTTCATATATCAGTGTCTTTGATTATGATTTTTTATGAAAATTAAAATTTTATCGTCTCCTTTATATTACTCGAAATTCGTAATATATTTTGATATAATAGCATTTTGTGTGTAGGTATAGTAAGTTGAAATGTAACAAGGAAGTTTAGTTTGAAGGTAATTTAAACGGAAGAGTAATTTGTATAAAGTCGTAAGGAGATAAAGTTTACAGTAGCCTGCGAAATGTAGGCAATTTATTTGGTGAGTGTCGAAGTGTCATGTTGTTCACAGCGTTCACAAGTTCCTATCCGCCATGATGGGTGCCTCTCACGTACGCACGTACTTTATACACGCTTCCAGCGAACGATTAATGAAATTAATTAGTTAGCGAGCTCGCTACTCGCGGCTGCCGTCTCTGCTCAGCAGCTTCTCGCTACGGCGCGTCGGCGGAACGGCTGCCGTTGTTATTTTCGTCAGGTGAAAATAGACATGTGATGCCAGCGATGCTATGTTTGCTAGGTTAGGTATGACGGCGACTACACACTATGGCCACCACAACATGAAAGGAGACATTTTACTCACGTCGTTTGATCCGATTTATTACCTACTATTTAATTGCTGCACAAAAAGCAAATGCCAGATACCTGATATTAAATTATCCTTTCAGCCTCAAACTTTTGTCACTCGAATTTAAATTTGTTACAACATGCAACTCAAAACAGAGCTACTAGTATGCAGGATCAAATTCTCTCGGTTACAATTGTACAGAAATGTTTGCTATTCTTTGTATTGACATAATAATTATGCGATACTACATTTTCTTTATTGAAAAATTCAAAATAACAGATGACAATTAACTGAATCCTAATTTTGATGATAATATATTTTATTTACGGAAAACAATGGACTGCATACTGTACGGGAATGCTTTGTCACAGACCAGGAAAAATATTCCTGGTCTGCTATTTTTTGTAGCCTAACAACTACTCTATGATACCGAAATGATGTACATTTCGGTTCGAAAATTTAACGAAAGGTGCCAGTTTTCGTCGTATCGAAAAAATTATTTATTCCACATTTTTAGTTCTTTTCTACACCCATCTAGAATCGATTCCGATTTAGACCATTAAATTTTGTATTTGGTTTTGCAATTTTTTATAACACATTAATAATATCGTAATTCAAATAATTTAACATGTTTCATGTTCTTTTTTCATTAAATAGTTCTATTCCGGCCTGCGTCATGATTTCAGTTGCCCATGCACCCCTGGTCAATATAATACACGAGATATTGGTCGCGCTAATTAAAAATAATAAATGAATTATATGTCATTACAAATTATTAACCTGATTATTGTGCAGTGCAGCACATCTGGACGACTTTCTACTATTAATTACAACTACGTTTGTTTTCCTTAAGACACTATTCAATTTTTTATTAGGTATTTGTGTTTTTCTTTCACAATTTTATCCAACAATTTTACCATCAAATAATAATATTCCTTTAGCGGACAAACCAATAATCACTACTCACTATCAGACTAACCGGTAAGGCGTAGCATCGACTGTCTCGAATATCGCACTATCCGTAGCAAAATTTCATAACCGGTAATTGGAGTTACAATATATAAACAAAAAGCAACATATTCTGCCACGCATAACTATTGGACAAAGCACCACAGTGAAAAATTATCTTCTCTAATTTCAAATTGGGGTTATCAAATAAATTACAACGGGTCATTTAGTGATGCCATTTTGACAACCTATTACTATTAATGAAAGTAATATTAAAATTATTTACAACGACATAAAGTCAAGTAAAATAAATTATTTGTGATTTACTAAATAAAATTGTTTTAAAATTTGAGCTATGCCAATTCCAAGCAAAAATATTCTTTATAGTGAATTGTCTACAGAAGCTGAGTTCCCGGAAGAAACGACAAGTAAAAGCAGTTTAGAATAAAATATAGAATTGTGGAATATGTGATAAAATAAATACCCGCAAATGGGTAATCAGATTTGATGATATGGAAGTCCTACAATTACTATATGCAAATAAAAAAAAATATATTAATAGTCTAGGCTACAACCAGTACCAATTTAATGCAAGTTAAATTTGACACGAAACAATTATCTTAATTTCTTGGGGTCCTTTCTATCTAGAACTGTTTTGCTAGAATTAATTATATGTATGCATTTATTAATATTTTTATTTTGGTATATTTGTATTTACATTTGAATTTATTATTGACGCTCTGATTGTAACTTATTTTATTACCTAGAAAATCCTGTTTCATTTTCGAATATATTAATTTTTAATTTACTGCCTATTTCTTAATTAAATAACGTATTGACAAATTGGTCAAAATTTAAAGAATTTATCATGCTGAGTTTTAATTAGATTTGTCAGCAGGACTAAAGAATTTTTAAAATAATGTAAATTTTGACTGCGTTTTGCTGCGTATAACTTATAATAATTAATGATTCTATTTAACAATAAATTCGAACTATATTTACATATAAATTTATATCATATATAAATATTCTTAAGTGACTTTACAATATAGACGCATAAATATTTCTATAATTAATCTTCATCTATGTTATTTACTAAGTATATTAGGTATATAATTAAAAATTTATTGAACGTATAAGTTATAATTAAGCTATTTAGAATATTTATATTTGCAGAAATATTAAAAAAGATTTGCATAAATTCAAAATAAAATTAATATCGGAAATATTAAAATTTTATCGCTCTTTTAAGTTTAACACATGAACCATAAATTTTGTTTTTATATAAAATATAAAATTTTCACCTCCAATTTATCGACTATCAAATAAATGTAGGTATAGGAATCATGATAAAAAACGCATTTCGAGCTTTAAGGAATAATCACGTATTTATCATTTTTACTTAATTTCTTTTAAGCAAAAAATATTAAAATGTTGAATTCAAATCCGTAAGAGTTGATTAGATTTTAACTCCAATTGGTCACCCGAAAGGGTACTTTACTTGAAGCTCTAAAATCCTGAAAAACCTCTAAATAGTATCGCATCGAAATGAAATGTGACATGAATTATTCAACATTGCTGTCAAAATTTCGATTTACATTTTTTGTAGCTTAAAATTTAAGCTTGGATGATGTCAGCCATGGGAAAATGATAAAATATTATTTAAAGTGGAACAATTATGAAGATCCTGTAGCTATTAAAATTAATGAAAAGAAAAATGCGTAGATTCTGTATGAATATTTGTATTACTACATTATTTTATAAGGAAGATTTGAAAGACAAGACTTGAGTAATTAATACATAAATGATCACGCAAGAGCGAGTGACTTGGTGCAAAATGGCCATCGTCTGGCACGAAACACCCACAGTTGTGCTAAGTGTTCACAGGCAGCTTCGTGCTCATTACGGAGACGTAGGTGACTATAAAACGACCACGTCCGCGAATTTATAATTTATAATTACAAGCCTGCTATAAATTCGCAGTGGCTGCTCAGCAAACGTGCGAATAAGCTGCCTGATGCCTCTATATTTCATTCTCATTCCACACTAATTAATTAAGCCCTCGTAAAAGAAACACCCACGTTTTTGGATATAACTCAACACTTTCTTATAATGTACTACCTAAAATATTTATTCATATTTTAAACCATATATTAATTTTGTTGTGCAATCTAACGTCCAAAAAGAAAAATAGAAATTATATGAACATTAATATTATTACAATTTTAGTAAAATATAGTTCTTATACCTTCTTAAAGAAATACCCACCTTTTTGGACAATACTAATTTTCTAACTGCATTATAATAAACTATTATTTTTGTTGTACAATCTAACCACGAAAAAAAAAAATAGAAATACCAAGAAAATTAATTATCAAATGGTGTTCATTAAAAATATAATTCTTATGCAGCTAATTGCATCAATATAACTTTTTTTCATTAATAAATAATATTGAAATAAAATACCAAAGAAATTGTTCAACATTGTTCAAATACCGACCGCCTTATTCTTATAATAGGGGTGGTGTTGCACGCATATCGATTAGGACATTTCGAGATTTTAACAGATGTTCACTAATAAAGAACTTTACAATAGTTTTAATTATTTTTAACGTAATATCTATTTGTCTGTCTGGATGTATGTGTACTAGATTAGATCAAATTTGGCTAAACGGGTTTTATATTTAGTTGCAGTAACAGTTAGTAAGTTAGTTGTGTTGTCATCTAGACAAGACAAGACAAAACTTTGCCAAATCTTATCTTGTCCAGAATTTCAAGACAAGACTTGACTAAGTCTAAGACTTAATTCAGCGGCATCGGCAGCGTTCTTTTTTTATTTTACAATCAGTGATTCAGCTCGGATGGAACACGTTTCCCATGCTGTATTTACATTTCGAAAATTTCAAGATTTTAAATAATCTAGACTTTTAAAAATAGTCTAGAATTTTCTCCTCTTGATCTAGAATTTCAAATTTTAAGACTATCTAGACGGCAACAAGGCTTAAATTTTTAAACACTTAAACGTATAACCCTATTCAAAAGTTTGACTTCAACTTGGATTAATTCATTTGAAATTTTATTCCGATGTGATACTGTTAAGGAAAATTTAATATTTAAGTAATATTGATTCAACCGGCCATTAGTAAAACAATTTTTTAAAGCTTTTGATGCCAGTGATAAAAAAGATCAACTTTTGGTAAAAATCGGTCAATAATGAGAACATATTTCTCGAATTTTGCTCTATTTTGGATGTATTTTAAGGATAGGAGTAATTTTTATTTTTAGATTACCTAATTATCACTATACCTGAAAATGTTATAATTGAGAAACAGAAATGTATTAGTACCTAAAAAGAATATTGGTTCTATATTATATTATCCAAAAAATCCAAATAAAATTGAAATTGTTAATAGACTTGGTTTGATTTCTGAAATTACTTTTATTATCTTCCCTTCCGTTGCAACCGTGAAGTTAAATTTATGTATCAAATCTAAAAATCAAAGATATCATTAAAAAGGAAAAATACAATGTCTTTAGGATGTAAAACGGTGTTTGAATAGCTTGTAGTAAGCTAAATGAAATGTTAAAGTGTATTAATTGAACGTTACATTTTCATCAAAGTAATAAATTTCGCTGATGAGGAAAATGGCTGAACAATGGTGAGCATTCACAACTTTACAAGGTGGTTTACGTTTTTAAAGCATTTTTATGTGGCTTGCGATAGAGAAATTAAGCTATAAAGTCTCATTAAAAATGAAGTCTAGAGCAACCAACATATGTCATTCCGCAAGTTTTTAATGCATGCACCTTCTTTACGACCAGTTATCTTACTCTTTAATGACAGGAAAACTTTTTACTTTATTCTCTTGAATGTTAATAGATCGAGATAATTAATTCTACATTTTCAGAATTCATGTTCATTTAACTTTTATTTGGTATTTTAATACTGTAGAAAACTGTTAACATTTAATATTCTTTCATATACATGCACGGTAAAATAATTTTCATGGTTTCTTCTTACGATAAGAATGTAAAATAGTTAGAGGGATAGTAAATTGAAATTAACTTCATATTTCAATTTCAACGAACTTATAAACACATTTGTTGTGTGTGCAATTTCTTATTACCAATTATACGTTATGAAAACGCTAAACTTTTTTATTCTAATATTTCTGTTACGAAATAATCACAAAAATAATCAGCTATGGCCATCACACAATTGATTGCTACTATTGAATGTACACTCCTGAAAATGAGACTATATTTTATTTTATGTACACTTTGTTAGTTGCATATATTGTATTAACTTTATGTAATATATTTCAATAAACAGACTGGCTATACGAATAATGATATACTAGTAAATATTTGAAAAAAATATGACGATAGGGATCTACATCTACATATGATTTTTTTATTTAAAGGCAATATTAAACACAAAATTTGTTATTTTTAATATTTTTTATGGTTTATAATAATAAATTACTAGAGATTTGAAATAATTGTTGTAAAAAGTCGTAGCTGTGCTTGTAGTCTTGTCATGAACATGTGATACTGTAATAGTGAATTCGTAATAAAACTTGAAATAAACAGTCGGCAAATAACATAAGTATGCAAAATAGTTAATAGAATAGTAAATTGAAATGAACTGTACGTAGCATACCTGCATATTTCAATTTCACCGTACTTATAAACACATTTGTTGTGTGTCTAGTTTCTTATTGCCAATTATGCTTTATGAGAACGCAAGGCATGTTTGTTCTAATTTTCAAATATACTAACAGAGAATTAATAATACATTGCTCGTAAAATAAGCAATTTAATTTGCCATTTTTTGCCTTTTTTATTGGTTAATCTACAGCTAATAATAATAACTCATGGTTGAATCGATAACCACAACTTTATATCGCAATTAAACAAAATGATTTAATCGACAGTTAAAAATGCCTGGGGCATTTTATCCGCATTAGCAAGTAGCGACTTGCATCCGGCCTGGTTAATTAGCTGTTGAGGTGGTGAGTTCGCCGACCGAATTCGCGAGAACATCGGTTCCGACACTTACACCTGCGGGAAAACAAACAACTCGCCAAGCCCAAGCCTACTCTCCTCGTAAATTCTCCCGCTGCACTGTTTGTTACTATAGAGATGAGTTATTTGTTTATTGTTTGGTTATGAATTGGTTTGTTTTACCAAAACACTCCCATACTTAATGACGGATTCGAGACTCATTTTATAGCCACACAAACACAACAATTTTTTATACAAAAATATCCTAAATATAAAACAAAAATTATATATGCATAATTAAATTTCAATAAATTTCCAAAGTAATTTACTGCGATGTTTCGTTGTATATATATTTCATTATAGAAAAACAAAAAAAGCAGTACCTTAAAATTTTATTTTTATACTTATTATTATTATTTTATTTTGGACAGTTGCAAAATAATATTAATATTAATATTATAAAATCATTATATTTTTTTTCAAATTAAGTTTATCACACGTTTTATATGCTATATAAATAATATATCTTAATAACTATATACAAAAATATATTTTTAGTATTGACCATTTAATATAAAATATTCATAATATATGCCAGTAACTTAAATGAAATATGATGTTATCATTGAAATCCATTTTAACTAATTTACCCTGAAGGTGTCCACATACATCCAGATGGATAGTCGGATAGACATTACAAACAGAGCACCAAATATCAAAAAATATCCAGAAAGTATCAATCCCGGAACATTTATTAGAATCTCTAATTGTCAAAAGCACCAAAAAGTAAACAATTATAAAATTATGCATTTGTAAAATGGACCACAAAATTAAAACTAATATAATTGTGTTGAAAATTACAGGGCCCCTATTCATTAGTATGCTTATGCATTAATCCACCGCTTTTCGAATTACATATAAATATGAAAAAAATATCCCTATCATAAATAATCTTCATTTAGTAAACGATAAATTTAAAACAAATATTTTAAATGTCGGTTTTCCACTATTTGTTTATAAATAAAATTAAAACTTACTAACACAATATTTTTAGTATTATTTATAATTTCGTTATTAATACAAATAATATAATAATATTTTAAATTTAATAATTCATCACAGTTGAGTTGTGTTAAAAAGAATAGTTAAAATAAGTGAAGTAATGGATGTGAATTGATACTATGTATGAAAAGATTTTATTTATTTATGTATAAAATTGTAGTAATGTTGTTTTGTTATCTAATAGTCACTTCGTCATATAATTTGAAATAAACAGTCGTCAAATAACATATATTAGAAAATATTTACTAATTAGCCAGCATTTACAAGCATTAAGCCAGCAAACCAATTTGTAGAAACATTAAGCCATCAGTAGGATAATAATTCGCCTGCAATGAGCATCAAGTGTGCCGTGGAACAAGTGCCGGTGCCCGCACGTGGAAATTAAAATAAAATCCCATCGGCGCGTCCGGTCTAAGCACTCGTCATCGTCAGCTAATGATCCTCGCGGTAGAAAAACCCGCAAGTGCAGGAAGAGTATGTTTACTCGATGGAAAATGACAGTTTTTTCAGCGGCAGGGGTGTGAGCCGGTATTGACGTGTTGGTGTTACAATTCCACAAAACAATTAAGGCCCAGCCGGGTTGGGGTAATACATGGATAAACGCGTACAGTACAGACAGTGCAACTCACCCGACAAATGCACTGCGGTGGGAGGACATAGACGTGCACTCACACGCTCATGCCTGTACGACTGCAACAATGACTTGCTACTTTTATAAGTTAAATATGATGTTATAGGGGTATAAAATATCATTAATTATGCAAATTGACAGCGTTTAATTCATCATTTACCCAATCATATTATGCCGGTATGAAGTGTTAATTTTTTTACAACCATTATACTTTTTAATAGTCACATAGGTTTTTAAATATTTGAAATAGCATTTTCTACTACACGCGCGTATTTAATTATAGTTTTTATATTGAAAAAAAAATATTTTTTTACTATTCGCAGTGTTTCCTTATATATAAAGTCTTAAAGTTCTCATTTTCTACAATCCTACAAATTTATGTGTGAAAAATTGTTTTTACAGTTGCAAGTTATAAGTTGTATATATGCTGCATTTACCTATTTTATATGTTTTGTTAAATAGTCTTCGTGTGTGTATTGCAGCTATGTAACATTTAGTAGTATGGTACCATTGCATATTTACACACAATTTTTCTATTTTGTACTCATTCAACGACAACCAGTGTTAAACAAGATCAATAAATACAGAATGGAGAATGATTAAAAATGTTTGCCGTTGGTTGTTGTCGAAATATTATTTTACAAAATATCAAAATTCCATAGCAAATATTATCATAAAAGAATTTGTTGTTCCAACAAATTTTAATGAACGTAATTCATTTGCAATAAATGTCATTTATAAAATATTTCCTTTCAGTCATTTTCAATTGTCTTGTAGAAACATGCATATTTGAATGATATTCTAACAAAAATTTAATACATAGTTCCAATAAATTTTAAAAATTGTATTAGAAGATATACGTTAAAAAGAGCAGAAAAAATTGAACTTCTCAATTTCAATTTGTACTATTATTGTGACGCATGCGCATATTGTGTTGTGCAATGACGATGTGTAGATTTTGTCATTTGTTTGTTAGGTTATATTTTCAAATTGAAAATTGAAATTTACGTCATGAACGGTAGTTTTCAGCGGATCTTTTGTAATATGATAAAATTAGGCAAATTAAGAACGAGTGTTTTTGATAAATTATGAAAGTAGTTCTTAAAGGTGTGTAACAGTGTGTAGGGTGCACAGAAGGCATACTTAGTACAGAAATAGGTAGTAATTTTATGTAAATGAAAACGAAATCTAAATTTGTATCTTAGGCAGCCACTGTAAGTCTGACGTAGGTATGCCATGCATACATAAACATAATTTATTACAAATAAATGCAAGACGTAAAGAGTTTTTAAAGCTGATTTAAATTAAATAGTGTAGTATTAGTATGCGGTGTGGTATGTGGGGTGGGCCGCACAATGCGCCAGTCCCGGCAGGACGCCGCTGGACGCCGGCAGGACAGCACTGATGATCGGATCGCGTGACTGACAACAACTGTCGAGAATTGTAAAGTATATCGCCGCATCCGCTCGACGGCTTTCATCATTAAACCTTCTCGCTATTTTTCAAAGCTGCCGCCTCCACCGACGCCCGCGTTGACGTCGGCGACGCTGTTGACTGCTTGACTTTACCAATTAACCAATCTGAACACTTAAATATGCATTCATTTATGTCCTCTACTTACATTACACTTACAGACATGAATTAAAACAGAAAGAACAATATTTTGAGTCACCAGTGAAAAAAAATCTATGAACTATTGTTTTATTTATTAAAGTTAAGCTTTATATAGTAGCAAATTGAAATATTGAAAGAATTGGAATTATGGATTGGTATAAACGAAGCTAGCTGTGTAACTTTTTGAACGGAACGATACCATAACCGAAAACTGTATTTTGAAATATGTCAAATTCATTGTTTTGACTTCAATATGGCGCTTGGTATTAAATTTTATCAAAACTCGACTCTCAGAATTTATATTACTACCCAGTATATTAATGTTGAAACTGGTGTTATGACATATTTCAAAACGGAATTTTCAATGGCGCTGCATTGAACGTGATTTTCACGGCTTAAATGTCTGCGATTCATGAAAGACCTTGCCTTTAAAAATAATACCGGTAATGTTCCAAAATGATTAAATTTCTCACTAGGTTACACATATTTTTAAACATTTAATGTAAATTTGGTAATTGGAATACTGGCATTTTTGGTTTAAAAAAATTATTCTTTAGAAAAGGAATATAAATAATACCTATTTATTATTATACATTTAATAATTTTTCATTACATCATCACTATTGCCTGAAGAACTAATAAATTATTCCTTAATTTCGAATGTATCGAACAACAACCTGATCATGTGTTTACACATTTCTGTAACACTCCTTGTCTGAAACAAATTTTCCTTTTCTTAAATGTGGTTATAATCAAAATTGCACTTGTTTTCTTGTACAAGCTCTGGTTTCAATAATGTTTACTAAAGTGACCCCGCATTACACTAAATTTTTGTAGTTGTCAACGATCAGAGCTAATATGGCTTATGAAATAATTGTTTTATGGGATTACTATTGAACCAATGTTCATTGGTACAATGGCATCAGTTGTCCAGAAACATGTATTTTCCTTTCATGAGAAGTGAAGGTATTGAAAGTGTTAAATCGTAAGCCAAATTGGATTTGTATGGAGAAGCCTTCCAGTTAGCTGAGCACTAAAGCGGGTGTAGAAAAGGCGTGAAATTCAGGATTATTCCTGGGTTAGGTGAAACCCAAAGCAAATTTCCATTGAATAGGCCCGTTAAGTGTTGAACAAGAGGGAATAAGCGATAGGTGAGGAACAGCCGTGGCGTGGAACATGAGATATGGAGGCTCGCTCGTTAGGGGCATTGTGTGGAGCTGTCGCCGCGTGCAACACAATAGCAGTGCATCCAACCGGGTATTGTACACGCTGCGGTGCGAATCTGTCCAGCGATTAAACAACAATTTGTCTAGTTATCGGCGCGGCGATCGCGCGATTACGATTGAGTCGCAAGATGAGGAATCGATTTTAGGGTTCCAACAAACATGACACTTGTAGCCAAAACACTACCAGGAACAAATCAAGAACTAGGAATATGCTTCAGTCTCTCTTTTATTTTTCCAAGAATTCTACACAAATATAGGTATAATAGAATATTCGTACCTGTACCTAATAGTGAATTGACTTGACTCAATAATTCATTATGTCTTTAGTGAATATTCAAATACGTTAATAGTCTGTAGGTATTGAAAAGCAATACTAATTTGTTGTAAAATATAATTATTATCTTAAATGTATATAATGCAAATTTGGGAATATTCTCATCAAACAAAAATATCTAAATACAACTTTTAAATACAATTTTTAACAAATGCTATGCTTTATACAGATGTAATAAAAGATTCGTTTTTTATATAATAATCTCTATAAAAAAGACACTGGTTTATGACAAAGAGTCACAATTCTGTTCATTCGTCCAAGGAATCTTAATGGTATATTTTTTAATTTCACAATTATTTAAATGTGTTATTTTTTCTGATTTCTTCAAAATAAGCATGAGTTTGCATGAAAATAAATACTAATATGCTGTGATTTCCAGACATGTATATAAAACATTTTATAATGAACATTGTAATATTGACAAAAAACTGTTATATAATGCTGTATAAAATTTATATCTTATGAGACTTCAATGAAATCATTTTTATGGTTTTGTGACCACTTTTAGTTTTTTTTTTTGGAATTTTTGGAAATGACAATTTTAAAGTTATTAATTTCTGTTTTTTATTTTGCGACAATGAAGTTGTCTAGATGTATCAGATAAACTGAAGCTACCCTTAAATTGGAAAATAATTTGTAGGAATCCGTTATGATATCAAAGGAAGTGATCTTGATTTGTTCATTGGGGCGTTTTGAGTTTCTTGGAGAAGACGTGGTACTCGTGCTGGTATAGAGTCGTCTGTGGCGGCGTAATTAAGTGCGTTGGCCGGTCCCTTACCGGCGGTATCAGCGGCTGCATCTCCGTGCGTGCGCGTGGACACCTGCGGAGGAAATCGATTCCCCAACTTACGACTCAATCGTAAATTGCGCGCGATCGGACGCTCCGATAACTGGACAAATTGTTGTTTAATCGCCGGACTGATTCGCACCGAGGACTTCCTGTACAATACTCGCTTCGCTAACCTACCTATTGTGTGATTTAGGACTGATATCGGAAACCGATTCTTATCTTCAGATAAATATTTTCTTTTTTATCTCTGTGCTATAAAACGGACTAATTCGAGAAGGTCCCTGCTATACATGTGATAAATCTTCATGTTAGAATATATATTTTACGAGCATTATATGAAAATTAGCACTTTTCTCGTACTTCATAAGTCTTCAGAGTTATGTATCTCTATCACAATCGATGGTTAAAATGTGAAAAATCATCTCTCATAGTATTTGCTAACAGTACGCTTGTGCAGTGTGATAAATATTATTTCTCATAATAAAAGCGTGAAGGTACTCTGTGTTGGTTTATCTACGCTATATTCGTACACGTATTTCTGTTCCATAACATACATTAGTGTGTTCGTAGAAAAATTATGGGGTGCCACTTGTGCAGATTCACCTGTTTCCCACCTTGTGTAAGTTCAGCAGTCGACTTCTTCTCGTGCCAGAACATTAAAATAAGCGACTTTGTGCATTTGTTGCATAATATGCTATTATAGGTTTAAATAAACTACCTCCTCCAATGAATCAATTGTAGTTAACATTTCCTAGTACCTATAACAAAAAATTTATAGGTTCGTATTTTTAAATTTCTTAAAAAATTAAATTATCAAAATAATATGTAGCATTATTCTTATACTCTTTAGCGGAAGGTAAAAGAAAATATGTCCAAAAGACATCTTGATATTAAGTTTTCGCCCTCTCCTCAAGAAGAAATACACAATGCTCTAATTACAAGTTAAGATCACTTCCTTTGATATCATAACGGAATTCCAATTCTACAAATTATTTTCCAATTTGAGGGTAGCTTCAGTTTGTATCAGATAAAACAAGATATCTTTATTCCTACAAAATAAAACTTTACAGATGTAGAGGAATTATACAGGTGCCACCATAATAAATTTCTTGTTTATTTCGAAGTTTAAAAGTTCAAGATATACTGTAGGTGAACAAAAATAAGAATTTTAGTTATGTAATACCTAAAACTGTAGATTTTTTAATATAATATTTATCAAAATTTTAATTTTAATAACTTTTATTCAAAATTAGCGTAAATAAATAACGCAAACTTTAATAACAATATTGTACAATCGTATTGGATCGTGAGGAATAATATTATAAAAGTATGTTTTAATAAAAATATGTATTTCATAATTCATTTAATTGCGTTATTATTACTCAATTAGCGGTCGCTTTGTAAAGTACTTCGTGTCAACTTATCTCCAACTCGTTCAAGAAATTCGAATTTCCTCTAGCAGACATCTCAAGTCATCAGTTTGCCTGTTTTCTTCTACAAAAAAAAAATACAATTTAAGTGCAAACTTCATTTTATCTGATAAAAGTAGACAAGTACATTTCCGCAACATAACATCACACATGTAGAATACGAGTAGTAGAATAAGAGACAAATTATACCGGTGCCTCGATGATAATAAAATTTGTTTTTATTATTTCCATTTTAAACAGATAAGACTTGTAACAAGTCTATGTTTGTCTTTGTAAATATTCTTTTAATGTAATAAAACAGAAAAACTCATACTTCACGTTTTTGTACACATTTGTATAACTTTTGACATTATCGACTGCATATTGGTATACACGTAGTTTAAGTGTTTTGTTGGAAACTGATGACATAGATCAAAATTATCTGTTCATTTAAATTGAAATTGTTATCTTGCGACAAATAATATGTTCAGGTAAAGTTATTGTTTCAAAATATGTTGAATGATAATAACAACTATTGCGTGTTAGCGGTTATAAGAGTTTCTTTATTTATTTATGATTATCTTTGGTGCTATAATTCTAGAAAACGAATGAATTTCACCTTATCATAACAATTTTTATTTGCATTTCATTGGAATGAATTGTGATTGTCCTATAGCTTCTGCAAGACACGTATTTAGTGGATTTCAAATTACTTAAACACAATAGTTAACGACATTAAGATTTGAACTCCAGATCTCATAATCTACTCATTTCAAACAAACCAATTTGGCCACCGCTGTCCGTATGAACAAGTTTCCGTAAAACCTTAATGCGAAGAAAATTGTCTCATGTTCCTAAGTTTCTCTTCTGCGTGGGTGGTCGTTCTCAAAGAAAAGCTGACAAAATGATCTACCGAAGCTTAGGAGGATAGAATTGCCAAAAATGTGTCAATATATCATTGACCTTGTCAACAGACCTTGGAAGTCAGAACAAATCTCTCTGACTTGGTGGTCTAGTGGTCTACGAAACGCCTCATTGACACCAGCTTGTGGCTTCAAATTTCTTCGAATTCGAAATAAACTACTACAGCATGGTATATGTCATACAAGGCGCAACTGGTTATATGTAAAATATGTCTAGATCTCCAACAACTCAAAGGTGAGAAGTTACCTTTATACTCGGAAAATTTTGCCTGAATTTATATCATTAATAAAAACACACTAAATTAATGACATGCTCTTTACCTAATTTATAGGAACCCGCAATCATAAATTTGTTTTATATTTTGTTCTGGCAATTACCGGTTTACTTATTGACAATGAAAGGTATGACAGAAAGTAAATATGCGTACAATAAACATGTCAATCATACGTTTACCAACAGAATGTTTAATGACTGCATAATTACTAAAGTAATATGCAGTCGAATGAGAGTAATAAGAAGGAATGAGACACATATGTGCCTTCGCAGGATTCGAATCCGCAACACCTGGGTAAAAGGTGTGAAGCATAAGCGCTATCTAATAGTACAGCACACATATTTTATGTGATTTTTTTGTCAAAAGTTGAAAATTTATTAGATATTTCATAAAATGGGAATATTAATAATTTTCAGTTGTGCAGTAACATTTTAATAAAATATCGGTTTATGGATTTCCATAATAGGTTTTATGGAAAAGGTTTAAATTTTATAACACTTGCCATACAAGGACCAAATTATATTTATAATTATTGTGTCATTAGTTCCCATAAATCGGACAACGGTTGTTCAGTTGGTATTCGCGTCCCGATTTGAGCTGAGTGGAAGGTGAGATGTGCGGTTTGATTCTCAATTTCAGAAACTATCAACCAAATAAAAATACCGCTATTCAGCACTAAATATCCAACTAAAATACAAGTAAAACTTGTCACGATATGAGTATCTGAGATTCCTGGTAGGAATGTTGTAGCACAGATGATGATAGTCCACGTGGGGTTGCGAGGTTAGGGCAGTAGGTATAATAGTAGAAAAGTGATATGAGGTTAGATGGAGTATCTGGCTCGCAGCAGTAGTCCATCAAGCCACAGGAGGCGGGGAATCGAAGGCAGACATCTCCCTATTAATTATCATCATCTCTTGCATTCGTATCAGTCAGGCTCGAATCCCCGTTTCACTTGTCCGGCCTTTCAGTGATCTGTCTCGTATGTAAATGCGATAAACGCCCGTCACTAAATCACTCCGCGGCCCGCGTCCATCAACCTCCGTGCCCTGCTGGCCTGCTGGATTCCTTACAGCCACGTTGACATGCGAACATCCTCCGGAATCGAATTACCCGAACCGCGGGCGCTGCCCGGCAATTATAACTCCTACTGCGATCACATTCAACCAATTTAATCACAACTGCTGGACAGGACATCAGCATTCTCAATGCAACCCCAGCAATACTTCACTTCAATCATTGCGGCACAAACGTCCTGCATGGAACACTGTCTCAAGTACCTAAAGTACTTGCTTCGTGCTTTCATTTTAATAGTACAGGTTATCTGCCAAAAACCTCTGCAAATAACCTACAGTGTACAGTAGATTTCAAACCTCTTGAAGACGGCGGTATTTGGATAAACGATATTTGGAATTGAACTTCCGATTATATATTCTACGTAATTCGAGTCGGAGGGCGATAACCGAGTATGCCATCTCTTCATCTTGCACCTATTTAATTTGTGTAATGATCATGTATAGAATATTTCTCAAAGGAAGAAAACCTCAAATACAACATAATATGTTTTCGTGTAAATTACTGATGTAAATTTTCACCTTTCATAAGGAACCTACAACTTGTAGTGAATTATAAATCAATTGGTCACGGTAGTATTTTATTAGATTAATAAATTAATCAATCTGGAAATCGGAACCCCAGATCTCAAAACTGCTCACTTCGAAAGGGATCGCGCTTATCAGAGTGTCATCAAGAGTTTGTGATTTTTTGATTTTGTAACCTTTTCTTTACATGTACCGGTTGCTCACATGAGATCTGGAGTAAGACCCACTATAAGCTGTGGATTCTTTCAGAGATATTAGGTGACAAACTACAACAAGTAAACTTGTCACGAAACAAGTACCTTCGTTATTGAGGCCCTGTTTTGCTAAAGATGAAAGAATAATTTTTTGTTTTATCTGTGTAGTACGTCGGTGTATATCACTTAATAAAAACTAGCAATGTTCAAGAAGTTCGAAACTGCTGTAAGTTTATCATTTTGTGGGAATTCTAGGCTGATCAAATATGTTAATTTTCCTATTACGAATATCGAAATAAGACTGATAAAAATAAAATAAAATTACACTGATTGTTACGTCATATTTAAAATATCTATAAAATACGTTTAATGTAATTTAATCTATATGTCAATACGACATATGGATATCATTAACAAATTTAGAACATTTACCTGCGTATCAGATTGAAATTTACTGTAAATGCTCAAATATGAATTTAATTAATTATAGCATAACTCTTTCAAGTATAGTTCATACTGGCATTGATTCGTATATCAGTTACCAATTAACGCTTGCTAATTTTCCAAGTTTATTACACCATTTACAGTATAGCTCAGATATAAAATAAAATATAGTTGAAAGCTGGTGTTGGATTCATATGATGGTGGTCCTATTAAAGTATTTCTTTTTCATTCTCACCTTTATAGCTCATAAAATTTGACCTCGTTATAAGTTTGAGGTATACAAATTTAAATTAACAAGAACAATAAACTACCATCTCGAGTTACAAATCAGGCTTTGGTGGTGTTGCTGCGAATGATGATTTTCCATTCCATTTGAATGTTGTTTGGGAGATGGTAATCGGTGTAACGTCAACAGTGATAAATCTTGCGTTGAGCACAAAGTATTTTGGTTGTAAGGTCGCATTGCATCTGCTGGAGTAAGTGTCTGGCCGGAACAGCGGGAGGGAAAATGCACGCATTGTGCGGCGGTGGCAAGGTGGGTGGCGAGGCCCGTCTCGGATTTAACAAGTGTGTCCATTTACGAGTCTCAGGGTCGGACACTTTACAGCTCACCACATAAATATTGTCACGAGCGCTATATGAGTAGGACCACGCAACCACACTTCTTCTTGCTTGCGAGTTGCGACCACCTCATTCAAAACCCAGTTATTAAATTGGTCTAACCACTTCATTTGATTCATATATAATTTTATAAAGTATACCTTTCAACTTCAATTTAGGAGCTATCGAATTCAAAGTACAGACAATCAAATTTAAATTGGGAATACTATCTTTCAAAGTGGAAGTAATCAAATCGAGTATCGTTTAACTAGGAAAGTGTCAATAAACTCTTTGTAACACATTGTGTTCACTTGTAGAATAATTTCGACAAATTGTAAATATATATTTAACCTATAAGCTATTTTAAATGTTTCATTAGCATTTCAAACTGGAAAAAAGCAAAAATATTTATGCATTGTGTGAACAAGTACTTTTCCTAGAGGAAAGATTGATGGATTGTTCGACAAGCCCACCTTTCATAGTATTTATATGCAACATAATATTATTAAGTGTTTGCAAGTATTTGCCAATTTAAAATCTTAAACATCATTAGAGACGATTGCAGAGGTTTGATCCAATAATATATTTTATCCAGGCATTACAATTGAAGCGAATGGATATGAGTGCAAGTAAGTATAATACTTATTTGAGTTCATGAGAACTAGATTGTCGAAGGGACGTTAAACGATACGCATCCGTAAAATCTTGCGGGATAACGTTCCCTGATGAGTTTTGAATACCAAAAGTACTTAGACTTAGAGAATAACAATTTTACTTGCATTTCTTAGTATATTTCCGTTGGACAGCTTATAGCTTCGAATCAACTCGACAAACAATGATTTTCTTAAGTATCATACATCAGAATTACAGATTTTTTTTCTGTTTAGTTCAATCAATCACCATTGTTTGTGAATATCTGAAGTTTAATTTGTAATTGTAGCCGTAGTAATATGAATCGGTGTGTGGTAATGTATATGGTTACAGATTTATTTGCATTGTCGATTGTGTAGTGTTGGCTCCTGAAGATATGATTACACTTTGAAATTTTAGTAATTTATTTGAGGTGTAGAGTCTTAACAGGTTTATTGGTGTTTTTTATTTGGCGGATGATAGGCGGCGATGATATATCTAATGGTTGCGGCATATTTCGTGGCCGAGAGTAATAATTATGAGCGGTGGGAAAATGAAGCGAAGGAGTCAAATTGCAGAAACAATATATCATGGCGGGGTCAGAGAGACAGAGCAGATCCCGGTAACAGATGCGCGAGGCCGGGTAATTAACTCGCTGGTGCTGGTGCTGTGCCGTGTCCCGCCTTGCAGCAACTGTATCTAATTCGTATATATACGGGGCTGTTACACGGACCGTTGTCTTCATTGATTCGGCGAGCGGGGCGCGTAAGCCTCGCCAAATTGCTTTCCTCGCCGGCGTCGCCTCCCGCCCGCCAAGCCGTCGGCAATTTATTACGGAGGTTAACAAATCCGCGCACAGATCTCGCAGTTTCATGAAGTCGCCCCGGCAAACAGCCGCTCAACTTCTCAACCCCGACCGAGATACACTTCATAAATCTACCCCAACCGACCAAGCTCCTACACGTTATTTTTTTATCATTTTGCATGATAAATGTCCAAAAATGTTACAGCACAATGAATTTCAAACAGTGCCCTTTCCCTTTTAAACTCATTCTTGCTTCTAAATATTTAATATCGAATACACACGGATAGAATTATTTACAAATTAAAAAGATCCTCCTGAAACTAAGAAATATCACTGGGTTCACATGGTTCGGAATTTACTGTAATTCGTAAGTACAGGTCTCTAATTGCAAAGAAAAGAAAGTTATCAAACTACATCAGTAAAATGCTACATATTATTATGGAAGAATATTATTCGATTTCTCCTACGGTTAAAATCTTTACTTTATAAACTGCTCTTTATATAAAATTGTAACAATGACTGAATGAATTAAAATATTATTTCATCAAATTACATAGAAAGAATCAAAGAAAATAAAACCAGGATGAACATTCTACATGTTTTACTTGCAATTTTATTTAACAACCCTTACAGTCTCTAAAGATAATATGAAACTTACATAGAGTTCGGAATCACTAAAGTACCTAACAGAATTTTATTAAACAATTGTCGAAAAGTTGGCTATTAAAATTTTAACTTTAAGTTAAATCTCGTTAACCAAAGAATACCTTAATATTTAATCCTGTTATCCATTATCTCGATGAAATTGGTACGATTGAAATTGAAGTATAATGCTTGCTCGTCCGTTTTCGCCGGTCGGTTTGTCAATTTGGAATTGTAAGCAGTCTGTTCCCATTGGGATGCGATTTGAAGGAGTGTGTGTGAGATTTGAGCTGTGGTCGATTAGGGCTGCGTGCTGGAGCAGCGATTACCATATGAGACGGTGTAAGCCGCCGCCGCCCTGTCATTACCAAGCCGCCGCCGCGGGCCGCGAGCAATTAATTGCGACAATTACCGCGAGCGCTCACACCTCGCCCGGCCTTGACGCGCGCCCGACTCACCTCCGCTCATTTACATGCACGCGGTCGATACCGACTCCCAAAACAAGAAAATATCCCTTTCTGATAAGTTAGACTTGGTTTGTACTTCTCAAAAACACGGCTTCAACAATTGTCTCAATCAAACTTGTACTTCACTTACGAAAGACACTAATAAACTCTAAACGATTTTTTAGGCTTGATTAATACTTCTGAAAGAACAATTTTTAATGAAATTTGCATTTCACAAGGGGAAAAGATTAAAATGAAATGAAATTATTAAAATATTGGTTAATAAATTTTAAATAAATAATTAAATTAAAAAAATACGTATGCCATTTTGACATCGAATCCCAGCTTTTGTTCACTGAAAAAGCATGTCTCTATTTCTGTTTCTGTTTTAGGTACCTATTATGTTAACTGATTATTATCTCACGAAAATTTTATGAAAATTTATTTATACATATATAACTTTATTTCACTCTCTGAAGATACAATTAATATAGGTATCCAATTTTTTATCCAAAACGGTTAAAAGTGGCTGTCTGGTTAGTATTGCAATTGTCGATGCAATGCTTTTGAATTTAATTACTACTACAATTATCAGTTTAGCTTTTTTGAAGTATACTTTGCATCCGTTTCTGATTATTCTTAGAATATAAGAAAAGTGTTGAATTCATGTATTCATTTGTTTGATATTCCATACTTGCTTATGGTAACTGATTCTGGTATCAAATTTGAATAAAAGGCGTAATGCATTTATTCCTTTCTGTGGCATCGTTTGTCAGTGTCGCTTTGATTACACTCGTGGGCACGAAACAAACATTTCAGCTCATTTGACGAGTATCGACTGCTAAACACACATTCGTACCACTGTTTGGAACAGGCGATTACGTGAATGAGCGTGCGTCCGTAATGGATTGGCAGGAAAGCATTCAAACTCCCATTCATATTTTCTGTCATTTCTGTAGTTTATTCTTCCGCACAGTTGGCGACTTAAATTTTATCGGGCTGGAAGTCGTTGTTAGTAATGAATTAATTCAACGAATATTTCTGTTATTTATAGACGTTTTTTAAGTGGATGTCACCGCTCCCTTTTCTGAAGGCAGCTGTTTTTCGTCGACTCGCGTTTCGATTAAAATCTAGGCAAACACGTGTATATTAATACGAACATAAATATGAGTAGGTAGCTGCGTTTAAGATATTACCTGCAGCTTGACTAAGCGCGAGTCAAATAAATTACCCAGACAACTTGATTCAATAGGAAAACTTATTGCGTTCAAATGGGTTTATATTTTCAGGCGTCTACAATGAATGGCTTCTCTCGCGCTGCTCATTTATTTACGATACAATTGATTTTACTTTTGCTCCTAGGCATTCCATATTTTTATCTGTAACTGGTTTGTGTTATTGCTTTTTTGATTCTATGGATACGTTTATATTTTAAGTCATAAAACTAGCTTCAGCTTACGAATTTGCTTATTTATATTGTGCACCAAAAAATAATATATTAAACCCCAAGTGGGTATTTATACCAAGGGTGAAGTTTGTTTTCTTATATGAATCACATAAAATATAAAAACAAACTTTAGACTGATAGTATAATACAGTATACATTATAGGGAATCGAACCCTAGATCTCATATTTCACTCAGTTCGAGTCAGAGCACGCTAATAAATTGAATCACCGCTGTCCGTTATTATCTTAAATAATTTAAATCTTCTAATTTGCTGATAAAAATAAGAAAGCAATAATGTAAGATAAAAAGATGAATGATATTTTAATTCTGTAGTTTCCGTACCTAAGTATGGCTAATTATAGACTAGGTTATGTTTTTTATCTCATGTTTTTTACTAACGCTGTATCCCAAGCGGCATCAGATTCTTTGGAACATATTCAAGTAGCACATTTTCTTGGGTAGCGTGTTATCAGTCTGTTCCTAATATCGTTTATCTTTATCATTATCTCACACTTGTTGAAAATATCTGTTAGTGTTAGTGGTTTTTAGAGTATTAGGTTTTTTTAGAAATGTCTCTGTTGAATATCAATGATTTAGAATAGTATTTTGGAAGCGATGAATGGTGGTGACTGAGTGGCTAATGTGCTTCGTCTCGAACGAAACAAAAATGAATAGATTGTAGTTTAATTTCCAAAATTGCCAAATTATTCTATCTAAGTGGTTTGGGCAACGTTGTAAGCTACAGAAGGTGAATTTCTTTGCTACTGTAATGCAAGTTAAATTAACTAGAATCAAACATATATGTATACTTAAACTTTCAGAGATAAATAGCTTCCAAGTATAACCTTTTAACAAAAGCCACATATGAATAAGGGAAGTAGTGTGATACCGATTTTGATACCAATTAAGGTACAAATCGTTTTGACATCGGATATAGGTGCGCACATGTAAAGGTAACTGATGGACTGTTCGAATTTTAATCAAACTTTTTTATAAGCTTCTGACTTCTATGGTCGAATTGAACAACTTTTAGTAAAAGGAAGTGATAATTTACTGGTGTCAGTAACAACGTCATTATTAGTAACAACATTTACTTGAGAAAATAATAATGGAGAGATATTTTTAAAATAGCGTATGCATTTGATACTTGCGGTCTGTTTTGTAATGGCCACAACCCAAATTTTAGATTACTAATTACTTTTATAATATGTTTATCTCCAGTACCGTCCAAAATTGAAGTTCGTAATCTAGTTATTTAGTTAGTTTAGTTATTTACACAAAATTAAGATATAACACATTCTGATATATGTACTGTATATGTACAAAAGTATTATGAATTTCTAATTTATAATAGGTGCTTCTTTATGCGCCAAGAAATTTACTTTTGATTTAAAGAAAATTTTGAGTGTGGCTTACCTGAAAAAGCGTATAACAATTGAATGTTGTTGTATAACAATTTTATAGCTGGTAGCACCAAAATAACCTTTATCTTGGAAATATAATAGTGAATGAAGTGGGTATAGGTTGTTTTTGGGAGAGATGAGCGGCGGCCGGATCGATAGAGCATCCCGGCGCAATATGCTCGCGCTGGCTGCTGGGCACGCCCCTCGGCGGGCCGCGACGTGCAATGGCGGCGGGTAATTAATGTGCTCGCGGTCCACACTGAAACGATAATGCCGCGATAATGACAGCCGGTTCGACCTCGCATGTCACCCAGCATACCTACCCGCAGACACTCAAGACTTCACGTGCAGCATTCCAAATCATCCAAAGCTATTTCAGCTGAAAACAACTATTCTTTAGAGCTTATATTCTACCACTTATATCCAGAAATGTAATCAGGATTTGTAGCTAAATGTATAAACAAAACTATTACAAAGATTTAAACAGTGGCAGATTTAAAAACTATCGTAAGGGGGCCCGACTTTTTAGGTTATCATAAACAATAAAATATAAAATAATGTTAACCACAAAATTTAATTGAAACATAGAATTAGAAAAAAATATTAAAAATTAAAATTGTACAATACAAACGAATAAATAAATTTATAATTATTTTTTTTGTTGATGCAAATTGAGTCAAAACCTTCGAATCCAACTCCTTTAAGAAGTTTTAATATCCTTAATACAGAAAAGCTACTTTCAGTCGTTGTCATACTTACAGGTAACATTATTAATTTTGTTAATTTTTTTCCTTTAAATGAATATCAGCACATCTAGATTTATTTATTATTATTTTCGAAATTCAAAAATCTAACCCGTCGAAGGGAGCGATTGCCTCGTAAACAAATTTCACATTTCTTTATTTTAACGGATGGTCACAAACTAAGGTTTGTAAAACGTTTTGATTAATTTAGAGAGTCGACAAAAATTCACCTGGACAGATTTTATAAAAATATCGATGGTCCTGACAACAATGGCACGGGTTGATCAACTTTTCGTAAAAATCGGTCAATCGGAAAGACCGATTACTTATTTAATTTTTATATTTTTTGTGAATACTTCACTGAAGTCGTTTATAGGCTATTAACACCAAAAGAATCAGTAACACTTATAAACTCAAGCGTGATAATTGTTTAGAAATCAGACATAAATTGTTAATAATTGTAGGATAACACCTTCACACTCCATATGTGGAAACAACACATTAGATCTCACATAATCAATCATAGAATTATACTTTATAAATAACAGTGTGTCTAGACGTATCCCACATTAATCGTCTACAAAAATTGGAAGTCTGGGCATGATTATACTTTTAGTTTTAATTATAACTAAAATAACCCTAACCTTAAATAAAACCAAAATCAAATTGAAAACAGTTGCCTTGAGATATATAGTAAAAATTTGATATTCCTATAATCACAAATTTCCCTTCTATTTTTTGCATTTGTGTGGTACTGTTAAACCTATGTAAGAAATTTAAAAGTTACATAATTTTAAGACAACTTTATCAAGACAGAGAAATAAGAACAAAAATTAAAGGGAAAACCATGATACAGAACAGAAAAACTTGGAAAAAAATGGGAATTGTGTAATACTTATGGGTAACAGTAACTACGGCACCTTCAGAGTTAAGGGACATGGATTCAGATGAATTTATATAGTAGGACTCGTATAATTACAAAAATTTAGGTAATTTTAATGTAAGGTTAGGGTGTATTTTAATTTTTGTTAATTTATAATGAAGCGCAAAGTGCTTACACTTTTAATGAAGAGAAATTTAATTAAGTTAAAGAAAAAAGAGGGCAGCTGTAAAGATTCTGGCGGGTTCATTCTTGTGTTATTGATGTTGAGTTGTTGAAAACTCGGTAAAACTCCCGCCTCTTCCAGTGTTTATATTAAACAAATAAAGCAAAAGTGGCGAAACTGCAGTGTCACGAACGCTGAAGGAAATTAGCCTGCGCTTGGTAGGTGGAAGGAACTGTCAGCATCGAAATTAGCTACCTGCCCAGCGCACACCTGGATCTCAACTTCGCCGCACTTAAATACTTGACGCGCGCAACAAAAAGCCTTAATAGCACTTATCAAACAACGGAGAATAACAGTTGTATATCCCGGGAACTGTCTTGTTTGCTGCCCAACGCGCGATTGACACCGCTGCGATAACCCAACAACTATTTAATGGCTCCACAAATCAATTGGCACTTTCATATTTGCTCTTCAATGAATGCGTGAAAATACTACTTGTGATTTGCAAATAGTTAATCTACAAATTGTGCTGAGTCACTAGATAACTACAAACTCGGTAAACTACACATATTTTTTGTAGTTTTTTATGTAATAGGTACATTATTTCCTTGTTATACTTCATTCGAAATTACTTACAAAAATGCAGATGATAATGGAATGAAGTATGGTAATACACCAATGTAATTTTTAAATTGTTGTATTATTTAGCATAACAACATAATGTAACATTTACAAAAAGATATGTCATCTCACCCGCAACAATGAAGAAATACCCTAACAATCGGAAGCAAAATAAAATAACTGTGGGTATGCATATCTTGACAAAGGAATCACGCGTGAAAGAAACATACAATGTGCAAAAGAATGCAAGAAGATTTAAAAATTAAAAACTTTTGGATTACAGGAAGAAAATCAAATTTTTCAAATTAAAAAAAAATAGCTTAATAGATGATTGTATTTAATATTAAATTTCTGGAGACGTCAATTATTAAGCATATGAAAAATCGATTTTTCCGACTAGTCCGGAACTCATGAACTGAAATAAAATCGCTAAAATGCTAGTAAATTTATATTAGGAATGTTGTGAGATAGACAAGATGAGTAACGTTTCATACAAGTGATTACTAACTATAAACTAGAGGCTAGACGTGTAGGCTGACTGACAACCTACACAATTAAAGTGCAAGTAAAATTAGTACAAATCATTAACCTATTGAACGTCAAACTGTAGGTATGTTGTGCCACAGAAAAAGAAATAATGAAACTACTTCAAGGAACCCAGCAATTAACTGATTGATATAAATGTGTATCATTATACATTGTAATTTTTGAACTCTTTTTAGACTTCCGTTTTGCGTCATCGTGCTCAGTTTTATAATTTGTTTTGTTGTAAGTGAGTCAGCTTTAAGTTTAAATCCGGTTGCTAATTGATTAATAATTACTAAGCTTTAAAAAGAAATTAATAATTTAAAAAAGCTGTTAACATTTATTTTCAACAAAAAGATGAATCTGAAACGTGTAAACGACTTAAAAATGACTTGTCAATAAATGTAAATATCTATATTAATTCTTTTATACATACGGGTATTTTATTATCAAGACATTTTTCATTTTAGAAATTAACTGATAAATCTTGTCCAACAACTTGTAATTGAAAACCAATTATTTTTAAAAATCATCATCCGTTTTACAAATTAATCCATTTTTTAGGTATCAGAAAGCGAAAACTATAATTTAGAATTTAAGTTTGAACTTATAGTTTCTGAATTATTTTTATTATAAGCAGATTTTATTATGACGTTCTATAAACAAAGTGCTAACACATTAAAAACTTATTTGTATATGTATGATGTAATTTTAATCCGCAAATTAGAAAAACCTAGTAATGTAGAAGTAAGATAGGACACGTTTAAGAAAATTGTACTTGCGCATCATACAGGTTAAAGTTCTTTCAGTATCTCATCTTTTGTTTTACGTGTAATGTTTGCTAAGAGGTAAAATATTAGACTATGTTTGATAAAATTGTTAAACCCTTCATACAAATAATGGTTAAAGTTATTTCGGTAGCTCATCTTATATTCCATGTATAGTATTTGTCCCCACTTATGTAGGAAAGTAGAAAGCACATCCCTTGATAATTTGTGTGCATTTAATAGCATCTCGTACCCTTCTGGAATGATATGGTCTTAATCATATCCCATCCCTTTATTAAGTATAGTAGTGAACTCTTTAGCTAAATTTGGTAATTAAATCCACTTTGATGTAATGCCCCGGCGGCTATGATCCAACAACCCTCCCTTTACACAAATCATTAACTCGCTCCCTTTAATCACGGCGCAACCCCAGCGAGCTCGAGGCAACGTTTAAAAACAACACTATCAACACAAACATGACAACTACAAGCGGAGGAATCGATCATCGTGTTGTGTTTCAGACACTAATGCGAGATTATAACACGTTTGCGCTTCGAGGAAATTGTGGATAATTTACCGCTTTTTAATATTCTTTTTCTGCCGCGGACATAATTATTGTTATTGAGATGATTCAAGAGTTTTTAATCAACTTTTAGGTAAATTGATTTTTTCCTTTGGCATTACATTCCTAAACGGAACAGGACCTCAAGTGCTTCGTGGCATGATTTACTTGCGTTTTAATGATAACGGTTGTTAGCTTATACCACATATCTAACCGTTGTAATTCCAGTTGCATAAAAACTTAAAAATTACATATGCAATTTTCAGTATTGAAAATAGTTATTAAAACAACACTTGCCCGAATACATGTATAGAGTGGTATTGTAATTATACCAATTTTGACATTTTGAGATTTTTATGAATGATCCAAATTAGGGTCTTTACAATATGTTTCGACTATTTTTAACGTGATGTTTGTCTGTCCTTTCAGTCCTCCGATGTAAGTGTGCAAATTGGGCTAAAGGGTTTATTATGAATTTTTAAATTTACGCTTTTAAAAGCATTTTTGTAAATATTCAAGAGAGGTTAATTGCAAGTAGTTGCTATAAAATATAATTTAAATAATAATAAATAATAATTTAAATTTTCTGTGGCTAATCTTATCGATAATATAGCTTATAAATGTTAATCGAAACTACTCTTGTCCACACAACCAACCGGCTGACAAATTGATTTTTTATTTCAACTTATGGTATAAATTGCGTGATATGTGGTAATATATGAACGCTTGTTGAATGATCGATATTGTTACAATTAAATATTGCGTTAACAAAATTAATTACTTAATTGGTCATAATTAGTATGTTTTGATAAAAATACAATTTGTATTAATAATTTTGATTGCTTGAAGGACATGAACATTGGGAACAAAAAATTTGATTGACATTCTTATAAAAAGAAATGACATTTACAAATATTGATTATTATAAACGAAATAGAAACACATGTATCTATAAATTAACACCGTATATATATGTAACAACTTTCTATAGGATTGTCTAATTAGCAGTATTTGAAAAAAATTCTTTAAATTAACAGTCCGAAATAGAAACAATAAAAACACTCACAGCTTATTATCTATTGCAAATATTGGTAGTGTAAAAAACGTATACAAGACGTCACCTTCTAGGCACTCTAGCTAGCGTAGCGAGTTCACTAAATGGGCCAATTTTATACGCGAACTAAAATGGTACAGATTTTGAACAGAAACAAAGTATAAATTACATTGTATTTGTTTTAAAATTTTTGTCAATAAGTTCATATTTATTTATAAGTAAATTTATGGCAATAGTGAAAATTTAGTGTGGAATTTTAGTGACGTGGAATACACATGCAGATAACTTATGCAGGTAGAGTGTAATGTAATCACATACAAGCGATGCAACTCATGCATCGTAAACTGATGATGTCGACGATTAAGTTTCTCATTTTCCTTCATCGCGAGATTGATACACTTAAAGTAGATTGCGCAAATTATGAATTAAATAACAATCATTTATCATCACGTTATTCTGCTCATTTGTGAAGCGACTTGTAACTATAACACGTCACAAAACGTGTTACTCATACCAATCTCTTAACTAGAAATACACTACCGACATCTATCAAAACCGGAATACCTATCGTACACCAATTTTGGGAAAATGTTATTAAACACAAAAATAACAAATTTTAGGTATGTTTTCTTTTAAAAATAAAAAATAATTTTATCCTGATATCTCATCTGTGATTATTGCTACTTGAAATTAAGAATGAGCTAATTCTCAAATCTAAACTTTTACAGTCAATAGTAGTGATCAGTTTTATTATGTTGAAAGTTGTTTTTTGTGTAATTGTATTATTGACCACTTCATTATTATTTATGTATAAAGTACAGACACCTTAAGAATAGAAAATGTAATAAATAATATCACTCACAGATTACTATCTATTTATATTTTTAATATAATAATATTTACTATATTCGCTAACACAAAGAGAGGACCCGTCACGATATTTTTACGTGGGAAATAATTGGTACAAATTTTTATTTCGACAGTAGTCCAGAAGTCAGAGCCAGTTTGAATTCCTAATTTTTAGTACAAAACCTGTATACTCTGTACTTCCCACATCTAGCTAGCGAAAGGTAAAAATGAGCATGAAATGAGTTGTAAATTAAGAATGAAAGAAAATGCATCATTCATAGCAACTTTACAATGTAGAATTGTGGGAAAAAGAAAAATCATGACGTGTATTTGATAAGAAAACTTGATTGGTGTGCAATTAATCAACAAATATACTTGTAAAGATAAAAACTACCTGTTTTTACTTGTGTGACGACAAATTAATATTACCCTGGATGCTTTAACGTGCGAATCAAATATAAGTAAAGAAGAAAAAACGGCTTCTCTACTAACATTAAAACGCCATAATGATGTTGGTTTCTGACAATTAGACAAGGTTTTTAACTATGACATTTGAAACAAAAAATAGTGGAACGAAATGAAAATGAGGCAGTTAGGGAATCACGCTTCAGGACCAACAGAACGAATAAATCAGCCAATAAATACCCCGCATATGTTGCGTTACATTCAATTATTGGAGCCGCCAATTTTTTGTGTGAAAAACGATAAATTTCATTCGCTCAACCGTTATCTACATTGTTAGTGTTAATTTCGTTTAAATGAAAGAAAGTATGAGTTACTAATTATTCATTAGCCAAATTTTTCACTTGTACATTTCAACATTATCTCAATCTTAATACTCCTACGGCTAACTAATTTGTAATTAGCCAACTTTTCAAAACGTAAAAACTCTAATTTATCAAAGTGTTAATACGAACGTAAATTATACTCGAACTCAAATGGAATTCACGGTCTTATCAACACAAATGAAATTTTAACGAAAAAAAATATAACTACGTAAATATAAAAACAAAATATTTCATATAAACAGACCTTGAAAAAAGAGCAATTAAAGAACATATTTTATATGAAAAGATTTTTATATTACTTAAATTATTTCTTTCGACTATTCTTTTACAATTTTCAGGGTCATTTCTTTTTGTCTTAAAAACGTTAAGACAAAAGAGAAACTCTGTTATTAGTGAAACAAAAAATAAACAACACATCTCTTGAAAATATATTTAAAAAAGATAGGTTTGGCAGTAACAAAGTTCTTTTAATTTTTTTTAAGTTTATGCAATGTTTATATTATTTGACAATTTGTATTATGTTATTGCTCATTTTTTATGAATTTCATACTAGAAATTTTATTTTACTTATGTGAAAACAATTAAGTTACAATATTTATTTACAGAACATTAGTACTTACTGAAATTTTACTGCTAGCATTTCGTGAATATTTTTGTTACTAAAATAATTTATTAAAATATTTATTTGTTACATATTTTTGGGAACTCAATGTTCAGGTTGTATATGAATTTAGGTATTTATGTTCTTGGTGTTTTTATTATATTGTCAAAAATGTAGTACGTTTTGTACATTGTTAGCCCATCTTCAATAGATATGGATGAAGTTAAACAGAGTAAAAAATACGTAGTAGAATTATACATTGCGTCAATATTGTTACAGTGCAGATTTACATTGTCTTAAATGAGTTTAATACAATTTCGCTGGTAATTGCAGCACCAATATGTTCAAAGTTCAACACATGCTAATCGCATGGCTTCTAATAGATCTTCAGGAATATAAAGGCCTAAATTTGTAAACAGAATAAAAAAAATATGTACATCAAAATACAAAATAGCTGTAACTTATGGGCGTCATATCAATCTAAACAGACTTGATCACGAAAACGTTATTGATAATGGAATTTTATAAAATAACCGATAAACAAATCACGGATGTTCTAAATCATACCAGGCCTTACTGTCTTAATATCTTCGCTTTATACGATCTAGGATTTCAAACCAATTTATGCGGTAGTTATGATGCTAATAACAATCCAAGGCAGGGTTGCCAGCCGTATGTGTCGCACTGATTCCAGTAAAAAATCGCCTAAAATCGCAACAATTTTGTATTCCACATATAAAAAGGAATGAAATAGGTACTCATAGTGTCACGTTAATTTTTTTGTATATTTCAAAAATATTATACAGTTTAATTATCAGGATTTCTTTCCTTGTTAACATAAAAAATATTTTCACTTTTAAATTTTCGATGCAATCTTTTATTTGATTTAAAAGTTTCATATGCTCTAACAGAGACGAGCCTTCCTGTTTCCAACATTTTTTATATTTTTTGTTATACCTTCCATTATTACCTATTCCCTACTAATAATGTAATGCACATTAACAAAATAACCAAATCAATAATATAGCATAAATAACTACATAGGCAAGACAAACGCCGTGGAAATGATTCAGCGGCAAATTTGAACAAACAGCAATTAATAAGGTGGTCAGTATAACTTTCAACGTAAACTAAGTTTATGCGTTGACATTAAATGTAATAAATATACAAAATCTCTTAAATCACTTTATTTTATCGTACGTATCCGAAAAAGTCACCTAATCTGGCAACCTGATCGTAGGTATGTTAATAGTTATAAGAGTTTGTTAGATACCGGTGAATGTTTCTGCAACTAGGCGTAAGATAGGTTATGTGTATTTGTTGAGGTGTTGTTGTTTGGAAAGGGTTTAGATGTGGGAGAGGTAGAAAAACAAGGTGACACGGTTGGCCGTGTAGGAAAGTGGCTAATTACAAAGTGATCATTAATACGACAGGGACAGGGCCGCGGGAAGCACAGCTGACCGCAGGCAGCAGCTGCCGCACCGCTGTCAACTCCGAGTGCCTCTAATAAAACAAAGAGAGGAAATTATGATAAATATCTCACGCTGCCGTATTATTTATATTTACATTCTCAAACGGAACCGAATTTCATTAGACTTGAACATCGTGTAGAACAGGAATTATTAATCTAACGCTCAAACGCAAGCTTGGCCAGGCAGCAAACGGTAGGAAGCAGCAGGTGAAATACAAGAACGACCTGCGTTATTACTCCTTGCTGGTGGTCTCTAATACATACATACGCAAACGATATTTATGCTTGGATTATCTCTTCAAATAAATCTTATTTATCCATATTTTCTTTTCTTCCTATGACATGAACAAAGCCTCAAGTATGATTATTTTGTTTGCTTTTTAGCAGCGTAGGCAGGCCTGTACCAAGCTATATTTTCGCTTTTTGCAAATCTTTAAGTGACCCACCTTCAAAAAAATTTCTCATAAACAATTAAATAAAAAAATATTACAAATTAACATATTTTGCAGAAAAGTCCGCTGTAATATTATTTATGTGTAGAGAATTACTAATGTCACTTTTCATAGGTATTGTAGCCAAGTTATTTACTACTTTCTGGTAATAGTTAGCAAATGTAACTTTAAGATAATTTGTAATTTCGAGAAGGAATGCTCATCGTCAGCTATTTTTGTTATTACAGATGTTAAGGTGCTATAGTAACCATTACTTTAAAATGAAAGTTTTTAATTACACGTTTTGCAGTAATACTCTTAATATATATTTTTATTTTCCCTTAAATAAGAAATAACGTCAAAACATTAAAGTAAAAATAGTAAATATCCACTTCCTTCTTACAGATTTTTACTAAATTAATTAATTCATGGCATTGATGTCACAAGCTTAAATAAGACATTTCATTTAAATCCTTTCATCTTGTTCTATACGAGTTCGCAAATATCCAGACGACGGACTAGAATAATATTTCAAATTCAAATCATCACCGGATAATCAGCAACTATTTATTATAGTACCCTGATGATGATATCGTCCTTGCATATGTGGCAATCAGTGAAAATTTGCGTTTTAGTGTTGACTTTTTATTATAAAAATGTTATTTCGTCCCGGTTTACAAAGGATACGTAAAACTGGTAGGTGGTAAAATAAATTGCATCCAGTAAAATACACAATCCCATAAAGTATATAAAAATTAATAAGGTGTGTTTTGACTGTGATAGTTTACACCGGTTTACAGTGCCATAATAAAAGTGATCATTCGGACAAGAAGTATATAGTATGTGAGTTTAGAGCGCTACCACCAACCAGCTCGGCCGGTCAGACAGGAAACCGGCACGTCGGTAACGCTCCGGCGGCCAGCGCGGTGTAAATTACCCCGGAGGAGCCCGCTTCACACAGCCACACTCGCACAGATTCCCTCTATGTGTACGTCATTAGTCGTCAAGTCGCTTTACGCTCGTTTCGTTCATTTAAAACGCGTTATTACAGTACACCGCGCGTGTTGCTGACTCTCGTTGCCGATTATCGGCAGGGCTTGAACCCCGCAGCACCGTTATGTCTTCGTTTTCGGTTCTTTGTCCCATGTGAAGCAAGCAACGAAAATACATTCGCCAACCTCAACTATAACTAAAATATTATGAGTAAAAAATAAATTTAAATGTATGTATTTCAAACAAGATTATCATTTCGAGACCTGTGCAGTTTTTTTTTTTATAAAAATATCAAGTTGTTCAAAGCGCCACTATACGTAGTAAAATATAATTATAAATTCTCATGCATCAGAATCAAGTTCAATTTTACTAAAACAAAAGGTTAGATTTGTTTCTACATCCGTTTAATAAGAAACACTTTTTTATTAATTTCAGTTAGGTTATTAATTCCATTATTTCTATGGAAATCAAAATGGAACATAGACTATATAGAAACATTACCAGCTACAAAAATAGAAATTTTAGTTCTTACTCTCTTTAAGAACAATAATAACACAATTATTATATTTTTATAGGTTTCGAGTACTCACGACATTTTTTAATTTTGATCCCAACCATACCTACCAGATTAAACATGTTAACATGTCAAGATAAGAGTAATTTTCAGTTATTTTTGAACACAACTTTATAAAAAATAAATACTACAACAAAACAATAGCAGTCATAGGCGTGCACCAAATTAAAACTAACAAAATTGTAAAATAGTTTTGAATAATACATTCATATTTGATTCAAAAGTTGATTTGAGAAGAAACTTCAATCTGTTTTTACACTAGAATTAGTATTTTTTAATTTTGTTGTTAATACGTAATATTTTTACTAAATTAATAAAATGGTAAAAAAATAAATGCTTTTTGAGAGAAATTATTTGCGAAAAAATATAGGTACTAAATTTTTAAGTGTAACTAAATGCGGTACAAAAATTAGCCAAATCTACTATTTAAAGACCCTTACTTTGAACGTAATACTATCCATCCCATATCAATAAAAACATTTTTGGTTCGTTTTTATACCATTTATTTTGTAAAATTGTATTTATGAAGAAATAACTAACGAAACTAGTATTAATATTATTTCCCTCCTACACCTGGGCACCCCCATTACCCAAACTCTGTGCACCTATGATAGCAGTTGAAATCTATTGAGGTGACATGGATAGTTGATATCCAAAACGTGATTAGTTTGTAAATAAAAATTGCACATAATTGGTCGTTGCTATTATTATTTTATTTTTTCATGATGTTCTTGATAAAGCAGCAAAATGAATAGTGGTTATATAGTTGTCACGGATGCTGTTAAAATGTAAAATGGTCCATATCGCGATTGTTTCTGAGATGTTTCGATTTGGAGCGATCCGGGGCCAATAAATCATCGTGCAGCGTTTGGAAGCGGCGCGGGCATCTTTGAGAGCCGTCCGCGCGGTTATTTACGAGTTGCTGGGGATGGCCCGATGGTAATTTACTTCTTAATTACCTCGCTTCGCTTTGTCTCTCTCGCGGCAATCTGGCTGCTGCCGAATTTACAATTTTAAAATCTTTTTCTGGTGTTTGCGCTTCGCTGCTGGGAGCAGCACCTGCTCGCTCGCGATGGACCGGGTGGGCCGAGTAATTAAAATCACTTAATTAATGTTCGCGTTTAAACGCAATTACTCACCGGTCGAGGAAATGACAAAGCACTAGACTTACCGCTCTAGTCTAATTGACTACTGCACAAGTCTCGTATGTAGATAGCCGATAGGATACGATAGCGGATAGCCGACAGAGTGATTAACTGTTACTTGTTTTTCATTCTTTTAATATGTTTAAGCTTCCACAATAATAACCTGCCTTCCACTCGTTCTGTTTTCTACAAATTAAGTGTCATCAACATACATGATACTTATAGCCGACACCGTTAAGCTAATGGTTCACTCTTAAGTTTTAAATCCAGCAAAACTGTGTATTATTCATTCCATCGAATCAACCTCATAAGTTTGCATAAAATTTTAGTTTATCGTGAAATATAGATTGAAAATCTTTTGTTCATCTTTCTTATTCAACACTTCTTATACAAAGAACTTTTCTAAACTCATATTTTGTCATAAAGGACACAATTAAATTTAGTAAGTAATGTAGCTATCAGCGCACAACAATAATATATTTGTATGAAATGCAAATTAAAAATATTAAAAACATTATTTTTATACAAAGATGTGTATATTTACCTAAAACTGATAATGAAATATAGATATAAATTAGAATACGCAAGCCAGAATCACTTTACTCTACGAAAGTGCATAATTTTCAGTACACGCGAGGGACAACGCGCTAATATTTATCCCGCAATAAAATAATCATATTTTTATGACAAACTTAAATAAAAAAATTATAAATAAGAGTAAGTAATGTAATTTGTATTTTACCATTTTTTTAGGGTGTGCACTGTACACCTTGCACATACGATCTACACGTGACTGCTAATTTTCTGCACTAAAATACAAGCAAAAGTTGTTACGAAACAAATACTTTAAATACTTAAAACAATTTCCTTTCTGACAAGTGTAGAGCATGCACCATAAGGATCATTTTTATGTGGAAAATACATAGTATAGAATTAGACTCGGCGGGATTCGAACCCGTATCCTCCGAACCATAGACAATACCTTTTGTGCACATTATTTTTTTATACTAATCAATAAGTAAAACGTTGCGGATTATTTACTGTGGTTGAATTAATAAAAGCGAAAGAGAAGCAGAACTATTATATTAAAAACTAGTTTACTACAAAAAGTTTGTTTATTCTGAGTATCAGGTTTGTGTTAAACAGATTTCAAGCAATAAATAAGAATTAAATTCAATCAGCTTACCTTGTCTTGCAATAATCTGTTATTTGCTTCTGTTTGTGATCCTGGCAAGGAAAATAAAAGAATGAAGTTGATCTGTTATTGGTCAAGGTGGCAGATTTGTTCGTAATTGACATAAGTTTCACCTTGTTAAAGCAAATGATATAGTTAATAGCCACCTGTCCATATTCTCGTTTTGCATATCGAAAGTAATTCTGTCTGAGTAGAAGTAGGATGCAAGACTTATGATTAATGGCCTTTGATTTGGATTATGTTGATCTAGATTGCAGAATCTCTCTAATACTTACAAATGATGTATAGATCCTAACAAGTCCACACGAAATAAAAATCTAATCAAAACTCGAACTTATCAACGACTTTAAGTTTTTATGTGAAGAATTTAATCGGATTATTTCAGAATAAATTTAACGACACTCAGCTGTATAGAAAGTGTTGTGTGGCATTTCTAGGCAAATTCCAAGTTCTTTAAATTCTTGTCTTCGATACAATGGTCCATAAAATTGTGGTCATTAACTTAAATATCTTTATCATCATCGTTTTATCAATGTTATCTTGTGTAGTTTCTTCCAGACAAATTACTTTTAAAAGAATAAGGTTTGTCATTAAGTTTCTGTAAAATTTTAATCTGTGTCACACACCTGTCTCTAAAGAACGTAATAGAATACGACTAGAGAAACAGTTGCAGGTTGTCACGGCAACAAAAATAAAAGAATTGTTTTCCTGCTTTCATGAAAAATTAAAATATTAAACCAAATGACATCTTTGATATTATCTGGATGACATTTCTACGGCTTGTTCCAGTTTAAAATGCAATGAAATTTATCATTTCATCTTTTTTATCTTCAAATGGTTTTATCAACTATTTATTTAGAAAATGGGAAATCAATAAAAAAAGATAAATTAATTTCTCGCGGACTACAAAAGCATGACGGTGTTTCATTATTTTTAATTACTTATAGTATCTTCTATTGTAACTATATGCCAGATATTTACAGCGTCTTGATTTCTTTTCTCGTCGTTGTTATAAATTATTAAAAAAAACTTATATAAAAAATTCACGTTCCTTTAAATGAACTGCTACTTTTGAGTGTTCTTTTAGAATACATACATTTTAAATATTATTATAGAAAACTACGTATAATGTACAAATATAATAACATAAAATTGATTAGCATTATAAAATAACCTCACAAGGTAATTATTTTTTTTATTAAAACGAAAAATCGTTCAAATATAAATAAAGTTAACAAGTACATACAGTAACACTTTATTTTTCTTATTTAGAATATATCTGTACGAAATACTTAATTAAACCTACAAATTACTGTTAATTCGTTTCAGAAATTATTTTTTTTTTAATAATTTTTTCATAAATGGGTAACAGGGTTGTTTTCACTTTTTTTTTTCATTTCGTGAAATAAAATTACAAATTTCGGAAAATATACTTTCACGAAAGTATTTGGTGACGAGAGACGTCACGCTCACTGCTTAGAAAGAAAAGTCTGGAATGAGTGAAACAGGTCTAGTTCTGAAGCAATATCCTAATATAAACTTAACAAAAAAATCCTTTTTTTACAAATTTGATAACGCTGTTTATTTAGAGGTTTGTTGAATTTTCTTGTTTTTAACTTTTATTATTAGGATAAGCTTTGGAGTTATGTATGTACGACTGTTGACATAGTGAATTTTTAATTAACTATTAGTAATATTAGAATGTCAATAACTGAACTTTTTTCTATTTTATTATAATCTATGTAGCTATCCATATTGTTTTTCAAACTACAATTTAAATTGTTTTAGTTCAACTGAACATAAGTTTTCGTTGTATTGAATTTATAAATGTAGCAAATTTGTAAAGTTTTTAACAAAATTAATTATTCGATGCCTCCGTCGTTTGAGTACAATGCAATGAAATATGAGTGTAGGAAATGGGAAATCAATGAATAAAGAAGTCGGTGGAGAGCTATTAGTGAAAATAGCGTAACAGGGTGGGAGTATGAATTAGTTGTGGCGCCCTTGAGTAATTATTGGCGGTGGACACGCGACGCGTCACGGAGACAAAAAGCGTTGAGTGCGCGATAGAGCGCCTATCATGTCCGCGGCGCCCATTAGCGCGCGTGACAAATTATCCACCGCCTGTCACTTCAAATACGTCGTTAATTATTTTTTAATTCCCTGCTCCTCGCCGTTTAATTGTAGCCGAGCGTATCGCGGACAACGTTGACAGTTTGTAATGATCGCTACATGAACATTGGAGGTGGAAGGATTTTGCAATGGACTCCGTAATCAAATGTCAACTTAAAAATATATCAACATCACTATGTTCTTACAAACGTTTATTTTTATAATACTATGAAAGACAGAAAGGTGACTGACTTAATCACAGCATTCTCAGAACATCAAACCATCAAAGAACTCTGATGATAATTACAAAAAACTTGTATGATGAAAATACTGGCTTCTTTTCATGTCATCGGAAATTATCATACACTACATTAAACACTAAATTGCTTACTTTTTTTCACGGTGCTAAAAACATTTTATTCACAATTTGACAAGCTGTGTCTTCAGAATGATTTACATACAGCCTGAACCGCCTGAAACTAAGTACTAACTTTATGCATGGTTTTAACAGCAGGTATTGTGTAAAAATTACTAACCTATAACATATTTTTTCTATAATTATACTAACGTAACTTGGAGTCCCAGAAAATGTAATACCTATGTATTTTATTTATAAACTCGTGATTTTTGATACGTCTCATTAAAATTGTCTTGATGCTGTTATGTTGTCAAGTCTATTCGAATAAAATTGGTAAGCAAAGTGTTCATACAATTGAATGTGTTTCCTCACAACAAATCACTTTTTTTTTACCTTATTATTTTTACGGATGCCACGACTGACAGCCTGCACCATTAAAATACAAGCAAAATTTTCCTTATTCTAGGAAAGTTGTATCAACGATGATAACAAGTATAGTCTTGTCTAAACTCTAAAATGTATCGAAGACTGGTGTAGTATTTAAATTTAGATTCTAAAATTTTAAATATAAGTATATATTTATTTATTAGCGAAATATCTTATGAGAAATCCAAATACATTTTGTTTTAAATTTTGTTATTTGTTTGTGTTGTAATCAGTTACCAATGCCAGTTATTTAATTCTAAATTCGGCGAAAGATCCTTCCAACATCCAGTGCAAATTTAGAAAGTGATTCAACATGTTCATTATTTGATGAGACATTCTGCACTTGTGCAAAGACATTTTCCAACCGCAAGTCCCTATCTTAATCACATCTCACTTATATTCGCGTTTAACGTTATGAGTTTTAAATTATAGCCATAACCTCGCACTTGGAAAAAGCATGGGAATCGAGCGTTGTTAGGAACCTTATGGGACGACTTGTCGCTGAACAGAGATGGATAAATGAGTTCGACGTGGGAGCAAGCGAGACAGGCGCTCCAGAACTGAGATAATTAAAGTGCCATCTCTTCCTCGTCATTGAGCGAATGTTCCCGTTAGTCGAACCACTGCAAATGGAGCAAAGTGGAACTCTACAACACGCTAACGATACGGATTCTTTGCTAATGGCGGAAACTTTGTCTCATATCTATTTCTACTACTTGACATGCGCTTTCCTCACAACTCTGACCTTCCGACACAACAGAAAATAATGTCGTTTATAAATTATAATGAAAGTCAATCAACACAAAAATATAGCAAATTTATAATTTAATAAAACCCTTATCGAGTACATTGCACTTGGTTTGCGCGCTCCGACTTGTATTGAGTTGAATGGGAGATCTGGAGTTCAAATCCTATTTCGCCAATTTACTTTAAGCTGTAAGTTACTAGCAGAGCGTGTAGGATAACGACCTACACCGCTAAAATGCAAGTAAAACTGCCATGACACAAGTAACTAAAACCATTGTAGTCCTGTTCTAACTTCAATCTAAGGATGCATTGACCCCTCTCAAATTAGTAATTAGTATAATTCTGTTTACGTTTTGCTACGTTCCTGTGATATATTATATTTTTCGTGCCGCTATTGCATGTTATTATCAGAATAAATGTTTTTGGATCTACTAATTTTTATAGCGCTGTTATTTTTCTGTTGTAATCTCTTTCCCTTGGTTGCTTTCTGAATAGATCGTAAGATATTTAAACACCTCTAGCTTAAACATAAGAAGACCTTTTAGTTTCCTTCCGTTTTTTTTAAACTACCTCGCCTTATATTTGTGCCAATTCAGAATATGCAAGTTTTTGATATTATTATTATCTTTATGGAATAGAGTAGAATGAAGATGTTGAGTGCTTGGTTTTGTTTAAAGCTGCTGGTGCTCATAGGCCGCTGCATGTTTTGACATTCCTTACGCGCCGTGAATTCGCAGCGAAACGACTCACCTCATAATTGGAATTCGGGTGTGAAATATGATCGGGGCCCCTGTTCGCTGTAAGCTCAGCAGCCATCGCGAGTTGTTTGTTACCTGCGTTAACGACGACTTGTCTTCGTCGCGTTACACAACGCCAATTCGAATATTCCTTCTCGCCTTACGGAATGCGGGAATGTATCATATTTTTTGCTTCATTAATAAAATGAATGCAATACGTGCTTTGTGAGTGATACATCAACTATATCGAATTGCAAGGCATTCAAAGAGAAATAGGGGTTATGTACATAAGGTAACACACTTAGTTATTTCACAATTTATTGTTTATTGTAATGATCATTTCGTCCTTCGTCGAATATCATCTAGCGACTTGCCATTTGTTATATTCTATCAAGTATCTGTTTTGTAACAAATTATTTGGACTTTCTGTAGGGTTAGCATAGCGCACATCGAGCTGTTGAATGATAACCCATCCAATTGTCTAATTACTTCTCCCCAACTTAAAAGTTGATGATTCTATTCTTGTCTTATCCATAATATTTAGTATCTATACTGGATTCGCCAATGTTTTTTATGAGTAATTTTTAAACAACATTTCCTATATAACAAGTCTAAAATACGAAAAGTACGTTAAGATTTTTATTGCGACAGTTTTGTTTCTAATTTAATGGTGCATATTATGACCGATAGGTCCAGCACACAAACAACGATATTTCTCTCAGTTTTATTTGATTCAGGCTATACAATCGGTCACCACTGTTCATTAAAAGTAGAAATATCTAAATTTTAGTAAAAAAAATCAAGTTTTAAGCAAGATATTGAATTTCCTGTTATTTTAGAATTCCAATGTGACTTTATCGCGTATCTTTAACGTTGAAAACTTATATGCTATATCAGATTACATTAAAATTTATCACTTCCTAATATTTGCAGAAAAAAACAAAATAGCTAAATTTGTCTTTAGTTATTCAAAGAACAACAAAGTAAATTCCACAGACAGAAGACGCTTGAAACCTTATTTGTATCTAATGAAACAATTCAAATTTTCAATTAATTTATTCACATTTATTTGCTAAATTTGTCGAAGAAACAATGGTTTAAATGTTTTATTAAATAAATTCCGATAAACTCAATGTATAGACTGTGATTCTTTTGACTTATTGTCTCCAATTTCCACACTATAATTTTAGAAATTGGAACTATGAAAAAAAATATATATTTATTTATTTAATATATTTTCCAGTTTTTTAAAACATACTATACTGCGTTTTACTATTTAAAACGAATTCTATTCCACAGAAGAACCCAATTAATTTGAAAGTTTTGTTTATGACGCCCGGTGTCTGATAATATGTTAGGGGCTCCTGGCATCTATATGGTTATCGCGTTTGTGTCCATAATAACGCCTGTCTTTATGATTTCGTTTTACTACTTTATTGGATTTTGTACACGCGCCATTAACATTTTTATGGGAACTGCCCCTTCGTGGCCAGCAGCCCAAAACGACGGAAATGTCCGTTGACGTCCCCATGCTTATAAGCATATTTATTTAACTTGGGCATAGTTAAACTTGCGCGTTACTCAACAGTCATTTTTCTTTTTTTGTAAATTGACTTATTTTTTATTTTAATAATCTTTGGTACTATAATCCTAAGGGAATTTTGGCACCAAGTGGATTAGTTTGTCAGTCTCTAGAAGCAGTTTATAATTACAGTGGGTTTCGAAGTATTTGGACAATTGAATAATAGTTGGCTGCGTTTAGATTTCAACCTCCGATCACATTCTGTTCAATTCAAGGGAGAACGCGTTAAATAATTGATTTTTGTGTTACGTAGATATGTACCTACATACATTTGATAGACGATTCTGCAAATAAATGTAGTAGCAAGTACCGAAAATGGAGTATAGGTATAACTATAGTTCTGAAAATTTAAACTGGAAAAATGCAGATAATATAAATTAGATTACACGTAAGTATATTACACGCCTACTTCCTATACAGAAATTATCTTCATACATCATTGAACGTAGGTACCCATATGTAGTATAACAAGTACCAACATATGTACGACGGTAGTAATATATTTTGTGTGACATCGCCGATGATAAAGTTAATATTACAAATTAAATTGATGAAGAAAATATATTAGGTAGTATATTATTATTAGTATCTTATATTCTCATACGGAAAACATCAAAATATTCATATTTTGTACAATCATTATGCATCGGCTATCAGATAGATAATGATTTTAGAATTAAAAATATACTTTACATCTTATGCAGTGAAATTCCTTTTCTTAAGAATAGTCATCACAAATCAAAGAAATAAAATACTGACTGGTAATATAAAGAAGTGTAGTAGTGACTAGTGCAGCCTTGAGCGGCAAAATTTAGGGGCGACAAAAATTTGGATTTTTTTAATAAGCTTAAACTGAGTCAGAGAGAATAATATAAAGCGACAAAAATTATTTAAAAATTAATATTTATTAAAATTAAAATTAGAAAATTGCTAAATTTTACTTTGTGAGAACGAAAAAAATGTGTAAATACATTTCCAAAATATTGATTGTCACGTGTCGTTTGTAAATTACAAACGATATATAAAGAAATGCATTGCAAATAACAATGTTTTTCTAATCGTTTCTATAAGTTGCTGAGTTGCGCTTGTTGAATCAAGTGCTAGAAAAGAATAATTAGTGTGTAGTCACTTACATCATTTACCAGCTATTATTTTTATTTTGCGAGTATGTTTTTGATGAGTTAAAATAAAAACTTACATAAATGACATGTCATAGAAAAGTTAATTACTCTTTTATAAACTGTACCTTAAATATAATATGAAAATAACTTGTGAATTGAATTATTTCCATTTGAATAGTATCTAGTTGTTAAGGGAAGCCTTGTTTGTTAATGATATGTTAATTGAGTTAGTCAGATCATTACAAGGTGTGCGTGGACGCCACTTCTGTTGCAGGCGCATGTTCCCAACGTTGCGCGTGTCGTTCACGGGGGTGCGGCCGGAGCAGCGGTACGCCGTGCTGCTGGACATCGTGCCGGTGGACAACAAGCGCTACCGCTACGCGTACCACCGCAGCTCGTGGCTGGTGGCCGGGAAGGCCGACCCGCCCGCGCCCTGCCGCCTCTACGCGCACCCCGACTCGCCCTTCTCCGGCGAGCAGCTCCGCAAGCAGGTCGTCTCCTTCGAGAAGGTCAAGCTCACCAACAACGAGATGGACAAGAATGGACAGGTGAGCTCACCCGCATACGCTATAAGGGCAATTAGCCTACACATGTTCACTCTGTATTCTCACACCTTATGTATTTAAATTACAAGTAGCCAAACGTCTTTTCAACAACGGTGTCAAAAGACAACATGCACCCAATTATTTTTGCATTTTATTTATTAAATTACGACGGACAAAGCAACTGTTTTCGTATCAGATTAAACACTGTATTTACGCCAATTGTTATCACCTGTAACACAACATTCCTAAAAAGAAATAGAGCCTCAAGTTTCATTTAATATGTCTTGCATTTGAATGGTACAACTTCAGCTACTACAAATAATAATACGAAATTCGAACACATCAGTATTGTTTTGAATAAAAGTTGGCACCTTTAGAAATCAAACATTGTCTCTGATCTCTTAGTTACCCAGCTATCATTGTTTGATGTCAACTCATGTAATAAACTGTTTAAAGACATTTTCATGTCATTCTACTCAAGGTATGTACATACTTACAATCTTTGTGTATGATTGTACTGTAACTTATTTATTTGTCTGTCCGATGAAGTTGCTTATCAAAGTTTATCAAGTCGATTCTAGTCTAAACTACAAAATATGCTGACTAATAATTAAAATGAATTTAACAATATACAAAAAATAAAACTAGTTTTTGTTTTTATTGAATGTGATTGTTCTAAAAATGGTTTAAGTGAACCCAAGAATAACAATTACAATAAAATGAAATTCTTTTAATATTATATATTAGTTATAGATAAGATGTAGATTTCTTTTAAAAGCTGTTCCTATATAGTTACAACACACACACTGTAGAATTTTGTCGTCTTGATGTAGAATAAAAAAGAAGAAAGTCTTGTCTTGAAATTTCAAGTTTTGCTAATCTAGACAAGACAAGACGAAATCCAGAAAGTCTAATTCTAGACGGCAACACTAATTTGGAAGTTTAAAAAATGATCATGATGAGTACCAAACAAGTAAAATTATCTAGATACATATGGATCATCTCGTTTTTGTCTTTACCTCAGTGGAATGATGAAATGTTATATTATTAAATCTTTGGATTTGAAATTTATACTAAATTATTCTTTAGGAAACATATACACTTAACTAAAGGGCCAATTTTTTTTCATCTCTGGTTGAAGTACCGGTTATCTTAAACGTCGGCTAATAAAAAAATATTGCATCGTAAAATTGACGTGAAGTTGTCAAAAATATAAGATATTTACTATTTCGACACTTTTCTATTAATCTATGATTAAAGTAACAGGGGAAAAAAAGTCCTTAAATGATACATACAATTTATTGTACGTATAAAATATTTTTTCATTTAAATTAGATTCTTTTTCTAAAATTTTGGATAACAATAATCAAGCATCCATACCAAGTTTGCAGAGCGAACCACAGAAGCCATTTGATACTTTAAATTCAAGTTACAGAACTGAATGTATAATGTAAATATTTCCCTGGTATTGGAATGAATGTATGGATCATTTAGTGGATTGTTTCCATGGAACAAGAGGGCCTGGTGCGCGGAGTCTCGTGGTGAGTTCCCCAGCTAGGCGCGATGGTTTACTACCTGTGCGTGGATAATGGCCCAAGCGCGTGGAATGTCGCTGCAGCCGAGCGCCTCGCTACACAAATTGTCGCCAGACCGCCGAGGGGGGTCGGACCACCGCGGATAACTAGACACTCCCCACATATGAGACACGTTCGTGTACGATACATTCATAACCGCACTTGAGATATAAGGGTTTCGAGGAAAATCGCTTTCATTCATTATTTCTAGTTCTAAACTAAAATAATATTTTTAAAACAAAAAATATGTTAAGTGGTAAGCATCGACAAGTTTAAAAAAATAAAAATATATTATTGAAATGTGACGTAAAAAAACTTATATAACCTCTTCATATCCTCCCGCCCTACAATTTTACTTATTTATTATATTTTAAAAACAAAAAATATCCGAGTGATTACACAGTACAATCAGTTTAGTTATAATAATAATAAGAATACATACCATTCCAATGAGGAATGTAAGACAGATGAAATCGAGATGCAGGTTATAGTACAGAAGTATTTTTATTTGGTTAAAGATTGGCGAAGCTGGGATTTGAATCTCACTTCAAATCAGAGCGCACTAACAAAGTAAGCCACCGCTGCCCATTTATTTATACTATAATCAAAATTAACTATTCTTATGTTTTATATATTACTGAACTTATAGGACAAACTAAACATTTACCTTGATTTAAATTTATAAGTACGGAAAATAAACGTACTGCATTATAATAACTAAGAATATATAATATATTCCTGACATTGATATTAGTTAGATATATTTAAACACCTATCTTATAAATTTCTTGATAAATATTTCAAATAAAAGATATAACCTACAACACAAAAATGCCTTTTATACTTAAGTGCCTACATCATGCATCTACGGTTATTGTCATATGGACAAATGGCACGGAACTGTGAGCAACCGCTAGTACAACCAATATCGAAATACTCCAAAGGTTCTAATCAAAAAAATAATAACAAAACTATCATGGTGCAAAATAATGATCTAAATGACGACATTAATAAAAGAACCGCCAGAGAAGAAGCAAAAAGAACTTGTAAAAAATAAATAAATCGATTAGGAAACCACAGAAATCACACTGCACTAAATATCCTGGATAACATCCAAGAGATAAGATAAGGTATTTCTCACAGATTCTTATTAATAAGATGTAGACCGATGGGAGAAATACCATTGGTTAGTACCTACTGCCATATAATAATTAAACCATTTTTAGTGCTGACAACAAGGGAAGAGCTACTACAAAATGTAAGAGATTAAAGTTTCCTCTAATAATACTACAATTTTGGACGATAAAAATGATTCACCACCTGTGTTTGTTGACATTGTTGTACCTTGCTACAACTTTACTTATTATCTTTATTTCGTGGATTCCAAATATTAAGAACCAATAAAAAACAAAAAGGCATAATCACAGTATGGAATGCAATATTAAAATGGAATAGAGAAATAGTAATACGGGTAGCAAATGGGAGTATTTGAGGCGCCGTCGGGCGATGATGATGATTAAATGATGTGGCAGTGTGCGTAATGCGATTTGGCATGTCGGCTAGTCGCCCACCGTTCGATAAATTGTTGGATTATCCGCAGCGGAGGTCCAGCTCTCGCAATTGAAATCTGCCAACTACGAGCGGAGCGCGGAAATCCCCGGTGATTGTTTATTCATGTGCGTGCATGGCACCCCAGCCACATATTTGGTATTAATTTGTTGTCCGCTAATGGTCCACAACGATTATGTCATTTTTTACATGTACGCATTAGGTTGTTAATTTGCGCAAAATGCAATTAATGAGGATTTAGCTAATTTTATGAAAATTATTTGATGATTTGTGTTGAAATTGACATCAAGGAGAGATGAAATTGTCAGTTTTAATTTCTACTAATTTTTGATAATGATGATGATTGTCATGCCGAAATGCGATCAAATAATTATACGATCATTTATGATAATCAAATCATTATATAAATTACTAGATTATGACATAATACACTAAAATGTGCTCTCATCTAATAATCTGATGGCTTCATCGCAATATAGTTGATTTATTATATTCTTCTAATTTTCATATTATTACAAACAACCCATCCAAAATTGACGTTTCTAACCTTCCATTATAATAACTACGTATTAAATATACTAATGATCAACTAATGGATAGTATGATGAACTTTATGCAAAGAAGTATTGAAATTGACGAAGTTTTATAAGATCAAAACAAATTTTCTTTTATTCTCAATTTGCTCTTATTCAATTATGTATCAAAAAATGAAATTATGGAACAATCCATTCATTGATAAAAATACAATCATACTTATCTAATCTCATCTAAAACAATTTTTATTGATATAAGTTCGAACAAGTTGAACGAACGTGTATAAAAAAATCCTCTAAATATTTAGGAATAGCAATCACCGGGAAAAGAAAAGAAGTGAGACTTAAAAAAATCTTAATATGGAAAAAAATATAGCAACAAAGAAAAGATAAATAAAGTCATTAAAATAAAGAAAACACTTTATTCATTGATTAACATTGAAAATCGTATGTACGATTAGCTAGCAGTTGTTTTTTTCGTGGAAAATCTATAAAAGGTGGTTTTGGTGTTTTAGGAGTGCTCATTGCTATTCCCAGCGTTTTTGATTGAAATCTTGATTGATCGCCTGAATGTCGGTAGCCGAAGCAGCTAAGTTGTTAGTGGTTAGTTGATTAGGCTGACTAAACAGTCGAATGCGGCCTACTGCGCGGAGAACAATCCCTGCATATGCCGCGCAGCGGGGCTCCCGCCACGAACACTTGAACTCCAGCATGCTGGGTGTTACTCCGGCTTGATTGTTGACATAACTGCGGTGTGACGCGAGGGATCTGGCCGTGATTGACAGCTGACTGCGGCGGGGCTTAGTCTTTTGTTACACCATCTAGATAGCTTGATTGCACCAATTGAATTAGCCTGAATTTATGAGGATTATTGTTGCCAATGGAGGATTTGCTTTTGTGAAACACCGCGTACTACCTACAAATTTGAATATTTTTTTACAAAAGTTCTACGGATCAAGCAGTAATATCTAATGTAGCTGGTACACATAACAACTCGTGTTACCGATTTACTTATAAAGTTACACATTTTCGTTGAATTTCATTTATAACTGGGTACGTAGATATGAAATATTTGCAAACATCGTTCGGCTTTCATTTCACTCTATAGTTCTTGATCTGTCGTTTAACATTTTTCTTAAAATCCAGAATATTAATATATTTGTTTTGTTTCCAGGATCTTATTATATATTTCGGAAAATTTCTCTTTTACTCATTTTTTCTGATTTTCTAATCTAATTGGAGTAATTAGATTAGAAAATCAGAAAAAATGAGTAAAAGAGAAATTTTCCGAAATATATAATAAGATCCTGGAAACAAAACAAATATATTAATATTCTGGAAATACCACTATATACAAATCTATTATTTGGTATTCAAAGTTGGTTTCATTATAAATTTTTGGCCTCGTGTTACGAAGAATAGTGACAGCTAAAAGTCACGTTACGTCAAAATCAATCATTTTCGATCATCCTGTGTTGTGGTACGAAAGCAAATCTGCCATAAGAACATACTTATATTTATCAAAACAAACACAATTCAATGGGTATTATATAAAACTAGTAGCTATGTTTTTATTGTAAGAGAGATTATTTCTTTTTTCATTTTCCTATGTTTACCGACCACAGAGGGTGATACGATGAATGAAAGATACACACTTACAAACACCCAAGTCTCCCTGAAATTTGAATCTGCAACACCAGAATTGTGAAGCCTGAATGGTGAACAGTAACCAGTAGTCTAACGATCTCAGAAATATTTTTTTTTTGGCAGTAATAATTAGTAAATATGAATTCTTGAACTCCTTGGTGAAATGAACCACAAGGAGATACCTGGGAATATATTCCGGAAGACTTGTCTTCCCAAATGTGGCATCTGTAATTATGTATTCATATATGTACATATTACAAGGAAAATATTTTTGACATTGACTAATAGATCTTGTAAGTATATTCACCTAATACAGTTTAATGGTTAGCGTTTGTTTAATATTAATTATGGCCTAATGAAATCAACGAAACCGTTCCCACGTCTTTCACAATACTCAAGTATTTTATTACAATGCTCTCCTCTTTAGCAATTCAATTAATTAGGGTATTTAGCTCTGGTTTACTTGCGTACAATGATAATCCAGTTGTAAATTATATTTTTATTGATCGGCTGAGTGCCAACTTTCACAAGCCTGTCTGCAAAGGCACAAAATTAATTGGGGAGTATTTACTGACGATTTCTCGGGTACTTCCAGAGAAATTATATCATTTATATAATGAATCCCACAACTCAATGCAAAGGTTGGTTAGTCGTCAGTATACCGGGCAACGGCGGCTCAATTTGTTAGCGCATACTTATTAAAATTGAGCAAAGTTTGAGATCTGGAATTTGATTCCCAATATCGCCAAGCAATTAAAAATATCGCCGAATCCGAATGATTCGGAACATAATGTTCGTGTAAGCTGTAGATTCCTTGCAAAGATCTTACAATATAGGACTCATTCTTTAAAATCTTGATACTTAAAATCTTCAGGATAGTGATCTGCCAATAGAGCAAGGAGAAACTTTTTAATTTGCACGTTTCTGAATATGTTCAGTACATTTCTATAAAGTTTTTCGTTTGTTTCTAATTTCCATTTTTAGCGTTTTTGGAACAAGAAATATTTCTAAATTGGATCTTTTTGTTTCTTTAATGTTATTGGTCGTTTTTGGAACAAGAAACATTTCTAAATTGGATCTTTTTGTTTCTTTAATGTAATCAGTAATCATTGTAGATCAGAACTCGATATTAGTATAAAAATACTTGTCCTTTGTCCGTCTATTATTAGATGAGGTACAGATCGCACTTTATTTAAAGATTTTGTAAATATTGATTTCCCAATATTAATTTCTCTGTAAAATAGTAGCTTATATCCAATATTTATATTTTCTTCTTTTTTTCCCTTCATAGGTACATTGAATTTGTGGTTTTTACAATCAATTTAGAATTAAAACAATTAGAAGCATATCTAAAAAATAATAAAATTTGATCATTTTGTTAGAAGGATCACTTTTCTTACAATATAGAAACAAAAGAGTTCCTTATTGTTCCTTTTGTGGATACGTTGCTGATACCTCATATCTACGTATGGGGAAATTAAAAAATATGCTGTCGACCTTACAGAATTACAAGTGATAGTTATTACAGAGATGATTTTTTAAATTCTCTTGAAACATTTTGCGTTTTGTTTGGTAGGAGTATTGGCTATAAAGTGTGTTGTAAATGTTTGCAGAGACAATTGAAGAAAGCTTTGAAAGTGTTGTGTGGTGCAGTGGCTTCTGGAAACAAAAGGCAGTGCGCCGTACATCATAGCTGCGTTCTCGTTATCTGCGGTGGAGACGGCGCGGACGCGGACATAAGTCACGAGTGACACGGGAATTAGTGGGAGCGAGAGCGCGTGCGTTGGGTCACACCTCTGACACATCGAACACTAACTCTCGCGTTTTACGGCCCAGCATACCTGCTTGCTACCGGCCTGCGCTACCGCGGTTACTTATTTTCATTGTTTAACTTTTACGATGACGTGAGGAGCGCAGCGTCCGAACGATTCGCAACGTACGTCGTGGATTTTATCGACCGTTTTAAAGCGTGCAGCATCTCAATGGCTATCAGCCAAATACGGTCACAGTGCATTATCTGCTACCGCACCAGGCTTCTGACTTTATTCTTTCCCAGGACGAGGTTATAACTTTCAGGTGTAAAAGTCGCTGACGATGATACCTCATACATTATTGACTCTCTGCACTTTCTACCTTATTTACACCAACATGCTGACTTCAAATTTACTTGCTAATTTTCTTCCTAAATAAATTATTCATGTGAATGAGGTACATCAATATGCAGTCATGCTTACAACGACTCGAGTTCGAAACAGTTCGATCACATTATTTCAAAATGTACACAGCATTACCTTCTAAATAATAAATAATAAAAATAGTCAAGTTTTCTAGTAACAAGAACTATACTGCAGCGTGATTTATTTGGTTTTATTTTTAATTTAAATTTCTGTTTTCGGTTTCGATTTCGGTTTAAATTTAGTAAGTATGCTCGGTCTTAAGTATTTCACAAGTACATATTGTCACAAATCAGATTGAGTAAGGGAAGCAGGACATGTGTGTTCAGAATAAAAATTATATTTTCACTTTGAACTTACGCATGCGCATTTGAAGTATAAATGATATTTGAAGGTTATGACATGTGTTCAAAGTTTTTGTGTTACCAGAAGTACCCATTCATCAATTTACAAGTTTAGTTGAGATTATGAATGGTAGATCTTGAAAGTAATAATTTGGATTGAAATTTGTGTTTGAAATTACGAATTAACGTGTTTCTAAATGAAGCTTATTTACGAGTATAGACTATCCAAAGCTTATAATACATACGTGACATGAATTTTATTAAGTGACCGGTCATGATTAATTTGAAGTTGAACGAATAGAAATATTTATAAATTGGTTTTTATTTTTCTAAAATTTTATTTAAGAATGTATAACATGCATAAAAATCTTAAATAATTTTATTGCGTCTTGTTTAAAAGGAATTTAATTCTTATGTCTGGCTAGCCTGCAGTCTTTGTAAGTCATTTTAGCTTATTTTTTGAACCTAAATCTCACTTACTATACTCAGTTTTAGTCAGAGCTCGCAATAAGAAACTTGATAGTTATATACTATTTCTCTGTTTGCTCCAAGTATACAAATATTTTTTTTCATTTTAAAAAGAATTTGATTTCTTGAATGTCACTGTTGATATGTTCCCAGTGGAATATATTTATTGTGCACTACGGACACTTGTAGCTGGTGCTTAGCGGCGACGTCCCACATATCCTCACCCTTTAACCACCCGTTCGCCGCCCCGAATTGATTGGATATCGACGCACATATCCCGGTCACTGCTCGACGTACGTGTGAATTAATCTGTGATTAAAATGAATTCACACCCCTTCTTGCCGCCAAGCCCGGCGAATATTTCCATGAATGATTAAAAGATACACTTGGAATGTGAAAATTACATACATTTCACAAATATTATTTTATTTTGTTTAAAATAAAACATTTATTTTTAATTTAATTTTTCTGTTATTTTTCTATTAATTAGTAATTTCGTAGATTCATTTTCAATTCCAACCTTAATAATCAAAATAGATTATAAATCTTGAAGAAATAAATCTAATATATTAGTAATTAGTTGATGCCGAATATTAATATTTATGGTTTAAGTTTTTTAATATTATATGGAAAGTATTATAATCAAACTGATTTTCATATTTCGAGAATTTAACTAATATCCAAGAATTAACATTTTCACAGTTTGTTATTTACTTAATTATTTTTGTGTGATGTTTATCAGTCGTGAAGTACATACATGTGTACACTAATATAGAGAAATTTTATCTTATATTTAAGCTTTTGGCTAGAAAGATGAGCATGAGTCCTGAATTTTAGTGGGTCACGGGAGCGTGAAGATTTTTTACATTTTTTTGGTTGCGATGGGATATAAATTATGAAATTGATAAATAATCAATTATAATCGAGACACGAACGTGACCTGCGGGTCTGAACGTGAGTTTTTCCCAGTGTGATCGTACATGAACTAGCATAATTAAAATTGTTCATTTGTGATTGGATATTAATGTGACCGGGTACGAAAATCCACTCATGGTACTCACCTATTATCTGCTTCAGAAATAGATAGTACAAGTTGATTAATCGAAAGTGACAGATTACTTTTGTCATATTTAGGGTTTTTGCGTATACTTTGTGTTGCTCATTACATCGTGAAACGACTATAGACTGCATGCATATTATGTTACTGCAGGCAAAGTTGAAGTTGATTATATAGAAGTAGAAAGAGAATGTTAGTAGTGAATGGGTTGTGATGTGGATGGTAGAAGGCAAGTTGAAGAGGTGATGTTGGCGATGCGGGCCCCAGCGTGTAGTAAGTCCGCAGCTCAATCCGTCGTCGTGGCGTCCCGCTGGGCTAGCGTCCGCCTGTTGTGCGGCTAGTTGGTTTTACGGCCGACGTGTCACCTGTGCAGCGCCCCTGGCCTGGCCACCACATAAACAACCAACCTCCCAAAAATAACGCCCGTAATCAAATAAATTTTTATTATAAGCACCTGTCCGGGGAAAACGCGTTATTTGTTGTAATAATTTATGTCCGTTCTTGGAAGGAAGTGATAATACGTTGGGCTTGTCCTGACACAATGTTTTGATCTCTCTATAAAAAGTCCGCGGGGTGGCAACAACACATTCGTATGCAAGTACTTACCTTCTGCAACTACTCTTTTACATTTTACACCAATTTCTAAAGAAAACACTAAACCTGAAAATCAGTATACTCCTAAAAGAAACATGGTCTTATTTCTTATATAATATCATACATTCTCATAGTTTATAATTTTTTTTTTTATTTTCTTGGTGCCGGTTGTTACCCTTTTCCTTAGTCTTTGCAGAGACCACAGCTTGTCATACTGACGTCTGAACTTGAACAGCACAAAATAAGAAAAACACTTTGAACGGTTGAACACAACCTGAAAATCAGTATATTCCTAAAAGAAACATGGTCATATCATACATTCTCATAGTTTATAACATTTTATTTCATTTTCTTGGTGTCGGTTGTTACCCTTTACCCTAACCTTTGCAGAGTCCACAGCTTGCCATGCTGACTTTTGAACCTGAACAACACAACCGTGTTATGTGGTTAAGAGTTAGTCGCTAATTAATCAAACCTAACTCAATTTATTGCAATCACATACAATCAACAAATTTATATTTTTGAATATAGTGTCAACATGATGAGGCTCAAAGTTATACTTACATCTATCGTTAAAAAGTATATTTCGTACTACTTGTGTTGAAACTATACATTTCATCCATAGCTACAAGATATGTTAGTGACCTCCAATATTTGTTTATTATTTTTTCTTGACGACGGAACAACACAGTACATAGTAACAAATATAAGTAATATTGTTGATGGATGTCAAACAAACTGAGGGTATTTTTAGATATTTAAGCCTAACTTTGCAGTAGCGCGCAAAATATAATAAACAACACGGAATTTACATATACCATAACATCCTCGAAAGTTACTAGGAGTGTATGTTAGTTGCAATTATTTTACAAGAAGAGTTAAAAGTTAAAACATTAGCGCAAAAGTTGTCGCTTAGTTAATATAATGTTAGTAATTTTGTTTGCTAACATGCTATTTTTTAATCTCAGTGAAGTGTTGAACACATGCTTTTGTTCAGAAGTAGAATACTTATTTGTATTTTCACATGTTGAACTGGTGAAGGGATTGAGTAGGCGAGGGTGCTACAATGTTTTGACGTCGGCGGGGCTTGTTCGTCCCCGTGCAGGTGAGGGTGACGGCGGAGTGTCGCGCCCGCGCGCACGGCATCGATCGCGAGGGAGCACGCGGCGCCCTACCCCATGCGTCGCCTGGCAACGACCCCCGGCGCCATTGGCGTGTTTCACCGCAGCAATGGCCGACTCACCAGCTCCTCACATCTCCACAGATGAGAAATCAAACCTAACAAACATTCCCGAACCCCCATCCGAACTTACAGCTTCTTACCAAATATTTATTGAAACTTTTTGTCTTATACAATATTTTCAATTTCTATTCCTTACATCGTATCAGTTTATGCATCAACAGCTAACTAAAATTTGAACTGTAGTGTAGCCCTAGTGGATTAAAACTTGTCACAAGTAAAAGAACCATATGTTTTGACAGACATAAGAATCATTACATTGGGGGTTGACAATCTAAGAGAGTACTGTATGTAGTGCTCTACATTATTTCTATTTCACTTTTCGGGCAGTGACACTTCTTTTCTTTAAGTGAAAGTATGGTGAGACAATGACAGATTATCATAAAACGCTTAGTCTTAATCAACATATAATTACATCAAAATAATATACTGATGACATCTCACCACAAAATAAAAAGAAATCAGTTCAAACATAGTACAAGGATTAGCTCTCAAGTAAAAATGTCAATGAACTAGGATATTTTAAATTTTGTGTCCTCTAAAAATGGTTTTGATGGTCTTCGAATCCGTCATTTATCTAAAATAATTTCTTACATAAAAATGCTTATGCGATGCAATTTCCACATTCATTACAAGTGTAAAATCTGGTAACACGATTGGCACATCCTGTATAGTTATTTCTTCCCAGCAAATAATACTCACATAAAATATCAAAGGTTTACTAAAAACAGTATTTATAATCATTTAAAGATTGCGCTTTCAAAAAGGGTAGAAATCACTTAATAATTAATTTTCAATGTTTCAAAAAAAACGACACTAGTTATGTGAAATGTGATAAATTTTGTTCAAAGATAAGCCAACCGTGATTAACGTAACACAGGCAAGGTAACGTTATTTCGTACCTTCACCACCAGAGCAGCGCTGCTGTCAGTACCTTATTGAACTTTGTTTCACCGAACTTTACAACACGGTTTGTGACCAAATTTTGATTTTTACATATATGATACTAGAAAAAAAAATACTTAAAATTAAATTTTAGGAAGGGTTGTCTTTAACACAATTAAAGAAAAAAAAGAGTGTTTCTTCAACTATGGTAATTTTCTGAATCAATATTAGTATATTCATATTTTAATCATAATTCCTCTTGAAAACAAAAAGTTATATCAATTTGCTGCAAAAGTTTTTAATACAAAAAGAAAAGACAAGAGATATTTGGGTTGATAAAGGAAAGGGATTGTTTCGCGAACATAAAATGCAAGACAGGGATAAGAAATCAGGAATTAAGAAACGATGAATATTTTTGATCATGTATACTTACTTTGATTACTTATCACAATTCAAATAATTACGATTAAATATTTAAAACAATTTTATTTATACATGTTATTTTATTTGTTGCAGATCGTGTTGAATTCCATGCATCGTTACCAACCGCGAATCCATCTAGTGAAATGGCGCGAACACGCGACGTCAATCCAGGACCTGGACCAGGAGGAGTACCGGACGTACATCTTCCCGGAAACCGTGTTCACAGCTGTGACAGCGTACCAGAACCAGCTCATCACCAAGCTGAAAATCGACAGTAATCCTTTCGCGAAAGGATTCAGAGATTCCTCTCGCCTCACCGACTTTGACAGGTAAGAAAGGATGAAGTCTTCAGTGATTTACTGCCTAACCTATATTTTAAAATACCGATAGTCAACTCTTGCAGTGACGGTTCAATTTTAAAATTATGTTCTTATCAATGAATTTGAATATATTTTTTATAAAAACAATGTTATCAACGCAGAATTGTCATAAATCCAATGAGTAGATATATGCTTTGTGATTAAAAACAATGAATTATTACTGTTTTAAATAAAAATTGATAATTGCATGTGACTAAAAATAAAATTCAATAACAATCTGCAGATAGACAGATATACATGTTAAAAAAATTGGTCAGTAATTTTGAGGGTGGATAAATTCAACGATTTGAATCAGCGCCAAAAAGAAAATGTGAAAAAGTTTAGAACAACAACACTGGTGGAAAAGAAATTGTAATATTTTTAAATATAAAATATTGCAGGTAAATTATTGGTATGAATTAGAATTCCAATTAGGTATTATATAATTACATAAATTTGTTTTTTTTAAATAAATAAATATTCAAATCCAGTACTAATTTATTACACCTTGAGTGAACAACCCTTAATTTTACAAATTTTTAAAATAATTTCTTTGATACAAATTCGTAGACATCTGTTAAAATATTGGTAGTTAAAATCGTAGAGAATTACATTATGTTGCTTTATGTGCCGGTCTGTAAGAATTTAGAAATGATGAGATTGGGAAGTAGCTCGTAAGAAAAAAGAAGCTAATGGCTGTCCCTGCAAATGCATGACATGGAAACGGTTGCGGTGTTTTGGAAGAAGAGATGAGGCATAATGACAAGCCGGTGATAATTAGTCGATTAAAGTATCATCGTGTGAGGTGTCGGTAGTGAATCTGTGCAGAGGGTGAGAATGTGGATCGTAGCCGAGCAATCAATAACGCGCTGGCCGGCGGTGAGCCGATAATGAGAGACGAGCCGCCGAGGCCCGCCCCCCGGCACCGCGGCCGCCTAATTACAGGGCCCGCCGGACAACAACAACAAAATAAGTGGGAAAACAGCGCTCGGCTACCTGCCCGCACGGCGGCGCGCTGATTACAGGGCGCTGCGCGAATCAAACGCCGAGATGTCACACACACAACTAATCAATTCCACACTGCTAATGGACCACCACCGCCTAATTATCTCACTGCGCTGCCAAACTCATTTCAATCTTATTACCAATTACATCCTAAACGCCGCCACACATAATTAATATATCAGCATCAACGCAAACCACCTCAACAGTTTTCAGCAATGTTACATTAAGCTAGTTGTCCACTAGGCCGCTTCATCGTATTGTGAAACATTGCGCCGTTTCTTAGGGGGTCGTCCATATAGGCGCACTTTTAGTTGCTGAACCATTGTCGACATATTACCATTTTATAGAAGTATATGAAAATATACAACAAGTAATGAGTATTAGTAAAAAAAATTCACTTAAAAATTATTTCTTTCACGAGTTATAAGAGATTAGATTTTGTTGCAATGTCCTGACCGGTAGCGACCAGGTCGGCAGAAATAAGTTTCTATAGTTTCTACTCGTAATAGCTGCTCGTATACTAGTCCGCTAAGGTAATCAGTCTATTTTCATTTGTATTGAGTTCTAAATTCTTTGTATTTTTAAACCATGACTGCTGAGGAAGAAAAACTTATTGATTTAGTTAATTCTAATTATTCAAATCATAAAGTGAAAGAAAGCTGGTTCTTTCCTTTTTCAATTTTTTTTTCTCTTTTTTTTTCTTCCTTTTATTTCAGCTTCTTTGTAAGCTAGATTCACAATTACTGTTTCTTCATCTGAAAAAATAATATTTTGTATTTTTTTTCGGTGTTTATCAATTTCTATCTGCTATACTTTTCTGTCGATGGGGGTTTCCAAGATTTTTTGTTTTTTTTATATGATAAACTTTAAAACAAAATATTGGACCCATATTTTTTTATTTTTCCAAAAACTTGATAGTATCCGAGAAAAAAATTAATAAAGTTTACGGACAATGGGTTTGACGTCATTCCCCTGACTAGAAAAAGATAGTCCATGTGCGCTATGAGATAGAACTATAAGTAGCTAAAAATCTGAAGTGAAGTTAGGCTACGAGTACCGCGTAAATTCAAGCATTGAATATAAACATAACCTGCTTTCGTGATTCATGCTTTCGATAGTTGCATTTACCAGTTACCACGTGTGTGTTCTCATATATTTTGAAATCCAGGCAGGATATAAATGAAATCGAGCTTGCACTGTCATTTTATCATATGAAGCTAGCTATCGGGGGCAGTGTTGCGAACCGGTGAAATTAAAACTTATATACTTATAGTTGGCAACACTGATCAGGGGAATGACGTCACAAGGTCATTTAAATAAAACTTTAATTTCAATTTTTAAATAAAGTATTCAACAATTATATATTATTTTAGTTTTATTACAATATACTCACGATCAAAATTGATATGCAGAATATATATTTTAAAAAGGCGTTGTATTGGAAACCCCCATTACTGCAGACTAGTGTGCGATAGCATTCTGATTCTTCCGATCGCTGCCGGTCGGTTCCGAACAGTGTGGATGGCCTTAAGCTAACTTCCCACGGCGCGTGACTCGGTGAGCCTCGTGTCGCTCATGGACTTATTACATATAAATGTTTTCATAATTATGCTGATATAACAACAATAATGTCGGTAGCCATTAATAAAATATGAGCTGTTTGGAAGCTGAGATTGTGCGCTTCCTCGTTTTCAAATCCTAACGATGTCCCTGGCTCCACGTCAACTAGAGTGTCCAGAAGTTGGTTACCGGTATAAGTGATAAAACAAATTGACACACTCAGAATTGAGCTGTGAAGAACCAAAATTTCAAAATAAAAAATAAAATATGTAATGAGTTGCAAATTGTAAAACAAATTTCTTTCCCATAGCTGTATAACAAATTTCTTTCACTTACTGATATATAATTCCGATATTTTGTGGCATAATTTTTACTGTAGAGGGCGTTTACCGCATTTCAGAGTCAGTTAATAACTGTTAACTGATGGAGAGTAATAAATAATTTTTGTGCGATTAATAATATATTACTGAAACTGATCACTTATTGCTGAACTAAGCGTAGTACATGCAACGACATATTCACGCAAAGACTCAATAATGTCTTTGTTATACTTCATATACCAATAATTGAAAAATTGTTTACATTAAAATTTTACAGCTTGCAATAATTTATTTTTAAATCGGACTAAAACACAGTTATATTTTAGAATGGAATAAAATATTAACTCTTGATTGAAAACGAGTCAGATCATAAAATTTTGAATAGATATATTGAATTGAAAATTAGATTTAAATATAATCCATTATCAACCGTGCTATTAAGTGAAATATTAGTTGCCCTATTTTCATTTGTATGTGTTTTTTGTTGTTGCAGAGATCCGATGGACGGGTTGTTCATGGAGCAGCACATCCTGCGGTCGCAGTTCCGACTATACCCAGGCGCAGGTGGCGGTCCTGGCGGCGACCCCATGGACCAGGAGAACAACAACGCAGCGGCTGCAGCAGCCGCGGCCGCCGGCTCCCTGTTCAGCGCCGCCATGATGGAGAAGGCCCGCGCCCACCTGCAGGTGTGGGGCCGCACCCCGGCGGCATACGCGGCGGCCACGTCCAACGACCTGCACACCATGCTGGCGTACCGGGGCGCCGCGCTGTGGGGGCAGTGGGCCCCGCCGCCCGTGCACCCGGGGCTGCTGGGCCCGCCGCCGCCGCCGCCCTCCACGCACAGCTCCTCCAGCGGCGGCTCGCCCTCGCCCACGGCCGCCGACCTGCGGCTGCCCAAGGCGGTGTTCCCGCACCGGTACCAGCCCTACCCCACGGCTGCCGCTGCTGCCACTGGGCGGCAGGCGTCCCAGCACTGACCCACACCCGAGAATCAACTCTCCACACCAAAGACTTCGCCGCCGGTTATGCACTAGGTCCTGCTATATTTACCTAGTAAGTCCTCCATTTTACCTTTGTTTTTGCAAAACTTCATTCACTCCACTTCACATTACAATACTTTCTATATATTTTCAATTATATTTCTATTTGTTTATACTAAGATACATATTCACCAAGTGCAGAAGGAGCGAACGTTTGCAAATATTTTTAAACGTTTGCGAATATTTTCCAATGTTTGCAAACGTTCGCGAGTATGATACAATAAACCAGTACGTAATTGTTTACAAACATTTAAGAATAATAATATTTTGGGGATATGTACCTTTATATCAATTGCGAAATACAAGTAACAGAACAGAGTGAGTGAGTAAGTTAGTTTATCTCATTGTTATTATAAATTACATAATATGATTTAAAATAGAAAGATGTGAAGCTGTGTGAGGAAGTTTTGCGAAAACAAGCGTTGTATGTTCGTTGTGAAGTGAGGCGCATGCAGGGCCTGCGTGGCAGACGGCGGCTTCGGCGACGCCCCTGTACATAGCCGAGTCGCACTTATCTTCCCTGTGTCGCCCATGTATCTCTCTATACATATATACATACATGTTATATATAATATACATCACTAGGTACGATGTACGATGTGCAGTTAGCGTGTAATTTATTAGATAGTCGTAGGCAGCAGATGTGTCGCGTGAACGTGGACCGAGTGCCGATGTGTGGCGTGTGACGCCGCTGAACTGTGTTAGAGTGTAGTCGTCGCCTGCAGTATTATTAACTAGATTTGGTTACGGACCACATACATGTCAAATGCTTAGGGCCACTTTTTCAACATAACCTCGTACATTATAATAATTCATTTCAATTCCAATAATCTTTCAAAATAAGAAAATAAAAAATAAACTACAATAAGTTCTTCGAAACAAAATATTTGTGTGTGTAAAAGGTTTGGGTTACAACATGCAAGAAAGTGACTTATTTTTGAAGAAAATAAATCACTTTTAACGTATCATATAATAATTTTTCTACAAACACTATTGCAAGTAGTTTTTTATAGTTGATTAAACCCAACGTTTTGGCAGCATTTACTGCTGCCTTCTTCAAGGTAACAACAAATACAACAAAGCAAGTAAACAAGTAACTAACAAGTTTATTTTAAATTTTGTTTCTCTAAGGAGAGAATGTCACTTGTTTTGTTTGAGAATCACTGGAATACTCTCCTTACCAACGTTTGCACAAAATAATCATGCTGACGAGTAAATTGCCTTTTTACCTATGAAATGAAATACAAATATTTTAACTTTTAACAGTGTTAAAAATAATTCAGTTGAATTAATAATGAGTCATTAAATGTTATTTTTACTAAAAAAAATATACATTAAAAAGCCTACGTACACCAGTGTTTATAGAAAAATATTCTAATCCCAGACTCATTTTTTAAGTATTGAACCAAACTGATAATAGATAAAATTTAAAATATTATCGCATATCAATATTAAAAATGAAATGATTATATATATTTTTTATTTATTTGTATAGAGCTAATATTGACTGTGTTGAAGTTGAAATCTGTTGAAAAATTGGCCCTATTGTCCCTTTTCTGTTCCCCGTGTACATAACCCCTTTATCGATTTGACATTTTTGTTGTCCGGGCCGCACTTGTACAAAGTAACTTATCCACGGAACCGGGTTTCGTTTGTACTACCATTATTGTACTTGACATATTTTGTATTATCCTTATGTTTGTATATGTTCAGCGTGTATGCGCTGGTGCAATTGCAACGTCACTCGTAGTTGTGTCGTTGAATTCCAAAAAAAATGAAAACTTGTTGTTGTGTATATAGGCATCTGTATATTAAATGCCCTGTAAAATATACAAAAAATCTGAATAAACATTGTTTTATTTCCCTTATTATTTAAATAATATTTTAAATGTATTATTTGTTCGCTAGATGTCTCTAGACAGTTTTGAAATGTCATACAGGTAAGGTCAAATAAAGGTTATAAATTGTGGTGATACTTAAAAATGGAACAGTGTTTTAAATGGTGCAAATTACAGTGCAAACATGTGTGAAAGGACGTCTTGGAATTTCTAGAAGACTTCCATCATCTCCAAGGTTGGTTTTCAATTTCTCATTTGTTTGTTTTCACTACTTTCGTGTTTCTTACTGTTTCTAAACAACTGTCAAATATTTTTGTACGCGTTCTGCGAAGTTGTAACACGCAGCGCTATTGTTGATCTGTGTGTCGAATCTGCAATGCAAGAAAGCAATGCTCTATCCCGCTGTTGGCCACACAGACGTTTCTCGGCTGTCGATAACGCATTGACGGCTGATTTACGGGGCTGCGACATGCTGTGGCTTCTGCGAACAGCTCTACTCTATAGACAGGATGTGAAAGGGTTGCAAATGAAAACCCATAAATTATTTTTTGCCTAAACTTCACTTTTCCAGAAAATATTATACTTCATTCATATTTTCTCTTCATTAATTATATTGACAATAATATAAATAATGTCTATTACCTAGTTAGTTTTTTAAATAATAAATTATATTTCGCGAACTAAGTAGTAATAAACGGGTAAATATTTAATACCTATATTATATATAATAAGTTCAGTTTTTATTCGATATCGGGCCCGATATAGATCACCTTACTTACATTCGCCACTGATGAGATTTGAGTACTTGTCTATTTTATTTATGTATTTGAAAGAAAATGATAGTATAGCAATAATCATCTGTTATAAACGCATCTTTAATACAGTGTTGATACTATAAACACTAAAAACATATATCAAGTTACAAGACTTGAAAACGTTTGGTTTAAAAATATTTGAATTTTAACATAAATGTAAGTAAGTCCTTCATGTTCTCAATGCAGGCATTTAGAAGTGTATTTCAAACATTAAGAACCTGCAGTTCGTAAGAAAAGTCCTCGGCAAAGCTACATAAAAGTTGATCCAAGAAAATTATATGTTACTTAATTTTTAAAATTAGTATAAATTAATATAAAAAAGAAACGAAAGGTGTTATTTGTTTTTGTAATATTAACAATGTAATAAGACACACAGGGCTAGGTTAAGCGGGCTCTAGACAATAAATTGGTCTCAATAGTATGTACATTTTTTAAATTTCCCTTTCCTATCTAATCACATTGCCGTGTAATGTGTGAAAGCTAAAATGAGTATAGAAATTGCTATTCATATTACTCTTTAAATAATCAGTTATTTTCTTCGGCCTATGACAGCATCAAATGATAGTTTTTTTACAAAAGGGCACCAAAGTATTTTACAGAAGTGCACCGAGTGTTTATAATTGAAATGTTTATACATTAATTAATTTGCTGTATCTATTTATTTAATGATGGAATAAAATTTGGTTAGGTTAGTTTAGCTTATATTACTTAGGTTTGATGAGATTAGGTTAGGTCAGGTTAGATTGGATTGGATTAGGTTAGGTAAGGTTAGGTTAGGTTAGATTCGGGACGAAAGAGGAAGACTTGGAAGTATACCTCTGCGAGTATCTATTTAAAAAGTGCTATCTGCGAGTTTGATCTAATCGAATACACACATACGCGCACACACTGCTACGCTTTTTTATAAAATGTTTAAAAATCTGAACGGTACGCTTTTGTCATACATCCATTTTCTTGACAAAATAAAAGCAAGCTGGACTAAAGAATGAACAATAGTTTAGTTACATAAATGCCTACAGTGGGTATATGTATTATCTTATTCGCTGTCCCGAGAAAAATATAATTGCTATCTGAAAGTAATGACATGTCTAATAATGTATGTAAAATATAAGTAGGTAAAACAAAACCTTTAAAATATTTTTCCGTGTAACATAATTAATTAGTATTTAAACAATACTCATATAAATACAGGTAAATTTATTATAGTTCCATTGTGCAAGTGTTTGTATATGATTTAGTATTATTACAATATTGCCAATAAAATAATTGTTACTGTATTTAAGACTGGGAACATATTAATAAGAATATAATATATTCAAGTAATATCACAAATGTGCCTAACAGTGCAATGTGGTTAGTCTCATAGCTCATAAATTCCTAGCAAGTAGTCACTCACTGACAATGCAGACATTTCATAAAATTGGATACACACTGACATATATGGTATAGCATATTATCTAACATTAATCAGTTTCATAAACTTTACTTTAGTCACTTAACCTACTACATTTTTAGAGACTGTCAGGGCCGGATTTAGCACGGGACCAACGGGGCAATGGATATTTTCAATTAAATCGAAATCTGAAAAAACTTGAAAAACCAAGTACCCTTTTTAACGCAAATAAAAAGGCCTATTAAATAACAATTTTTTTAAAAAAATTCAAAAGTTGCTATGTAGTTTTATTTTTTCCAAATTATTTTTTTTTAGAAATGTTGGGGGCCCCACAAAATATTAGCCCTAGAGCTTTAAAATTTTAAATCCGGTTCTGGAGACTGTTAATAGTATAATAATAATTATATTTTTCTTCAAACGTCATAAAAGTGATATCTTTTGTGACTTGATTCACAAGGTTTAATTAATGTCACTCTTTTGACGGTTGAAGAAAATTTCATTATTATATGGTTAAGTAGTAAAGTATTATTTAGCATAGTTTGAAGAAAAAATCAAATGTGTCATTCGGAATAGAACTGTCTTTGTGTGCCTCGTAAGCAATTGTCAGATTCGGTTTGCTCTTTTTAAAAAACTTCCACGTTCGTGACACAAAGTATCAATTTTACTCCTAGTAACACAATATACTATTACTTTATTTCTGTTCTGACCGATTTCGACTCCACATGGGTCTTCCTCATATATAGAATTGTAACGTTACATTTTTTATTATTCTCTTTAACGTTTTTCATTTTTTTTTATATAATTTTTTTTATAAAAAATTAGAACTGTCGTGTAGAATTTTATGTCTCTGTACACGAATAGTTTTTGTTTTTGTTAAAATATTTTAATAACACATTGCATAAATTTCTCTCTTGTTCACCATTTTTCACATGCTGACGTCTTTATTTTTGACTTTCACTACATTTGGGGGTCGACACCGGTTTTAGAAATTATTGCTCTATCATAATCTTTACTGTATTTCAAATTTCAACTTATTACAATGTAATGTTTTTGCGGGGGTGAAAGTACTTTTTCAAATTTTCTTATAACATTTTATATATATACGTATGGTTAATGGGGATAAGATGATAAAGATGAACACAAATATTCAAACCCTAGTCGGTATTCGAACCATGGGCGCCGACTCTATGGAGTCAACGGGGCTCATACCCCCCAGGGAAATAAAAAAAGGGATAATGCTCCTAAGAAGACATTTTCCTTAGCACAACCTTTTTTTACATCAGTAATAAAGACCTGAATTCTTATAATTTTTAAGAATTATTTTACTTTCTTTCAATTTTAAATATAGTATGACAAGAGATCTCGAGTTGACGTTTAAATTATTTTATGGTTGTGGTATCTATTCAAAGTTTATCCCTGAGTGAAAGAATTGAAAGAAATGTGACCTTTATGCATTCTGCTATAGGGTATAGAATTGTACGAAATCCATTAGAATACACTGTTTGTTCCAGATACCCAGGTAAGCACTGGATTTGGAAATCCCAAAGTAACATTAGCATGCCTTACTTAATATAGATGGATTATTGTACAACATGGAACTAACTAGGGATGTATTTAAAATTTTAATACCGTGTTTTATGAAAATTACTCTAATAATTGTCACAAGTTGTGGTAACGTTGATGTACAGTTTGTAATAAAAACCTTATGTTATAGCAGTTTCGCTTTTATGCAAAAAATATTGGCATTTCCACGAAGATAACGATTATTGCTAAGAAATTAACGGTATTAAAATTTTAAATACATCTCTGTCTAGTTATTTCCATGTCGTACAGTAATCCATTTATATTAAGTTAGGCATGCTAATGTTACTTTGTGATTTCCAAATCCAGTGCTTAGCTGGGTACCTCGAGCAAAACTTTGAATAGATACCGCAACCATAAAACAATTTAAACGTCAACTTGAGATCTCTTGTCGTACTATAACTGACTTCTATCCGGTGATCTGGTTAGACCACCTTACAGAGTATCTCATACCTTGGAGGCAATCTAGTTCAGCTGGCCGGGAATTGGAGCATGCTGCAGCGTGTGCTCTAATTCTTGAACTGCTGAAAACAGAGCACATTCTGGAGCAGATTTGGATGCTCTGGATTGTGCCTGGTTTCAGTGGGTCAAGACTTACAGTACTCAAAAGTGTTTGCTCTAATTCTTGGCCTGCTGAAACCACAGCACATTCTGGAGCAGATTTGGCTGTTCTGGATTGTGCCTGGTTTCAGTGAGTCATGAATTAGAGCACTCAAAAGTGTTTGCTCTAATTGTTGGTCTGTTGAAACCAGAGTACGTTCTGGAGCATTGTGGCTGCTTTGGATGTTGCTCTGATTTCAGTGGGTTAGGATAGGAATCAGAAAATTTTGAAAAGTTTACTCTAAATCGTGGCCTACTAAAACCAGAGTACATTCTGGATCAGTTTTGGCTACTGTGGATTTCTTTTCCTTATAATTCTATATTTTGATTTTAGTCATTATAAGAAATTTGCCTCCAAGGAAATTTTGAAAAATCGGCTCTCATAATTCGAACCTGGGACCCTTGAATATGAAGCGACTTGTTTATTACTGAGGTCAAGCGAACAAAAGTGACTTGAATATAATATTGCTTATTTAAATTTACCATGAATAAGTAGAAACTGATGAATTATTTGTTGGGAAGATGATCGAGTCTATCCCCAGTTAAGCAAAATAGTTGAATTATATTTGTTATCTCCTGCAAGGTCATTTTACTGTAAATACACATTTTCAGAAATACGAGTAATTTATAAAGAACGGCGCTGAAGATTGACTCCAGTTTATGATGAGAAATTATTGTTTATACGCGATAATCTGACAAAATGTAATTTTGAATATTGAATGAAATCCTTTTTTTGCTTATGTATAGTAATATTTTATTTTGTAATTTTGAAGAAATAAATACATCAATACGTCAATAGACCACGTTAGTGAGGTTAAGATTTACATTTGGCGCGAAACCCTAATTCAAATCTGAGTGTATGCATTTCTTATGGGAGTACATTTTCAATTCACGATATTAAAGCATTTTGGCGATTCTTAATTATAACATAGGGTTTTTTTATATTCCAAAACATTACGCTTTGCTTTCCGTATAGAAAAAGTACAAATGAAAGAATAAATTAAGAAAAATTTGATTTTAAAGAAAGTAGCATCGCAAATAGCAACATATGTCGTTACTTGGTGCAGCAGGTTAAAAACGCCGCGTTGAAGTGACAGGTTCAACTGAATACTAAGACAGCTACGACACACGTTTTCAGAAATTTGCACCTACTGTTTAAATTGATGTTTATTAAATAATATTATGTTTTTCGGGTGTGTATATTATATTAGAAGATAGATAGAACATTAGAGATTAGTATTTATAAGGTTTAATAGTGAAGATTTGCATTTTATAATATTTTCTAGCAGTTTAAAGATAGCATATTTTTATTCCCATGAGAATAACATGGGCGTATAAATCGGCAGAGCCGAGTTAGGGTTTCAGTTTGAATTTGGCGTCACAAAATGACCGTTACACTAATGCAGTCTATATAGAATTGTTAGTTGTACCAAATTAAAAATATTATAATATTTAATTATAATACGGCCGGATTCGTCGTATGATTCGACCGGAACCGGGTTTTTTAGTAATTGGCCGGATCGGCCGAATTCAGCATCTCGGCCAAATTTTCGCACCATCTCTAATAATAAGCGTAACATATGAATAATAATAGGAATAATTATTAGAATGTAATATATGATAATTATTTATGAACGAAACAAATTCTTATATTCACGGTTGAAGTATATTGGATTCTTGGGTACCTATGTATGTATATTTATTTGTAATTAAAATATGAATATGAAATTTATCTCTAATTAGTAAAATATCTGTCACTGTATTTTCATTTATACTATTTGTATTGTTTCGTAGAATAAACTTTAAACAGAAATATCCCTTTCAAGACTAATTTTGTATAAATCAATACAGAAATTACACCAAATTTTCTTTGAGTACTCTGTGAGAACCCACAAATAAAGAAATCACAAATACAAATTATGTGGAACATAAGATTGTGTAAACGCGCTTTTTTAAAGATTGAAAATATACCGAATCAAATAAAGCGCTATTTTTTTCGGTTTAGTTTTAATTTCGTTAAAAGTAAAGTTTTTCCAAGTTTTCGGTTTAATTCTGATTCGAAGCCCTGGTGTCGACCTCTACACGTATTTACTAGACAACGGTTCACATTGAAAATTAATGTATAAAATGTATAAAAAATATGGCAAAAACATTATGCAAAGAATAAAAGTGGATATTTAGTTAGGTAAAGAAAGAATGGTTTAATACGAGCTGTGGCTGTGAAGTGAAACAAAGGGGTTTGGAATATTGAGTTCGGCCGCCACTGCATCGCCTAATGCGTTTCTCGGAGGATTTATGCACGTATAAATTCTCGGGTGCCGCGCAGGAGGGCGTACATCACCATCTTTTTGCGATACTTACGTGGTAAACGCTTCGCCGAGAGCATCTCCAGCGATTACTCGCCGCCCCGCCTATTAAGTGTCACTGGTTTTGAATTATTGTATTGCCTGAACGCTACGCTGACAGCAGGAACGCACACAAGGTTCCATGCCCCTAATTCGTGCACTGCGGTTTGCACCACATTCTTACTTTATAAAAGATTCTTTCTAATCTAGCCGCATTCAAATGTTTTCTTATCTGATTTCATCCTTTTATGCTTTACCTAGTTATATTTAAATAATATTTGGTCCAGTGAATTTGATAGATACACAACCCTCGAAAAATTGACTCGCAAGCTCGCAATTTGCAAATAGAAAAATGTCAATCGCGAGCAAGCTAAACGGGATTTTTTATAATTTGTGTATTATTTTATTTCTTAAATTTTATTTATTTTACAGTTTACATTTATTCTATGTAAAACTTTTTTTTGTTTAACCTCCAGTAATTTTTAACCGATTTTCTGTAAATCTAGAAAAAATGTAGGTACGTCATTTTTGTTTATTTAAAGTACGAGTATCAATTGCACTAATTCAGAAAAAAAATCTTCGGCTGGTATTCCAAACTAGGCCAAACCCACAATTTTCGAGATTGCACATGATGTATATTTTTTTTCAGAAAAAATGAATTTTTTTATAAATTGAACTTTATAATTAATAAACAGGTGATAGTTTCTAGAAATCAGACAACTTTGTTCTTCTATCCATGTTTAAATTTAAGTTTAAATTTATTTATCAACAATATGAATATCACACGTTTATAAATGTCATCTCCTGATTGAAACAATAAAGTTGCAGAATTCCATAAACTATAGACTAATATTAATTTAACAATTTGAATTTGTATCATATACATATATCCTATATATTGAGGTTAATCCACCTTTACTTCCTCATACTTTAAAACAATTGGACAGGGCGGGCTACGTTGCTTATCTACACGATCAGACAACCACAAGTACACAATCATTACTGACTGATCTAGTGACATATTTATTCTTTGGAAGTAAGCGTTACAGTAAGTGAAATAAAAGATGAGCAGTTTTGCAGTAGGGGAGAATACACATTTGTTAAATACGTTGAACATTGACTATCTGATTGTATATTTAATTGTAGAATAAAGTTATCCAGTTTAATTATTCACACTAATGAAAAAATAAAATCTTAAAAATTTATTTTGACAACTACAATATACACCAGTGGCGTAGATAAAGGGAATGTTCGTGTTAGAACCGCTTTCAAAATTAAATTATAAATTGAAAAATATTGTTCGAACTACCATAAAAAAGTAAGGTATAAACTAGTGTTTCTCAAACTATGGATCGGGACCCGAAATTAAATTGCTTTAAATTTTTATTGGGCCGCGAAACGGAACTGTTTTGATAGAAATACAAAAAAAAACTGCAGCCCTATGATTGTAATTTTATTCTAGAAAATTAAAAGTTTATGAAACGCTGGTCTAAAGTAAGCCATTGGTAGAAGACCCATCAAAAACAACGTCTTGCTACGCCACTGATTTACTTAGGTCTATTCTATAAATTAGTAAAGCGTAGCGTATGTTTTACAAAACTGTTGTGAGCTTCACAACTATTTTGACAAATACTGTACAATCTAAGAATTTTGACATTTTGTCTTTGCAATCAATCAACTGTTTCACAGAACGCAATGATATTAACAATAATTGTTTTAATAAAATTGCAAAAGGGTCCAGGTTGTTCTACATGATGTGTAAAAATGAGGTTGAAAAGCAGAATGTAGAAAAATTGACAATGAATTGTCTTAATACAAATATACATATTTTATAATCTTACTGTAAGTATTATAAAGTTATTTTCATTCCCATGTGTGCAGTTAACCTCTTAAAATATAAATTCAAAATTTTTTTATCACCACTGTACTGAACTTTTTTATTTTATTTTAACTTTCTTCTTCAAATATTTTATTGTTTAAAAAAAATTATGTAAATCAAAATTGTATTTTTTTATATACATTTAATAGTTATTTTTTATACAAGACGATAAAATAATATTTTATCGACAAGCGGAAAGTGTTAATTCACGAGCGATATAATCGCGAGTGAATTATTTTTCGCGAGTCGATAATTTAATTTTATCGTCGTGTATAAAATTCTATTTTTTTCTATAGCAGGTTTTGAAGAGAAAAGAATTATAAAAATTAAATTATTATTTAAGAACAATTTTAAAATGTCAGTAGTGTGCGTTGTTATGGAAATGTACTTCTAATAAACAAAAGTTAAAGTACTTTATCTACCCTTGCTGTTAAAGTGTTACTTTATCTACCCTTGCGGTTAAAGTGCTACTTTATCCACTATTTTGAGTTGATAAAATTGCACTTTAACATCTGCTATAGAAAAAAATATAATAAAATAGTTTTTCTACATTCTGCTTATTAAACTTCATTAGCCTTACCATTGTTTTGTATTTCTCTTCTCTAAATATCACATTTTAACAGGGCCTCTATTAACCAACTGAGAAAGCGAGAACGAATTCAATTCGTATCGAATAAGAAACTTCTCACTACCACTCTTTCGTAAGCTCTCATCATCAGTTGCTTGCAAACAAATGCTCCTTGTTAATTTTTAAAAAATTGGAGGTTCTTATACATAACACCCTGTAACTTTATATAATTGCAGGATTAATTGAATTTATCGTAATATATATATATATATATATATATATATATATATATATATATAATGCCAAAGCAAATATTTTGAAATATAAGTAATTCAATAAATTGAACAAAACAGCAGGGCACGAGCCAGCACGAGACAAATTTTCTCCTGATGGCAACGGAAATTTAGTGAGCGTTGCTACAGATGTTAATTAAAATATACTTTGTAATTAATTGCAGGAGACATGTTTTATTTTATACGATTTTTTAATATTTATTTCTCCCAATCCATATACCTACCTAATAATCATATATTTCTGCTTTATTTTTATAAAGTAATTTGAATTTAAATGTCGTTTAGGTTCATTATATTTCCAAGTTTTTCAAATTTAATTGATACCGATTTATTTTACAGGTTTTTAGAATTAAATTAAGCGATGTGTACTTCTGTAGGAGATTAAAATTTAATATAGAATTTCGGAATATTGATCTTCAAACTAATTATTAAAAGATTTATGGTTTTTTTATATATCAGCAACATTTCTTTGCAAACTGTTGACATTTTATGTTAATATCAGACCATGAATTCATTTATAAATATGAATAATTTTTGCATAATTGAAATGTAATTTAAAATAAAACAATGTGTTGACTAAATATTTATATGCCATATTAATACGATTAGAAAGTACCCCGGCAATTTAAATATTTAAATTTTTAGTTTAATATGTGCATTAATACATATTCTAATAACAAAATGTCATATTGTGATACATAGTTTTTTAATTGTTTCTTTGAAATTCATTGAATAATTATGTATATATTTCTCATATATTTAAATATAAATAGATATAATTTATATGCAATTTAGTTCACATTATAATACTTATTTTAATGGTTAAATTGGATAATTAATTAAAAAAATAAATAATGTTGTGTAGGTGTGGCTTGAATTCAATTAAGAATTTAAATTTGAATTTTTTTTTCAGAAGCTACAATCTGATAAAATTTACAGCATCATTAAAACACTAGAGACTTTAATCCTGAAATATAATTACATAATAATGGGATAATAATGTATTATGTAACAAGTTTTATAAAAGTTTATGAACAGGTCTCATAGGTACTATATTTTTCTTACGACTGCTAATTAAAACAGTAGAAACACAGAAAAATATGTTAGATAAGTTATATATGTAGGTTCGTATCTAAGGCTGAACTACTAGCTTCAGGCTGTTCAAGTCGTTTGTAAAATGATCCGAAGTCACAGCTTGTCAAGGAATGAGTAGAAAACAATAATTACATTATACCTATAACCAGTGGCGGATTAGACGGGCAAGATTTTTGAATTTCGAAAATAATAATAAATAAATCTGGAGCGCAAAAGTGTCTCATATACACAGACATTATAAAGATTTCTTTTATTGTAAAAGAAGTATTGATACAATTTGTTGCTGATATTTATTTATAAATAAATAAATTATTACCCATATCAATAACGCTACCTGCAACCCAGCAACTATGACTAAAGGAGTTATATTCGAAGAAAGTTTTGACCCGATTCACACCAACGAAAAAAAAAGATTATAAATTTAATTTTTCTTTTCTATGTAGAATATTAGTTTTTAATATTTTCTCTAATCCATGATTGAATTCAATTTTGTGGTTAACATTATAATACATCTTATTGTTTATGATTACCTAAAAAAAATCGTCCCTCCTTAAGAAAGTTTCTGAATCCGCCACTCCCAATAACAAGGTTGATAAACTCACTTTATTTTTTATGCAACTAGTGTGTAAAGTAAGTGACATATTTTCTACAACCAAAATATTAATAAAAATTAATTTCAAAAATAAATAAAACCATAGATAATGTACCACGATAATATGAAAGTGTTTATGTTACCTAGCAACGGCCAATTGTGATAAAAGTGATTTTTTACAAACTCTACAGAGGGCATAAAGTATGAATTTTCTACCCGGTTTTAGAAAAATAGCATATGCAGAAGAGTTATAAGATGCATATGACATATTACCCACGAAGTGGAAGTCACACAAGAGCCGTGAAGCGACCAGTTAGTAAAAAAGTGCGTAATTGCTTTACAACTCGAATTATGTATTATACTTTTTCTACAACCACTATTTGACTGTTTTTCGATCACACCACGTTTACAAAATAAACTGAAAGAATTGCCACATCAATAGTAAATAGCGTCAACTACAAAACATAAAAATAAGAAAGTCAAATTGTCAACATCTAAATAATAAATTGAAACTATTTACAACCCAATAAAATAATACAACGTAGAACATTTCTTATTTATTCCTTCATTAGTCATTATGGTTATTGATTTGTCTTATTTTACTGCTAAAATAATTTCAATAAATCAAAAATTACCTAACTGTACGACTGCGTACTTTACACAATACTGGTTATTTATGTTAGTGGTCGTACAAAAAATATTTTAGGTTAGATATTTATACAAAGCAGTCTCCATGTTGTTTGCACTATGGCCATCTTTTGCTGATTAAACGAAAACTAACTCTTTATTATCGTGTATAATAATTCTGTTATATGTGTATATTTGTAGCTAGCTTGAAGCCAGTGGCGCCGACTTTTTATATTTCTATCGGGTACTGAAAATGTAAAAATTAACTTCAGATATATTATTGGAATTGTATTTTTATTTAGATTCCAAATATATAAAAATGTATACCATGTTCCATTTAAAATAAGAAAATTGGGCCCCGCATCTTGAGAACTATTGGTTGAAATAACATTGTGATTCGTATCTCTTATAGTTCTCAAGATAGCAATGGTTGCCCCTTTAAAATGAACACCTTTATATAAGAGAACACAAAATACAAAATTACATTGGATTCTAAAGAATAACAGAAAAGTTATAGTTTCTAGAGATAAATTTAAAATATTTTAAAACAGTAAATAACTTCGTTATGTAATCCTGTCGGGTTTTCGAGCCCCGGAGTACACACAGAGTCGGCGCCTATGCTTCAAGCGATTCTGATTTTATTTAAAAGGATAATGTTACAGCCTAATTGTGAAGAAATTAATAAAAAATTATGTACTGTTCTTTCAGAATATTTCAATTTAATTTTTGGGTATGAAAATTATGAAAATATTTTCTCTTCTTCTAATTTAATAATTAAGTACATGACAAACTTGAGGTCAATAGGAGGGAAATGATACATAATCAATTTGTGTTGAGATGAGTGAATCGTTTTAGAGTGAATTTACTTGAAGTATACGCCACACCCACTGTTTTCCCTGAAAGTATTTTTATTATGATTGGAGGCATAAAAAGCATAGTCTAACCTTATTAACTGCCGAACGGGTCTATAAAAATAATCATAATAATAACTGTCATTGAGCTGAGACATTACGGCCGTGTTGGTAGAGCGAAGGCGCGCGACTTGTGTCATTAATTCACGCTGATTAACTCGTTTCGTTAATTTGTCGCTCGCGCCGTATAAATCAACATCTATTAATTATTCGGAAGACGCGGGATGCGACTCTTCGGGTGGTTTACCAGTTTACCTGGATCTGATGGACGGAGATGTCGCAGCCAGGATGCGTGTAACCAATACCCATTTAGCCATAGACTATGTTATCCCTAATTACAAAATAGGTATACCTGGAAATTTTATTATAGCCTGAAAACTGACTTGCATTGCAAATAAAATACACTGATATTTGATTTTTGTTGATCTCCACATAAAATAAGAGAGTTATTGTAATTATACCAATTCAGATATTTCGATTTAAGGTCTTTATCTGTTTTAACCTTTACCACAGAATAGGTTTATACAGAAGCGACAGTGAGACAGAGAAGCAAAAATTAGAGAGAAATGGAGAATGTGCACAAATTTAAAGGGCCCATTGTTTAAAATCGAAAAGTTTCCTCACATCTGAGAGAGAGATAGGAGAAGAGCACAAATTTAAAGGTCTAAACAATGCTGCAAGGTCATTGAACTGACTAGGGGAACATGAAAGGTACCGACACGGAGTGTCGCTTCTGTGTGTAACTATTCTGTGCCTTTACCTAACTTAAATAATACAAGTCAACATTGATCCACTCTTATTTATTATTTGTCATATATAAAATATAACAAAATATACCTATACATATTGCCAAAATTACATGGGATACTATTATGACTTACTAACTCTGCTAACTTTTGTTTATGCAAACAAAACTTTAATATACTGAAACCGCTAAATGAATTATAAATTATATGAAATAAAAACAAGTAAATATAAATATATTATAAATAACAAATATTATTCTTGTCCTAAATTATCTGTAACTATAATTTTTACTATGTTTGTATGTATGGTTCCAAAGCCATGGTCACAGCTGACACACAAATCAACAAAATTGGTTTAGTCTGTGAAATAAATATTAAAATAATAATATATTTAATTAAGAATATTTAAAAAAATAATCATTAAATCACCTGATTTAAATCAAATGTAAATTAAATTGATCATTAATTTAAATGTCTTGCTCTGCAATTATCATTTAACATTCCAGATTTACGAAAATTGGGGGGATAAGCGGGTGGGTAGTGTTACATTGTGGCAATACGTTCAGGAACTACCAAATCTATTTAGCTTCGCCGGTAAAACGATTTTACTTTTATATTAGTTTAAATTTATAACACAGAAAATGTTTGCACTAATGTATGATTTTGTTAAATTCGCTTTGAAATGTGTTAGAGTAAAATCCGACTATAACGACATCGAAGTATTTCGATGTTTGTCGCTTTAACCGGTATCGTTATAAAAAGAAATTTTACTGTACTTTTTATTTATATTTATAATATGTCTTTTTTATAATAAATGCTATTTTGTGGAACACGTTTTTGAAATTACAATATACATTTTTAACAAAAATCAAAATAACTGATTTAAATAAAAAAAATTGATTAAATTTTTTCTTTTTAATCATATTTTAATGCATCCCTGAAAATAATCTTAAACCGATAAGTAAAATAATTATATATTATTCTGTAGGTCAAGAAAATTCATTATTTATTATAAACAACTATTTCTAGCTTTGATTATGGTTTAATGGTAAATTGTAAAAAACAGAGTTTTAGAACAAATGTTTGCAAACTGTACGCTTAGCACCTAACGCGTATGTAATTATACGTATCCATTTGTTTTTTGTACCTTCTTGTCATTTTTCATTCTACACAGATGGATCTTGATAATTATTATATGCGAGAAATTATAAAAGAAGAAGAAATATGGCTGCATTGGCGGCAGGAATGTTCGTTTTACTAACTTTTAAAATAATTACGTCAATTTGAAACGTCAATAAATAAACATTGCAACAAATGGCGATAGTTACTAAGTAAAATAACTGGAAATGTTGTATCTTGTATTAAAACAATATGTATCGAGCATTAAGACTTGTGTCTCGATGGAAATTAGGCTATATTTTGCCCAGGGAGGCTCTAAAAGTTGCAGGGGGGCTGAACGGCCAGCAATTAGAAGTAACAGTTTACATTTGCCCTAGAAAATTACTCGAAATATCAAAGATCAAATCTCACATGCTTAATTATTTATAGTACAAATACGAATATTTAGAAAATTTAAAAGTTTCTAAATATTGAACTCATTGGTGTGGCTAAGTTTACAGCTTGCATTAGGGATGATAATTTTTTTGAAATATTATTGCTCATTACATATTTTCTTAAGAATGACTGTTTCAAATATCTAAACTGTTTTAGGGAAACTGACATACGAGATTTAGTCGCCTCGCAGTATCAATACTAGTGCGTTATTTTTTTCTGAAATAATAAGCAAGAACCATAATATCTGCTGTCTCTGCCATACACTTGTATATGACAGGGGCAGCAGATATTATGGTTGTTGGTTATCATTTGAGATAATAATGACCCAATAGCATTGATACAGCGAGGCGACCGACTATTATAACAAGGTTGATTTGAATATTCAGAATTTCGCAATTTTGAATTTTAAGGATTACTCCCACAGGTCACTTTTGTATACCGATTTTAATTTTTCATCGGTTTTTTTTTTAATTTAAAAATTATAGTTAGTACTTAACATATTTTTTTTTCATTTGTTAAATATAATTTCAGCACTAAATTGAGTGAGGGTAATGTCACATCATCAAGTGTGTAGTCCAGTAAAATAAGGACAATCCTGCGGAAATAATGTGACAAAGCTGAATTTTTGCACAGATCTTAGTTTTGATATTCTAAAGACGAGTTGAGAATTCGGCAATGAGATCGCGATTGCAAATCAAGATATCGAAGGTTAAAGGTCACGAAAATCGTTTTTTTTTTGGCCAATATCTCGCTTCCTGTGCATCACATGTTGTTAGAGATTATTATAAAACTTGGAGAGCATAAAATTCTTTACAAGTTTGGCTATATATGTACATTTCTTTCATATGCAGTTTTTTTAAGACTCCTGTTCTTCATCCTCGTTTTCTTCTTCTGGTTGCATAAGTTCTGAATCATTGTTGTCGTCTTCTTCCCCCGTCATAACTGACTCTGACATATTCTGAAGCTCAAATTTATACACATAATCAAGTGATTTTGATGAAGCATTTATATATGCTTAGCCGCGACAGTGACCGTTTCTGAAGGCAATAATGTTGCAGAATCGCGTTCTGTGAATCTCATCCCCATTCTTCAGGTTATAAATCCTCCTCAACCAAGTCTGAAGCTGATAGTAGACCTGATAGATATGCTTATCGATATGCTGCATTTGATGATGGAGGAGCTGATAATTTTACCGCTCTTTTGAGTCGTCTTGATTTGAGAAAGTGAGTAAATCTGGTTTTTTGGGGAATGTATTTCATTAGTATAATTCCATCGTTCCCTTACACTGCGCTATATCTCGAAAACAGTTCGAATAATTCGAAAGACATGCATATAACCGAACTTGTAGAGAATTCTATGCTGTACAAGTTTCATAACAACCTTTAACAACGAGCGATGCACAGGAAACGAGATTTTCGTGACCTCTGACCTTCGATATTTTGATTTATAATCACTATTTCATTGCCGAATTTTCAGCCAGTCTTTAGAATGTCAAAACAAAGCTCTAGGCACAAATTCAGCTTATTGAGATTCATTCCGTAGAACTGTTCTTATTTCGCCTTATTGGACTGGACTATGTGTTTGAAAAAATATTTCGCCTCAAATGAAATGCAAGTATTAATAGAAATAGAAGTAAGTGCGCAAATCCCTAGTAGTTAGTGATGAGCGATATTTTATTTTATAAATCTGTAACTCGTGAATAGTAAAGCAATAATTCCGATTAGTAACGAGTTGAAAATAAATAACAAGCACAAATTATTTTCAACTTGCTTTTTAAACGATAGCATATATTTTTCATTAGAAATTTTGCTTCTACATTGATTGGTCTACAATGATTGGAAAACCGCTAACTTTTAACGTGCTTGAGGGTTGTGTAGTTGCACATAAACAATAAAATGCTGGTTTCGCCAGTTAAACGTAACATAGGTAGTCTAGACAAATATTGAATACTAATCCTAATTTTTGGCCTAAGTTCCGCAGAGAAATGATGGGATATTATAATTACTATCAAATTTCTAAACTAGAATTCAATAGCATTTACCATATCTACATATTTAATAATGTAACTAAGAAATGTGTAGAAAGTATGTATAATCTTTATATGGTTGGTGAATATTGTCAAACAATACTTGAAGATATGATAGTTTTTATTGTTGCCATATATCTGAAAAATAATTTCCATTTGAATGGAGGTACAGGACCCCCTTTTGACAAATACGTCATTTATCCATTGGGCAACAAAAGCAATACTTTCAGGTTCTCTGTGTGGTGTTAAGCTTCGAAAATAATCACCTCTGGCTCGGCTTCACGCTGATTATTTTTATTGAAGCGATGTGGATGTGAGGACCTTAGAGAAAGATAGAGTTCGGGGCGTGAGGTTTATTTATGGAGTTGTTCTGTTAATAAATTTGCGACGAAAACCATTATTTTCAATTCGGATTTCGCTCGCGCGACTAGGATTAGCACGGCTAAGCTGCGACACGGATTCTGAAATGGGAATTAAAGCAGTCACCAGAGAAATTAATTCTGCGCGATGCTACAACGGCTTTTTAACTTCCCAGAGCTTATTCCAAACAATAATTAATTTGCCACTAAATATCTCACTGAAAGAACACACAACATTTATCATTACACACAAATATTACACAACCTATCACTGAACTAAGACAAGACATATGACCATTTTTATATTAATGACAAATGGAGTAAATTTTTCATCACATTAATAATTTCTCAGAATTTTTTCATAATAATAAAACCGATAATAATTATTTTTATTTTTTTATTCAATAATAAACCTTATTCATTAAAAGGATATTTTTATCTTCCTACTTTTGTATGTTTGTGGTTAAACTTAACTATGATGAATTTTTGTTAAATTTGCACATTTTAGTGTCTTTTGCTATCCATCTTTGCTATTTTCAAGATGATGTGTGTATATTTGTGTTAGTAAGTATTTTTCACAAATTCAACCAGTTGTTAACTTTGTAACACAGACGTATTCAATAAAAAAAAAAACAATTGTTATTACCTGTTCCATGAGAAAAAAAATAGAGCTAATGAACACTTTTTTGTAGTGGAGCTCGGTAAAAACAACTGAATGATAATTTTTTGAAATGATATAATATATCCTTAAACTTCGAATACGTAAAAATATAGGTTAGTGCTTATTTTGTATTATACGAGTAGATAGATGATTTGGATCACAGTTTAAACAATGATATATTTATAATAAACTTCTTAGTTAATTTTATATATCAAACAATGTGACCATATTTACTCCGTCTTCTATATTTTCATTAATGCATTTAAATAAATCCAGTGAATATTCCTATTAATAAAGAATTTTTGATAATAATTAGCAAAATGGAATAATATAATTTAGTTGACGTTCTTAACAGTTTTTCTCATGATGATGATGATTATTTAGTTTTATCATAATTACGCTAGATGTTATAAATGTGTATTAAAAAATATTACTTATAAATTTATATCAAATTAACTGTGCAACTTTTTCGGCAATTGACAGAAATATTTAATATATATATTATGTGCTAGTCACGTCTGATTTTTATCATTTTTCGTAATTCCTATTTAAAAATTGACGGTTATGGTACTTAATATCATGACCAATAACAGTGCAATATGATAAACACACTTAGCAAAAATTTTTAGGAAATGAAATATTTTTTATTCAATTTTACTGTTCAGCTAATATTATTAGGGATCGAATTTTTAGGTACTCAAAATCCCAAAAAACTGGTTGGTAAAAGGCTATTTTTATATCTATTTTTGGCAACAAATTTCTGGAAATGAGCAAAAGAAATCTGAAAAAAGTACGAAAAGTTGTAAATAGAGAAAGATAATATTCATCAGTTTCTCATTTCTTTTTGTTTTTTCGACCGAAGAATAATAAACGAATAAAATAATTACTTAAATAAATTATCATTATTATTGTAATTCTTTGTCTATTGCCTGCTAATATCATTTTATAATAAGATCTTTCAGCTTCGCAGGATGCGACCAACATAAATTTATAATTTGGCATTATTTCTATGGATATCCCATCCAAAATTTGGTGCTGATATTTGTTCTCCGGAAAATATTTTGTCTAGAGTTTCAAACCCAGAATTTTTTCTTTGAACAACGAATAGCTATTGATGGAACAAAAATTTTGTAAATTTTATTGAAAGTTATATAATTACAATAAATGAAAATTTGTTTTGCTGTAGTAATTTTTTTGTTAATAGCATGTAAAAAAAAAACCAAAAATGTCACATTTTAGCAAAATAATTAAAAATAAGCAAATTTTATGAAAACATAAAAAAAGGCAATTTAGACATCTCAAACTCTAGAAACTATAAAAAAAATTTGATAATAGTCTTAATTACATGCCTACAATACGGGCAAATAGACACTAACTCTTATGAAGTTGAATGAGGGTGATACCATGGAATGTTCAGACACATGTTCTACCTCTACTGAATTCGAATTCGCAACACCTGAATCTTAATAACCTGTAGCCGAACAATGTTCGCATTTATTTGTTAAAATAACTGGTTTATAAATATATTCAAGTATTATTAAATTTATTATTCTTTAATTACCATTAGCTTTTGTTGATGAAGAATTTGCTACCGTTAGTGAACAGATTGTGAGCGTTCCACTTTCCAAAGGATACCTGAAATATAAATGACAATTTAGCTGATTAGTAATGCAGTGTGCCGAATTGGACCGGGCCTGATGTCACCTCGGGACACGTTAATTAATTACCTACTGTGCGGCCACCTACGCACCCTTCCCCGCGCACCGCGACTCCCGCTGGTTGGAATGTTAACTTATTCCTCTCGTTTTTTTCTGAATGAATATACGACCGTTTTTGTATTTACTAAAGTCAGTGGCTGTGAAGCTCAAGTTGACAAAACATATCGTATTTTATCCTGTAACGTAATTTAAATATTTTTATTATACTTGATGGAATTTTCTTCACCTTTTAGAATAGTTTGGGTGTTATCTTGACTCCGTAATGGCGATAAAATGAATTATGTTGTGAATCCAGTTTTTTGTAACATGGGACACACTTTAGATTTTTTATTTTTGTTTTTTATACACACCGAAACTAGTCATTGTTTTCTTATTTAGAAATATATCTGTGTTTTTCAAAATATTATAAATGTTGTAAACAATAAGGTTCTCCAGGTTTTTATTTTTGTTTTTAATATATGTTAAAATCTTGTAATATATTTGTAATATTCAAATATAAGTATTACACCCAGTAAATAAAAAATATGCCGTGTATAACTATCAGCAGGTTAGCGTAAATAAGAAAAAAACAGAAATATCCTCCTTTAAGTGAATATAAACGTATAATAAAGAGCATTCTAGATTTGTCTAATTTTCATTATTTATTTATAAATATTGAATATTTATACTCTCAAAATTAATTTTCAATGTATTAAAAAATATATTATTTTTTACTAACTCCTATTGAATCCCAAAAGAAAACTGTTGGTTAAATTTATTAAAAATTTATGAATTCGTATATTTGCGCAATAACAAGCTATGAGTTTTCACTCTTGTTTTAATGAACTCCACAAAGAACACGCAGGTAAATAATATTACATGTATGTGTTTAATTACAATCAGATATATAATAAGATTTTATTGGTACAGAATTTATTTTAAGTTATATTATTATCTACTTAATGTACTGCAGTTACAAATGGTATGTGCTTAGGTGCTAGCTTGTCCTTTCTTTAGACTGAGTGTTTAAAGGCAAAGAAATCTAATCGACATCATTACGATGCAAAAACAATATACCTATTTTAATCGACGTTGGGACTTAAATTAAACATTTTATAAAATAATAAGATTTTATATTTGATGTACCTTCACGGAACAACAAAAAAATCACGACAATTATAAACTTAAATAACAATTGAATAATAAAGTGCGTACATAAAATTATTTTTTGTATTTTGTACTACTTAAATATTTAAGTAGTTATTAAATATTTTAAAGAAACTGATAATGCAAGATCGTCATATGTCGTACTGTAAGATTGAAGCTTCCCTGGAAATTATTGTGTCTAGCGTATTCAAGATTTTACATGAACATTTAACCATGGAAAAGATTTCTTTGCATCAAAAAAGCGTATTAATTGTTGCAAAGAAATACTCAAATTCAATCGTGGTGCGTCAAAAGCTGTGTATAACATCTACAGAGGTGACGAATCTTGGATCTATGCGTATCCAAAAGTAAACAGCAGTCGACAGTATGAGTCTTCCAAAATGAGCCAAATCCAACAAAAGTTGTTCATGTAAGAAGCACATCAAAAGAAATGGTCACCTATTTTTTTGGGATAAATAGACAATTAGCTAGTGTGCTGCTAGAGAATCTTAGAATGGTCAGTTCTGAATGGTACACAACCATTTGTTTGCCGAAAGTCTTTGGAGAAATAAGGAAGAACAAGCGTCGATGCAGGATCATTCTTCACCATGTCAATTCAAGCTCTCACACATCGGCCCAAATTATTCAATATTTAACAAGTCAAAACATCCCATCCGCGGTACAGTCTTGACTTGGCATTCCATGATTTCTTTTTGTTCCCGTACGTGAAGAATAAACTACGTGGTCAACGATTTCCGCCTCCAGAAGAAGCAGTTGATTTGTTCAAAATGCATGTTTTGGAGATACCAGAATCGGAATAGAAAATGTTTTATGAAAAATGGTTTAAACGTTTACAAGAGTGTATGGATCATCGCGGAGAATATTTTAAAAAGCAATAAATCCATTTTGAATGATAAATATTTGTTTTTGTCTATTATTCCGGATACATAAATAACAACCCTCGTATCTATAATTCAACAAATTATAAAATTTGAATACTACTTAGCACATAGCACTAATATGTAATCAAGAAGTTGTCATGCCAAGTAAAAGCTTAATTTTTGATTAATAATTCCAATTAATTAACATTACTATTTATTTTGTTATGCTAAGCTATTATACATTTATCTTCCTAGTCACTTGTTTTGCAATTATAAATTTTTCTAACAAATACTCCAGTAAGCTGTTAGTTCAACAATAAATGTTACTACAAAGGTATACGATTTTCTCTTTCTTGTTGTATATATATATGTAAAAATCATCTTTAAATGTGAGAAAAATATTCTCTGTATATTGGTGAGTCTGCTGTAGAGCAGAGAAGGTCCCAGGTGTCTTCACCAGCAGCAGTGATTTCAAAACTAATGTATCATTTTAATGCCGGAGGCTTCAAACGATTAGTTAAAAGACCCCTCTTAAACGCTATGAAAAACTTTTTTAATTTAATAATATGCTAAGTACAGATTGGCCTCAGATTGTAACGGTACACGTCCTTTACGAAAATGACTACGAACAGATTAAAGAAATTAGATTTTTAACCAACACGATAACGTAGGGTAAGAATATTTATATATTTATCGATCTCAATAAAATATAAGGGGGATACAAATAATAATTCCGATTTTCACATTTCGGGTTTTTGGCGGATGACAAAGTTTTTAAATTACATTTTGAATACCTAGAGTATTCATGGTCTTGTCATCTAGCGTCTAGTGAGTAGAAAATGAGCTGTGGTTTTGAGAATCTGAGTTCGTATCCCGCTCAAATAAATTCTTTACCATATATTTCCTACATAAAAATAACATATCAATATAAAAATATTATTTACTGGTTTTCACCTTTGTTTAATTGTTTATATTTATAAAAAAGAACAAAAGTAAGCTGGTGACTATAAGTATTAATGTATCTGTACTGTATTATATTACCACACTGACTTGACAGAAATACAGGAGACAAAATAACTGTAATCCTCCCGTTATATCAACCCATACAAACTTGATCACGAAAATGTGAATGATAAGAGCATTGCAATACAATATTTATTAATAACGTCTTTATTTTCTAAAACCGATAAACTATTGTATAAACCATGGATGTTACGAAACGTACCAGACCTTAAATTAGTTGACATTCACATTAAAAGCATATTATAAATATAAAAAGTTTAATTTCATTAATTAACTTCACAATAATAAGAAAAATATAATGAAATAATTTCACAAAACATAATACAAGTCTCAACAAGTCAAAATATATAAATATAATAATTCATTTGTTATTTGTCATACTTCGTTTTTCAATTCACGGCCAACCGTCCAACATAAACTATAAGCGCAAATAAAACATTACCCCCAGCAGAAAAAACTCAGAGTGGAATTAAATCCGACGGTTATGATACTCATAATAATCCTAGGTATGTGTAATATATTTTCTATAAATGATTAAATAAAATACATAGACAGAATTAAGAATGCTTTTATTATCATCTATTTTTCAATAATAACTGTGTTTTTTTTGATACCATTTTCATGGCATCCTACATAAATTACAATAGACTGTTATTTAAAACATATAATAGTATGTTAATAGCTATTACCGATATTTACGGTAAAGATCACACCTAGAGCAATGGGTAATAGCAGTAAGTAAATGAAATTTAATTTGATTATTTTTTTATGTTATGTCTGTCTATCCAACCGTCCGGAGATATATAAACATCTGTACAGTATATTCGATTGATTGGATTTTGGGAAATTTATATTTGAGCTGGTGAGAATAGCCTGAGTTGGCAAATTTGGTATAAATCAACTAATTATAATCAAGTTACAACTCTAGAAGAGTTTTGACCGCGAGTGAAATTAAAAAGTGAACTTCATCTGTTATCTATCAATTTTTACTTGTATTTAGTTGGATAGATTTCCAACAAGGAACCAACACCTTTTAATGGATTCGGACCCAGCGATATATTTTTATTTGGTTAATATTTAACTCCTAAGGCAAAATATTTGCTAAACTCCCTCTCCCTCCCTCGTCCAATAAAAAAATGTTCTTATAAAAAATAAGTAGTTTTTTTATTAAAGAAATCTGATGTGGACACTATTTCCTTGTATGCTAAATTATACAAATTTTTGCTGTACTTCATTTAAACTTATTTCACTTGAAAATGAGTTCTATTGCTAATCATTCCTCAACTTCTATTTGTTTTATATCTTCGAACTTCCCTTCGAAATTGATCATCTTTTGAAAATTTTATTAAAATGTTTATCACTATTTCTTATTGCTTTATACAGAATTATATCCATAACTCAAAAACTTGCAAAGAAACAGATACGATTTTCATTTATTTCGTACATATTCCTCACTCTGACAGTTGTTAATGTCAATTTATTATAAAATGTTTTCTGCCACAAGTAAACTGCTCTTTGCAAAGGCCGATTGGAATCAAAAATAGAGATGCATAACTAGATGTTATAGTAACTACATAATTAAAATTTCAATATTTTAGGGCTAAACGTTTTTGAGTTACGCGAAAAATTCAAACAAATACTACGAACAAAGTGCCCTTTTGGCACTGGCGATTGTAATGAAAAAGGGAGATGCACAACTAGATGTTAAAGCAGCCCCATATACAATTTTTTCGCGATTACAACACATACTTCCTTTATTTTGTACAAGGAAGTTAAAAATATACAGAAATAATACATGAATAAATTAATCTATAATTTAATTTTTCTAGTTTTAACTACGGAAAAGTAGACGACTATATCATTGTAACCTATTGTAACGTTTTATTTATTTAGGTGAAGTGTAAAATTGATTAAAACACTAATATTTATATAACTAAGTTTAATTAAAGAAATATGATTTATAAAGAAAAATGAAAAATAACTAACACTAAGAATTAACAAATATAAACACTAATTTAAGACTAACAATTATTATTAAAGACTTAAACACTAAGATAATTTATTTAAACAATTAGAACTATGCAATATTTATTTCAACACTATTTATATCACTGTCTATATATTTATATCACCATGTGTTCACTACCCATCTCAATATATGACTGTCCTCGAGATCTTTTGGTCGGGGTATTTATATTAAAATACATCATTCTAGAAGATTCTTTGATTCCTTGAAATCAGAACAATGGGGAGCGAACGGACGTGTTCTGACCTGCACGCTAGCGGTCGCCGCCCGCGCCGCCGCACGCGCCGCGACCCTAGGTTTGCTACATTGCCCCCTCCTTAAGACTGTTTCGTCCCGGAACAGTTCGTTATGACGAAATCTGCATGCATCACCCTTGGTGCATCTAGAAGTCTTGAAGAAGTAACAGTCGACGGTCCGTTTGAGCTCCTCTTGGCCGGTAGAGTTGAAGCTGCAAACTAGAATTTCCACTCCGGTAAAGCGGAAGACTGTTTCTAACATGCTTCTAACAATCCTCCAATCCAAACCATCTAGTCCACAGCCTATCTTCGGTACTGCCAGTTTCATGATGTCGTTTTGCAACAGATGGTCCTTCATATCGCACAGCGAGTCCCATAAATTGCGGTATGACGGCTTCTGATATGAGTATTGTTTCGTAACGAGATAGTAAATGTACCGCTTGCGTTCCTCGTTCTCATCCTTCAGTTGTACCGTTTTTCCGACAGTTGGACGTTGGTTGGCCAGTTCTTGTACTCGTCCAAATTTTCTTTTAAAAACTGAAGCGATGCCGCGGGACATTTTAATGTCTTTCGCTACACAGTGAGCGAGGGAATATTCTGGGGACACGGTGAACAGATCTCGTTGTTCTTCTCGTGTAACGCCATACCGTGCTTTGTGACCAGTGGAATGGCTTTCCATAAAGTCTTCAAATGTAGGTTCCTCAGCTACAACCCGGCGTATCGTCGCTCCACGATGATCGTCAAAATTATCACCAGCGAAAGGGGCTAACCGATTGAAGTGGACTACTCTCGGCTTTCCATTAGGTGTTTTCCTAATTCTGTAGACCACATCATTTATTCTTTTTACGATCTCGTAGGGACCTTCCCAATTCTTTTGCAGCTTCGGTGATAAGCCACGACGTCTTTGTGGATTGTAAAGCCACACCAAATTCCCAGGTTGAAAACCACCTTTTTCAGCCTTGACGTCATACTGGTCCTTCATCCGATCGCTGGCACCTTGAATGTTTGTGCGGACTTGTTCATGGATGTCATTCATTCTTCTCCGTAAGTCCGTCACATAGTCCTCCCCGGCTAGATCTTCACCGGGTTTACTGCCAAATACCAGGTCGCATGGTAAGCGCAACTCCCGCCCGAATAAGATGTTAGCTGGTGTCTGCCCTGTTGTCTCATGCACGGATGAGCGGTAAGCCAACAAGAACAGATGAAGATGTCGGTCCCAGTCCCGTTGATGGTTAGAGACTACCTTTGACAAATACCGATTTATTGTTCTATTCATTCGTTCAACCATGCCATCAGACTGCGGGTGTAATGCAGTAGTTCTGGTTTTCTTTATTCCTAATATCTTGCAGATATTTTGGAACAGAGCAGACTCGAAATTCCTTCCTTGGTCGGAATGTATCTCTCGCGGTACTCCGAATCGGCAGATGCATTCTTTTACCAAGACTTCAGCGACCGTTACGGCTTCCTGGTTGGGTAATGGATAGGCTTCGACCCACTTAGTAAAGTAGTCCATTACTACTACTATGTATTTATTTCCATCATCAGTTTCGGGGAATGGTCCGGCCACGTCAATCGCAATGCGTTCAAAGGGACTTCCAACGTTATATTGGCGCATAGGAGCTCTTCTTTTTCTATATGGCCCGTTACTTCCCGCGCAGATCACACATTTCTTGCACCACTCTTTAACATCCTCCTTGCAATTTACCCAGTAAAATCGTAGGCGTAGCCTTTCGAGGGTTCTATTCACTCCAAAATGTCCTCCACCAGATCCGTCATGGATCTCTTCCAATACTTCCGGTACTCTGTTCCTAGGAATTATCAACTGGGTTCTACTCTCAGTACCATCTGTATTTTCTACGACACGTTTCAGGAGGCCCTCTTCAACCACAATAGAATCCCACTGCGCCCAGTACGATTTTACACTTTGTGAGTGTCGTGCAACGTCTTCCCAAACTGGCCTGCCATCGCCATGCTTCCAATCAAGTATGATCTTTAAGTCCGGATCATTCTCTTGGTCCCTCCGTAAGTCTTCAGGTTGCCATCTCCCGTCCACTACCGTTGTCCTTTTGACGGTGGCAAGTTTCGCTTCCAAATGACAAGAGTGCTTGCACTCTTCTTCACGGGTCTTCTCTCTCGCCAGGCTTACACCGTGAACTACTTTCTTCACTCCTACTTCTTTAACAGCAAGAGGAGCTGTTGCTACTTTTTCACCCGTTTTATTTTTAAACTTCTTTTCAGTGTTCGCTGCAGTATTCTGTTTTTGCAGTTTCCCGCACAGTCTTTGCGGGTGGCCTAGCTCTCCACATTTCCAGCAATGAAGTATCTTTCTTTCAGCATGAATTTCAGATACAACTCGCTTTATCTTGTCTTCAATTCCCTCAGCATCGATATCTTGCACTTGTGATAGGTTACGTGAAGCTTGTTTAGCTGCTTCATACTCTAAGGCGTATGACAGTGCATCAACTACAGTTTTCGGTCGAGTTAATAGTAGTGCTTGCTGAGTTTCATTATCTTGGACTCCATAAATAAATGCTTGTGTGGCTAGGCATTCCAAAACGCTGTCAGGAGCTGTAGGATGTGCAAGACGAACCAAACGAGCTATATCCGCTTCAAATTCTTGAAGGTTCTCTTTTGAACTCTGATATCGGTTCCTCAGTTGCGTCTGGTACACCTGCTCCAGATGCGCATTGCCATATCTCATATCCAATCGTTTAACAAGTTGTTCATAATCTTCCTGTTCATCCTCTTTTAGCGTCTGTAGGATATCGATGGCTTCTCCACGTAGCGAAACTGTCAGCGCAGTAGCTTTTTCTTTGGAAGTCCAACCATTTGCTTTGGCAGCGGCTTCAAATTGTTTTACATAATTTGGCCATGATGACTTGCCATCGAATTCGGGTGTTTTAATGTGCAGTTTTGAATTATGTTCCGCTTTTACTGTTTTGTTTACTTGAATAATATCTGCCACGTCGGAATTTGAAACCGCTGGTGTAATTTTAGAGAAATTTTGCTGTAACTCTTCAACTTTTTTCTCGTAAGTTTCTATTCTCTCTTCTAGTATTCTAGAACTTTCTTTCAATTGTTCGTTCAGTTTTTCTTCCAAACTTCTAGAATTTTCCATTAATTTCTCTTCCCATATTCTAGAATTTTCTGTTAGTTCTTCTTTTAAAGTTCTAGAATTTTCTGTTAATTTATCTTCCAATTTTTGTTCTAAACTTCTAGAATTTTCCATCATTTTTTCTTCCAAGGTTCGAGAATTTTCTTCAGATTTTCTAGAACTTTCCTCTAATTTTTGTTCTAATATTCTAGATTTTTCTATTAGTTCTTCTTTCAATACTTTAGAACTTTCTTTCATTTGTTCTAAAGTTGTACCAAAATCATCAATTTTGAATAAAAAGTCATTAGGATTTTCACCAGCTTCTGTAAGAGCTTGCCGTAGACGATGTTGTAGAACAGTCTTGGTTCCCGATGTCTCCAACTCTCGTTCTTCCAGCTCCCTCTTGAGATCGGCCACTTTTAATTCATTTAATTTTACTTGTTTAGTAGCCATTTTATTTATTTTTATTTACACTTCACAGTTTTTAACAACCCTCACACCTGACACCAATTGTAACGTTTTATTTATTTAGGTGAAGTGTAAAATTGATTAAAACACTAATATTTATATAACTAAGTTTAATTAAAGAAATATGATTTATAAAGAAAAATGAAAAATAACTAACACTAAGAATTAACAAATATAAACACTAATTTAAGACTAACAATTATTATTAAAGACTTAAACACTAAGATAATTTATTTAAACAATTAGAACTATGCAATATTTATTTCAACACTATTTATATCACTGTCTATATATTTATATCACCATGTGTTCACTACCCATCTCAATATATGACTGTCCTCGAGATCTTTTGGTCGGGGTATTTATATTAAAATACATCATTCTAGAAGATTCTTTGATTCCTTGAAATCAGAACAATGGGGAGCGAACGGACGTGTTCTGACCTGCACGCTAGCGGTCGCCGCCCGCGCCGCCGCACGCGCCGCGACCCTAGGTTTGCTACACTATATATATACTAAGAAATTTCCGATTATATTGAAAGGATTGCAAGATTTCATTGACCACGCAATTTTCCTATGCGTCAATAACCTACTTTGCACATTGGATTAAAAATATACTGTTTGGTCTGGTCATTCAAACGTAACTTTGCCGCCCCTAAACTGCTGGGCCCGGACAACCCCGTTCGCCCTCCCGTAGCTGCACTACTGTGCTGTTCCTTTTTGTTATTGAATAACAGTTAAATATTTCGAACAGATACACTTGATTTTTTAAATTATATGAGTAATATGTTTTTATTGTGATATTACGCACACGAAAATTATAAACTGTAAAAAATACATATTTTAATAATTTCAATGTTTATCGATGAAATTGACTTTTATTGATTTGCAGTAAACAATTTTAATTTATTAATCAATGCATTAAATAAAACATAAATTTTTCTTATCACGACATATAAAATGATTGTATATAAAAAATTTCCATTACAATTTTATTAATTTTAGGTAGGTTGGTACCATTATACGAGTATTTCAATATCGAAGCCATCTTGATTTTTTTAATTAAGAATTTATTTACGAGTATAAAGTTATACCAAAATTACTTAAGCTGTAATATTTGATATTTTTTTAAATAGTGTTGGGTATAACGTTTTAAAAAATTCATGCTTTAAAGAAACTTAAGTGCTTCATTTAAAAATAATGTTTTATATTTTTTAAAATTTAAAAAAAATATTTTTTTTAATGCTGGATGCCTACCTTCGTGATTTCTATTTGTATTTCTATTATTTGGTCTTGTTTCGGTCTCAAGATAGGTTCGAGTAACATCTCATCTCGATCTCGCATTGGTCATGAACATACTGGACTTTTCTCGATCTCGAAAATAAACGAGACTCTCAATTGTATTTATTTACACTATATTTTAGCAAATATTAAAAATTTATTTGTTACATATAAAAGTAAATAATAATTAGACAATTCTAATATCCATTATTACTCCTAAAATATCTCCCAGAATCACATTTCAGGTAAGTCTTGTTTCATTATTTTTATGGATCAATAAAATTCATTTGTGTTAATAATAATTATTATTATTTGTATAAATAAAATTGCAGACGTGAACAGTGATCTAATCTAATCTCAATATTTTTAAGGCGTGATCGGTCATTAGTCCATTGGGAAAACTTATATCTTTTACTTATTGAGGTCATACCTATCACTTCAAAGTCATTGTAAGTATAGTTTTCATTTGAGAATATAAGTTTTAGAACATTACGAATCAGCTTAAATCACCATTTAGCCAAAAAAAGCATGTAATACATTGTACATCGATTGATACAATTTGAACTGTGTTTAAATAGAAATACTAGATTTTATTGCACAAAATATAACAATTATCCTTTATTTTACAATTTCGGAAGGTATTTCAACAACGAGATTAGTGAATCTGTGAGGCGAGACGAGACGAGATATTTCTTTTTCTCATATCGTCTCTTTAAATTTAACATATTTTATCTCGTTTCGAATATGATTGTCTCGTCTCGATCTCGAATCTCACCGAGATTTCGCGAATTTCGAGATCGAATATTGTAGGCTTTGTCACGCACGCCATCTGTGCACAGTATTTCCATACCTAAGGAGATTTCCCTAAACCTAGGGAAATTGAATATTTTTTTAGGAAATTAGGAAGGAAATATACATTTAGGGAGAAATGAAATGATTTTTTCAGACTATAATTTTTAGTATAAATATGTAAGTAAAATATAATTATCTGCTCCATCTACGTTTTGTCTTTGCGAAAAAAAAAATAAAAATGCACTAAAATGATAAAAGTTCAAATTTACTTCACAAAAGACATACCGGGTGTCCCAGCTAGACCGACACATGGGAGTTTTACATGGGAAATCAGTTAATTATGAATAGTATCTCCCCAGTGCAAGATATTAACTTGAAATTTTGTATACTTATCGGAGAATATTAATTCTATGGATCACACTTATTTGAAATATGCAATTTCGTCTGCAGGGCGAGATTTATTAAATTTAAAATCTAATATTTTCGTTCAAAATCAGATAGCCATGGAAATAAAAGAAAATATTTATCCGACAGTTTAGTGAAGTATCACTGATTTTAATTCTTATTCCCTGTATTTTAATATTATTTAAGTTGAATTTAGTTTCTTTTTGTTAAATAATATATCAATATTACAAAAATATAAATATCTACAATGGCATGTCATTAACTGTCAGAACTGTCACATACATATTTTCTTTTATTTTCATGGCTGACTGATTTTGAAAGAAAATGATGATTTTATAATTTAATAAATCTCGTCTTGCAGACGAAATTACATATTTCAAATAACTGTAATCCATAGAAATAATATTCCCCAATAAGCTTACAAAATTTCAAGTTAATATCTTGCACTGGGGAGATACTATTCATAATTAACTGATTTCCTATGTAAATCTCTCATGTGTCGGTCGAGCTGGGACACCCGGTATATGACGTTTGAAGAAAAATCATTTTAAAGTCTTGAAAAATGTCGATTTTATTTTCTCGTCTCAAAGCTTTGTTTTTGTAATTGTCTTCGTCTTGCCCGAAACGAGACAAGCGAAATTCGAGAAATATTTCTTTATTAATTTTTATACCTTGTTATAAATTCTTCTAAAAAATATAATATTATTCGACACTTTTTTGTTGTTGTTATTTTATAATTTTTTTTACAACTGTAATAATAGAGAATATGAGTATTATGGTAGAGTAAAAATGAAGCTTTGATTTAATTAGAAGTTATCAGCCGTAAAGACCAAGATTTTAATGTAAATTACAGATCCGTTGAAACTGAAGCAACCTAGAAGAGCACAAGTGCAATGAAAACTGCATCACGTCATAAATAAACCAAGGCACCCCTAGACAGTGTGTTTGGGTGACAGTATAGAGTAATGTCCCCATTCGCAGCGCCAAGTAGTCCTTGGCCGTATAAATCAGTGCAAGTGAACCGCATTGAGTCCCAAGCAAAGCCATCGTCAGCGTCACTAATTAGCATAATCCGGCGCTGTCGGATCATTGGGCCCAAACTTCAAACAGCGAGGCAGTGGAGTCTGAAGCGGCGGATTGCACACTTGGACGTGGACGTGCAAATTTGCAATCTCCTTGCGAGATGTTCGCGCCGCTGACCAACCAAGCGTGCATGCACGCAACCAACGCACGCGAGATAGACCAGCCCGGAGATTAGACTATGCTGGAATGTCCTAATACCATTTTAATTCGGCCCGTGAACAATGCACATAATAAGTACTTACAAGTAGGTACTCATGAAATGTTTTAGGGCAACTGTAAATTAATACGTTAAATAAAATGGATTTTTTTGTGTCAAGCGCAGAGTTCATGTATTAAGATATTCTGGAAGAAACATATTCTGAGCAATATTTGATATTTACTGTTTAAAATGGAGGTGGATTAATTGCAGGTATATAAATATATTGATCTTCAATTAATTATATCATCCAATATCCAGTGTAGAGTGACCATTTGTTCTGACTTTTAGACCCTTGTACTGATAAACAATTTGCAACATATTTTGTACTGATTTTTAATATACCGTACTAAATGTACTCATTTTCGATGTTTTATAATTATTTATTGATAGATATTTATACATTTTTATATAATTTAAAATTTAAGTATTAACTAAAATTTCTATCTGACTTCAGTAATAAAACTGTAACAATAGCAATAAAATTATAGTATTAGTATTCCTGTACTTTTTCCATTTTTCCTAACATATGACCTAATAAGACTATAAACATTATAGGGAGTCAGAGATTTGTAAGGCTAATCTAGAAAAAGCAGAACTTTGATTTTCAAATAATCTGCTTCTAAACAAAAGCACAACTCAAGAACTGATAATATCAGCAAATAATAAAGTAGTAAAAGTTATATTTGGATTTATAGAATATATTGCCAGAGAATATTAAACCCCTCGAAAAAATAAAATTCAAAAAACTATAAACAGTTTATGTTAAAACACTGTTTATAGTTTTAAATATTAATCGTTGTAAATAACATCAAGAAACATTTCAATGTGATATAGTCAATAAATAATCTAAATCTAGAACATTGGTTTTGTACTGATTTCATTAAAAAAATAAATGGCCACTTATATTCCAATGAGAAGTTATTTGTTGGTCAGTTATTTCATTTATTTCGTGGAGAATAGTTTGATGAATAAAAAATTATAATTTTCTATTAATGATTTCTAATAAAATATTACAAAGACAATAAAATAAGTAAAAAAAAATATAAACCTATAATAATATTTTTCAAAATTCAGCACCCTGTTTTTTGGATCGGTAGAATATTCCGTGTTTGAAAGTTTTTGAAGTACTTGCACTTTTTTATATGACCAACAATGAAGACTACATTTATTTTTGAACATGATCTGAGGTAAATGTTCCATGCCATCTAAATTACCTACTACATTACGTGTGTAAAAATAATAGTGGCAAGTGTACTCCTTAAGTGAATTTCTTATAAATTAAGCAAACACCATATTAATTTAAAATTTTAGTGTATCTACATTTACAGCCTACATTAAATTATTAAAATTTAACGAATATGATGTAGAATTATTATGTTTCGCGAAAAGACGTGTACAATAAAAAAAATACTGCTTCCTATTTTATGAGAATTAAAATTTTTACCAAAAATGATAATTTACTAGGTAGTATAATATCACTATATTTAATAGGTATCTTTCCCGTTTTCGAGGATACAATACCGTAGTTTTCTTATGGACACACGGTACTTGGTATATACGTATATATGTATAATGATCATTAAAGGTGCGTCTATGCATACCAGATTTACGAATAAGAAATAAGAATAGTCTTACAGTTAAAACTGTTATAAAATATGAATCGGTTTATTCTAGAGAAATAAAATAAGAAAAAAGAATAGGCGTTAGCAAAAGTTGGTCAATTTTAACTTTACACCTTCTTCTTAAACCTGTTAGCGAAATGCGCAGGCGTAACAAACGTCAAACTAAATTTAGGTTTTAAACGTTTTTACTGACTGAAACCCATCAATTTCTCCTTTAAATCAACGTCCAGTCAAGAAATCTTTCTTAAATTTAGGTTGCTTAAATTTTTCCTTAACATTACGCTTATTTTTGATTCTTATTCTAAAATTTTTCAGCATAAACCCACTTTTAGTAAATTTTCAATTGAAGTGAAGATTCATTAAAAAAAATATGCGCGCATTGCATAAACATTACTTGAAATTTCATACACATGTGAATATGCATTTTGAACAGGAAATGTGATATTGTCGAAATAACATCTTAGTAGTTAGTAGATTTATAAAATTGTACATACCACTAAGATTCAGTGTTAATCGTCAACCCAAGTAAGAATAATTTAACCAGATACCAACCTTAACCTCAAACTTCAATAGTCTTAATTGTTATTCAACTGGAAAATTTTAAGCGATCACAACCAAGTTCTTCCGATCTTTGGTCTCTAAACTTCATCGGCACTTTTCATATTACTAAGTATAAAGTGACCATTAGCTGTAAGACATGGCAACTATTTAAGTATTTACTGTTAATGATCATTCGCTTTTGTCGTGTATTTTGGGTATTACCACTTAAGTATCAAAATTTTTCTAAAATGCTACTAATGAATTGATTCTACAGTCACTTCTAATTTTGATCTGTTATTTATGCAATCTTCAACCTTGCAATCTATTATCGTTTCTTTCTTCTTATGCTGCGTGTGTTTATTTGATAGAAGAACATTAACAAACTAAAACAATAAACTTAATTAAAATTGTCACAATATCAATTATCTGGGGTACTTGTTTCATATTTTAGTAGTGTAAGTTAGTAATGTACAATCTCTACAATGGACTTACACCGTATAGTGGGTTTTGAATTAAAAACTGAATGATAGAGTGAAAAGCTGTGAATTTGAATGTATATACAACTGATTCATTCGTCATCATTCAAAAACATCAGACGAAAAGAATTAATTATTTTTTGTGAAATTGAAGTAATCTGTATTAACTAACAAGTAAGAATACATGAAGTATTGTTCTGCACAAAAAGGTAACTTAGTTGTTATCCGAACAATTTTTATTTTACCAAAAACTGCTTTCCCATGTTAAATGCCTATAACAACACATTTTTGGAACAAACGATATGTATTTAATAAGGGATATTTTGACTACGAATGAGGACTTTACAAAATGTATTGAATATTTTCATCCGTCCGTCGGTTCATCCGTCAGTCCATATGTAGAACGACTTCAATTGAACAGATTTTAATAAAAGTTTCGGTCTTCAGTAGAAAGAGCTCTACCAAAGTAGCAGTTTAGTAAAATCCTTTATTTGAAAAAAAAATAGTATCCTGGTATACTGGTGACTAAGGCAACTTTTATGGATCCTGTTACTTTATCCTTATATAACATAGGAAGAATATTGTTCATTACTCGTATTTTAAGGGTACGAAGCAGCAGGTGTGGATTTGCCGCGTCCCACCTGAGATTGTTCGGTGGTCGCGTGATCGTCACTTTGACTGAACAATGAGTAATTATGCTGGAGCGGGCGAAGCATCCGGCGGTTTCGACTCTTGCCGTTTAGTTTTCGCCTCGTCGACTCTGCGAGGATTAAGGAAAAAGCTGCGCGACTGTCGCTGACGTCCGGTTTACGTGGGATCGGCCAAGGGACGCGCAACCTGGATGTGTGATGGTTTTTGTAACACTATTGTGTACGTTACGCTTGTGGTGATTCCGCAAGGGAAAGTTACGTGGAAGTGATTTAAGATTTCACTAACGTGTAATTGCTTTCCTGCAAAATCAACATATTTCTTAGTTTCTTTTCTTTCTTATTTGTCTATCTCTTAATTTTTAATTGGATTATTTATGATTCAACAACACCATGGTTTAATAGTCAATACACATTATATCAGAAAAATTTAGAGACACTGTAAAGAGGATTTAGAAGCAAGGAAGTCGCCAGCCAGGGGACATGAATTGTAGGTAAAATAAATACAATTTGTAAAGTTTTAATCGTGTGCTAAACGAAAAATAATCTTATTTAGAACATAATCTTGGTTTTTTGTGATCTTTTTTCTACTACTTTATTATTAAAATCTTCTAGATTCTCAATTTTTCGAGTTTCTAGAGAGGGCAGCTACTCCGCCCTGCTTTCCCTTGGTGACGCTCTTGTCTAGAACAGTGTTTCTGAAACTGGATGATTTTGGTACTGTAATACCCGGGACACACGACGAAAGTTAATGATCATTAACAGTTAATACTTAATTTAGTAGCCATGTGTCATATGATCATTTAGGTAATGATCATTTCAAACTTCATAACGTGGAAAGTGCCGATGAAGTTTAAAAACCGATCATCGGAAGCGTTCGGTTGTCATCGCAACTCGAATGACAGTTGGGGTTGTTGATGCTGAGGTTAATGTTGACATCTATTTAAATTATTCTTATTTAGGTTGACGATTGTCAATGAAGTATAGTGGCATGGATAAATACTCCAAATTTAGAAACTATTTCGGTGTCTTTAATGACTCTTTATCTTTTTTTCTCAAGGGTACATTGCATTTGCGCATGTGCAAGAAATTTCAAGTAATGTCCGTGTGTTTGCATAGGTATATGACCAAATTTGATTTTTTCATATATGATACTAGACAAATAAATAAAATATCCGTATTTTTAAAATCGATTCATTATTTGTAGTTTACGAGAAAATAATTATTATAAATTTGGGGAAGGAGCTGTCACGTCGTCGGGGTAGAATCGTGAAGATAAACTTGGAGAGTAAGAGACCATCTACCAGTTTTTTCAACGATCCTATCATGTTGACGTCACACGTCCTTTCTCCAAAACATTAAATTGCAAATAACTACATTACTGCATAGTAATATTTAGATTTTATTTTTATAATGAGATGCTTTTGTGGTTCCTTTTTATATTTTAAGACTTTTATACTGAAAATCGACTAACCCATTGTTTTCTTCTTTAATTTTAATCAAAATGAGAAAATTGTATTTTTGTCAAATTTGGTAACTAAATAATCTCTGTTAATATGTATAAGCAGATATTGAGGTCAATAGAATCCAATCTTATCATTTTTACGATAATACGAGTTTGTATGTAGATATGTACATTTATGTCGTGCTGTAACTAGGACGTGGCAAAGGTGACACGAGCCACAGGTGCAAAATTCTTAGGGGCGAAAATTTTTAATCTTTTATATGGTTTTAGATGAAATATTTATAAAATCTATTTATTAACTTTTGACAAATAATTATATACAGATAGCTGCGAGATAGCTGCAACAATTTTACCAGTTACTAAAGCCTCTTGTGGTCGCCCTTCTATCAAATTAAAAATTGCTAAACCGTACTTCCGCTCATGTATTGGATAAATAATATCAATTGAAAAAGATATAGCCAAAAAAAAAATTACGTTGAAGTTCTTTTATTAATGTTAGATTCAGAATATAAAGCACTTTGCGTTAGGCGGAAACTTTTAAGAAACGATATTGACAAGGGTTTTTGCACGATTCCGACATTGTCCAGATCTTCTGGAATTACCACTAAAGTCTCTTCTATACCTTTACATCATTTGAAAAACCGATGTAAGGGACACGCCAAACTTCTGTCTTCCGCAGTGGCGTAACTAGAATTTACACAATACTTACTGTCGTATTACTTTTAATTTTTAATGAAATAATAATGATGCCGACATGGTGTCGCTATTTCTTATTTACCTATTGATTTTCGTTTATTTTTATAGAAGCAAAGTGAGCCCTCCTCACCTGCGAGGCCCACCCGCGCTGCAGGCGTGTGCTCCCCTTAGTTACGCCACTGGTTCTCCGATAACTTCAACCTTCTTCTAGAACTGCTTGCGCACATGAATTTTGTATGAAATTTTTAGTTTTGCGTTTGACTTCTACTTGAAGTACAGTACGTCTTGACTTCTATCAGTAGAACATAGAAGAATTCGATCCATAATCAACGCCTTAAATCAGAACTTGTACTAAATCTATTTACAATGCAATATATTTCTCATCTTTTAGTACAAACGGACAAAGTAAAATAAAAGCAAATGAGATTTCTACCTCCGAACACCATATGTAAGGCCCTTTCAAAATAAAATTAAGTTCCTGAAATATCAATTAAAATAATCGAGAATTTAAAATTTTTATGTCTAGTGCGTTAATTTTTTTCAGTTTATATTCAGAATAAAATATTTATGTCTCAGAAGTTGATTTTGTTTTTAATTTTCTTGATATGTGAGTATGAATGGATTATCGAAAACATGAGTTTTTTTATGAAAGTAAGAAGCAAGAAGACATAAAAAAAATTTCAAAAGAAAATAGAAATAATATATGTAGTAGAAATTTAGGCAGTTTACGTTGCAAGGCCCTATATTCCTTAATTGTTATTCTTCAAATTTTCTCCATAGAGCTTTTACTTACTTTGAATGATAAAAACTAACCTACCCTAGCGTAACTGATTTTACTGGAATAATTTATTATTTTGCTTTGGTTTGCATGGTTACCAATTTCATCATAAATGTATATTTTTTTTCTAAAAAAGTTGTATAAGAGAATTTTTACATTCGATTACAATATGTATAAGTAAAATTAACGTTCTGGACACATTTGTCTTTCTGCCAAATAATATATAATGGCAATCGAAATCTGTTTGGGGGAATTATTACGCGGAAACAAAATTCACAAATCCACCACAAAAAAGGAATAAATTAGTTGGTAATGGAAAGATAATTTTGGCGGGGTTGGTTAGGTTAGGGAATAACATGTGAACAATGAAGTAATATTACATTTCACGCTAGACCAGATTCCCCAGCATCAGCGGCGGCCGTTATCACTGGGGGCAGGAGTGGAAATACGCGACACTTGTGCGATTCAATTTTCCAGTGATTGGAGCCCGCACCACGTCGTAGCTAATTTAAATCACGATTTAAAGTGAAGCGGAACGCGAGGCCCGGGACCCCTCGCGATAAATCAGCGCCACTCTGCCCTTAGGGGGTGCGTATCACCCCCGGCACTAATCGATGTTTCGGTCAAGTTGTGTTTAATATCTGCCCTAATATTTTCCCGGGGCCGGGTACCAGTACCCGCCGGACAAACCCAACAGTAGCGCCGGGAACAAAAATTCCCTTTCTATCCCTAATACTTATCACAAATACATACAAATGCAAGTTTAATAGTATTATTTGACGTACACGGTTAATGGATATGGTTCTGATTCCATTTCCAATTGGCTTCGATGGGATTTTCGTTGCTTCTTTGATATTAAATGTATATTAATTTTCGAATAATTCAATTTTTTTATTTATTTTATAAACATCCCTGTAGTACACGAGTCATAATTTGTGGTACAACATTCCTAGATCGAACAGAGCCTCGATGCCTCGAGAAACTTAGGTTCTCGTTTCATGAGAAGTTTAACTGGAATTTTAGGGGGTTGTCGGTCTACAGCTTCCACAAGGGACCTACATTCTATTTTCCGGAGTTGATACGTCACCAATGTTTGTTGCAAGAGTTATTAAACTTTTGTATTGCATCGTTGTCGTATACGCATAGAATAGGTGAGACTTTTATTCACTGTCTATTGTACGTGTTACAGAGGGGTATAATATGCTATCTGTGTCTAATCAACGTTATAAATGGCAGTAGTGTAACTGCCGTAACGGATATTTTCAAATATTTGAAAATTATGAATATGTCATTCATGTCGACTATTGTTGCCGTAAGACGAGACGAGACGAGATAAACACCTGTTTCGTCTCGATATACCGAGACAAAACCTTGCCGAGACGAGAAGATATATAACTCGAGACGAGATAAGGCAGACCTTGTCTCGTCTCATCTCGAACTATTTTTACATTTTAATACATAATTTGAATAACAATATTAATCAATTATTATTATATAATAATGATAAAGTTAAACTTACTAATAGATGTCTATAAGTAGTTGCAAGTATACGTCTAGTTCTTGTATAAAAAATGTAACAGAAATAAGTACATAAATTAACGAGTCTTTTAGATATTTTGATAATACTTTTTTCAGAAATGTGTTGTCATTACAGCTCTCGACTTAGTCTCTTGCCAAAACTTTCACACCTCGTGGGAAATAGGCAATTTTATGCACTTGTTGCACAGTATTCCTACTATTATATTATTTTAAAACAGAAATAGAATATGCGAGCAAATAAGTTTTATTTGTTTTATTAGTGAAACTGGAAATGCAGTGAGGAATATTAAAAGGAAAGATAATAATACAGAAGGAGTTAGATATATTCCAAGATGCACCAAAAAGAATATAATTTCATTTCTGGTAATGAGAATGTAAAAAAAAACAGGGCTATTACGAACATATTTTCAAACAGTGATGAACTAAGTTATTTATTTATTTACTTATTTGTACATTATTTAAATTTTCAAATTACAGTTAAGATCTTGAAATTTTTCAATTGTTCTACGGTCAAAAAAAATACAAAAATGAACAGCCTCAGAGCAAGTATGTTACAAAAATATCTAACAAATCACAATAATTTGTAATCATAATCGAGACATTTGGACATCTCGTTAGGTTATCTCGTCGTGGCTCATCTAGACTCTATCTCGACTATATTTATCTCATATCGAAAAGTGAGACAAAATTTTGTCGAGACGAGATAAACGGGTGGCGAAACGAGACGGGACGACACACACAACACTTAGCGTCGAAAATTAGTGCTTTAATGTGAGTTGGTAGTTTCGTTAGTTTACCTTTTTTGTATATTTTATTCGTTATTATATTAGTATATAATGTTGTCAGTTTTGACAAGATGACGTTATCATTCCGACTTCCCCCACCAAGTATTTGAATCACACAAGTGATGACGTGAAATTACCTCAGGGAAATAGACTGTACATCTTCTAGTAGGTTTATTAACTCGGATATAGCGGTATTTTCATTTGCATGAAAATTGGCGAAAATAAAATTTAAACCCAGATCTCACACTTTGCGAGTCGGAGTTAGCTATCGGTACCCGCAATACAACAGGCGTAGTACATTAATAAAATCTTCGTGACGCAGCTACTACTAACACTCTTATTTTACAAATTTTCAACGTGTAAATTTATTTTTGTGTTCTTTTGGAAATCCCTATTCTTCACAACTACTACTTCTCACGTAAAAATTACCTTATGGTGCACTCTCACCATCAACCAAGAGTGATATGTAAAAACCTGCACAAAAACTATACCATCATAAAAAAAACACAACAATAATAATTAAGAAAAAACATTCGGTAAACGTTTCAAAACTTTAACAATTATTTTTGATCATTTCGATTTCTAAATCATCATCAGAATTCTGACAGAAATGATCATAAATAATTGTTAACTAAAGTTTTGAAACGTTTACCGAGTGTTTTTTCTTAATTATTATTAATTGGCAATCATGTAATGTTAATATTTTCTGTCTTTTACGTCATTACTTTTGTGAATAAAATTGAAATGAATACCACATTTTTAATATTGTCTTGTTTTTAATGTGTTTAATGTTAATATTTATTAATGACGTACATATGAGGGTACATTATGGAGTACTTATAAAATACCGCTCGGGTTATGTTAATATTGACAACAAAAATTCTGTTGTGATAAATAAGGTATTCATACCACCATACCTTACAACATAACTTAAGACGAAAGGTTATAAATTAATAAATAAGAATAAATTCTTTACAATTTGTATATTTTAATGAATGATATTTACATACTATAGTATCTATGAAAAATTATATTTAAATATACAATTCAAATCATGGAATTTTAAAAGAAACACTTTTTTATCTAAGTCATTTAAAATCACTTTTTTGATATGATGTTATTTAACACTTATTAAAGTAAACATTTATTCTTGTTAAATCATTTATATTACAAATTATATCATAATGATGATGATAATGCTCTTAAAAATATGTTATTTTTTAAATTTTGGTAGATTTGGTAGTGACAACTTTAATTTGATTGTATATTTACTTATGAACATTCTGTCAAACCTTTCACAGGACAAGTAGTAAAATATGAAACGATTGTGTCCTGTTTAGTATAAATTTGATAAAATGTATGTCATTAATTTGTTAGTGTTATTGATGCCATTGTGGAACGAGTATAGTGTGGTAACAAATGACGAGTGCAGTGTTTGTTTTTGGTGAATTTGTTAGTCTTTCAACAATGGCCGCTAACAAATGCGTATCGCACGCAGTTCATTCAACCGGACAGTTACAATTGAAACAGTGCAGTCCCGTTGACGTGTTTAACAACAACATATCTATCAGAGGCCCCTTGGCGACGAGCCGGCCATGTGTAAAATATGTAGCTAGCCGGCGACACTCGGCTGCTGGGAATTACCAGCCGCACCGCCGCCGATTGAAATATCATTGGCGTGCGGCGGGGGATTCACTGACTTATTGAGTGAGCTGTAATGTGATGTTATCATTTGTATAATGGCGTAACGAGAGCGTCGCCCCGGAAACGTTTATTGCCGGCGAGGGGCGCTGATGATGTATTGTTGCAGCGCCCTCTACTGATTTCACTTCACTGTTATTGCCTTGTCGCTCTCTGGGTTTGCCTGACAGTTGGCCGCCTATCTGCTGCCTTTACTAGCTGGTTTCGACTAATCGCCACTCTCCTCAATTCAATTACACGATGCTCCGTGCAATCCTGGGAAAATAAAGATACCAACACTACTTCTTATGTCTTCATGTAATTGCAATTATAAACAACTTCTTACTAACTTATTTCCTGTCTCCAATATATATTCACTACACCTTCTCTCTGTTGTTCTTTATGTATATATGAAAATATAAAGTACGTGTGATGTAAAAATTTCTGATGTACTTACCTAATCAATCTCCAGGTATAATAAATAAATATTAGTATTCCGGGCAGTAAGGGCTTTCTACTGGTTGAGAATGATTATGGATATTCAGACCAAGTCAAGAGAAAACACTTCCTTCCGGCAATATAAGGTGTTTTGGACGATCAACGAAATAACGAAATTAAAAGTTTGAAATGTTATAATGTTTGTTTAAACTTTGATCGTTGCTATGTTGTCATTTATTTACTGATTCAAAAACACTTACCGATTAGTACTTTGTAAATATATTTATTGGAAACCCAAACATACCCATTCAAAAATATCCGATCGTGCAAAAATGAAATTAAACACATAATTACATATACAGTGTGTAACGAAATTCGGAACACAGGACTTTAACATGGGATTTAAAAAAATTGCGGATACTCACTCTGTTAGATTTAGAGCATAATTAAAAGAGTGAACAAAATTCTAAATTAAATTCTACATCATATAAGATCATAATTGAGTCAACAGCTCGTCCGCAGTACGAGATATATTAAATATAAAATGTAAATTATTTGTTAAAAATCATACAGCCATGGAAATAAAAGAAAAAATGTATGTGGCAGTTCAGTGAAGAATTAATGATTTTAACACTTGTTGTCTGTACTTTAATTTTTTAATATTATTTATTAATTTAGATTCTTTTTCTTAAATAATGTACCAATAATACAAAAATATAAACTAATAAAATATTAAATAAAAATGAAGATACGAACATCAAATAATTCAAATTTTAATTATATTTATAGACGAAACATCCATTTTTAAACTAATTTTAGACTATAACAAAAATTCATCGTTAATATCAAGTTACATTAATTATAAGGACATTTCATTAACTGTCACAGCTGACACATAGATATTTTCTTTTATTTCCATGACTGTCTGATTTGAACGAAAATGTTATATTTTATATTTAATAAATCTCGTACTGTAGACGTACTGTTGTAGCAATTATGATGTTTGATGTAGAATTAAATTTTAAGCAACATTATATATATTTGTAGTTTTGCTCTAAATATATCAGAAGACAGAGTATCCGCAATATTTTGAAATCCTATTTTCAAGTCCTATCTGCCGCGTTTCGTTGCACACACTGTATAAGTTCCAATTACTTGTACTTTAACAGTTGTATAATTTTTTTATCGCGTTTACAAATTTATTTTCAAAATTAATTACAGATTAAATAAATTTAATTAATTATCCTTAAGTTCGATATTTTAAAATTTTTGCCTTTAATTAAATTACTTGCTCAATTAATTCGCATATACCGGGCTAGTGTATAATATATCTTCTTGCGATCGTATCACGAAAGAAATAATAATAAATAATAATAAGTGTTACAATTTTGATTACTTATTACATATGTACGTATTGTTTAATAATAAATATTAAAAATCAATTGTCGTTGCTCCAGAATTGATGGACAGGCATAAGTACAAAATCTCGAAATATTAAAATCAGTATATTTACAAAACAATACATTACCTCTATGTGTTGCTTACCAAATTTTTCTATTAAAAAAGGCTATTACCATTAAGCTATATGGTGGTTGACCGATCAACGTGCTTCAACAAGAACAAGGATCTATCGTGTAACTTAAGGCTGTAATGTAGCAATCCCAAACCATCTAAGGTTTTGCAAGTGTAAGGGGTGAGGTAGCTAGGGGGTTGGACCGTAACTATTCCCCCACTCAAAGTGTAAAAGCGAAATGAGAGAGATAACATGTTTCGTGAACGAATGAAAATATTTTTATACTTTTTAATCATTCATTCACTTTTCTAATTCTTCGAAATTAATAACCCTACTCGGTCTACGAATATAAAGCGGTGGCGATGCAGGCATCGACTGCGTCTAGCGGCATCTCTTATGAAAAAATAGAACTAAATTTATTAATTTAATATTTCGAATTATTAGTTTACTAAAGTAATGTAATAAATTTTCTTTGGGGCAAACGATTCTTTACTTCATTCATCACACTGCAACAGAGAGAAAATTCTTAAAATGTTTAGTCAATTCAATATAACATAGGTATAATATAAGGCAAATTTGGCACTTTTACCATTTAATTATTCAAATTCTATTAACAATTTTACATTTATCTCCGTGTAGCAGTGTTGAAGTACTATCCAAGAATTTATTTTTAAAATATCAATGTACAAGTTTAAATAATAGAGACAAGAAACGAAATATTGTAACACCTACAGTAGAGCCTTAAGAAAACGAGAACAAATTAATTTCATTCTGAATAAGTACTTGTTCGTCTTTAATAAACACATGTTTTTTGCTAACAGTGCCTATTCGATTCCGAATTTCGTATTCGAGTGGTCTCGATAACTAGAATAGCATTTTCGCACAAAATATCTAGTAGGTAAATGGCGACCATTATTTTTTTTCGGTCTAAACTGTATTTGTTCTCGCTTTGTAAGTGCAATAATAAGGGTTCATTCGGAATCCCTAATTATTAATAGTATTAATACTAATTAATATTAAAATACCTCTGTCTCAGAGTCTGAGGAGTTAAATTTAATTTAATTTAATTGACACTGTCCAGCAAACCGAAGTCCAGAACAGAACAGATGACCTACAATTTATAGTGTTTTGCGAATCAGTCGGGCACAGCGGTATTTATTTTTCGTTACAGGTTTGTCGTGACTCGGATTTGAACCCTATATCTCACACTCCGCTCAGCAAGTCGAAGTGCACTAACCAACTAAGCCACCGCTGCCCGTAAGCTGCAGTTCTCTTACTTAGATGTACAAAATGCATAGGTATGCACTACTAAAATACTAGATCAAATAGCTTGATACCTCCTACAGATGACGTGTTATAGAAAACATGAATATTATATTATCATATAACAGTTTATAGTAGCATTCTTGGGTGGTGTGGTGGTTAGTGTATCATAATTTCTATGATTTCATTATTCTCATTCGACTGTATAAAACTATAGTGAACGGCAGTCATTATAAATCTGTTATTTTATTATACTTATACAGTATATTTTGTATTATAATTATTCACCTAAAAAAGTGATCCAAATTCCTTTTAAAATATTGTTCTCAATTACGGAGTTTCATTTATATCAGCCTACTTTAATTACAAATAAAAAAGTCATGAAATAATTCCTAGTGCGTGTTTCTGCCAGAAAGGAAACAGCACATACGTGTAAATTCGAGAACAAATAATTCAAGTGAATAAAACTGTTGATATAAATCTGCCTGCTACCCTTATTATAAATTTGTGTGCGCGACGGTTGACCCCCGTGGTTACATAACATCACTTAGGAAAACACTGGTATCGTTCCATCACTTTGCGTGCTAACGGAATGATTCCAAGTGAACTGGAATGAAGCATGCGGGATACGTTTACGACTACGAGTACAAGTGTGTGTGGCGCCACCGTTATACGCTCGGCGGACGCTGCAACTACCCGCACTACCCTCTAAGTGTCTAAGTGTAGCTTGGAGCGATGACACACACTCGTGTATTTGACAATTGTAACAACTACACTCTTTGTACTTTCACGGCTATGTCGCTACTACTTCATTTTTTGTTGAGATGAAACGATTACTGGTGAGTTAGCGATTACGATTAGAATAAGTAAGGAAATAACCTTATGCTTACGATTATATTTTAAATAAGATGGAGTTTATTAAGTTTTTTATTATAATACAAAAAATTACATACGAGTACCTATTTAAAATGAGTCTTAAATAATAGTGATGGTACTTATCAACCTATAGTCTCTCTCTTTAGTCGAAATCGAAATAAAACTTTTATTTAGAAAATAGAGATTTTAAGTTTTTTGGTGTTAACGGTTATTAACTTGGTATATCTTCATTACCAAAAAAAAAAATAGTTCAAATTTAAAGATTTTCATTTCAAACAATTAATAATTAAAAATGTCTGTCTAAATCTCTTTCTCTAGGTATACTGCCAAATTAAAAAATATATTTACTATTTCCAGTACCAATAATATTACTCAAAGTTATCTATTTTCCAGTTTTTAATTAATTTAATTTTTCCTTAATATCTTCAGTGTACGAATAAAATTAATTTCAAATTAAGATTTTTTATTTAAATTTTTTTTAAATATATCTACAATAATGTTCCTCAGCCTAGATCCCTAATTTTAAAATTCTCTTTAATGAATAATGAATGACAAAAAAATTTGATTAAAGGAACATCTAATTTGTTTTCTAAATAAAATCAAAACATATTATTTGAAAGATATAGATACTCATGATTATTGATTAGCCTATTAAATAAACATATATTTATTTTATGAATCATAATTATTAATAATATTTCGAAATGTAAAGATATACTGCCATCTACATCGAACTAATTCCGCTCTTACCTTAAAATTAAACATTTAGAGCCATGCTCATAACCTTTTACTAATTATTGCTACTAAGAGTTACTTACTAAAATAGGTTAGTTTAATACTAGTGACATTGGTGCTCATAATTGCACAACTAGCTTATTTTAATTAGTAGTGAAGTATATGTGGCAACCCTGTACTACTACTGAAAAAGATGAATGAGAGAGATAGATATATAGAGAAATAAATATGTTAGCATGGAATGAAAGATCTGTTAATACAGGTTAAAAGTGCTTAATATTATAACCTACAAAATAACAACATATTTGACAGTTCTGACAGCAGTGAATTACTGAAGGGTAATAATAAATAATAGAGAACAAAAGTCAACATAGTAAGATTTTAAAAGAACGGAAATTGATTTGGATGTGAATAGCCACCAAGATGCCAAGTAGAAGATACAGGGGCGGACCGTGAACTTTGGGGGCCCTGGGCTTATACTGTTTGGGGGCCCCACCTTAAGTTTTTTTAATAAAAAAATATGTAAGGCAACGGGCGTTTTATATTCTAAATTAACACTAACAAAAAACAAAAAATCTGATGTGTCCAACACAATACCTCCCGCTACTGTAGTAATTTATTCTATATGTTTTTCAATACATTTAATTTGTAGTTTTAAAATTAGTGTGTTATTGCAGTTAAGAGAATATTTTTAATTCATTTCATACCTAAAATTTCCTTCTTAAAATTTGTATGACCAATATGACAGCTATTTTTGACATTACTAAAACCGAAACCGAACTTACTTTGATTCACGTATGCAAATACATTCCTAATACATTTATTCCATCTTTTTAAATTTTACAATAAAATTACTTCATTTTTACTTATTTTATCTTTTACACTTACTTACATCAAATTTGACATCACATGTCAAATTTTGTGAACATATGAATAACTCATCTGTTTTATCGAAATTCCTCAGCCTAAACGATATGTAAAATTATTATAATTTATATATTTTTTTCTATCTAGCTAGAAGTTATGTATAAACGTAATTATGCAGATCGGTAGAAAATTAAAAAATCTTTATATTTAATAATAGCGTAATTTGTGAAAAAATGGTTTTTGAGGTATTTTTTAGGAAAAACGGTTTAAAGTTTCAAGTAAAGTACTACTTCCGTTCAACCAATTGTAGTCAAAATCTAATCAATTCATCATATCTGAATATAAGTCTTAAATACCAAATATTATATTTTTACATGTCTCGTATTGGAGTTATCGTGGACGAAAAATCGTCACAGACATACACACGCGCGCACACACACGGACATACAGACATCACGTTAAAAATAGTAAAATCGTATTGTAGGGACCCTAATTCCTGCTCATATGTTGAAAACTCATACTCGAGAAATCTGACCAAAAACAATACCTCCCTTATCTATACAGGGTGTTCCATTTAAGCGTGCCACCATTGCTATCTCGAGAACTATAAGAGCTACGAGGTTGGTTAAATTAGCAAAGAACCACCATTTTACAAGACTAATACAATGAGCAAAAAAAAAAGTGTGTGCTATGATTAGAAAACATAGACATATAGTTCTATCTAACATTGTTTGATTATTTTTTGTTAAATTTTATGTTCTTAAACTGTCAGTTTTAAGACGAAAATGAATTGTTTTCTATCCAAAGCACTCTTCTTTCAGCCAGATATAAATAAAATACATATAAATCTAACATGCATTTTTCTCAGTTACTTTGTTATATTGGTATATGATATAATTATATCGCTAAATTCAGAAAAAAATACTCTATCGAATAACCTAAAAATAAACAAATGTTCCCATTTAAAATAAGAAAGTTGTGTCCCGTATTTTGTGAACCACAGGTAATTTTTTTTTTATCATTGTATTAGTCTTGTAAAATGGTGGTTCTTTGCTAATTTAACCAATCTCGTAGCTCTTATAGTTCTCGAGATACCAATGGTGGCACGCTTAAATGGAACACCTGTATATTGATAGGCGGGAGGTAAAAAGAACATTTATTCTTATAAATAATAATAATTTAAATACATATATGGGCAAATTCATAAAAATGATAGAACTAATCCTCAATTTTTGATTAAAGAATTCTATTTTATTCAGGTATTTAAAATTTAATATTCAATAGTTATACAACAAGAGGTTGGAAAATAATCGAATATACAGTTGAGGACGAGATGTGTTGCCTTGGAAACACAACGACACCGCAGGTGGAGTTGTGTTTTAAAGGTAACATATCGAGTCCGCAAACTGTATATTCAGATTATTTTCGAAGCTCGAATTGTATATATTAAGACTATACAACGCATAAATCAACTATATTAAACAAATTATTTACGAAATGTCAAAGACTGTAATTGTTTATATTCACGGATGATATGATTAAATATGATTCAATTGTTTCCGGAACACCATTAGTGGTGTTCCGCGAAAACACAACTTAGCAACATAAATAACCGATGTTATACACCGTAACTAAGAAAAATTCAACTATCTGATTGGTCCATTTTCCGATGAGTTGTATAGTCACTGTTATACCAAAATATAGATACTAGGATTAGATTAAAAAGAAAGTGACTTCGAAATTTATTTAAGCATTCATGCAGAGAATGCTAATGTCTGTGGGGTTATTCTGATTATCCGAAGAAGGGGGCCCCTTGTATCGCGGGGCCCTGGGCTGCAGCCCATAAAGCCCATGCCTAAATCCGCCCCTGAGAAGATATACCTAAAAAGTACATCGAATTGAGTAGCATATTGGCTACTTTTGCAAAAGTTGTAGTTCTGCAAACTATCATACCGTTTCTAGAAATTGTTTTTATATATTTTTTTATTAAATAAATGACTTTTCTAACAGTATCTTTTAGAATCCGTAATTTTTTTTAAATGAATTTAAATGAAAAAGTATTTTTCTCTTTCTGTATATTTTTATCAAGTTATTTTCTCTTAATTCATGCATTTCACATATGTCTCTATCCATCTTATTAAATAATTATTAATTATAGCGACAATCTTTCAATTCACAGGTAATAGTATGTACTTAAAATTGTCTTTTGGTGCTACTAGTTAGCACTACTAAATTTCTCTTTTATTAGGTACTACTAAGTTATATTTGAAATAATTTTTCTTTATGAGCGCAAATTATTTAATAGTGAGTAGTTGCAATCGGTAGTATTGCTACTAATATTTAGTAAAAGGTTATGAGCATGGCTCATTATGTTTATAAGTTCGTACTTGAAAACATTACAATTTACGAGAAAAAGTTACACAAAAGTAAAACTTTGAAAAACGTTGTATACTTGTTTGAATTAATATTAAATATATTAATATAGGATTATATTCAGTTTTGTTGATGAGTTGAGCTACTAAAGCTCTGTCTTATGTAAAATTGAAATCTGATAGTTTTTGTCATTATTGAATAGTTTAAATACACCGTAAATCAATAACAAAAATTTAAATATCCGGCCAATGTTATTACACTTATTACATTTTAGACAGTTCCATCTGTAACGATCGGGAAAACTAAAAGAACAACACTTATCATTCGCTGTTTGGTAGTTGCGGTGAGAGATGTTGTGACGGACCAAATAAATAATTTGTTGTTCTAAGTATTCGTCGGATTTCCGATTCGCTCGAAATTACTATCTTGCTGAGTAAAGATGCTGCACCATAACTCATTTCCATTTATCACGATGTTAATGAACTCAAGATCAGCGTTGGCATGTCCAGCATGTCCTATACAACACCAAAACCGTGTCGTTTCTGTTCTTCCGACAGCAGCTTGACAACGAATTTCGCAGACACTCTGCGCATGGTTAAATCCTCACGTAAAATTGTATGCGCTTCATATTTACTGATCTCAACCTCTTCAGCAATCTCCCGTACGGTCAAACAACGATATACCATTACGAGATTTTGCACCGTCTCAACAACAGTTGCACCGCGAGCGGTTTGTGGCCTTCCAAAATATATAGAAACGGTATGATAGTTTGCAGAACTACAACTTTTGCAAAAGTTTTCATGCGTAGCCAATATGCTACTCAATTCGATGTACTTTTGAGGCATTTCTTCTACTTGCCATCTTGGTATCTATTGATATCCAAATCAATTTCCGTTCTTTTAAAATTCTACTATGTTGACTTTTGTTCTCTATTATTATAAATTTTCTTCTATTAAATTTAATATAAATATTTTTTCTTCCTCTTCTCTTATTTGCCATTCCTTTAATACCTATTACCTAATATTTTATTCAACAGCACACAACCCTTCAGTAATTCACTGCTGTCAGAACTGTCAAATATGTTGTTATTTTGTAGGTTATAATACTAAGCACATTTAACCTGCATTAACTGATCTTTCATTCCATGCTAACATATTTATTTCTCTATATATCTATCTCTCTCATTCAACTTTTTCATTAGTAATACAGGATTGCCACATATACTTCACTACTAGTTAAAATAAGCTAGTTGTGCAATTATGAGCACCAATGTCACTAGTATTAAACTAACCTATTTTAGTAAGTAACTCTTAGTAGTAATAATTAGTAAAAGGTTATGAGCATGGCTCTGAGTCTTTTGGCATTAGTTATAAATATTCTTCACTCGATGGTTAGATTTTTTGGAATTGCCTAATGGCTATCTTTGTAGTTATCTACATATGTAGTTCTTAGTTCTAGTATTTTTATATCACGTAAATTATTTTAACATTTTTCATGTGTAGTCTAACTTGCTTCAATATATTAGAGTGGTCTAATTGATGGTCTTTTGCTTGATCTGTTTATTTCTTCTAGATTTAACCATTGAACTACATCATTATCATTTTATGTAGAGGTGAAAAAATCGACACTTAATGTTTTCATTTCTATGGTTCTCATAATTTGTTTAGTTTTACATGTTTCCACACGGGTTTTCGCTGCGTACGACAAAATCGGCATTACGCAAGTTTCAGAAACCCTAACTTTGCTCTATGTTTATATGTTTATTTTTTCAAATAACATCTCTTAGGTACACAAATATTTCGTTTTTTCTCTTACCACTTCTGTTAGGTTTCTATTGCTTGTTATTTGTGATCCAAAGCAGATGAACTTCATCACTTGTTTAATTATTTTGCTATTTTTATTGATATTATATATATATATATATATATATATATATATATATATATATATATATATATATATATTATACCATGAACTTCATTTTTCGGTGGATAGAATCATGGTGAATTTTTTTGCAACTGTTTTAAACTTGAATAATAGGCGCTTTAGTTTCTTAATTTTTAGTCAATAGTATGCGTTGTCAGTACAACCCAATAATTTTAAAGTCTTGTTTGCCATTTTGTATCCTATGTCAAGTCTTTAGTTATTTACTATAGCTGCCTTTCTGCCTGACTTCTAATTGCTATCTACTGCTTTCAATGTAGTGTACTTTAAATTTATTTAAGGAAGAAATCGGAGCTTCAAGAGGTTTGGTAGATTCGGTGCTTTTGTTTGATGAATATAATTTGAAGTTTGATCATTGCGCCTTTTATATCGGTAAAGAGATATCTTCCAGCTTCAAGTCTGGTTTTGTATCCTAGAGTACGTGTTCATATTTGGTAGTAGAACTATAACGCAAACAACTAGTTGTATAGTTAGTCCAGAGTTCAGATAGTAAATAAGTAAATTTGATCATGTTCTGCGGTAACAAATGATATGGGGTATGTGACCAAACTTTTATTTTTACATTTATGATATTAGTCGAGAAAAAAAATACCCGTATTTTTTTAATTGAATCATTAGTCGTAGTTTACGAGAAAATAAATATTAAAAATAGATAGACTGGGAGCGAAAGAGACGGTCTGTCTTCTTCTACGATCCTACGATCTGTAATGCTGACATTACATATCTCTTTTCCAAAACATTTAATTTCTAATAACTATATAATTGCAAACTAATGTTTAGTTTTTATTATTATAATAAGAAAATAGAGTGGTTAGTGTTTATATTTTATGACTTATATACTGTAATTTGATTATGGTCCCATACCACTCTGTTAAAATGTGATTAGTTCTGATTTGTGTTTTACTATGACTGTTTTGTGTTTGCAATGTAGTGTGGGATAATATTCCGCATGTAATACCCAAATAGCTGTGAGTAGCTGGGACAATAGTAGTCGTCATCGTAGGTTAATTAGTGTGTATCGCGAAGCGTCGTTTAGTGCTTGTAGTACACGTGTTCGCCGGTAGAGGGTTCTGCAGTGACGGGTATCAGCTGCGATATCTGTTTCCTGGAATGCGACAGCTAATCACCTGTCCGGTCTCCCCGGCCCTCCGAGGCCCGCATGCTCGTGTTGCCGTTGCTCAAATATCTCCCGAGTAATTACACGTAGCTTGTTATGCCGCCCGCTTTGCCCAAGTCTCGAAAAATTCGCTTTTTGTCACTTATGCACGGCCTTGTTTTTGTCAACCCGTATGGGGAAGTGTAAGAATACTGTTTGTTTTTGCGAACAACTAAATAACTAAAATGCCGCAAGCAAAAATTAATGACTACGTTAAATAAGTTATATTTTAGTTTATAATAATAGTTATTAAATTTTGTAGGAATTTAACTACCTCCGTTTTGTTAAATGCCGGAAGAAAATCATTGGCGAACTAATAATATAATAATTATGATCTAGAACTGAAATTATATCAATTTGCCAATTCCTATTGGAATGGATGGAAAAAGTTGTTGATAACTTCATATAGGTAGGTAGTTTAATTCTAAACTGTTTCTCCATGCTGAATAAGATGCTAATTTAATATGAGTCATCTGTTTATAGTATATATTTTTTATATTTATAATAATATTTATATAAACAAAATGGTAATATTACGACAATGGTCCAAGTTCCAAGACCCTATTAAATTACGTATTTAGGCTAAAATAAAAAAAAATTCAGTAATAAACTTTAATTTTTTCTCATAAATTATGCTTCTTTTTCTTTTCAAAAGCCAGGGTGCAAAAGGTAATCGAAATTCTAACAGACATTGTATTTGACATGTTAAAATACTATTTTAAATATTTAAAGTTTGCATTTATAATAACCAAATTTAATATAAACGTAAATATAATTATTTTATTAATTTTATTGTATTTACATGTTTACATAAACAAAGATTAATAATTCAGACCAACAATTAACTTTGTTTTATTATAACATTTTTTTTATATTTTCTAATAATAAATAAATTTCCTTAAAAATAATTTTTGCATACTGATCTGGTATATTATGTGGAATTAAAGATGAACTACCGAAATAATGTAATTTTTATCACTATTTTTATAAAGCTTATACAATTTTCTTAAACTTAGACTAATATTTTACCTCCTATACTGATTTGCGGAGTAGAAATTGTAGTTTTTAAATTATTTTTTACATACTAATCTAATATCGACAATCTATTATCTTCAGTTAGACTCGTACTATTGTTTGTCAAGATTTTGATGTATTCAACAAATACTGCGAGCACAGCTCAACTCTTATTTCATATATAATAATTGTCTCAAATTATTTACTCCCAAAATGGTTATGTTGTTGCTTTGCTATCGTTCTAATGAATGGTTAAGTCTCGATTCATCGGGACATCTCACCAGTTCCACTACTCTGTCCCAGTTGTCCCGGTTGACCATCTAAATGTCCCAAAAATATGAAGTTTAGTTTTATTATTTAAATATATTTTTTCCAAACATAATGTAAAGCAAAGGCGAGGGCCATTACTCATTCCGTTTCGTTCATTATCTTTCCTTTCTCTTTTACGAGTATTATAAGTTTGCGACCGCCAATCACCTCGCAGCATCTCTACAGTCCATTGGAGTATTTTTCAATGCAAAATTAATTTTAAAATGATTTGACTTGTTCTGAACGTTACAAATATGAAAATTAACAAAATGAGCTTTTGAGACAGGTAAAAAATATATCAAAATAAGTATATTACAATATTACATTCATTTAGTACTTTATATATGAAAACGTTTGTTATGTTTAATACTTACATACTTAATCCTGCACCTTGAAACCTATCGCTGTCAGGCTTGGTGAGTTGTGTTATATTTTTTCCTTGATCTCCTGTCTCGTGTGAGTTTCTTGATGTCGTTCTATTTTATTCCTCAGTTTCTCATTACTTGTTGTAAATCTTGACTCCACGTCTTTTTTAATATGTTATGTTTATTCCTAGAGTTAATGTTGTTTTGAATTTTATGTATAGTATAGAGTGGCTTAACAGCCTCATGGGGTTACGCCACTTCCTCTAACGCTCTGTAGATCTTATTTTTATTGGACTAGATCAATCTCCGTTACTATTCCTTAGGTGTTCTTTATGATTTTGCACAACTTTGTATTCCTTGTTTTGCTCTTCCAATTATAAATTCCTGCTGCTGTTAAGTCTTCTTCTACTTTCCTTAGCCTTATTGTCCTGGGTCTGCCTCGTCTTCTTCTTCCACCTGAGCTCCACTGGACTATAAATCTTAATATCTCCCTTTCTTCTGCTTTCCATAGATATCAAAACCATCTCATTCATGTTTTTTTTTTCACTATATTTATTCTTTTTAATTCTTGTTCCATTCATTCATTTCTGATATCTTGATTGGTCCTAATATTGTTCATATAATTTTGCTTTCCACTTTTTTCTACTTCGTTTTTTTTTTGTCATTGTGATATAATGTGATAATATTGTTGGTCTTATTATTGATTTGCAAATTTAAGAGTTTAGTAGCATTTGTTAGTATTTTGCTTTTTAATATTTTTATTTGCGTAAAAATCTCTACTTGTTGTTTTTATCTTTTCCTTAATTTCTGTTTCTCTTTCTCCTTAACTTGATAGCATAAATTAATTTTATGTATCTATGTAAGTTAATTTTGTGTTGTTTTCTTATTCGTGACTTCACCGTCACGGTATAGGCCCGGACCAAGATGGTAACCTTAGTATAATGTCTAATGCCATAAAAATTGATAATTAGGTACTATTGTTAAACAGGTATATAAATTAAAATGTTTGTTTCAGGTATGTTTCGAAATTTCTTCTTCAGTTTGATCAGAAATTAGAAACTCAAGTGCAGGTAGGATTATTAATCTCTGAAAATATAAGCATATTCTCATCCAATAACAATAACTCACAATTAAACACCAGTGGCATCTACATAAAGTGTTCTTATTATAAATTTTCAAGCCCATCCAACGAGTTTTGTTGTGTGTCCCATCTCCATCTCCAGCTGCATCTCCAATAAAGCCATCTCCTCGTCTGTGTAACTCGTACGCCATAAAATTCCTCATTTTGTCGATCATAACTCTGCTACCGTGCTGCGACTTGTCCTGCGCGTCCCGCTGCGTCTAACGCGACGCGAGACTCGCGGCTTGGGTTACACGAGACAAACAACGCGCTCATGCACACGTCGAGGATAGGGAGTGTGGAGTGTGAAACAACGCCACTGTCAACTAACAATAGGAATGTTGTTTGCATGTCTTTCTTTGGATACATTTCAGAGATTGGGTCATTCCAAATTTCAAACCAAATAATATTTATACCAATATGTTAAAGCCAGTGATAGTACGATTTAATAATCAGATTTTGGATACCAAGCAGGGACAAAGCACTTTAGGGCCTTAAAATATATCTTTTACATCCGAACAAATCGGGGTATTTTCCAGTACATATACTGAATCGGGACAGTACACTGAGATTTGGAAATCCTGCGCGCAATCCGAAACTTCTGGTCTCTTATTCAATAGATTAAACTTTCAATAATTACATTTATATGGTTTCTTTGTTACTATATATTTACTGATTCCCTGGTCGGGAATAAATTTAAGTAGGTACATAAAGACACAGAAATTTTAGATTCAGATAATTTTCACAACAGATTAATTAAAGAAACTTTTCTGTGGTAATATATTAATTGCACTTAAAATGATAAAAAATTCTGCATGAAGATATGTGTTGCCTAGAAACTGGATTACGTCTCGGGCACATTCTATCAAAGCAAACTCATAGGGGCTATAGCCTAGGGCGGCAAAATCCACGGGCGAATACCATGTAGGAAGAACCATAACCGTAATCACAAATTATGTGCGGATCTGGAATTTAATTAACAAGATTTATTTTAATTATTGATAATGGAGAAAAAATTCGTCTACGAAACGTCCAAATAAATAAAAAACTAAATGTCAATGTAAAAGCATACGGTTTTTCAACACAAGAACTCCTAACATCGATGTACTTCCTTATTCTTCAATTCTGTTTAGATCAGTGGTGGCTCGTGAAAAGAGGCAGATAAGACAGTGCATCATAACACAAAATGAGGAGAGGAGAATTTTCCATTGTATTTTCAAATTTTAATATTTTGAAAATTTAAAATTTAGCGCGCAATATGTCCACAAGATCTAGTATTCAAATTTCCACTGTTTTTCTATCCTGCCCAGCGCAGTGTCGACTACAAAGTGCAGAGGCAAAAATTCTCATATCACTGTATGTGTACGACTGTGCTGTTTTTACAATGCTCGAACCGTTTATAGATTTTTTTTCGCTGCTTCAAAAAAAGAAGTCTTAAGGCATGCCTCAAGTGCTTTCTAATTAGACTGTTTATTGGGCGATACGAACTTGCGACCGAACTGAATTTTGGCCGTTGCATTTGCAGTTGTTGAAATATAGGTACTAAGTTTGTAAACGTGAACACCGAATATCTTTGGATTTTAAATTTAAGTTTTCTTTTAAAAAATGGCAACAGGTTTTTCTGGTTCAAATTCACTTGTTTGACTTATTCATATTAAAAGTGATCTTGTTTTATGAAAAATATTTTATATAGTACCTATAGTATAACTTTACACATCATATAATTAAAATCAATTGTTTTGAGAAAATGGACCAACTATACGTACTTGAATTTAAAGATTAAGTATTGCATAATAATGAAATGTATTGTGTTATATGTGTTATGCGTATTTTGTTGGAAGCGTTTAACCTAGTGCGTAACAAAAAGCGAAGCTAGGGGCGAGTGCGTATGTTCACACATCCTGTCACTCTGTCGGTACCGTTTGCGATTATTATTCACGTATATAATTAAACGCGAAATGTTTAATTGCGAGCGCTGCGCTCGCGATAAGGACAATGTGACAACACGTTTACGCGCCTAATTATTATAATTTGACAGCGCACCTTGTCCCACAGTTATCGGAAACCGCTGCAATTTCCTGGCCATCACTTAGCGTTTTGTTCTTGTCGCTACTGACGTTTCCACAACCAAAAAGAAATCAACCAAACTAAATTAATATGCGCTATCATACTTTATATCTTTCATTTCTCATTTGTACAGGCTTTAATTAAAAACATATTTCGCTAATTCATAAATGTAATTTGCATTTTTAAAATATGTTCATATCTTTTTCAGTATTAAACACTTTTTTCCAAAAGGTGGCGTTTAAATAAACATAAAACAAGTCGGTTAATGTTTATTACTCTATAAAGAAACAGTTATACATAATTATGAATAATGTGTAAAAAAATATCTAAACAAGTTTCATAAAATTGTTATATTATTCTGCGAGAAGAAGATTTGGGATACAATCAATGTAGGATAGAGTGGCGGATCGTGAACTAAAATTTTGGTGAGGCTGGGGATAGGAACTAAATTAAAACTTATTGAAAAGACATTCATTTATCAGAAAATTAACAATATCATCAGTGCTTCGAACGTCATTTATTATCTGCATACCAGAAGAACCTTCTCCTATTTTTAAAAGTAAACATAAATTTAAAATCCAAAGATATCCTGTGTGCACACCCACCCACTTATAATTACATTTGAATAATTACAAATGCGTGACAGCCAAAATTTCAAAAGCTTTCCCGTCGGTCGCATGTTTGTTTCCACCATCTACAAACAGATCAATCAGAAAGTACTTGAGGCATGCCTCAAGTCTTCCTCAAGCAGGTAGAGCAGAGAGAGAAAATCGATAAACGGTTTGAGCATTATGAAACAGCACAGTCGTACACATACATACACACATAGATAAAGTTTGAGGCAGGAGAATTTTTGCCTCTGCACTTCTGTAAATTTAAAATTTCTAGAAGATTTAAATTTAAAAATACAATGAAAAATTATTTTTTCCTTATTTTGTATGGTGAGGCACTGTCTCACCTGCCTCTCAGTGACGAACCGTCACTGGTAGGAGAGGGTATTAATAGTTGGCTTTGAATACTTATGGTAGTAAATCTCAGTGTTAGATACAATTTGATAAATGCTACGTTTTAGCAGAAAATATTTTGTCACTTTGAAATTGTAATTAAAACAAATGTACCACGTTAAATGAAAATTGGAACTTCGGAAACATAGAGCATCCTTCGCTCTTTGAGTAGGTAACTGTATTTGAAAGAATTTTCTGGTAAAAATATTATAATGAGATATCAAGATCATTAGGCAATCATTGTTTTTTCTAGTCAATCATTAAAAACTAATATAAGTTTTTATGCTTCTGTACGAGTAATTTTTGCATTTGTTAAAACCATATTAATAATACTTTGCATGAATTGCATAAATTTATCCATCTTGACTGAATTTTATATTTGAACTGTTGTCATTCGCGAAATAATCAAACGAACGTAATTCGAGCTATGAATTTAATTGGTAAAATTTACTCATAATTCCTGCGAAGTACACGACAACTCGGGTCAAAAATTCATTTTTCCAGCTTCACTGTCGCGCTTTTAATGTCATTTTTGACACTCATTTTTTCTGTTACTACGCAATAACTATTCATAAATGTTTCCAACAAATTCTTGGCTCTTGTCATATTACTTATGACAATAATGTATTTGCTTGTCTTGTTTAAAAGGAAACATGGGGAATGAATTTAATAAGAATATTAAATTTTAATACTGAAAGAAATTACAAAATAAAATAAATAAACTATCAGACAGGTGAACATAATAACGAATAATGAAATAATAATAAAGTATCTAATTGTAAAAGATCGAGTGATGAGGCTATTCTTCTATTTTACCATTTCCTCTAAAGTTATTAAACGATTCTTAAAATTGTTGTTGCACATGGTGTAGGCCTGTCAGGATATGATGCGCGGTATACAAGTAAACATGTCTTACGGTGCTTTTAATGGTCACCAGATTTGAGAATAAGAAATAAGAATAAGAATAGTCTTAAAGTTAAATTTGCAGGAATAAGTATTAGGCGTAATGCGTATGCTAGAGTTGGTCAACTTTTAACTTTACACCTTACTCTTAAACCTGTTAGCATATACACATGTGTAACAAACGTCAAAGTCGGATTTAACCTGTAAATATATATTATACTGACAAATTACGAAATAACAATAAAAACTCTTCATATAAATGTCAATTATAAAAGTTGGTAATAATACCACAATAATAAATATAACAAATTTTGACTAACCTAAAAATATAATATCACTACTTTTATTCTTTATTCTTATTCCTTAAAACTAGCAGCATAAACCTCTATCGTTACGCTTAAAATTACGCTTATGTTTATTTCTTATTCTTAGATTTTTGAGTATAAACCCACTTTTATAATTTCTGCATAACATGATTGTATTTATTGTATAGGAAAAAAAATATAGTTTTATAATTTCTCTAGTATTATTTCAAAATTAAGAATTCATCTGTGTATTGATTTATTTTTCCAATCAAATTCTTTGCCATCTATTTTCCACATAAAATGGTGCACTTTTCACACCAGCGAGAGGGCTTGGGAGGTGATATCTGGTAAACATATATAATATGTAGGTATATATAAATTTATATTACCATATATTCATAGTTATAAAAAATCAGGGTAAATATGTAGCTTTTCCTTTAAAATGAGTCATTCTTAGACAAGAATCTTTATTTTTGATTATAATATACGTAATTTGAAGCGATTGGATAGAGGTTATAAGGTTTTTTTGTCAGTATATAGAATTTTTCTTTCAGACGATGCAATAATAATTATATTAGTTTAAAAATAACATTTAGTAATATATTTGTTTTACTAAGGAATGTAATAAATTTCTATAAGTAATGTAAAATTAACAGTAATAACAAAATAAGGATACGGTATAACTAAATTATATGTTATATTTGGGCCTATTTTTGTTTAACAAACATTAAAGACTTAGACATTGAATTTTTTTGAAATTCGATATCTTTTTTATGGATAAAAAACACTCCAATGTGTTGAAATTTTAATGAAACGTGGTGACTAAGACGAGATGTTGATTGAAAAATATTTAACATTAAGTCAAGCCTGATATTTTCCCATCGGTAAAAAACACGTTCCATTTATTTTATCTGATGTAGTGACGGGTAAACCAAAGCAAACAATTATTTCAAGTAGCAAATTGCAAAAACATGGCGTTGTATTTTCAATGTTAATAAATCTTTCATCTGAAATTTCCGGCCAATCGTTTGTTTTTAAACAAATGGATAAATAAACTGGTTTGATAGATGTGAGCAATCCTCCCACTCTATTTAAATACAATCATGTTTTCACTGCTGAAATAAGTAATTCTTGTTTTATTTGCATTGGTGATTTAATGGAAACAAAAAGCTTTTGCTGCATAACTCAAACACCAAACAAGATATGCAAAATAGAATATGCATCATTTTAAAATTAACATACACTTTTTTCGAAATTATTGCAGAATATGAATTACTCACAATTGTTTGCAAATATAATACATTTCTTTAAAAATATATTTAATGAGTGAAATAAAATTATAAACAGCAGTTTTATTGCAACTTTAAAATACATTATTTTTTATTGTAATAAATACTAAATTGAGTCAGTAGATACCATACATAAGAAAATGTTTAGCCCGCAAACAAAAAAAATGACTAAAAAAGTTAATATTACCATAATTTGGGGCGAGGGGACTGCCACCCCTTGCACTCCACAAATCTCGCTGCAGAATTCTATAATAGTGTTATATCTGGAAATACCGTTACTTTTGAATTACGGACTTGTAAAATGTTTTAAAAAGATAAATACTAGATTGTGTCCTGCCTTTGACCCAAATTGTGGTATGTATAGAAAAACTCGCAGATAAATTTATTTTTAATAGCAAAGATAATGCAATTTACTTTTGTTTTATTGATTAATATGTGAAATATTTATTGATTACACCATTTCTCGATCAGGAGTAATTTTCCTCATTCCATATTTTTTCTTTGTATATATTATCGAAATTTATATTTCGTTTACCACAACACTTTTACACAACGGGTGTGATTTAGAAAAATAATAAATATTACTCTACAAATTCCTGAATGAAAACTAACTTTTTTAAAGTTATCTTTATATTTGTGTGCTTTATTGGGATGGAAAAATGAACATTAAATGTTAATTATAAAAATCTTAATTTTTTTTTTAAATGCACGATATTAAAATTAACTACGTTGAATATTAAATCAATTGGAATTCTTGATTAATAATAATATTCTTAACTAAACAGTAATAAAAAAATTAATAGACATCTCGGGGAAAAAAAGTTCTAGAAAACACAGTCTAGCTTATGCACCTTTTCGCATTCGATGCATAAATAACAATTGGAAAATAAATAAAGATAGTACTAAAATTTTAAAAAGAACCAAATACACACAAAGTAGTCTATTAATCAACAAGGCCGTTGAATTTTGATAAACATGAGTAAATTTAAAAAAAACTATTGTTTATATTGTATCGTTTTATTTATTTAGGTGAAGTGTAAAATTGATTAAAAACACTAATATTTATATAACTAAGTTTAATCAAAGAAATATGAATTATAAAGAATAAATAAAAATAACTAACACTAAGAATTAACAAATATAAACACTAATTTAAGAACTATTTATTATTACTAAAGACTTAAACACTAAGAAAATTTATTTAAACAATTAAAACTACGCGATATTTATTTCAACAATATTTATATCACTCTTTATTTATATCACTATCTATTTATTTATATCACCATGTGTTCACTACCCGTCTCAATATATGACTGTCCTCGCGATCTTTTGCTTGGGGTATTTATATTAAAATACATCATTCTAGAATATTCTTTGATTCCTTGTAAATCAGAACAATGGGGAGCGGACGTCCGTGTTCTGACCTGTTCGCTAGCGGTCGCCGCCCGCGCCGCCGCCCGCGCCGCGACCCTGGGTTCGCTACAATATTATTATTATTATTAGTATATTTTTTATTCTTGTCAATCGGTTGTGCATTAATATTCCTCTTCTTAATAACTCCTATCATCCACTCTTGCCCTGACACAAAATCTTCTATCCTTAGGTGCCTCAACGATTCCTCTTCCCTACATCTTCTTTCGTCGGTCGATAGTCAGTACTCCGTGTTGCTTTCTTCATTACCACATATGAATCTAGCAATGATCTTGACGATTATCATAAACCTATTATTTTATAGGTATAACATTCTTTAACAAAACGTCTTTATAGAAACAAAAACGTATACCACAATTTGGAACCTACATAAGATTTTGATATAAAAGTGAGCGTTGAAATCGCGATTTTATTATAAAAGTGAGCTCGTAATACGGGCCATTGAATTTTTAGAAATAGATGTTAATACAGTTATAGAAGTACTTTGTATTTTCAAGAACGCAGTAATTAGTAGTAACTGACAATCCGATTTACATAGCAAAAACAAAAAATAGCTCACGAAAATTTATATAATAATTTATAAAGTTCTCTATCTGCATCTATCGTCTTTAGTTCAACTAAAACTATTTTTTGCCTATTTCATTAATGCGTCTATTGAAGTATTTTTTTTCCTCTATGCCTTTTACTCTACATTTTACTATAAAGTGTATTAAGTTTTACGCGTATAGTATTAACAGAATATGTAAGAACTTTTAGCTACATCAGACTTAAAATTAGATAAGTGTGAATAATATATTCGTATTGTCGTATTTAGTAAAATAAAAATCATTGGTTGTATCTTACTGAGAAATGAAAATATATCATGTAATTTTTATTTTCTTAACCCTGGATAATGTAGGCTAGAATTTACTTCTAGCCTCGATTTCCATTCCATTTTTGGAGCAGGAAATAATTACTGTACTGCCCACAACTCAAATATCTGTTTACTTTTAATCTATCCTTATAATCCAGGTTTATATAATCAAATTTTTTGTTATTATTATATAGGATCTCGTTTCGTAAAATTACCATTCTACCTAAATTAGTATTGAAGGTATTAAGTATTTGAGTTACGGTAATAACATACTGACAAATTAATTAAATTTAAATTAATTATAAAACAATTATACGGGGAGAATAATGCTGGCATTAATCCTGAATTCTAACCATTCATTACAGAAATAAGTAGTGAGGAGGCTTCAGGCGACCCATTTGTGTATTCCCGGCAAATTGTTTATAAAAGTGGATAACTTCTCTCTTAATAACTCACTGCTTTTTGCGCTGCCTTCACACCGCACATAAGATTGGAGAATAGCGCCATTTTAACATATTAACTTTAGATTGTGTGTAATCTGTAATAACCCGAGTAATAGCCATCAGCACATAGGCGGCGGAATGGCAAATTTCCCTCCAATCACTTAACCCACATAAAACCCAATGCTATTACAAAAACGGTGATTTTTAATGACATTGTAGTACTTTAATAATATATTAAAAAACGAGATTCATAATTTTAAATTAATAAGTGGGTCAGGCCTTCGATCATAATAATCGACTATTATGAAATGAGAATTTTGTACTATTTTGCGCTGATTGTCAAATTTGCGAAATTTATATGCTATTGAGGAAGTTGGGAACAATGGGGAAGTTTAACGTATTTAATTTTTTTTTTATTTTATCAAGATTGTCCTCAAAAGTGATATTCTACATTTCATTTAAGAGGATTCCCGGTGAAGCTAGAAATTCTAACTTCATATTTTGTGTTTCTAGTATCGACTACGTTCACAAGTTCCTTCACTGTACAAGAACAACAGATCATTTTTCGGTCGACTCTTTTCAATACATGTGTACTTAAGTTTCTGTCTTTCTTCCACCCACTCGTACAATAGGAAAATTGAGTGGGAGAACATTACCCTTACAAGTAAAACTGGAGAAAAATGCAACAAATTTGTATGTTACAATTTTTCTGTTTTAAGAAGAATGGTTAATTCAAATAGTTTTCTGATTAGAAATACTGATTTATAGGTCTTTATTCTACAAGTCTATGACTCTTATTTGCCGAAAAAATACGTTAGATAACCGTTAGACATTACAATACAGTAGTACATTTATGTCTGATATTTAATAATTTTTTTTCGCGATTCTGTTGTAAATTTTAATATATATTTGATATAGGCGGATGCATCTATATGTGAAGAATTCATATGAATTTATTTCATATTAGTATCTTTTCCGGTTTTTGAATAAAAAGAAAAATGCTTAGCATGTATTTTACCATATACCAATAGACACCGGGAATCCTCTTAACCCAAAGATGCATAGATTTCTCAAAAAATGAAATTTTATACAAAAATGACGTCAGTATGGCTCGCGGAGAACGTATCGTCTATCTTAACCAGCGCGCGCTGGGTTCCCATGGTACGAAAGCGTAGAAGGGCCACCGTTATATTTTATTTTATAATTCAGACTTTGGAACTCTAAACTCACACTTTGAAACTCTGAATTCAATAATTCAGACTTTATAACTCTGAATTTCATCATTCATACTTCAAAACTCTAAATTCAGACTTTGAAACTCTGAATTCAGAGTTTTAAAGTCTGAATTCCGATTTCAAAACTCTAAATTCAGACTTTGAAACTCTGAATTCAGACTTTAAAACTCTGAATTCAGACATTGAAACTCTGAATTCAGACTTTTAAACTATGAATTCAGACTTTTAAACTCTGAATTCACACTTTTAAACTCTGAATTCAGACTTTTAAACTCTGAATTCAGACTTTTAAACTTTGAATTCAGAGTTTCAAACTCAGAGTTTTAAAGTCTGAAATCAGACATTGAAATTCTGAATTCAGACTTTGAAACTCTGAATTCAGAATTTCAATGTCTGAATTCAGAGTTTTAAAGACTGAATTATAAAATAAAATACAACGATGTCCCTTCTACGCTTTCGTACCCATGGCAAAAGAGAAGCGTGTGGTGTAATGCCTCAAAATATAACCTACGTTCAAAAAGTCAGGTCTCACCATCCCTTCTGCACAAGCACATAACTCACTTGTGACGTCAGTGTGGCTCGAAGATAAATCATTAATTATAAATAATTGGCAACATAATGTTAACTTTTAATTACATTTTAAGTTATAATTATTCATATACGTACGACTAAAAGATATTTCACATGTAATTTCAACCACGCTAAACTTCCCCATTATGCGACGCTTAAAAATTTAATACGGTATGTGAGTAAATTTTGATTTTTACGTATATGATACTAGACAAAAAATAAAATACCCGTATTTTTTTAAAATCGGTTCATTGTTCGTAGCTTACTAGAAAATAATAAAAAGAAATTGAGGTTAAGAAACAGTTCAACTGCCTTTTTTCACGATCCTATATATTAATCTTATTATTGCAAACAAATATTTAGTTTTATTTATTATATTGAAAAGCTATAGTGCTTTTTTATATTTTATAAGTTATATACTGAAATTCGATTATGGTCACATATACACGAAAAATAAAAACAAAACACTTTTACGCAGATGTCAATCATTATTATTTTTTTTCTTGCATCATAATTTGGAAAATAGAGCTTGAAACCAGTATTTAGATTTAAATTAATTTCATAATATTGTGTGCTAGATGTGACATCGTTTTGCATATGACAAATGGTTAGAATTTGTTGATATCACTAGGTGAGTTCTTTATTTTTCAATAGATAGATCTAAAGAAATTAATAATCTTGTTGTTTAGCAACTTTGAACAACGACGTGTTTAATTATTCGTTTTCTCACGCTTTTTAGGTTGTTAAATTAGGATTATGGTGCAGGCATAATAACAAATATTATAAAATGTCATTGTTTATAAATAAACTTTTAAAGTTAAAAGAGTAGGCGTGTTCTTGTTAACGAAATTTTATAACATTTCTCAAAACGTTATCACAAAATAATTTTGCAAGTGACTTATATTGCTAGTTACAAATTAATTGATATCCAAAATTCAAACTGTAAATATGTTTGATAAGTAATTTGTTCGACATAAGTAATAAAATTAGTTTTTACGTACATAAGTAGATTAAACAATCTCTGCTAATATATTTAATATATCCATATAAATTTTATAAAATACTAGATTTAAATACATAAAATAGAAAAAAATAGTGTATTGTATTTCATGCTAGCTGACTAGAAGGCCGTGAAAGCATAAACTAAACAAAAATTCTGCACATCGTCTATATGACTGATAGTAAACCAAATATTACAATGTTGTATTGTTATGATAGGTTTTTTGAAGTAATATACATAGGTATGTAAATATTTTGTGCAAGATTAATAGCAATTACGAGTATATTGGTACATTATTCCAATGAAAACCCCAAAACTTAGTTCTAAATTATATATTTTTTACTTTTATAATTTCACTAAGTCATGTGTGATTACGTTTATATTAGTGATGAGCGAAGTTTCTACTTTTGAATTACAGAGTGATTTGTGATTACTACTGTCTAATACTGCTGATTTTAAATTATGATTGTGATCTCTGCTGATAGTTGTTTACTTTAGTATTTTTTACTACATAGCCTTAGTATTGATATATATTTTTATTTAAACTTAGATACTACATATTTTTAGAAGTTCAGTACCAAAATCGAGTATTTTCTCGTTATAAATCGGAATTGTTACGTTGTGAAATATTTAACGTATACAAAATAGAGAATAGTGACGGTGATCATGAATCATAGGTTTATAAAATGTTCGGGAAGCAATCATGCATGACTTGTGATTTTGCAATATCAGTGACTAAATCACAGTTCCTGAAATATCAGAATCACTCATTTAAACTACATATGGTTGGTTTCCCCGAGTTAATTCTCACGTCATCAATTTTTGCTGCAAGAATTATTAAACTTTTATTTAGCATTTATATGCATGGTACATATGAGACTTTAATTCGGCACCTCATTATCATACATGTTATAACGACAAAAATGAAATAGAAATAGTAATGTAATAGCGGTAACGAATATTTCCGAATATTTCAAAAGTTTCGTAGTTTCGTTAGTTTAATCTACAAATCTTTTTGTATATTCAATCCATTATTATACTTATACATAGGATTTCACTCGACAGGATGATATCATCAATCTCTGTTATCTCTTTAACAATTTGAATCTTATGGTTACGATTGGTGACGTGGGGATCAACTTGTGGAAACAGACCTTACGTGATTAGTTAATTCTAATATAACACGACAAAAAGACAGTAAAGAATTATGTTTGAAGAATTATTTTGTGGTGTAAATTTATGTTCGCCGCCGCTGGCGAAGCGGCGAGGCAGAAAGGCGCGCGGGGGCAGCTGCCCCTCGGACATGAGTCTTTTTGCTCGCAAAAACCGCCGGCCATTTCCTGTGCGTGCTGCTGTTCGCGGCGCGTTTAACGCGATTAAAAGTTTCGCAGATATGACGTGAAAACACTGCCCGTCTGAGCTTCACTTCACCGCTATCCAAAGCTCAAATTACACTAACGCCATTTACATAATGCCGTGCGCGAATTCCACATTCTCCACTACATTTATATTACACTGCTGAAGCGTGATACTCTGAATAATCAAATAAAATTTTGGAATAATTACACTTCTAGTTTTCTCATTATTAGTAAGCATGGGTCTTGAATATTTGCGACTTATTGCTGGACATATGACCCACAAGAGTTGATTGTTTTTCAATTTTTGAGTTGCGGTCGTGCGTGAACATAAATGTTGGCAAATTTATTTCTGTTTAAGACATATTTTTTACTTGACTACATTTTTGAATAGCAAAAAATATATATTCTTCAAAATTACTTGCAACATAAAATTAATACTTAATAAATGAAAAAGAATATTAATTAATGAATGTGAGAATGTAGACTATAATTTTTATATTTTACGAAAAGACTGAGGAAATGAGAAATAAGCAATTATAATGGGGATTTCCATCCTTTTTTGATTTATTTGTATATTAATATTCAAATAAAATTATTAGAATAGCTATTTATGTAATCAGTTAGAAAAGGTCTCATTTTGTGTAACGGTGGGATATTTACGAAGTGAGCATAGCGAAACCCAGCAAAATCACACAAGTTACTCAAAATTGCATTTCCTAATGTGTTTCATACAAGATTGAATTTTCATGTTTTGCTAATTTTGACTTATAAACTGTTAGTTTTCAAAATTAATTGACGTTTGGAAATGGTACTCTTTTCATAACCGGTTAGAAAACAGTTTCATCAACTAGTGATGAAAAATTTTTATTTCCTAACTGTTTATGAAAAGTTTGGCGTTATGTCAGTATCGTAGAATAACACTTTATATATCAAAAATACTTAATAATGCACGAGATAAATAAATTCATAAAGACTTATTCATTAGCTGAACAATAGCCGAGAGAAAAATGTGTGAGATAGAAACTAGGCACAAGAAGAATTGGTCAATCAGGTCAGTGAAGTTAGACTTTGAGGTCCGTTCGAGTTACTACGTCACAGGCAGTCACCGAGGCACGCCCCTTTTTAAATATTCAAATTTTTGTTTTAAATATTTAACATTTTATAATAATTTTCACATCATTACAACTATTTAACTCAAATTAGAATTTGCAGTATAAATTTCTTTAAAATACGTCCTCTTGCAACACTCCATTGGGACACAAACTTGACCATCGGAAGTGATCGAGAGTTTTTCCCAGTTTGATCGTGGGTGTAGTATATTTTATATTCTAATACGAAATACAATAATTTACGTAATCAGTAAGTAAAATTCATATTAAGTGTCTTATTCCTCATCCATGGTTACTTGCCTGGGTCTCCACAATTTAATAAACAACAAACTTATCCGTGAGTATTCGATTCATGCAGGGGCGGATCTAGGTGGAAAGATAAGGTGTGCAAAACCTCAAATTGCCGCCCTCCTCACCTAACAGTGAACTTGTCTGACCATAAAACTTTATTTTATTTTGTTTCCAATAAACTGGAAAAATATGTAAATCTCATCGAACGGCAAAAACAAATACAATAACGTAGAAGTAGGTAACGCAATTCACAGCCCCTGTAAATTGCCTACTATAAAGGTACTTTTCTTGCCTTTGCTTGAACAAAACGCTTTACTATAACGTTATGATTTATTTTTCGGTAATTTCATGTTCTATGGAAAGTATAGAAAGCGCTACAAGTTTTTCTTGAGATAGTGTAGATCTTAAATAATTTTTGATCAATTTTAACTTTAAAAATGTACACGTTCCGAACATGTATCCCTGCGCTGAACTATTAGGTCCACCTTCCTTGAGTTATTTACTAATTGAACAAAAATGGTGTTTTGATAACGTATTTACCGACACCACAGATCTATGCCGATAGAAACAACCCGCCGCTATTGCCGCTTGCTGCATGTAATATAAAATTGTGGAAACAAGCCAATATGTGTGTGATCCTACATACGTCAAACAATTGTTAAATGCTTCAAAAGTTTGTAAATAAGTGTAAACAAAGATGAATAATTAATTAAAATTTTAATTTTTAACAAATTGCTTTTCTAAAATGCCGCCCCTGAAAAATTCCAGGTATGCTATTGCACACCCAGCACACTCCTAAATCCGCCCCTGGATTCATGTTTTACTTGAATGTTAATAGTATAACTTACTAACTTACTGCCTCTACAAGGAACCTGCAGCTTACAGTAGAGACTGAACCATTCGAACACAATGATATTTTTATTTTATAATTTAGTGACGTTGGGAAATCGAGATCTCACACTCAACTCGACTGAAATTGGAGATTAGCTGTTCCAATAGCAGGGCCGTTCCAAGCGGGGGTTCAAATAATTTTACTATTTTTATTTTATTATTACGACAACATTTCACATAACTTGTATTTAACTTTATTTGATGGTGTATCTATTACCTGCAAAACAATTCCTGTAATGAACAAAAAAAAATATCTCTCTTACTTTAATTTAGTCAAAGTGTATTGTTCAATGAAGTTCTTATTTCATTGCAAATTCATACCCGCTGTTCGTTTTGGTTTATGTTTATTAGATAAACAGTTTTTATTGTATCGCAATTTGGCGTTGGTCTTTTTTATCATTGGTCATCAATTATATGAAACACTACGTTAATGGTCCCTCGCAGCTCACAGTTTAGTTTTCTGTAAATACATGTCAGCGGAATAATTACTTGGATCTTATTTTCTGTTAGTAATATCGTAGTTTTATTATTTATTTTCGTCCACACCTGTAAATTATATAGAATTAATGATCTTTTGAACCACCATTCGTTAGAATTACTTCCCTTAAACGGTTTGTCATACTTCCCACTAATTTGGGAGTCAATTTTACCCTATTATTTTACCATAAATGTAGCAGTTATTTAATATTCTTTGGGCGTCTTGTTTTACACATTTTTAAAAATAATTCATAGATGTTCAATGGGGCTCATACCTGGAAACTGTGGAGGTGTTTTTAATTGTTGTCTACAATTGTACAATAACTATTCCAGCAGCTTGCTTGTAGTATATTTGAGATCATTATCTTGTTGAAAGAATCTCCATAACCCATTTTTTCAGCACATTTTTCCAAATTCAGTTTTAAAATATTCAAATAACCCACTTTCCCATCAATTAAAATTAAGTTTCCCATCCCTTCTGCAATCATATAGCCCAATACTAGCACATATCCTCCTGCATATTTCACTGTTGGGCATATTTTTTGTTTTCATTTGTTCATTCTTCCTTTTCCAAACAATAGTTCGTCCATTTGATGCTAAAAAGTTCCAGAAGGTGTTTATATTTCAATAACAAAGCATAAAGATGTGTGTACGGAGACTAATTGGTTTGAGTGTATAAGTTTGCTCATACAGGATTGGTAGACGATTATCATTTTTGATATTTATAATCTGTATTGTGAATTATACGGAGATTTATAAATGTAGATAGTTTAATTCAGTTATAATTAAATTCTAATTCATTTATAGTAATATATTGCCCATATAATACCTATTTAATTCGCATTATTCATAATGGTAGTTAATATTATAATTTTTGATATAAAATAAAATATCCTATGGGATATAATATGGGCTTAACTTATAGTTAGATAATTAATAAATAATTTTACATTAAAATTCAGAGTTTTGAATAAATTTGTAATAATACAAGTATTATTTTCATCATTCATTCATTAATAGAGCTTAGAACTTTCGTAATTACATTGCCAGCTCAGAATACTGTACGGACTCATACGTTTTGTAACATACTAATATGATAAATTATTCCAAGTGGATATTCTACACAGTTTTTAAATGCAGAAAGTGATTGAGTTGATCCAAACATTAAGCATATTTTTTTTCTGATTTATACCATTTGAATTCAATTTATGTATGTATTTGACTATTTTCACTTGTTAAGATATTGTTTAATTTTGTTTCAAACAGATTTTGTAAGTTATATTTGACAAATATACGATCTTTGTAATTTTTCAGGCAGATTTATACTTTTATTGTTTCTTGAACATAATTTGCGTTTTTTGGACCAAAAAGCAAATCATTAATGTTCGAAGATATTCTGGAGAAAGAGATATAAGTATCAAGGAATAGTTCTAACAGAATTGTAGTGAATTGACTTGACTAAGTAATCGATTTAGTTTAATTTTCGCAGTAGCGAGTAGGGAGTTATTGTAGAAATGAATTTAGTAAAATGTCAAATATAGTTGTACGAAGAGATATTTGAAACATTTTGTAGAATAAAACGAGTGCTCCTTATAAATTTTTTTGGTACTTGTTGTAATGGTTCTTTTGTACAGGTACTTTCTTCGGTCTTGAAATACAATAGACCGTACCTGAAATACTATTTTATAAAAATTATAATTATTATCTTTATTGTAATATTATTCTTTATGCTTATATTTTGGATTATTACTACCGTTAAATAAAAATATCTTAATCCAACGCAACTTTTTAAAGTAAATAGACAATATTTGGGTTTTAGTTCTGTAAAGTATATTATTCCTATAATATTCAGAATAAACCTCTGCCAATGGCATGCGTTTAAACCCTCCCAAACGTAAATTTGCTATATTTCTACTAGTAGCTATATTTAGTCAATTTAGTGCCTACTATTAAACATGATATAGTTTGTAAAATATTTGAATTTTACATAAAATAGAAGCAATTATGATATTTGTCGAAATATATTGGTACGTCAATTATTACCATCGGTTGTTAAATTATTTGTTGTTCAGTATTATTAGTATAAAAAGCGCTAAATTTTTTGGAATGGATACACAAAAAAATAAAACCCATTCAAAAAACAATATTTATAAGAATATTATAGTTACAAACGAATAATGCGTATAAATTTTCTTTAAATCAGGGCATGTAACCGGTTAAAAAAACCGGTTAATAAAAACTGGTAACCGATATTTTGAACGAAAATTGCGAACTTTAACCGTAATTTTAACCGATATTTTTCAGGCCAAAAATACCGGTAACCGTTAACCAAAAAAAGATAAACCGGTTTTAGCGAACATTAATCTTTATTTTAATACCATTTAGCGAGAAAAAAAATTAATATTTTTTTTTATATCTGTGTTTTCTATTTGTATTTGAACAAGAGTCATGACAGATTTTCAATTAACATTTTATTGGAGAGTCATAAATGTAGGTAGTCTCTTTAGCCGTTAAGGTTACTTAAAAAGTCCCAAATAAATACGGCCTTTGTCAACCCAGGCAAGTTTAAAATTGAAAAGTCACCTGCGTTTCCTGAAGTTATTTCGGGAATTTTTGTGAATATTTATTAATTAATTGGTTTTTTTTTGTAATTTTTTTTAATCAAATTTTTTAAATTAATTTTAATTAATTAATTATTTTTTTAACCGATATATTAACCGGTTTAAACCGGTTTCCAATTTTCAAAAACCGGTTTTCGAACTAAAACCGTTATTATTATAACGTTCTCTATAAGGGTTAACCGTTAACCAGTATTTTTTTCGGTTACATGCCCTGCTTTAAATTAAACAGAAAAAAATAAATAAAACAAAAAGTATATGTTCAAATAAAATTCGTTTGTTTAGTTTGCAAACAATTAAATAAAAATTGTTTTAATGTGCAAATTATTTATTCTTTCTTTGACGAATGTGTTTTACTTGAAAACCTAAAATCCCATATCTACCTTCTTGATTTATACCTACAGCAGAAATGATAAAACATTTAAAAGTAATAGATAAAATATTTAAATTGCGTAACAAAAAACCCCTAAACAAGTTTTATTACAATTATTGCTACAAAAAACTTCAAGCAATAATTAAAAAAAAAAATTGAGACAGCATATAAAATGTATTTCCGCATCCGAGAATTCTTTATTTACTGATCCTAATAAGTTTTGGAACTATATTGAAATAAAAAATCACTAATATCATTTCAAATGATTTTGAATGACAAAATCTCCTGCTGATATACATAATTAATGGTTTTGCATCTTTTTAAAAATGTTTATAAATAAATTAAAGTTAAATAATTAAATAAATGTTTATTACCGAATGTATGGAAGGTAGCTCGAATATGTCTAGGGGTAATTAGGCTCGAATTTAAGGATGGGCAGACTGGCTGCAGCCCAGGGACCCCACTAGAAGGGGGTCCCCATCAAGTTAACAATTTACATTACTAGAAAGTAAGAAAGAGCCAACCTGGCAAACACTAAAATTTATGTACTTGTAACTTTACTAATGTATAACGGAATTACTTAATTTTTAATAGAAGAAAATAACAGAGCCTTTAGTCGAGAAGTAATATGTATGTAACATTTAATAATAGAAAAAAAGGGCTTGATACTTTTCCAAAAGAGGAAGTCAACTTGATAAATTATATTTTGTTTTCAGAAAGATTATTCTTAAAATTTACAATATTAAAAAATGGGCTGAGAACTGCTATCATCGAACAACGCCTGCTAAAATATCAACTAATACTTCTGAGCATCACCAATGATATTATTTTATTAGTATTATCATATGAAGATATTATAGAATAATATACAAAGACGAAAACAAGAGAAGTGCCAAAACTAAATCTTATGCTTATCAATACAGAATTGGTTTTATTTCATTGGAAAAAACTTTTGGAGTAGCAGTCATTTAATAACATCCACTAATATACCAACGTTTCGACTGTAAATCAGTCTTCATCAGGGTGATAAATGGTATTTGTTGAAAAAGGGCCCCCATCAAACTCTTGTCCAGAAGCTCTTCACCAACATAAATCCGGCTCTGGTGATGATAGTAACAACGTTAAAACAACAGACCGATTGCTACACTATCAGATTTTAGCAAGATTTTTAAGAACATATTATCTAATTTCATATACCCCAAAATTAAGAACTTTAATTTGAATTCACCAATATGGTTTCAAGGAGCGTCGGCCTACTACTACCAATTTGTTAAACTACACAATTTGTATCTAATGAACTTGATAATCATAAACAAGTTAACCTAGTATACATCGACTTTGCCAAGGTATTTGACAGTATTAGCCGTGGAGTTATTTTATTTTTGTCTGTGCTTCTTCGCCATTTGTTCTGGTCTTATTTTCTTTCTTTTTGCAATTGGATCCCGTAGCACTTGTTGTCTTGTACAGTTGTATTAATTTATGCTGAATGTAACCTATTTCTCACCAACTTTAGGACATTTATGAAATTGTATAAAATAGTAAGTTTAGGAGATAATTTGTGAGTGTTGGTTGGTGGTAGGTAGGTTTAACATGTTGATTATCAGCGCTGAGCATCATCGGATCTGAGGCGGCGGCGTTCATCTGTAATTGCTCGTCGATTGTGCATCTTGATAAACGGGCGCGGCGATGCCGAGCAACGTTAATCGCTTGTTTTATTAGAGCCGGGAATGCTGCGGGCGGTTGGCCGGCGACCCTTGCCGCCGCTACGATTTATTGCTTCTCGATGTATGGATAGGTGGCTGCGGTCACCGCCGTTTGTTTCGCTCCGCGGAATCCACTACGCCGTGATTTACACGATTAGATGCAAGATGCTTGATGAAAATGAAACAACTGCCCCACGCCCGCAGACAATGCGCGATACTTTATACTTACTGCTAAATTCATCCCACTCTACTCTACAATGCATATTCTACCTCTTCGTCTCCAGTTTACACTATTCCTCGTCGTAGGAACAGAAGGGTGACTAGATTTGTACAGCATCATTTCGGAATAAAACATTTTATCGTCAAAATGGACTTTTTTGTTAACCTAGGTAGGAGGAGGTATTTATCACACCACTCGTTACGATTGTAACAGGTATGGGGTGGGATTCTATAACTAAGTACGTTATGGTTTGAGTGCGTTATATAACCGATGGAAATAATAGACATAAACATAAAATTTTATAGTTATCAAATATTTAATTTCAGATGAAATAAGTATCATATCATCCTCATTTAACAAAAAAATACAATTTTATTAATTATTTAGGTATTACTTAGTTATTAATTAAGTTTTAGTCTTTGCAGTGGACAAACTGATGTTCTGTGAAAGATACTATTTATCTTTTGTTATGATAACGAACTCAAATAACGCAATTAACTGTTATTTGAGTGCGTTATGTAGTTACATAATCCCACCCATGGTCGTCTAAGGCGAAAACTAGTATTTGTCATACGGAGTTAAACTTCACCATTTACAACTAAACAATAATTTAAACGATTAAAAATTAAAATTACCAATTACAGAATGTAATATATCGGGAGTTATTGTAAATGAGGTTTCTCTAATTTTGAATTCAAGTTTTTCTAAATTTTCAGTTTCTTAAGTGTACACTTTAAATTTTAAAAACCACCAGTAAAAGGAGTCATTAGTAGAGTGATCAAGTGAACGTAGTGGGCAGTTAATTTCTTTCCCAATTCCTATCCACCGATGAGAAAATATTCTGTCCAAATATTCTTTTACTAATCAGTGTGGTTGTGAGCTGGAAACCGTTGTGCTGAAACCGTATTTTGTCTATATTTAAAATCAAATTATTTACACTTGGTATAATCTGATGTTGTAATAGTTCCAAATTTTTTTCCCATTAACATTTTCATTAATAAAAAATGGTCCAATTACATGATCCCCAATTACGTGAGCCCAAACATTAACTTTTATTGGATATTGAGTTCTACTTTCTTTAAATAAATGTAAATTATGCCTTCTTCAATATCTATAATTTTGTGAATTTACTTCTCCTGTTGTAAAAAAAAGTGGCTTCATCAGTAAATAAAATTTTGTTCTTCAAATTTGGATCGATATTAATTTTCTCAAAAAGTAGTTCAAAAAAGAAATTTTTTTTCATGGTTTTTGTTTTTAATTCTTAGTGATTTTGAAAATGATATGAATGCAATTTTTTATTTTTTAGTAATCAATATACAGACGTTTTGGGTTTTGCTGATATTTAATTGATTTTACAAAGCTTTTGTAGTAAGATGGTTATTTTCTTCTATTGCTCGTAATACATAATTTTCATTATCTTCATTTCGCACTGGTTTTATTCTTCTCCTGTTGTTATATCTTGTATTTAAGCATCCACTATTTTTAAATTTTGAACATATTCTTGAAACTGTGGTAGGATTTGGTCTAGGATGGTCAGGATATAAATGAACGAGCATGTCACAAACATTGCTTAAACTCTACCTACTATTGTACCACATAAACTTTTGAATTTTTTCTTCATTGGTAAACATTGTATTATAAGTTTATTTGACAGTTAATCCCATGACCTATATTTGTTTTGTGCTATATTCCCTATGTTCCATTTTATCTGGAAAGAAACGGTGCCATATAACAAGTAATGAATAATGACATATTCTAATATGTTGCATCTTTGCTGAAACTCACGGTATATGTAATATATGGTCCCTATATGGCCATTACATTCCGGGTAAAAATAAGTGAAAAATAATATGAGAAATAATATAGGTAAGTCAATGGATTATGTTTCAAACATATCCCAATTTAGAGACAATTTTAGGGCACAACCCATTGTCATAGTATTTGTGTTCAGGCGATTGATAGACTGTATTGGTGGAATGGTTGTAAGATGTTTAGGTAGGCCAACATATTTGTAACTTCTGGTGGCCCAACTAGTTGCCAGTCTGGCCTGCACATTAATGAAAGTCTTTTATAAGAGACAATGGTACGAATAATCGCTGCTACCACTATCACTTTATTTAAATATTATATTATATTATGTATATATATATATATATATATATATATATATATATATATATATATATATATTAGTATCCGTCTAATTTTTCTGATTTTTCCATCCCCCTTGCAAAAGCTGCTGACATGAATACATGTCTGGTAGAAAGCCCTTAGAACTTGTGTGTAATCGCTCTTTTCTAACGTACATTTCAGCTAACGATGTATGGCCTGGTCTCAACATGCTTGACTGTGTGAACCTCGTATATTTTGTTGATAGAAAGCTCTATCCTATGATCTAGAGAATGTGATAAACCTCTCTCGTTTCAATATGGCACGAGAATAAAAGGTTTTTCGAAGTCGAGCAAACTCGGTCTAACCTCCTAACTTTTTGCTGCCATATCTTTAATTTACTTTTTCGGGAACCTTCCATATTTTAAAGGGAATTAGATATTGGAGACTATGGCTTTGTTTAAATTAAAATTTTTTTATTGAAAAGACGACGTTTCGGTTCTGATCGGAACCATCTTCAGGTCTATGTTAACAATGATATTATTGAAGTTAATGTAAAGTTGTAAGTTTAAATTTTAACTTTAAACTTACAACTTTACATTAACTTCAATAATATCATTCTTCAGTTCTTTGTTATAACCAAATAAATATTTTCCTTCCATACAATTCTCTTATAAATATTCTCACTGTATATTAAATGAAATTTTGTAATGTCTTCAAAATTCTGAAGCACCCCTTTGCAATAGCCTAGTTTGGCTAATGGATAATCCGGTCTTGGACAAGGGATATTAATAGTGAAACCATGCGATTACCTTCTTGTCAGATTCGTGTAGTTTTATTTCGTTGGGTTATAACGTCACAATTGGTCTGTTCGATGAGATTATTGACATTGCAGTGCAGTGTAGTGTAGTGTTGGACAGCATAGGTTAGTGTAGTGTATACTTGTTCCATCTTCTGAAAAAACAGGAAAGTGCAACCAGTACGAGTGCAACACAACATCGAACTGTCAGTAGTAGTGTAGCACTTCTTGTAGCAGCAAATTTAAGAAATATGTTAAAAGCTATTGCAATAATATTAAATTCTGCAGATTCAAATGATTCATTTTTTTCAAGTAGGGCGGATGATGTGAAATTTGAAATAATTTTGAAAACACGACAAAAAAGAAATTGTATTAAAAACTATTTTGAAGAAGTTTGTCAAGATACAGGGATGATGAATTTATTCGCCACAGATTCACAACTGATATTTACGTTATCCCCCCTCTAGCTTGCAATAACTGCACCTCCTTTATAGGTAGTGCAGAAAAAAGTGCACTAGTTTTCAATTTTTTCTCATCGAACAGACTACACTAATTGCACTATTCTCATTGAACACGTCGGTGTTAAAAAGTTAACACTGGGATGCCAGCCTTATACACAGTAAAACTATTTGGCTATTTCATTAGGAAATAGAAAGTTGAGTGTGACACTTAGTCAGTACAGACAAAAAAATTTGATGGTCGCAGCAAGAGAGTAACATTTCGAATACAGTACCCTAGAAGTCTACAACTATTGGTGTCCATTGACGTCACCGTGTAAATCTCAAAACACAAATTCATGTTTGAAGGCGTCATGTCCTTCGCTATAAATCTGTCCATTACTTTTATATCTAGAATGTTCTACTACCAAAAGAAAACAAAATAAACATCCGCAAGGCGACTGTGCTGTTACACTTACATCTTACATTTGGACACTGTGTAGTAAGATTACTTCAATTACTATATGAAAAATATGCTTCTTCTAGAATAAAAGTATAATTATTGGAAGAAAATAATATTAATCTAAATTTAAACACCAGTGGTAAGTAAATAATTTCATATATTTCAATACGATATTGGGTTTTAAGAAATTTTTTGGACTTCATCATTAGATATATTGTTTTATTTAGTAATTGTTATTGTATATTATGTTACTCCTTCTATATTCAATATTTTGTATTATGTTTATTTAATGTACATATTCCTTTCCCATCATCCTAAATTTAGACCTTATCTATGAATCACCGTCCTACCAGTTACCCTCAAGATCAAAATAGATGAATCATATTTCCAAATAATTTAGCTTTCCCATACAATGATATAAGCCCTACGTTATAAAATGTATATAAGACTTCTGTCTGATCGTAAACTCTCCATTCTTATCAGAAGTTCTCTTCGTCAAAACTCTCTCTCAGATCCTCAAAACTATTCTTCCAAAATCTCACAGTCTACTCTCTCATCATCAAACTCTGAATCTCTCATTTCCATCATTTTCCCAATATCAATGACTGATTTCCAATTTCCTGCGTTCACTATTTCTTTAAATATATTATATTAAAAATTACGTAGACTAAATCTATTAACCTAAAGAAAATTCAAGTGAAAAGTGAAAGAGCAAAGTGCCAGTTGAAGAACTAGGTAGGATTGCAAGATAAATGATCTCAGAGATGGAATCCACTACATTATTTGGTGTCAGAAGTGGGATCTTAATAAAAAAAATTATATCAGAAGTTGGGATTGTTCGACGTTTTTGGAAGTTACCAGGCAAAAAGAAGACGACAATTGTTATTGTTTCTATCAAACAACAACCCAGAGATATCAACAAGAGCTTGTTCTACAACCCTGTAGTCAAAGTAGTACCCTATGAGAAGACGATAATTTTTATTGTGAAATCTTTTAATCAACACTTACAGTCCCCAAGATTTTACTGTAATACTAATAATACTAACAGCCAAAAGTATGCTTCCATCAACTTTTAAAATACACTCTATTTTTCGTAGTTGATCCTCACGTCATCAATTTCTGCTGTAAGAATTATTAAACTTTTATCTTGCATGTTTGTCGTATACATGGCATAGATGAGACTATTATTCGCTGTCTCATTATCGCACCTATTACAGAGCGGTATATATGCTATATGCGTTTAAACAACGACAAAAATGAAATAGGAACATTAGTGTAACCACGGCAACAGATATTTTCGAATATTTAAAAAACTTGTATATATCATTTATGCCATTCCTGTCATTAATGACGATGATTTTGGCGTGGGTAGTTTACGCTTCTTTCTATGTTGGTTTGTTCTACAACTCTTTGCATATGTATTATCCATTTATATATTTGTATATAATACTATCAGTTTCGGCATTTATTTATTTCGTAAATCACACGATTTCACCCAACAAGACAATGTCATGAATTCCCCTTTTCCCTACAAATTTAAATCACATGGTTGCAATCAGGGCCGCATAAGCGGTTGCTAAAATTGCCACCTTTATACTCGTATATATAAAGGGCACTATGCTTGAACACAAAAACAATTAGCCGTAGAATGATCTCACTTTCAAATAAAATAAGTTTAAATGAAGTGCAGAGTGTACAAAGAAGTCATGTGATCCAAAAATGTCAGGTCTAAGGACCCTGTGATTATTTTTACAAATTTTGAAAAAAATCTTATTGCATTACAATCAGTACATTAAATATTATATGTCCTTAATTTTTTTATAATACTTTTGAAATATTCTAAGGTTAAACAACATTTATTCATTTCAAAGCAGGTGTTAATCACTGGCGCAGGTCAGTTCAAAACGGTCTGTGACGTAATTGTTCGCACCGTTTCCATTCAAGAAAATAATGTATTTTAAAACTTTACGAACCAGCATCAAATTAGCATGTCGCTAAAAATACTTCCAATGGAAGTCTCAATTTCATCAGTGGAATTTGATAAGAAGTGAATAATAAAATAATATAATTATTAGAGAAATAATCTGAGATGTGTTAATAGAAGTGGGTAGGTGGTGTGCGTTAGAAGCGACATCTCCCACACCTGGCACGTTCTAACACCGCGCTAATAGTCGCCTCGCTGTTGCTATACGACGTGCAATATGACGGCGTTAAGTCGCTGTCACACCCCGGCTTTAATTGTCTTATAATTAAACGTTTTAGCCAATTTATTACATAAACGTTCCGAGTACTGAAGCCAAGTGTCAATTATACCTCCATTTTTATACTTTACGATTGGGCCTTTTTATTATTCTTTATGCTAATGATATTGGAAACGGATGCAGTTAAATGTAACACCCGTGCGCGCTGTAAAAACTGCAGCTAATTTAAATAAAAGTTGAATTAAAAGTAAGACAAGCAGGTAGTTATCTATGAATAGCGTGTTCGAAGGATCACACGCATGGAATATGTAACTGATAAAATGTGTGCTTATTTGCTGGGCCTACTGCTGTCGGACTTTCGAGTGGGCAACTTGCAACTTGCAAATTGCCGCACATTACATTATGCGCCTACTTTGTTACACACGTAATAACTGCACACTGGAAATTAACTACAAAATATGTGACTTTTATGATTTTTTTACATATGAATAACAAACATCTTTTTCAACATAGCCTTATTCTGCAAATGTTGAATAAATAAGCTTAAAAAGTTGAAATCTCTCTAGACAGAAGTAACTAAATGCGCAAAGCACAAATTAATTACAATGTACTTATATACATGTTACAATGAAAATCAATTTTCATCTTCTTTCTAGAAAATAGTATATTACATACTAAAAATTGTATGATGCATATTATGCTCGAAGTGAAAAGTTGCAGAAGAACCACGAAGTCGCCAGTTTGTAATTCCACAAGTGCCTAATTGCTTTACAACTAGAATATGACAATTTTTTGACTTATTTCGGTCACCACACGGTCACACAACACACTGAAAGAATTGAAATTTTACTAGTAAATAATACCAACAACCAACTACAGAACAACTGTCAACCTAAAAATAATAAATTAAAAATATTTATAACCCAATTAATAGTTATTTATGATACAAGTGTGTTACATTACAGATAAGTCACGTGGGAAAAGTTTAGCTCACGAGGCCGTTAGGCCGAGTGTGGTATTTTTTCAAGTGACTTAGGTAATTAACACATGTGTGCCATACAACATTTTATCCAACACATTTTAATCATTGATATAAAATACATAGTATAAGATTTTTGACAGATGGAATTTCGAAATGACATTTAGGAACAAAATAGTGTAGAGAAGGTTTTATAACGTAGTTACTATGATACGAACCAAAAAACAGTGAGCTAATATATTTAGCTCACTAGTGACTTATGACACACTTTATATATCTAAAAACAGCATACTTATATCGTTATAATTACACTGTGTTGGATAAACAATATTATATTGATCATTTCTTGTTTATTTCTTTAATAGTTGTAATGTTTTAAATTAATACAATAATGACTATTTACTTTAGTGATCGCAGAGAAAATGTTTTCTACGACCATTATTGTACGGTGGTTTCTCATATGCAGCTAATTGTTCTATCACATAGACTAGGCCTAGGGATTCAACAATAGTCGAGTAGGTAATATAAGTTGAATAATCTATTCTAATACCTACTCACTTAAGTAGGTGCATCATATTATGATGTTTACATTTAACGATTCCATTTTTCTACGACCACTAATGTAAATAATTATTATTGTACATTGTACAACTTATAAGTTATCTAAGTGTCACTTTTCTTACGACCGTGTGTAAAGTACGCCGATCACAAAGTTACGGAATTTTTGATTTATCGAAATTATGTTGGCAGTATATAAATAAGATAAGACTTGTCTAAATTTAGATGAAAAAGTCTTGTCTAGATCAAAATTCTTGATTGTTTTAAGACTCAACATTAATCTGCGCATATACTTTAAACAAGGACAGATAATTCTTCTGCAGTGTTTCTTTTCTATTTTACAATCACTTTTTCAGTTCTAGAATAAGAACATCTCGGTCTCTATTTGCGTTGATTCTCGTTTCTCGAGTTGTTGAGATGACACCAATATTAGATCAGTTTAGTCTCGTCTACAACATTCATCTTAAATATAATAATTAATTTTAATACAAATAGCTACATTATGATTCCAGAATTTTCTTTTTGATAAATATTAATATTTTCAAATTAATATTAGCTCGTTCGCATCTTTTAAAGATAGCGCTATTTTATATAATATAGCTTAAATATTAACAATTTCGAAACTTATTTGCAAATTTCTATTAATAAAAAAAAGAAGTCGTAGAATAGTCGACTTTCGAGATCAAAGTGAATGAAACCATAGACAAGGCTATGTTAGTTTGTTACTCGAGACTAGAGACGAGACCAGCCTACTCGTCTCCTTAGGACAATAAGAAAAAGTGTAGTATGTGACTCGATTTTTCATAGTCTTCACGAAAGTAGCGTTTATTAAATTTGTTACATAATATATTATTAAAACAAGTAAATTGTCTGTATTATAATCGAAAATTGACTTTTTTTGTAAATTTTATGAACCCTCCTAAAGAATATGTGCAGCATGTGGTAGAAGAAGTGTTGTGTTGGAAAGAGAAGTGGTGGCATTTGCAAAATATTTATTAAAATATTCACCATTCCATAAATTGGTTGTGTGTTGTTCAATATTTCAATATCCAGGGCGAAACAAGAGCATAACGCGATCCCTAGTGGCGGCGCAATATCTCGCGCGTTCCCGCGATATTGTGAACGAAGCAGGCTGCGATGTGCGAGATGCTCCCTCCTGCACAGTTCACACCCCTCCCGTCGCGGCCGCAGCTAAAAAATCGAACGCGCCCGTCGTAAACATCCCGCCGCCGACAATAAATAATTCCTACCCTACCTTACCCGGCGCCAGCACATTCAATGGCTTCCGAATTTCTAATTGTTTAGAAAGCGGCATATTGCACACTCAAATGCTGAATGGTATTCGTCGAGCAAACACGATTATTGGCAATTTGAACTACTATTTATAACATTTTCAGTAGGTAAATCTTATAAAATAGTACCGTAGGCTTACTTAGGGAATACAATTTTTTTTTAAATAAAATTTATCCTCATCTTAATTAATTAAAGCATCGATATAAAACTATACTCTATACTTCGTATAACAAGATAAAGAAATATTTTTACTTGCAAACTGAAAATGGATTTATAATGCTAGATTAATTGTAAATTGTATTACAGATTCTTTCCTAATTAATATTTACTACCGTATAATTGATGCAATAATTATACACTTAAAATTCTATTTTCCTTAGAAAATTTTGATGAAAGTTTGGCATTTATAGATCATTATCTCGGTTTTTGGAGAAAATAAAGATACATTTGGTACCAGTACCTAACAAGTGAAACATAATTCTGAACTATAAGAGGAATAAAAAAACTAAATGAAAGTACTATAATATACAGTCGTCTTACTAATTTGGCAATATTAAATATTGAAAACGAAAAAAATAATAGGATAAATATTTTGGAAGAAGATATTCTTCCGATTAGACAATTGTTATTACAGAATATATATTGTTATGTGACACATTAAAATGAGATTTAGTTTTAACTTTGAATTATAAATATTTTATGCTTTTGTTAATGAAATAAACAAACAAATGCTTTTTTGCTTTGTAAAACAACTTTTAAATTTATTTTAGGGTAAGGATTTAAGAATCTAACTAACGCTTATGAATAGTACAAAAGAATTTCACTACATTTGCTTTACAAGACAATTGTCCGTTCAGAGCTACGAACTCCCAGAAATTGCTAGTAAATTAAAAATTCTCCATCACTAACAATCTATTAATTAATCGTAGAACAAACTTTAAGAAAACTATTCGCTTTTCTTTGAAAACATTATATAAAACTACAATTTCGATCTAGACCAGAAGACAATATAAAAATTACAGATATCATAGTTAAATGTATAGATTTATTCGAGCAGACAATCCATGACAGTTTGATGTATTGTAGGAAAAAGCAATGGTAATGTACAATTTACTATAATTTTTATGTATTTATTGGTTTATTTTGACAATTCCAGTCAGAATTTGTTATTTATTTAAATCACAATATTTTGGTGAATTGTACCAATCAGATTCAAATCTCACTGAAAATTGTCAGTTACTGATCCAGTCAAATGGAATAAATAATATAAGACCCGAATTCAAAAATGTAAATTGGATCTAAGCTAAATGGTAAATGAAATACGCTTTTCGGTGATTCTGTACTAAGTTACACCAGTTGATTCATATAGTTCGTTGTCCCATCTTTGGTCTTGCTTTTCTTCCCTGGTGATCGGTTTATGTCCATTCTGTTGAAATGAATATAGGTGGAGATAAACTCGGGAAACATAAGAAATATGTGTCCAAACATAGATTAGTGTCCATTTGACAGGCATTAGACACATTATCCAAGAAAACATGTACCTATATTGAAAAGTATAATTTATAAATTTAGTACAGTTATTATAATTTTAACAGGTGAAATGAAAATATTTGTAAATTTGTAGTTTTAAAATTAGTTTATTATTGCAGTTCAGAATATTTTTAATTCATTTCATACCTAAAATTTCCTTCATAAATTTTGTATGACCAATATGACAGCTATTTTTGACGTTACTAAAACCGGAACTGAACTTACTTTGATTCACGCATGCAAATACATTCCTAATATATTTCTTCCATCTTTTTAAATTTTACAATAAAATTACTTCATTTTTATTTATTCTATCTTTTACACTTACTTACATCAAATTTGACATCATATGTCAAATTTTGTGAACATATGAATAACTCTGTTTTATCGAAATTCCTCAACCTAAACGATATGTAAAATTATTATAATTTATATATTTTTTTTCTATCTAGCTAGAAGTTATATATAAACGTAATTATGCAGATCGGTAGATAATTAAAAAATCTTTGTATTTATAATAACGAAATTTGCGAAAATATGGTATTTAGAGGTATTTTTTTAGGAAAAACGGTTTAAAGCTTCAAGTAAAGTACTACTTCCGGTCAATCAATTGTAGTCAAAATCTAATCAGTTCATCATATTAGAATAGAACTCTTAAATACCAAATATTATATTTTTTACATGTATCGTATTGGAGTTATCGTGGACGAAAAATCGTCACAGACACACACACACACACACACACATACAGACATCACGCTAAAAATAGTAAAATCGTATTCTAGGGACCCTAATTCGTGCTCATATGTTGAAAACCCACACTCGAGAAATCTGACCAAAACAATAACTCCCTTATCTATATATTGATAGGCGGGAGGTAAAAATTATGAAAAATTTCAAATTCTTTGATGGCCTAAAGCCGCCTTTTGGACAGAAATACTAAAAATGAATGTAGAAAATGAATAAGCTGAATCTGTCGTCGTAAGTACGGTCCTGTGCACTAAATATGGAAATATGAGCTGGAACTTCTGAACGCTGCAGCAAATGATCCGGTTGACATGCGAGTCCAGCAGCTGGCCACCCACTTAACGCAGTGGCGTACTCATAACGTCCAATGCAGTACTCATTTTGGCTTAATTTACTATGTAATACAATTTTATAAGGGGAAAGAGTGATTGATATTTTTTAAGTACTGGCTTAGATAATTATAGCTTTATATTCAACACTATTTTTTTCGGAAAACATACCTACATATTGTTATTGTGTAAAAGACATTACTTCATTATTATTTTTACTTCCTTGTACGAAATAAAGGAAGTGTTGTAATTTAATAATTTCGGTTTTCAGATTTCAACGGAAATATCTATTTTTACTATCCCTGAAACCATTTCGCATAACTCAAAAATGATAAGCTGCAAAATTTTGAAATTTTGCATATGAGATTGCTATAAGATCCAGTTGGCAGAGCCAAAAGGGTAATTTTTCGTAGTGTTTTTTGTATATTTCGCATAACTCAAAAACGATTAGCCGTAGAATTTTGAAATTTTGTTTATCGAATTACTGTAACTTCTACGCACCTCCATTTTTGGTTCCAAATGTTCTTTTCAAAAGGGCAGTTTACTTTTGGCAAAAGCTTAATTAAAACAACAATGTAGTTGGCTTTTAAATTTTCTAGGAAATATTTGATTTATTGTCAATAAATGGACATAGACAAATGTCAGAATATATTCCTGAAACATATGTACGAAATATCTCTTTCTTTGCAAGTTTTTGAGAGATTAAAATAAGTTTATGTAGTGCAATATAGGAACAGTGTTAAACATTTTAACAAAATATTCAAAAAATGATCCATTTCGAAGGGAAGTTTAAATAAAGTGCAGTAAGAAATGTGTTTAATTTAGGGTACAAAGATTTCCTGTGGTGTCCACATCATATTTGTTTAATATTGTAATACAGTCGGCAGACACTAGAACATGAGATCAAGATTCCAGTCAAAAACACTAATACTCATGAAGACTTTACCGTTTTAGATGCAAAATAAAAAAATAGGTACACGACCACCTAACATACACATGGTAAGAGAAAAAGCAAAAATCGCCTGCCAAAAATAAATAGAGAAACTGGAAAATCAAGCAAATTATACCGCTGTATATTTCCCAAACACCTAGGACCAATAGGTCTTAAACTGTGATACGCAATACATTTAGGGGTGGTAAGCAAGTAGACATTATAGTAACTAGATATTATAGTGTGGTTACTTGAGTTACCGCCACCATATTTTACTCCGGCGGAATAGAAATTAAACTTCAACCTTGTCAATAACATCACAAAAGATGTCACTTTGAAGAAAAAAGTATTTGTGTTATGTTTTACAATAATATAAAGTATTTTTTTAACATCTACAGTTAATGCAACAAAATTTATTTTATTTATAAATAGTTCTCATTCAGCTGATTTCAAATAAATATGGCCAATTTTTTTATTTTGATTTAAATAATGGGTTATATGCCCTGAGATTCTATGTAATAAATTTATTTTGCTATTATTTTATAATTGGTGATCTCTTGCTTGTATGTATCATTTATATATTTTTGACCTAATTATTGATATTAAGGAAGTCTCGATCGTCCTCCTCATAGCTTCCCTTTGACTTTGAGACATTTTTCCAAAATTTTGCGACTGTTATAAAAGTTTCATATAAGTTCAACATTTTATGAAAAATATAATTTTCATTTTACTAATTACCAAAACTTTACGCATGTAATTAGTAAAGACTTCATACATTTTTTCGTCATTGACTTCATACAGATTTAATACACTCATTATGAGAGTGGAATATAAACTATCAATTTCTTTTTAATGACCCTTAAACCTCTGTCAAAAATGTAGTGGTGCAACATTTGCACCGCATCATCCATTAGGTGCGGCCGCCATCCGATAATGATGAATTGGCGGCGCTGACGTTGATGTGTGAATTCGGGCGCCGCCCCATTCCGCCCCCGCCGCATCCGCCGGAAACCCGTCGCAGCGCCACTCGCAACCCAATTAGCCGCGCCGGCCTCCGTAAATCCAAACACGGACCTCACAACGAGCACAAATCACCGATACTCGCCGATGCCGCATCAAGAAGTGCTACAAGTATACGAATTAGTATATTCAAGGTAGAGCTAGAGGTGTTATAGCATGTTTTCTTCATGATGGCAATAACATTAAATGAACATGGACGAGCATTGGTGGTTTTGTGAGCTCCATTTTTTTAAATTGAATTCATTATTATATGCAGTAGAGCCTCTTATTTCACCTCCCAGAAATGCATTTTATTTAATATAAGTTTTTGAAATTATTAAACAAATTCAAATATTGTCTTCACTTATTTGCGACAGTACACCACCTGGTAGACGTATCCGTAACTACATTTTTATCATGAAACTAAAATGTATAAAAATTTAAAAATAAACGATATAAATAACACGACAAAAACAGCAACAAATTGTTATTACTGTCTTAATGTTATCTATATCACACGTGTTATAACTTTTTTAATAAAGACAATTTTTACATAAATGACTGTATTATAAATACGAATAAGAATGAATTGTGATATTAAAATCGAATATATTTAAATAATATTTTAAATTATTTACATACCTTCGTGGTGCTTTATAATTTTAAATAAATAAATAAATATAGAATAAAACAACTAAAACTAAAAAAGTTGTTTTATTCAATAATTATGAGTTCTGACAAATATTTTATTAATTTAAATAAATTTATTAGAAATATCTATAGATATGTTATTAAAATTAGCTGTCATTATTTCCATTCGTTTGAATGATACTAGCTTTGTATTTCACAACTATGCATGGTAAAAAGTGGAATGATAAAACAAATATTTAGAATATTTGAGCATTTCTGTTTCTGCAAAAAAAATAATATTAGAGATTGCTTAATTCTGTATATGAATAAGCAGGTGGAAATAATGTTTAAAGTTAGATAAGTCTATACTCTATTTCTCGCTGTTGAACCTCACGTCATCAATTATAACCATGTGATTCAAATCATTGCAAATCATTGTGGGGGAAGGGGGATTGATGACATGATCTTGTCGGCAGAAATCGTGTGATTTCCGAAGTAAATAAATGCCAAAACTGACAGTATTATATACAAATATACTAATGAATGAAACATACGAAAAGAGTTGCAGATTAAATTAACGAAACTACCAACACACAATGAAGCAAAAAATGTCGACACCAAAATCACCTTTAGAAATGACATTAATGACATGAATGATACACTCATTTTTTTAAATACTTGATAATATCCGTTATCGCAGTTACTCTACTGTTTCTCTTTAATTTTTGTCGTTGATTATATGCAGATAGCATATAGGTACTTATACTCCTCTAGAGTCAAGTCAAGTCAAGTCAAAATAAATCGGGTTTCCTCGCACCGTTATAGGGCTTAGCCCTTTTCGGTGCTCCTCTAGAACACGTACGATAAAGAGATAGTGAATAAAAGTCTCATCTATGTCATGCGTATAGGACAAAGATGCAAGATAATACTTTAATATTTTTTTGCAGCAGAAATTGATGACTGAAAAATGTAGTGTACTTGTTTATCTATGTTACATATTGACCTTACTGTTAGTGTATCCGTATAACAACTGCATGACTGTTGACTTATACAACTTCAAACAAATTAATGTGATTATATTGAAATTATAAAGAATGTTATTGGAATTTCTCTCACATATTAACCACTTTAACAAGGTTAATTCGTGCCATTTTTTCATCAGTATTCCTTCACTACCGCAGGCAGCAGATTTCGATCACGGAAATATAATAAATATTGAAACAACAATTTATATGAAATATTCGTATTTATAGATATGTTATTAATATTAGTCGATTATGTAATCCGTATCTACTAGTAAAATGTTAGAGCAGGTAAAAGAATTGCTATACTTACAGACAACAATATCACAAGTTCACAAGACGGGAAAATAGAATACTAAATGAAAAAGAATAGCAGAAGGAGGAAGAATATTAATCAACATAAAAAAATGTTCCTTACGAAAAAAGTCCCAAAGACTACAAAAATTTAAATCTTAAAAGGGTCCTAACTCCTATTAACTTAAGAATAAGAAATTTAGACCATGACAGGCAGATTAAAAAAAACCGCATTTCGTATATCTCGTGTCGGGCAAGACAAAAACGATTTTAAAATCAAAGCTTCGAGATTCTTGAATTTCGCTGGGATTTCTCGGAATTTTATTTATACATAAACAAAATACTAAATGTAATTCTTGTCATTCAGGCCAGTAGCGAAGCAAGGACCTTTCTTATAGGCGTTCGAGCGCCCCCAGTATTCAGTTGAGCGCCGAAAGAGGTATCAGGTTTAAATCAGTTTCATCAATTACAACATTTAATGGTAAAATTAGAAACATGTTATTAGGGAAAGCATTGTAGTTTTAATGTAAAATATAGAAATCACCAAGAAATTTTGGCCGTTTATAAATTTACCCCACAAAGAAATTTTAAAAGAAGTAGAACACTTATATTATTAAATATGGTACTAAAATCGCCGGCTTTTGTAAAATTCTATGTAAAACAGATGTAAATAAATATATGACTACCGAAAATGTTTACAAGATGTCATCTCCCGGGCACTATACCTTTCATGGAGAATGCACACAGGGCCCATATTTATGTGGGAAATAGATAATAAGAACTGGGGTCCCATAACCACAGTCAGGCGTTGTACCCATATTTAACCACGGACCAAATTACCGAAAAATTGTAATTTATATTGGGAAAAATGATGATGTATCAGAGGCTCGATGATATATTTATTTGTCATTTCTCCGCAAAGCGAGCGGGTGAACGGGCACACCCTAGTGTGGTCTCTTGGGGAATTGTTACAAAACGCTGAATTGTCATAAAAACGGCATAACGCCGCCGACACTGGTCCCCGCGGGCCGCTGGGAAATTGTTTGTAACGTTTTCGGTTTTTCGATACGCGAGGGATGATAGTTCCGCGCCATTCACACGATTGGGATTGATTACACAAGCCCAAATCACTTTATTCAATCATGAACATCACTACACACATGATATGACACGTTCCTTGGGAATTTTTGTAATGTGATTTGTATGTGAACATGCACATTTGAGGTGGAATCATCCACTGTTCGTGGAAACTCAAACAGACAGTGCAGGTTCATATAGATCAATTTTTCTATTACAAGCAAAATTGACTTAGGAATAATAAATCTTTATTTCAAAAATCGAATTTTAGATTACTTAAAATATATGAAATAGAACTTCAAATACGGGTAGCAGGTTCACTTGTTTGTATGCTCCAACAAGAGTGAAAACAGAAATCTAAGGTCGTCAATTGAAAACAGTAAAATTAATTAAAAACAGTAAAATTATTTGAAAAAAAAACTTAAAATTTTGTACGGAATAGGAAATAGTATTTCTAATTGAAATGTTTTTATTACGAAAACATTATCATTTGACTATAAAATATCTTTTTCGCTTCTTGTAGTTTATAAAATTTCAAAATATGTATGTCGTAAGTATATTAAAAATGAGTTTCATAATTATCATTTTATTTTGTAGTCCAAGCCATATCAAACAAAATATTTAACTATAATGAAATGGCTTCTTTGTACATTTTTTAATTTTCTCACATTGGGTAACATGACTACTACAAAGGTCACCTTTAATAATTCAATTGCTATTTGAACTTAAACGATATTCTTCACACATCAATCATTTTCGATATGTTTCTCTTTCTCTGTCAACTTCTAACTTTAATTTGTATATCTTTTTTCTCTGCCTAATATTAATTTTAAATTTAATTAATCATCAAAAAAAAATTAAAAATGGTTTAGTTTTGGATACTTAACCAATTCAGTATACAGTGATCATCATGTTTGACATAAAAATTCTTATATGAACAGTGCCTAATGTATTTGTTTCGTGACAAATTTTATTTGCATTTTAGAGTGTAATTGTTAATACAGCCCCTGTAAAGAGCCTTCAGCTTATAATCACAGCGGTATTCAGGTGTCACAGTCCGTTGAAATTAGGGTCGAAGCACAGAATAGGTTTATACAGAAGTAACAGAAAGACAGAGAAACAAAAATTAGAGAGAGACGGAGACTGTGAACAAATTTAAAAAGCTCATTGTTTAAAATCGGAAAGTTCCCTCACATCTTAGAGAGAGATAGGGGAAGAGCACAAATTTAAAGGTCTACACAAGGCTTCAAGGTCATAGAGGTGGATAGGGGAACCTGAAACGTACCGACACGGAGTATCGCTTCTGTATGTAACTATTCTGTGGTCGAAGTCTGGGAGTGCACTAACCAAGAAAATCTACAGCTCCCTAATGTTGATCTTAAAAATATAAATTATACTAGGCTATAACAGCACTCGAATGAGCTACAAACGAATCCGTTTATTTACTGTTCTAATATTTTAATGGACGCAAAATATAAAAGAATAGTTAATTTATTATACATAATTAAAACTAAGATAGTTTAGTGATTGATACTAAGAGATGAAATAAATACTAGGAATTAAATATAAAATAAAAATTAAAACAAATATTTCACATGATTAAATTCACTTTGATTCCTATTTTAGTAAGTGCATTAATAAATAATAAATTTTATATAAGTATTGTGTTACATTTTATAAACTGTTTCATCATAGAAATCAGCACATTATTGCCGACAACGTGTAAAAAGAATAAAGCAACTCCAAGGTGGTCCGAACATAGTGTAGAAAAAGATTTAGTTCTTTAATTAATAAGTTTTTCTCTCATTGATTGATTGGCTTCTTACAAGGCGTATTTTATGAAATGCACGTGTTTTTGTTTTCGTTCCTTGAATTCAGTTGGCCTTAATGCCACAATGGAATTCGCTAAATTATTTTGCACATGATTGATCAGTTATCGACACGTCATAGCAATTTATTATTCACTGGACAAGAACCAAATGTTCTCAATACCATATTTTATGATTCGTCATGTAGTATATATTATTATAACAATTTGTTTGTTGCGAATTATATGGGTACTCAGAATTACATTAAACGTTTTTGGTTTACTGTTGCTTTCTGAATTGATTTAAACTATTATACAAGTGATTCGTAACGGGTGAAACAAAACGATACAATTTATTAGGGAAGTCATTTTGAATCAAATACATGTCATTTCACATAACGTTTCGATACTAAGTTACAATCCCTTTGAAGATGTACTTCATCAGACACATTTTTATGTAGATAATCAAACAGAAATAATAAGTTTTATAATTAAGATAATACTATACCCTGAGAATGAGGTTTATTTCACGAGTCGTAGGCGAGGAGAATAATCACTTGAGGGATTAAAGGTACTTTAGTTCTGTGGTATATACACTATTTTTCGCAATTCAGAAAACACATTTTAAATTAGTAATTCTTTAGTTATATTTATATAACTATTAGGTACATGACAGCTTTGAAAATAATACATCATTATGCATATTTTTCTGGTGAGTTAGGCTATCTTACATACATATACCTACTAGTTTCTGTGGTAACCTAAGGCCTGTTTACTAATTTAATCACCTAGGAATTAAATTAATATTTAAATTAATTAAAATTAAAATTATTAAATCACTATTATTACTTTCGAGACATTGCGTACTGCCAAAGACAAACTACACAAAATACTGAATCATACTCATTTCATTTGACTATATTTCTTCTTGAACTTCCTACATATAGTTCTCAAGTTAATTTAATTGATATTTAAATCCCTAATAGGTATTACATCAACATTACTCATTTATACCTTAGGGATATAATTGCTCACCCTTATCGAACACAACGTAACTAACCTAAGATATATTCATAGTGAAAAATGTTACATGCTAGAATGTTTTACAATTTACCTTGTTGACGTGAACTGTAAGAAATATATCTTACATCAAAATCAAGTTATAATTGATTTGCGCGATGATATTTGTGCACACGGGAAAAACTTTAATCCTGCAAGATACTAGGCTTTATAAATTTAAAAGAAAAGTTGTTTCTGGAGTTGTAGTCATTTAATAAAATCCATTGATACACCAACGTTTCGACTGTAATTCAGTCTTCATCAGGCCCTTGATTGGCTAGCGGTAGATTTTTACAATTTTAGACTGTTACTCAACTAGAAACTTCTTGTATAAGTTAGTTGGTTGATAAGCGTTAAGCACATATATATGTGTGTGTGTATTTTATTTATGTTTGAGGAAAGATTTCTGTAAAATAATTTACATGTTATACTCGATAACATTTTAAAATCATATGTAAGTCTGTTACCTGAGTCGAACGTATGTATATTTATCTGATTGTATGTTTTGTATTTTATCAGCACCCTGATGAAGACTGAATTACAGTTGAAACTTTGGTGTATCAGTGGATTTTATTAAATTACTGAAACTCCAAAAACAACTTTCCTGTTATTAATATCCAGTCGATAAAACCAATCCTGCTTTATAAATATACTTCAGGAAATATAAATTAATAATAATAAATCACAATAGTTATTTAGTTAACATGGCAGGGAAGTTAATCTTTTCATGACGAATATGATTGTTTACCGTGACGTAGGTCGAGACAAATAACCATGGATGCAACAAGGAAAGATTAACCTCCCTGTTATATTCAGTGCTCGTCAAATTTCAAGTTTTCCCCTAAATGAACAATATCACATCGCAATAAAATATCAAATGAATTATGTAACATTGCTATCAAAATTTTAATTAGCAATTTTTTGTTTAATTTTTGGAGCAACTGGGCGTAAATGTTTTGATCGTAAGTTTAGTTCATTTAATGTAAATACTACATGTTAATAAAGTTTTAAATTTACCTTCTAATGACATAATCATATTGCCTATTTAAATATTAAATATAGTCAAACACGATTTAGAAATATTTCATTTTACCATTGCCTATATCGCGAAGTTGAATTCCTCTGTTGTTTTTGCGGCAGCGATGTGATACTATACTCATTATTGAACGATTTCAGAAAAAAAAAGTTGCAAGTCGCATTGATAAAAGCATATGACTTTTACCACCATCATGTCATGATTATAATAATAATGACAATAATAATAGTTCAGTTTCGTTGTGTCGTATATTATGAAAATAAAATATTACAAACATGTTGATCCCTGAATGGAATAACCCTCGTACCCATAACCACGATGATTAGGAAGGCAATGTATCTGGCATGGTAGTAGATTCCAGAAGGAGCGACCGTACGTCTCGCCACATATATCTCCGGGTGCAGGGCGGGCGATGGTGTCGGGTGTCGGGTTACCGCTCTCAGGGTGGTCATCTTGCAGCCCGCTGCTAATCATCGCTTGCTAGATCCCAACTGCAAACAAGCAGCACACGCTACCCAGGTATATAGGCTTGTGGCTCTAGTCTGCTAGTCATATAGGAAACAGAAGGGAGATACGAGAGATCCAAGATAATGAAAGGAAAGGTGTTCCAAGTAGAAACAGACATTACTAAAATAAAGATATAAATTAAATACATTAACAACGGTTTTAACAGATTTTTTATGAACAGGGAATTATAGGTTAATTCGAATAACAAATATTAATTTTAAAACTTTCCTATTCGTGTCAAAATTGAAATATATTTTTTGTATGTCCTTCTACATTCAATTCAATGATTCATAATTGTTTAATTGACTTTATTATGTAAAACTACGAATTAATTTGTGTCCTTAGCTTCCGGTCATCTGAACTAGAACAGTGTTGTTGAAAAGTAGTTTTGTTTTCATTATTAATTGTTTAATAATAATATTAGCGTACAAAATTTGGAAACCCTTAACAAGAAGTTAAGGAGTTGTTATTTATTTATAAATTTTATTTTTAAATTCAGTTCCAAATCTAGTCACTAGAGAGTCGAATGCCCTGATTCCGTTGATTTCTGACGTCGTAGGAAAATATATGATAATTGTATTATTTTAAAATTAAATTCTGGGAACTTCTGAAAGCAAAAATATGAACTTTTATTACTAATTATAGTTAAATTATCAGAAAAAATATTTAAAAATGTGGTATGATCCCATTGTCTTCTTGTTTCATGAAAATAAACTCAAATAGTACAGCTTTACTGTTAGGTTTTTGATTGTATATTAGTTTTTAAGGAACGTCAACATACAGTGGCTCACAGCATTATTCGTACACCTAAGTTTTCATTCTAAAAAGTGAAAAATCTTTCAAAAATAATATTGACATATTACTGATGGGATCATATTCTCTCTTATTCTAGAAATAAAATGCAATAGCCAATTATGAAAAATGTATTAAATTTCTTACGTAAATTAAATAAAAACAAAATGTATACAAGAAATATATACATAAAATTATTCGTACATTTATGAAATCTTACATATAACGAGTCAATATTTATATTTATAAATATAAAACATCTATGATTGCGTAATTATTATTTGTTTGAGTATTTTGTATAAGGTTCTTTCAAAAATAGGTCACAGAAAACAAGGAATTCCGGTAGTAGAAAGGCGAATCTGCTTGAAATTACTTTGCCAGTGTAAATTTTTAAAGGAGGTTGTCAAAAAAATCCCCTGAATAAATTAACATTATGAATATCTGAATTTTTTTAATGATCTATTAGAACATAGACTATTCGAAGAAATTTTGGTTTTAATGGTCTTATAGTAAAAAGCGACACCTACAATACCAAACAAAATAGTACAAAGAGACTCACATTTTCAAATAGTTCATTAGCACGGATCGTGTTTTTTGGAAATTGGTAATTTTCCGGATAGAAGTAAATTGTACCTATTTGAGTGGAATGGCAAATCTTTTGTTTGGAGAAATCCGAATTCTGAGCTTAATAACTGCAATTTATGAAGTACAGTGAAACACAGTGGCAGGCATATAAAAAGTTTAGAAATATGTAAGAGTTCCTTATAGTGTTCTAATAGATCCTCCAAAAATTTCAGATATTCTTAATGTTAATTTATTTAGAGATATTTTAGGATTTAATTTTATTTAACTTTCAATAAATCGATCATTCTGCTGATTTAAAATTTTCTTACGGTCCCTAAGGCAAATATTTTTCAACTACTCCTCATTTTTATATTTACTATTAATGTTCTCACCAGTAGAGTACAATCTTCATACAATTTTGATAACCTCCCTTAAAGATTTACACTGGCAAAGTAATTTCAAACAGATTCGTCTTTCAACTACCGTAATTACTTGTTTTTTGTGACCTATTTTTGAAAAAAAACCTTATACAAAATACTCAAACAAGTGTTAATTACACAATCATAGATGTTTTATATGTATTTATAAATATAAATATTGACACTTTATATGTAAGATTTCATAAGTGTACGAATAATTTTGTGTACCTATTTCTTGTATACATTTTGTTTTTATTTAATTTACGTAAGAAATTTAATACTGTTTTCATAATTGGCTATTGCATTTTATTTCTGGAATATGAGAGAACATGATCTTGTCAGTAATATGTAAATATTATTTTTAAAATAACTCTATTTTTCACTTTTTAAATAGAAAACTTAAGTGTACATTGAATATTTTTGCAAGGAACCTACAAAAAATTATGTCGTACGAATCTTTCAATTTTTATTTAATACTACTAAATTGAATATTGTGACCAGATTTACATTTTGTTCATGTCAGTTGTGATGTGACTATAAGCACATTAACCACTGAGACAGTAGCACTACACTGACATTAAATTTACGGTAAAAAATATGGAAAAATATTGTTTATCTACAACTATTGAAATATGGGTACATTATACGTGTGATACTACATATAATATACTACTCATATTACACAAGTGTAATATGAAATGTCATGATACACGCTACACTTTTCTGTAATAAATAGGGCATATAATTTAACACATAATATTTTATTAAACTGTTAATTTATTAATAACATATTTTTTATTATAAATATCAATATATATATGCTTATAAAAGTATAATAAATACAATTTGAAAAGTGATTTTGACATTTAAGTGCTACTGTGGCGCCATCTGTTAAGCTATATATGAACTACCCACACCTAACTGAATATTTAACAAATAATATCAGATTTGTTATATGCCTGATAGTTGTAGATAAAGTATAGTATTTGACTCGCATAATATGGCTACATTACACTCAGATGATTAAAAATACTCGCTACCGCTCGTATTTTTAATTACATCATCGTGTAATATAGCCTACATATTATGCTTGTTAAATAATATACTATTAATTTATTGTCATTCCCGGTTTACATACGTTACTCAATACAAAATAACAATAATAATTCTTCTAACAACAGACGTAACTAATTATCTTCCTACACCACTAAAGTTTGTCATAAATATTAAACTGTAAATTAATTTAATGATATTAAAATTCCTTTTTTCGTACTTTAATTTTTTTAATAGTCTATTATCTGTAGATTTCTATATGCAAATGGCCAATTATTCGCAGATTATTTTTAATGAAGAACTTAAATTCTGAAGAATTATTAAAAGGTGTTGCTAATTAACAGAAATGTTGTACATTGTCGATTACTATAATTATGCGTAATAATATATCAATACCCGTTTGTATATGGTACAACTTAATGATGAAATTTAGCAGAATGTAGGAATATATACGATTCATTTAAATAACTAGCAATTTAGTACAACGTCAATAGGTAAAAGCTATTTATAACGCCTTACCACTGTTATATAAGCAATATTGTTCTTGCATATTTTGATTATTTAACAACTACAACTCAGCTATTAAGACTTTTTGGTTGTGGCAAGTCTTATCTGATCATATGGGTAAGAACGTAGGCCACCCTTGCCAATGGAATGGGTTACCACACAACGACTCGGTGTGTGCTGAACTTACAATGACTATAGGTATCACTAAAATATAAGTAAAACTTGTTGCTTAATATTAAAATTATTGATATAGGGTGGGTGGGTTCGAAATGGACTACTTTTAGAAAAAAAATATTACTCCATAATTATAAATAATAGTTAAAAAAACAAAATTTATTACATCGATATATATTTTACGCTTAGTTATGAAAATAAAGAAAATATTTGTATTTAAACTATTTTTGAAAACTATAAAAAAATATTTTATTCAGGTTAAAAAAAATTCAAAACTCATCCACTTATATAGATATAAGATGGACCGAGACTTTGAGGAGATGAACTGGTTTACAGATTGTTGTTTGCCATATGTACACTCTTCGTGTAAACATCGACCTTAAATTATACATTTTACCCAATCATCCTTATTTATAATTTTTCTTGCATCCCGCAAATTAGTTTTCATAATCTTCAGGTTCTTCATTGTCTTCACCCTCTGATTAACAATTTAACAACAGTTCTTCAAAACTCAAGGAATAGCAACTAGATCGTCTACCTTTCTATGTGCGAATGATTATTTCCTGTTTACCGGTATAACATAATTTGAAGTTAATAGCTGCTGGTGGCGCGAAAATATAATAAGCGACTCGAAATATAAGTTCCTAATACACTGTTCTCGTATGGTAACATGAACTTCAGTTCCTCAATTCATACCTTCTCGAAAATAATAATTAAAAATTATAAAGCTATGAGGAGATGACCTGGTTAACATATTGTTGCCATATGTCACATGTGACACACTCGTCGTGGAAACAGCGACCACAACTTACACATTTTATCCAATCATTCTTGTTTATAGGTTTTTAAAAATAATTTTCCTTGCATCCCGTATATTCGTTTTCATAATCTTCAGCTTCTTTATTGTCATCAGTCATCATCCTCTTATTAATCAATTAACAACAGTTCTTCAGAACTACTTTTCTATGTGAGAATGATTTTTTTTCTGTGTACCGGTTGAATTGATCTTTTTAACAATAAAAATCCTCTGGTCCACTTCTCCTCAGCATTAGAGGGCCCATCTGTCCTCAGAGTGGTGGTTAAATGGACCACTAAATTACTTATGACTGTACAAATAAAACCACAATTTTAGATTTCGTTTGTAAAGTATGTACATAAAGAATTAGTTTAAACTTAGGTACCGAAGTAGTACCTAATTAACTAATTGTATATAGTATGTAAGGCACAAAAAAAAATTGGCTTTTTTTCTAAAGTAAATCTTGAATAATTCAGTGTTCACTATATTAATTTTCACTATTTCTAAACAACTAAATTAACATTCCCTATGAGATATATCACCCTACTATTCTTTTAAGATCAAAAATCCATTTCTCCTATTGATCCATCTCTCTCCCACGTATCTTAACTACCATTTTTAGTATTACGATTGTGTCTACAAGTGTCTTTCATTCCACTGTATCACCCTTATCCGACGGCTGCATATTACCTGAGTAGTTCAACAGTTGTTAAATATTGAAGAGAAAAATAATTGATGCGATATTGTCTATCGAATAGACACTAATAAGCAATCTTGGGTGATACCAACTCTAGCTACGCCACTGCTTGCATATTATATTATAATATTAGCTTTTGCCAAAGCAAAACCGATCGTCTCTATCATTTACGAGTATGCACGTTAAAACTATAAAAATCAAGATAGAAACCGAAGAAGGAAAGAGACCGCCTCGGTTTTTTTTTTATAATATAAATTATTTAAACTATTCTCATTCTTTTATATCAACGTATATTAATAATATTTACATTTTTATACATTTGCAAGAAGCTCAGGATATAATAGTAAAAAATTCTAATCGCGGATGTCAGAATTATGTAGGCAATTCACATTAGGAATCAATACATCGTCTTATCCACTCGGCTATGGAGCATTTTGTTTGACAAATATTAAGGATAACTGTCAAAATACAATTTATTTTATCAAATATTTCAATTAAAAAAGTCCATATTAAACAACATTTGTAATTATTAAACACAAATTTAAATAATCTAACCAGCGATAACACATACATCCCATTTTATTTATCGGGACAGATGGAAACAACAAAATTGATTTTCTATGTCGAAGTTATCAGTATTTACCCTGCATAGAAATCAGTATTAAGAAATTAGAAATATGGGAAAGAATGGAATAATTTGGTGATCTAATTGTAATACACAAAGTGAAAAATCGCAAAGATTCACGGGTGGGACATTTAGAAAGAATGCCGATGAACAACTAAAATAGTTTTTGAGGGAACTTTAATAACTGTAAGAAGTAGAAGCAGATTAAGTGCAGTAGTGGGAAACCTAACCATTTTACAATCAATGGCGAAGCATCATCAAAGATTCTATAATAAAATTTGTTGAAATATATTTTTTTTCGAAAAATTTGTCTGTCGAGTAATATTCGCATCAAATTTAAAATTGACAACAACAAATTGTTAATTTTGATTGACTGACTTTGACTAAAATATAATCAACTCGTTGCATTAATGACAAAACCTTAAATTTGAGTTTTATTAAAATCACGTGTATGCACAATGCGCATGCAGACGGATGGCGACTGACAAGAAAACAAAATAAATCTATTATAAGGACCGTATTTCGTAGATATTCATTACAACTTTTAAAAAAATTGTGTTTATAGGTATTTTTTTCAAGAAATTCACAAAATTCTGTTTCGATCTTCAAGTAAAGTGTCTCTCTTCCGGTTGACCATAAGCTAATCAATTCTTCTGAGTATAACAAATCGTTTAAATTTCACTTTTAATCTTCTTTTACGTATAACAATTTAGTTATTGTGCAAACACAATCAATATCACGCACAAATAAATATCACCCTTATTATGTATGGTGGTCTGTAAAAATTTGATGCGATATGTTCCGTTCAAGGATATAGTATTATTTTCAACAGTTAACAAAGTATATAAAGCCGTATGAAACAGTAAGTACACTGGGAAAGTGCTGTTTATAACATGAAATGAAACCTCTTGCAGCAATGAAACAGAGCAGCACAGATGTTAATAAACCCTGCAGTTAATGTTCTCCGTAACCCCCTAAATTAGTCCGGGTTTCAGATTCATTCCGTGCCAATAAAATTAACGCTGTTCGACCCAGCGCAGATGTCCGGCATTGGTCACTTTATCACCCGCACAGATTCCGACTAATGTGGAATGGACTGCTGTCAGGATCCGAGCAGGCAATGACTGATCACCAGCGCGATGCTTATGTTGCCATGGATTCTTTAAATTTCCATTTGTTTTGATTAATTTTTAAGCATTAAATGATGAGGAGAATGTATGATTATTTGTGGCAAGTTTAATCTCTGATGAAAACGAATTATATTGTAATGGATATTGGAGCAATAAAAGGAAGTAAATTTTATGGGATTACGGAATTTATTTCAGGAAGATAAATTTGTTTTGTTTGTACGATTATTGATTTGAAGGATCATTAATGATATCTGGAAAAGTACAGGATTTTTATATTAATTAATTTGTTTTATTAATTACTCGTATTTGTATAAAAATGAAATGAATTAAGGTTATTTCCCGCAATATATTACCTCACATAAAAATAATTTAGATGATGGATAATATTTTATTTAATTTTTATCCGCAAATAGAAAATATTTTTAAATGCTACAGTTGTTTGTTACTACTGAAAGTCCATTACATCAAATTTATTTTAAAAATATACATACGAGTATACCAGACTACCGCACATTAGCAACGTATGTGTTCTATGTTACTTCAAAAATTAATGTTTCTAGTAGATACATGCATAATCACCCTCTATACAATTTTACTAGTAATTATTTAATCAGTATTCAAATTTGTTACCTATACCTACATTATTCATTTTATATAGAACGTCTGTATATTTTCCCTTTAATCATTAAATCGTAATATTTATTGAAGTATTTAGTTATTTACGTTTTTATTTTTGAAAACATACGAATATACATCCTCACGAAATAAAATCTTTGTCCTAACCCTGCAAAGAATTATTAACTCTAAATTTTCATTTTGAAAGGTCAAAAAATAACAGTAGGAAAAAATAGGTCTAAAAACCAATCAAAGAAAGATGTTCAGGTGTCTCACTAAGCAAGGTTCTGAACAACTCGAATTCTAATGCTCAGTTTTCCGACCGCTAGTTAAAGTGCCGGTTACCTTTACCATCAGTTAATAGAAAGATATCGCATCGAAAAACTGGTATAAGTTACCAAAAATATACGTTATTTACTATTTTGATACGATATTTTTCGATTAAACGATGGTTAAGTTAACCGGGACTTTCACCAGAGGTGGAAAAACCGATCTTAGGACATAAGAATGGATTTTATAGTTTAGGGTAGTTTTTCACCAAGACAAGAAATTTTGTGCTACATTTTTTTGTTTTGATTTAAATCAGTTAATGATTTGCCTTTTTCTAGACTTGATAACTTCTTCGTTGTGCAATCGTGGTGCAATTAAGCAATCAATTACCAAAAGAAAATTAAATTTAATAATAATTTTGTGAAACCATACTGATGTGAGAATAGGCCAATTTAAGTATCCTGCTTTTATAAAGAAAAACAATTTCAATTAATGACATTCCAATATTAATAATTATCAATTAAAAAATCACTGCGTTCAAAACAAGCGATATTTTGATGAGTTAACCAGTACGACTAATGCATGCGCACGACAGTCATAAACAAGTAGTTGTGAAGAACTTTTGTCTCTACATATATCATTCGAAAGTTTACCCTAATAATTAAAGTTAAAAACAGGAAAATACAACAAAGCACAAAATAAAAGAATTAACATTTTTCTTGAGTACGTTTATACTGGGGTATTGCTGCTGCTGTTCTATTCAGAACTAGGCCTATTTCATTCATTCTAGACTTCTCTTTCTAAGCAGTGATCTTGACGTCACTAAACACTACTATTTTTCGCGAGAGAATATTTTTCGAAGTTTGTGAATTTTTTATGGTTATATGCAGTATTTTTTCACAAAATGAAAAAATACGTACCTCATTTTTTTTAATGTAGATTAACAGATAAAAAAGTCAGAAAAGCTTAAACAAACCTATTCTGCTACTTGGAAGCTAAACATAAACTAGCTGAATTAAATATCACAGATAGGTACCTGTTTTATTGTTACATATTCTAAATATCTGTTTGACTGTTTCCATTATTTTTCCCATAATACATACAATATATTGAATTGAATCTTTGATTTTGAAATTAATTTGACTTAATTAAAATTTCATATATTTATTCTTGACTTGATTTTCATCAAAAACATGAAAAGATTAACATGATTTTTTATTTTTTTGTGAAATACTGAAGCTGGGTGTCAGGGTAGAATAATTTAAAATATATGTTTCCTTGATTTTTTCTGCTATAGTAATTTTATTCGTAATGTACATTACTTTAAAAACAAAATTAAACTTTTTTTTTGATATTATTTATATAATACAAGTTATTAGAATTTAAAATAAGTTTAATTTTGTTGCTGGAACGTAAAATGTTCACAGTTGAATGGTATCTGTAAAAAATTTTTAATGGCCTATTTCAAACAAGTTACCGGAATGAATACTGTCTAAAGTGAAAATCAGATAATTCTGTTTTCTTACACTAGTAAATATATTTACAATATGCAAATGAAAATGTGCGAAACCAAATAGAAATTAACTCGTAATGAATTTTCGCTGGGTTAATTACGTTTAACCTAATAGATGGAAGTGAGGACATATGTTAGAATTAGTTATACTACACCTAGGCAATTCCTTAGAAACGACATTTAAATTTGCGTATAATTATTCTAAGCCTTTCTTTTAGTATTTACTATTTTACTATATATTTAAGTCATTAGCAGTTTAAACTTAACGACATACTGAAAGAAAAATTATAAAATTTAGTACTTTATGGTAAATCAAATTTTAAAATAATATAGATAATCATTTTTCAAAAACCTTACATCAAGCATTTAACTTTTTGAACAAACTGTATAAATGATTTACACATCAATTAAATTTTAATATATTTCTCTTTTCCGGTTTCTCATCACCACCCTAATTAACATTTTTAGTAGTTAGAATTTGAATTTATGGCAAACACTTGTTATTCACAAGAATTATACGACTATAAAGTTGATTTTTTTACAAATTTGTTGTCGTTTGGAATCCACTATAAACTAAGGATTCTTTGTAAAGGTTGTGGAATAATAATATGCATTAAATGGAAATTAAAATTGTCTTTCATTGAGAATATATGATTCTTGAAACCCTATTTTATAAGAGAAAATAATTGGTAAACTAATTAACAATTGTCATTTTGTTAATTTTCTTATTTGCATTTGTAACTATGGAATAGAAGACCATCAAGACAACATATTTCTTTTTATTTGTTCGCAGTAGTTGAGAATCTGCTTTACTTTTCACCTATTTTTTTGAATACTTGACGATAGATATGAAAATTAATGCACCAATTTCAAATTATGGGTCTTAGTTAGATTACTTTACCCAGTGGTTAGACCTGCGTTTGTTATTGGGTTGAATTTGGATATCAACCAGTCATCAGACACATGAAAAAAGGCATGGTAATCGTCTTTTTTCAGTGATTCCACTCTTGTTCTTGTGGCATTACAAGTTACTCTAGTTTTTCTGATGTAATTAGATTTCCGAAAATTGGTCTGACCATTTTCAGACTATTTGAGTGAAAGATAAGAAATGAATTAAATTGCTTGGCAACGGACAATAACTTAAGTGATTATTAGTCAACAAGTAATTTTCTATGTCTATTCTTTTTGCTAAAATATGACAAAAAAACATAAAACTAGGGCACCGAAGCAAGTTTTTGTATGATTTTTTGGAATAATAAAGTCAAATTTTACCTATTCTAAATTTTTTATATTTTTCATAAAACATGAATACAAAACTTATTTTTGAAGTCACAATATCCTTTTTGATAAAATATATTAGAATTCAAAAGGAGGATGCAAAATTTATGTATATTTTAAATTTCGGTTAAACGGTGGTTGTAGATAAACTTATACCGCCAAGAAACCAATCATATCCTATCTCTTAGATTGACAGAGGTTAAAGATAAACTTAAATCCATAAGAAACAAAATCTAGACTGTACTAGTAACAAGTATCCACACTGTAAACTACGTGGATTCAAATTCTATTCTTGAAGCTTCTAGTTTCTCCAGGAGAGTTAGCTAGTCTTCACGCAATAGCTGAAGCTAAATTTATAAATTAACCGCCATAGCAACTGAATGAGAACGAGAACTAACATTTAATAAAAAATAGGTATATATCTAAGTTGGTACTATAGGTGTTCGAATCGAAAAAAGTAACAGTTCAAGTAGCACTGTACCTGTTTTCAATATCAACAATATTCATGTGAATTAACAATTTTTGATATATCAATGCAAAATATCAAATTTAATATATTATAAAAATAAGGAAAAACGGGAAATGAAACATAGTTATGCAAATATACATTATATGAAATAAAGATCGTATTTAAGTGTAAGTACCTCTTCAAATATAGAAATATATGTACGCCACCTAACATTATTTAAAAAAAAAATGGTAAAATTGCTATAAATCTTTCTTTCCGTGCCTTAATTTTTGTGGAATTTAGTGTTGCTAATGGTTTTGCAACAATATATAATTTCTAGACTTTAGCCTTCTTGTATATTATTATATTACTATGTTGAATGCAAGAAATTTTGTCTTAAACAAATAGAGCTAATCAATATGTACCTATGTATGTGCGTATGTATAAGTATTTTGTTTATATGTAACTATGTATGTATATATGTATGAAATATATCTGTCTTATCATTAATTACTTTTATGCTGTAAAAAAATGATATTTGAAAAACAATTATTGTTTCAATACTTAATTGGTTCAATTTAAATATCTAACTAAGGTGGCACCACTCAGAAAACATGACACATTGTCATTTTTGACTTAAATTATTTCTAAAATGTACTATAATCACGAAAATATTAATAAAAGGAAAATATTATACTCGTACGATATGGAAACGTCGTGTTATAGTGTTTTTTCTAACAAAAATTTAAACCACTTTTAGTCAAATTATTGCATTCGAAATTTAATCACTTTTTTCCAGTGAACAAAATTTTTACATTTTCTGTTAGACAATAACTGGAAGCCATATTCTCATCCCTACACAATAAAGTTTTTACCTGTTAAACTAGAGTCTAGTTACTACTCGTTATATCGTTGTTTGATAAATATACGAGTATATTTTTTAGTAAACGGTTATATGTAGAAAGTATTAATCCATATCATAATAATAAAAGGTGCAAAATTGTTTGTAGGAAGCGGTGCCCCATACAACAAAATTACATGAATAAATTATATTGAGCAATAAAATCATTTATAACAAGTAACTCTTTATCGAAAATATATTTCTAGATATATCCTGTATATACATATATCTTCTGTTCATTTTATTTTGTCCACTATTGCTATCTCGAGAACTATAAGAACTACGAGGTCGGTTAAATTAGCAAACAATTTCTATTTTACAACACTATTAACATGAAACAAACAAAATTATTTTAAAACCAGTGGTTCTCAAAATACGGGTCCCAACTTTTTTATTTTAAATGTGAATCTATTTTTTTTATTTGCTTATTTAATAGATAATTTTATTCTAAATTCAATGATAAAATATTATCATACCCTAACATAACGATTTTTTTGAGAAAAATGCAACTGAAGTTTTATATTAATTTGTAAAATATGACAATAATAAGAGTGCCATGACGGACAAAACGGAGTACACGTCATTTTTTAACCTGGAATTAGAGTGCCTTGACAGAAAGAAGTGAATAATAGCTATTTTTAGTTCAAGTGAGCAAAATATGTCTTTTTCTCACGGGCCCAGAAATTGGCCACACGAGCGAAGCGAGTGTGCCAACTGGACAAGTGAGAAAAAGACATGCTCACGTGTGCTAAACATAATTTTTTCCACAATCTTAAAATATAATTTAAAAAAAAAAAAATCATTGTACTTTTTTATTTAATAATGAAAATCTCAACAGTACAATTATGTTTATAAATTATAATTAAATTTAATGTAATTTAATGTAAAATGTATTATTTTGCTCACTAATGTTATTTACTTTGCTCACTTGTGAAGAAATTTATTTACTTTGCTCACTTGTGATTCAATATGCTACTTTGCTCACTGTTTTAAGTTGAATAATGATGTATTTTGCTAACGATTTTGGAAAAAAGTATATTCTTTCTGTCAAGACACTCTAATTCCAGGTTAAGAAATGACTTGTATTCCGTTTTTTTCGTCATGGCACTCTTATTATTGTCATATTTTAATCAAATTAATATAAAACTTCAGATGCATTTTTCTCAAAAAAATCGTTATGTTAGGATAGAATAATATTATATCATTGAATTCAGAATAAAATTGTCTATTGAATAAGCAAATAAAAAAGTAGGTTCACATTTAAAATACAAAAGTTGAGACCCGTATTTTGAGAACCACTGGTTTTAAAATCATTTTGTTTCTTTTATGTTAATAGTGTTGTAAAATAGAAATTGTTTGCTAATTTAACCGACCTCGTAGCTCTTATAGTTCTCGAGATAGCAATAGTGGACAAAATAAAATGAACAGCCTGTATACTGTTCCTATTAGTTTAAAAGAAATAGTCGTTTTTTCAACAGGACGAATATTTAATAATAAAATGTATGCTTTCAGAATTTGTAAAATTTGTGAGAGTGGCCGAGTGGGTATGTTAAACAGTTAATGTATTTTCAAGATTCATGCACAAATGAGAGATCATTAATGTCGATAATTTCACCAACAACGCTTAAAGCTTCAATGATACTTACACAAAAAAAAATGCATTTGAAATTTTGACAGAAATATTAACTAGTTCATTTGATCTATTATTCCGATGTGGTATTGTCAATTTTACGGACTCAAAATTTAAATAATATTGGTGAAACCGGCCTAAGACTCTTAGAAAGATTTTTTTAGATCAAATAAGATTCAGAAGTTTGTTATTAATATTGCTATTTTAAAAATCCACAAAGAAGAAAACAATACATAGAACATAGACTTAATTCTAAATGCAGTATATTTTTAGAACGTTACTAGATGTAATGACTAGTTTGCACTCTTTGTCTAAAATTTACATTTTTTAAAGGTGAATATGTCAATATGTGTAAGTTATAAAACTCTAATATATACCTAATTTAATAAAACCATCAAAATAACAATTAGAGATGCAACGGGTATCCGTGGTATCTAATATATATCTGACATCTTATTATTCAGCGGACCAAATAGATAATAATACAAAAATATAAAAAAATATAATATTTATTTGTAAAACAAAACAAATTATTAATTACGTACTATTTTTGAAAGAAAACTTATTAGAAGATTAAAACAAAATTAATAGCCATTTTATAAGTGCATTAATTCTTTGATCTTAAGCTAGTTATAATTTGCATATTATTTTATTTCGGGAAATTATATGGGTACAGTTTTTATTATTATTAACTGTAAACCCCACTCTCATTATTGTTATTTAAATATTAATTGTTAAAAAAATGAATCAGAAAAAAAAATATAATTAGCAAAAATTTCATGTATATACACATGAGTCTTTAACAGACATATTGTCATTTAAAAATTAATCACTGGCAAAGTAAATATTGTATAATAAGTGATTAAATTCTTAATTATTTGTATAAATTATTCAATGATTTTTTTATTGAAATGAAAATTTGAGCCTTGAAGTATATGTTGACATTTTTTTTCATAACTATTTAGTTATGAGTAATATATTAAAAGCACCTGTGTTTCCTCACTGAATTAACAGCAGATTTATGAATAATAATGTAAACATTAATTTGAAATACTCGTGAGGGAAACAATGTTTCCAGTTGCCGTTGAGGCCTAATTAAGGGATGGCATATATCTTTCAACAGTAACGACGTTGTAATCTACAGACAGGAATATAAAAATATCCAAGGAAGTAGTGAAACAGGCAGCGCATTTTCAAAGCGATAATCCGTCGTTTTAGAGGGGCGTTCAACTTTGAAGAACTTCCGTTGCCGAAACAAGACGAGGGCTAGACCAGGCCAGACTTCACTAGTGCATGATGCATAGTCGTCCAGGTCGCCTAATTGAAGTTTATGTTTTTATAACGTGGCCATGTGCAGCTAACCACTTCTTCACACGGTTGCGAGGTGCTGCCGAGTTTGTCTCAATATTCAGTAGAACTGAACCTATCCCTCTCTTACAAATTTCTATAATGTTTCTCCTAATTTCAAGGATTCAATTTTTCTCAATTTATTTTATTAATTAAGAAGAAATGAAATAAAGTATTCTCATTTTCCGCTTACTGTATACAGGGTGAATACTGAAAACCTTGACATAGGGAAATAACATGGGAAAACAGTTTTTTGCTGTTTCCATCTGTCCCGCTAAATAAAATCGGGTGTATATGGTATCGTTAGTTAGATTACTTAATTTTGCATCTAATAAAACCAAATGTTGTGTAATATGGCCTATTCTAACTGAAATATTTGATAAAATAAATTGTATTTTGAAGGTTATCCTTCATATTTTCGAATAAGAAACGTCAAAAACAAAATGCTCCATAGCCGAGTGGATACGAGGTCGGACTCATAATATAAATAATCTACAAGACCTGGTTCGAGACCAACTCGGCCCTATTTTTTTTTAATTAAATTATACTTAAAATATTTTTATTATATCAGAATGCTCAAATTTTGATACTAGGTTACGAATACCAGCAAAAATATTTTGAATATCTCTTAAACTTTTGCCCTAATAATAAAGTTTTATAATATTTATTATATCTTCTTATACCTACTAAATCCATTTTGAAACATGAAATACAAAATTATACACCAAAAACTAAATTCGAATTAATTTTAAAGTTTGACAGACAGCAAATAATAATTCTATTAAATATTTAGATTTTTTTTATTTATAATAATATGAATATTGCTATTTTATTAAAATAGTCTGATATAATAAAAATATTTTAAGTATAATTTAATTAAAAAAAAAATAGGGTCGAGGTGGTCTCGAACCAGGTCTTGTAGATTATTTATATTATGAATCCGACCTCGTATCCACTCGGCTATGGAGCATTTTGTTTTTGACGTTTCTTATTCGAAAATATGAAGGATAAGCTTCAAAATACAATTTATTTTATCAAATATTTCAGTTAGAATAGGCCATATTACACAACATTTGGTTTTATTAGATGCAAAATTAAGTAATCTAACTAACGATACCATATACACCCGATTTTATTTAGCGGGACAGATGGAAACAGCAAAAAACTGTTTTCCCATGTTATTTCCCTATGTCAAGGTTTTCAGTATTCACCCTGTATAGAAAAAAGAAAGGAGGTATTGTATTCATACTAAAAGTGCTTATTAGTTTTTGACACAAAAAGTAACGTTATGTTATCACAAAATATTATTTTTTTTAGTTTAGTTTTAAAGGTTTCATTCTGGTCCAGACTGGCAACTAGCTGACCCACCGGAATAAACATCTTAGAACCATTCAATAAATTTAGTATATCAAACGCCTGAAAATGTGTTCAGTAATTGCTATAGCAATGATATATTTGCAACACAGGACTTTCCTATATTATTTTTTATTTATTTCATATTGGCCATATATAGGACATATACTGAACATACATAGGCCATAGAGCAGACATATGTAGATAATATTTGGGAAAATCCATATTTTACAGTTCCAATTCTTCATATTTATAAGTATCTGTAAAATTTAAGATATTTGTGTTTACATTGTACATACATTGATCTTATATGGAATGCTCAGAAAAATGATTTCAAGTAAATAATGCCCACGATCAATGACAATTTATTAATTTTTCGCACCACCGTTGATGTAAGTATAATTTCCTTCCATAGCAACATAATTCGTATGTTTTCGATAGCATTTATTATTTGGTTACTATTGTCAACGGAGTGTTATAGTAAATAACTGTCCTACTAGCAGGGTAATTATGAATGTCATACTAATTGCATATACCTACATTTGCTTGTCTTGTAACGGGCAAAATTAGCTATAAAAAGTTACAAATACTTTAACGTTATTTGAAGTTAATTGCTGCTGGTGAAGCGAAAAATATAATAAGTGACGCAGAATGTAAGTACGTAATACAACTATTCTCGTACAGTGACATGAACTTCGGCTTTAAGATTTTTTCAACATAAGTTTTTATACAAATTGTGATATTAACTTAATACAGAAAAAGCACCACAGAATCGACTACCACTATCCAATCATGTATCTAAGTATTTACTAAATTATTATTAAGTATTTTAAATTAAAATATATTAGGTATTATTATATTAATTGTAGGTTTTAAAGCAAATTATTAATTTCAAATTTGTCCTCATTTAATAATAAATATTCGCAAAGTACTTTACCATGATAACATTAATATTGACTTCTGGTTGACCAAATATTATAAAATGTTAATCTACTAGGTCAATATATATAACGCTTTTTGACGTTATTAAAATTAATTCAATCGAATTTGTTGTACAAGTTTCTACATACACCTGGAAGTCAAAACGTAAGGTATTGTAAAAATTTGTATGATTAGAATACTCTTAAATACGTGACAGTCGGTAAAAATAGTAAATGTTCGCCACAGAAGTTACTTTAAAATTTTAAGAAATCGCCTATCTACTAAAAATTGAAACAAATTATGCTACAAAGCCGACTCTATTTTGAGAACTATTATAGCTGCTTGTAATTTAGTGTAAGGTATTAATTTTTATTTCACTATGAAAATAATTAATAACTTTTTTATGACTGACATGAGAACAATTTAAGTATGTACACACAATAATGTTTGTTCTTGGGATTAAGAGCCCAATGACGTTTCGTGATTTTAATTATATTTCCGTGATCTGAAGTAGCGGTAGTGAAGGAGTACTGACAAAATTTGGAACGAAGTAACCTTGTTGAAGTGGTTAGTATGTGAGAGAACTTCCAATTACATTCTTTCTAATCCCAATACAATCACATTAATTAGTTGTAAGATGTCTGAGTCAACAATCAGTTGTTATACGGGTACACTGACAGTAATGGGTCAATATCAACATGGTGGTTTAGCAAGCAAAATATTGCGGAAGCAAATCGAATCGACAAACTGCTACCAATATTTAATTAAACGTTGTGAGTAGGTACAGTTATCTGATTTTTAAAATTATTTTCAGTTAGTCAATATTTTGTAGATTTAACTAGTTCATTTATCAATCATTTTATGACATAAAATGTCTAGTGAAAACAGACTTCTATTATTAGTTGTACAGAGAATGGGGTTATTAAAAAAAGTTTTTTTGTAAATAATATAAAACTTTTAATTTATAATTTTTGAACGCAACCAAAGCAAGTATTTAGAACATTATTTGAATCGGTTTTTTGTGCTTTGTCGTATTATATACATATGTTATTCAAGCAAATGTTAAATCGACTAGATATCTAATCTAAAAATACTATTATTAGTGTTTGTTCCTGTTTCTGATCTGTGATTTATTTCTTTCATTTGTTGTATTCTATAATTTTTTGTTTTGTAATGTAAACTGAATGGATAAAAAATATATTTTAAAATGGCCGCCGTAGAGTGTGGCAAATAAATGACGTCACGAAAATTTTTGAACTTATTTATTAATTGAAAAAAATCATGTTTAATTAATATGTGCATAATAACTTCTAGTAGGTCAATATATACGAGAACTTGTATTAACAAATTTACTTTATCGGTTTCAGGATATTAAGCTTTTGTTTACATAGACAAAAGTAAGCAGGGTAAATAAGTCATAATTGTATACCATGTAATTTTGACAAGTCAGTATGTTAATAATATTTACCGTACAGATTTGTTAAAATAACATGGGACAATTGTCACATCATATCATATCAATCTATACAGACTTGATCACGGAAACTCACAAAAGAATTTTATACAATAATATTTATTAATAACGTGAAACCGGTAATCTGAACAGAACAAACCACGATTTAAATCATACCAGACCTTAGATGTCTTAAAATCCTCGCTGCCCGAGATCATGATTTGATTGACATCTGCGGCGTTTATGATACTCATATAACTATCCTAGGTATGTTCATAGCTATAAATTTAAAAAAAAATAGTATTTAAAAATTTAAATTGAAATCATTCTTTAATGTTTATTAAGCAACACTGAAGATTTCATATGTCTATTTCACTCGTAAATTTATAAACCAGTCTAAATTCAAAATTGTAGAAAAGCCTAGAAAAAAATTGTTTATATACCTATCAAAGTTGGTTTTATTCACTAATTTTTATTTTGCAAATAGTGATCTGAATACTATTCGTGGCTAAATTTTATCCTGACAAATTTTCCGATTGTTTTACTCGAGTCTGTTGCTAATTTATCTCATGACATTGACTTTGAATTTTTTTGTCAATACCACTCGATAAATTGCTAGGCAACCAGCTCTCGAAACAATCAAAAAAAATTCCAGCAAAAATTAAATACTTATGGTATTATTTATGAGAAAATGTATGTAGATGTAGAGTCCATATTAGACGACATTAATACATATCGAGAAAAACAAATTGTACATATATACATAAATTAGATGGAAAATAGTTATTAAAGCTACAAAAATGCGGAGCCGAAATTTATGATACTGTACAAGAATAGTTGTATTACTTACATTCCTAGCAGGTTATTACATTTTTTACACCACAGACAGAAATTAACTTCAAATAATGTTAAAATATTTGTAAAATATGGGCCACTTGACAGTTCAGATTTATTTATTTGCAAGTTTTTATAATTTATTTTGCTCGTTGCAAGTCTACCAATAGTTATTTAAGCTTCAAGGAATGTAAGTATTTTATAACTTTCGAGAAGGTATGAATTGAGGTGGAGCTTGCGGAACCGAAGTTCATGTTACCGTATGAGAATAATTATTTAGGTACTTACATTCCTAGTCGCTTGTTATATATTTCGTACCTCCAGTGACAATTAACTTTATATAATGTTAAAGCATTTCTAAAATGTGAAATTTTACTTGACAGTTCAGATTTTTTATTTTTTAGTTCATTCGTTTGATTAATTACCCCGCTAGGTTTCTGTTGACAAGAGTAACTAAATAACAGAAGTTATCAGGAACCTCGACGCCTTACGTTGCTATGGACGTAAGATAAACTTACGAGAACGGTGGGGCGAAATAGTTATTTAAGCTACAAGGAATGTAAGTACATTATAATTTTCGAGAAGGCATGAACTGAGGTGAAGCTCATGGAACCGAAGTTCAAGTTACCTTACATGAACAGTTGCATTGTAATTACATTCTGAGTCGCTTATTATATTTTTCGTGCCACCAGTAGTAATTAACTTGAACATAATGTTACAGTATTTGTAAAATGTAACGGTTCAGATTTATTTATTTGCAACTTTTTATAATTAATTTTGCTCGTAGCTAGACGACCAAATTTATATGAAAATCGCATGATTTTCATAATTACCCTGCTAGTGGGACAATTATTTTCTATAACTTCCCATTGACAATGGTTACTAAATAAGTCAAAGTTAACGGTCTACGGTGGCGCCGAAAAGTTTTTGAATCCAAGACATTATTGAAGCTATAGATTTACTGATATGCAAAATTTTAAAATTAAATAACCCCTTATATTAGTACATAATTTCGGCTGCTAATTTGGCATAATTTTATGTTTTGAAGGCTTCGATGTTTTATTGAAGTTACAATTAGCTACCGGACGTCATCAAGACGTTATATCGACAAATCTTAAATATGCCGCATGCATTGTTAAGCTTGGTAAACAGTTGCTACTGTAAAATAAAAAATATTTTTACTGTGAAACGACTATTATAATTGCATGTACTGAAATGAAGATAATGAATAGTAAGACGGACATACAGCTTCACACCCATGACTATGCGGGATTCCAACCTCTGACCCTTTGGTTTCAAAGAGAAATTATTGTCCCTTTCTACAACGTAGTATTCGTCTGTGCATAATTATCATTAGCCATGTAATATAATACATATACATTTCTATTTTACATGGTAAAAGGTTAATAAGTAAGTCTCACATTGACCCGTAACATTGAAAAATACACAAGCAATAGTCCACGAAACAAATAACTTAATTCACTCGGAACAAAATTTTAAATTGAACATTGAAAATTATAAATTTTTGTGCCTTACTTATTCATTGTTTATTAATAAGATAAATATGAGAAATGGTAATTCCTGCAATAAACTTATATTCCTAGTGAAAAAAAAATAACTAGTTCAATATTTTTCTAAAAGTTTTGTAGAAATTTTGTTAATATGTACATAATAAGACACATTGTGGTCTATATACATTATTTGATGTTTATAACTTTGGGCATGAACATCTTCTTAATGCCCGTGAATTTTATTTACAGAATGTTCTGTATCTAATTCTAATTCCAACATTTTCGTAGATCTGTATTAAACAGTAAAATTAAAATTATGAATATTGTGTATGCAAGAGCCACTTTAAATTTTAGGGTTATGTTTTAGAAGTTGTTTTATCGCGCTACCTATAGATTAGTGACTATCAAATTATCAAAACAGTTCCTATTTTACATTTTGAATATCATAAAACCGTATTAATCAGTGTGAAAAAATATTCTTTCTTAATATATTAATTAACTAAAATTATAGTTACTTTTAATTTCCCAGAGGGGGCAAGCTCCTCCCCCGTTCTCCATGTCGCTACGCCAATGCGTATCAAATATACAGTGTGTGCAAGGAAATGCGGAACATATAGGACTTTAACATGGGATTTCAAAAAATTGCGGATACTCTCTCTCCTGATAGATTTAGAACAAAACTGCAAGAGTACAAAGTTGTTCAGAATTAAATTCTACGTCAGATAAAATCATAGTTGTTGCAACAGCACGTCTGCAATACGAGATATATTAAATATAAAGTGTAACATTTTCGTTAAAAATCAGACACCCATGGAAATAAAAGAAAAGATCTATGTGTCAATTGTGACAGTTATTAACCTTACTTTGTGTTCAATATTTTTTTAAATTATATTTGTAATGTTTTTTTAATATTAGCACATCGTTAAAGAAATGAATATAATTTCAACTTAAATAATATTAAATTATAGACAATATGTATTACAATTAGCGAAAATTCTCTAAACTGACAGATAGATATTTTCTTTTATTTCCATGGCTATCTGATTTTTAACGAAAGTATAACATTTTATATTTAATATATTTCGTATTACAGGCCTGCTGTTGCAACAATTATGATCTTATCTGACGTAGAATTTAATTCTGAACAACTTTGTACTCTTGCAGTTTTGCTCTAAATCTATCAGGAGAGAGAGTATCCGCAATTTTTTGAAATCCCATGTTAAAATCCTTTGTTCCGCATTTCTTTGCACACACTGTATATTATGAAATATTTGTTTTTGTACTTGTTTTCACGAACAATTGTATTTTTAAATGTTTCTGTTAGTAGACGTATGAGTAACATGCCGATTATACGATTACATCTTTATCTACTGCCGTAACTGTCAACAAATAAAGCTATTTTCTCTTGTCATAAATTAGGTAAAGTAGGTATGTCCTTTATATTTTAGTCCTTTCGTAATTTAGGAAATTAGGTTATCTTCACCTAGAATGACTACATAGGTATAATAATAATTATGAATTATTTTGTGATAGAGATAAAGAGAGAAAATAATCTAAAATTATGAAATGCGTTGCTTATACATTCTTTTTATGACATTTTAAAATTTAAAAATGATTAATGTCTCTTCCGTTTGACCTATTTATCCAAAATGTATGTAATAGGTACATACTATTAATTTCAGAAGCTTAAATGTGAAGTTTCATTAAAATCCCTTTAGCAGACTTTCCTCTACAGCTACCCACATTTACCTGGAAAGACGAACAAACATTCAAAATAGTCAAAATGTACTGTAATGATTTTAATTTATAAGCCATCCGTTAAAATCTTGAAATCGCAAAGTCTGTATGATTGCAATTTCTCTCTTCTTATATAAGGTCTTAATTTAAAAATTTAGGTAATATTGTTGTTTGAAAATTCAATTGTCATTTCTAATATTATCAACCGCATCTCTCCGAATTACTCTATTTTCTAATACTACTACTATTTTTAAATTAAAAATGACATGAATAGTTATTTATGGTACAATTGTGTTTTATTACAGATAAGTCATGTGGGAAAAGTTTAGCTCACGAGGCCGTTAGGCCGAGTGTGGTATTTTTTCAAGTGACTTAGGTAATTAACACACGTGTGCCAAACAACATTTTATCCAACACCTTTATTAATTGATATAAAATACATATAAGATTTTTGACAGATGGAGTTTCGAAATGACATTTAGGAACAAAATAGTGTAGAAAAGGTTTTATAACGTAGTTACTATGATACGAACCAAAAAGCAGTGAGCTAATATATTTAGCTCACTAGTGACTTATGACTTATACTTTATTTATCTAAAATCAGCATACTTATATCGTTATAATTACACGGTGTTGGATAAAATAAATTCTTAACAAACGGTCGTGTTCTCGTGTTCAGTTGTTTGCCGTTTGAGATGTAATATTTTTTTACGGTCGAATCACGAAACTTTAAGAAAAATGAGCTAGGTAATAAGAACATTTAATTGAGAGATAGAGGAACTCGTTTGAGTACTGTTATACTTTTGTTATCGACGCAAAATAGAACAAATATATCATCAAAAATATATCTATTTATAAATGGTCTTTGAAGCGGTGATTTGTTTATTGAAAAATCTGCCCCTTAATGACACGCAGAAGTATTTAGGAGTTGGTCGATGATGGAACGGCGGGACCGTGTGACTGGGACTATTTTCGTGATGTGCAGATGCCAAGGATGTTTCAACCGCATAATTCACAGTTAATAACACAAGTTCCGAATTCCTCACATTGTTCACGAAGGACACATGACTTACAAACTTCTCTAACTCAAATTGCTTCGTTGTTTGTTATCACTTGACTTGGAAATTTTCTCAATCTCACTGAAATGTTATGTAGTACCGACGACACTTGGCAAACTAAACTGAATTCTGGACTTTTTTTGTTAAAATAGGAGCATGTTTCAGCAGTTTATTTGAGTCAGTCAGTCCATGTGAATCAAATCATTGGGGGGAAGGAAGATTGATGACATCATCTTGTCGGGTGAAATCGTGTGATTTCTGAAGTAGTCAAAACTGACAGTATTATTACAAATATAATAATGAATAAAAATTACAAAAAAAAGTTGTAGATTCAACTAACGAAACTACAAACACATAATGAGCCACAAATTGTAAACGCAAAAATCACGTTCATAAATGACATCAATGACATGAATGACATTTTTTTTAAATATTTGAAAATATCCATTACCGCGGTACGCGATTACGCTAGTGTAGTGTATTACTGCTTCTATTTCACTTTTATCGTTGATTGGACGCAGATAGCATTTATGTACCTCTCTGCAACACTTAGGATAACAAAATAACGAATAAAAGTCTCATCTGTGCTATGCGTATAAGACAACAGAAATTGATGACGTGAAAATCAACTGCAGGAAGTAGAGTTCCTGCACAATGTGGTCCTACACTTTTTTTATTTGTTTTTTTTATATGAAACTTTATCTAATTTGAAAGCGAGGTGTAGTATCAGAAAGTCTTAATTCTTGAATAATAAACATTTTAATAAAATAATTTATAAATGGTTATGAAAATTATACTCCGTATTCATAAGTTTGCTACCTGTCATTCAACACAGTGTTGCCAGAAAATTATCTCAATAATAATAATAGAAGGCAGCACAAAAACATAGATTCTTGAAAAACATTTTTTTTAATCATGGCGGAAATACCCTCTGCATATTAAAAATGATAAGGAAAATTAATTTGGATACACAAATATTTGATTATTCTTGGTATATTGGCAATAATTTTATAAAACAAAAATTAATTCTTTTATAACATAATAATTATCATTATTATATTATATCTATGTTTATTTTTTATTATAAAGTGGCTTTCGTTTTAGTGTAGAATTATTTAGTTTTCATGTAAAACAAGAATTATTATTCTACTATTCTTTACAATTTATAATCCTATCATAGTTATCTACTAGAAGCCTGCTTCTAGTCGTAGTCTTTAGTACATTAAATTAAAAAAATACTTGTTCAGAAGAGGTGGGAGTGAAAATAACCATTTGGCTAGCATAGCAAAATGTGGAAACATAATCAGTCCTCATATTATTTAAGCTTAGTTAAGTCAGCAAGTAAACTCCATTCGGTACTATTCAACGTGAGAAACGAGATGTAGAATAGTTTCACAGTGTTTTTTTTAAAAAGGTATCAGATTCACGAAAGGTGTAATATTGTAATAATTTACTTCAAAAAGTAATAGATGTAGTACAATTGTAATACCCTGGCAGCACTGATATCATTCATTTATCTATCATTTCCATTTTCCATATCGTGAAGTAAGTTGCCGGTAGCCCCTAGGCTACATAAGTATAAATTAGTCAATACGTTATAAATTTTTCATTAGCGATACTAACAATGCACAAGCAAAGAGGTTTTTTTTTAAAAAAAAAAACAGAGTGAATAAGAATATTAGTGAAAACCTGACAGAAAAATATTTCATAATAAGTGCGAAATCAATTTTTAAAGTGAAAATTTTACCACTGACCAGATATTTCTTCGCTAGTGATGAATAAACTGTTAGTTATAAAGGGTATTAATTAATTTCATGTTCGTATAGCTAAAATATCTTTATATATAAATCTAAATGTATATAAACGAAAAAATTATTATTAGGCATAATTAAAATTTATTTTTCATAATAAGAATAAGAACTTGTATTAACATTTTGACACAGCCAGGCCGAAAGCGTTCGATTCTCGATTGTCTTTTTAAAATCAGGCAACCAATGAGATTGTTCAGGACATAACACAACACAGCACGTCACAATAAAATTTAATCTCTGTATATTTTCATATTTTAAAATAGTAATTTTTCAACAATGGTTTAGGATCCTATTGTAAAGACCAGAAACATAAACTCGATTTGTTTAAAGTTAAATAATATTTGAACAAGATACGTTTTTAATTGCAAGGGGATTGACGTGAAACAAAATAAAAGCCGGTGGCTATCTCTCGATCTGTCCACCAGATAGAACAAATTGCTTGCGCCCTTTGTGCAGTGATATCCCATAACGATGATGATTATAATGATGATGACGCACATTTAGAGATCGCTAACTTTTCAATTATGATCCGGGTACAGTTTTAATGACTTTGTAAACGACAATTCCAGATATATGTTTAATGTTTTAATGACTATCTTCAGTTTACAAAACCGCACTTTCTTGCAAAGTAAAACGGAAATGACAGCAACGGAAATGGAAATGAAAACTAAAATTATAACAAATAAGCATTGTGTTTTGGCAAATTTAGGTTAATTTAACAGAGATGTGAGTTTAGATTTCATATCTGGCATATAATGACGGGTTAAATTTAATGTTTTTATACTTTCATACAACAAATTTTAAAATGGCACTATAATTACACGATGTCAATTACAAAATGAAACATAGGTATTACGAGCTTGTGTTTGTATGGAATTTTTATGAAGCACATTTGTAACTTTTATCTACTTGTTTGTACGTATATTACACATTAGACATAGTAAATTTTATCAACAATATTTAAACTTTAATGTTTACATGTATCGCTTGCATGAAACAATGTAAACTGTTATGTATTATTATGACACAAATTATATGTAGTATCTCATTGATTAGTTTTGTCTCGAACCAAATTGAGGATGAGATCTGACGTTCGATTCCCGAAGTCGCCAACTATTAACTAAGTAAAATACCACTATATCTGAGTAATATGAAAAATAAAGCATGAGCTATACATAGCTATTAATATACCTAGGATTGTTATGAATATCATTACGAAAGATGTCGGTATACACATCTAAGGCCTGACATGAATCCTAACGTCCGTTAATTTGTTTAACGGAGCTTAGGTTACAGAAAATGAAGACCTTATTAATAAATATTATTATATAAAAATTTCTTATCAATATGGTTTTTATAATTCAGTCTGTATGGGTTGATATGACGCCATGGTTACAGTTACATTGTCTCATGTAATTTTGACAAGACATTATGGTAATAATAAATATTATTACAGTATAGATAATGTTATTACTTAGTTACCAGCTTATTTTTGTATATTACAACACCGGCTCAATATCATAAAACCTGTAAAATGATTAACATTGTTAAAGTTATGTAATCTTTAAACCTTGACAAATATTGGTGTAAAACATTTTAAATGATAAAATGAGAAAATTGTGTAAAAATACAAAAATGTAAATTTTTAAGGAACGCTAAAAATAGTGGAAAGTGGTTTCTACACATGAGATATTTGTTGCTATTTTCATCAAATGAATAATTTTAATTCAATCAAAATTACATTTTTATAAATTTGTACCTATACTATTTTGTTCTTAAATTAACTGCTCATTAGAATGTATGGCCCGTAGTTTTTATTCCATTAAGATGAATAAAGTAAGAGATTTTAAGATTTATAACAGATTGTATTTTAAGTATTAAGAACAGCAAGGACTTTTTATCAATGGAAGACAATTGTTTGGAAGAGGAGCAAAGCGACTATTCCACAATTATTGTCTGAGATCGGGATTCTGTAACTTTCGTGATACTTGCCCGATCAAAATTAAATTTCCCTTAATATCATTAAAAAAGTATCCAAAATGACGTATATTAAAATTCACTAATAGTATTTTTCAAACATTAGTTTGATTTTATAATCATACTGTCATTTGTGATTGTGTTTTGTGTAAGAAATAACTGCGAAATTCATTTGCAAAGTACCATTATTTATCAGTAATTATAATATTAGTAAATGCACTTTTAATTTCAAATAGCAATAACTGAATTTACTAAATCATTTCTGTGCATTTTTACCAACCACGAACCTATGTACCGTTTTAGAGCGGTATGAAGTTCTCACAGTTTTGTTAGATGTAGTAACCAGTAATAGCAATCTATTGTCTTGGAAATCCAATCAATAAACCTTTTCTAATGCCCGACCGATTTTAAAAGTACTCTTACTGTGTCACATAAATTTTATATTTGTACAGACACTAGAGTTACAGAACCCGCATATAATAAATACCTGTTATAAGGTATATGAAATCTAGGTAAGAATTCCATCTGTTTTTAGACATTTACTTGTATGTTAGTGATGTATGTTGTTAATCAACAGCTTTGAAAGAGACCTACTGCTTTTGAAAGTTCCGAAACACAGATACAGCGTAGGGTAGTTCTTATTTTGGCAAAATCGGAAATTTATTCCTCACACATTGCAATAATACTCCAAATAAATAAAAAAATATAATCTTGCATTTCCCAGATCTGTCAGATGATATTAACCCAAGCCTGTTGAAGGCTCAATATTTACATGTAGGTACTTATATGGGGAAATCGCCTTTTTATACATTTTGGTGAATAACTTTTTTTTTATTCACTTTAAAAATATCCACCAAAGAGCTTATGAGATAAGGTTATCAGTAGATCAAAATTCATGCCATTTTAATGATTTTTAATGAAATGGCGTCCATTTGAAAAATATGTAACAAAGACATACACTGACAAATCTCGATCTAATGTCATATTATTCACACTGAAGGTTGTGATTTTTTCCTCAGGCCAATCGGGGTGCATCTGCACCCACATTCGGAATTTTCCACAGAAATTACTTGAAAAAATTGTTTGCATCTTGAACTCTTCAATAACTTCGGAAATTTGCTTTTTAAACATTTGTTTAGCGAAACTGTTTTTCACGCTTTTTCATATAGAGATAATAATATTTTCCCAAACATATTAGAGAATATATGTATGCTTGCCATTATGTCGGAACTACAACTAGTAGAAGGTATACCAGAAGCTCTGTAGAAAAAAATCAAGGCTGTTGTTACCTACGCAAAAAGGATCGGAAATCAAAACATCAGTGTTTTAAGTGTAAAATTTTCGGAGTCAGAAACCATATTTTTCAAATTGTCGCCACTCCGTTAATAATATTCGGCATGGCATGAACTGCGGAGAAACTTGCTGGTGGTTATTTTAAAAATTTTATAGTACATATAAATAAAATGGTACACGAAAATATATAAAAATGCTATTTTCCCATTTAAGCTACAAGTAAATTTTCAGCCTTCAACAAGCAGTGGTTAATATCATGTAACAGGTCTGGAAGGTGCACATTTTTTTATTTGGAGTAATTTTGGGGGGTGAGAGCAACAAATTTCCGACTTTGCCAAAATGAGGACCAGTCTTACGGTGGTATTTTTATTTGAGTAAAATTTAGCGAACCTGGGAAAGCTGCCCTCTGTATGGCAGATATGAGTACATGTATTTTCCTTTTTCTTTTTACAACAAATAACAAATGTAGGGAACAAGATTCGTAGAATCTCATAGTGAGCTTAGAACATGCACTAGCCCGCTCTGTTATCTTGCCGACGGCTGACAACAATACAAATAAAATTATCATGGAACAAATGAAATTTTTAAGTCATATTCAAAGCGGGAAAATGCTATTTAGATATGAAGCGACTGAAAGTAAGGTCTGTAGTAGACAGTACCAAAGAATCAGTTTCCCCAGTCTCTTTATCTAAAGTACTTTGTAGTTACTGCGATACTAGGATGATTGATTCCTTGTGATAATATAATCTACCAATAGATAAATTTTTGGCTTAAAAAAGGGAGAACATAGTGTGTTATGAATATGACCTAATATTTAGAATAGCTTCCAATTTTAAGAGGTCATATTCTTTACTAAGAAATATATCATCATTAACCTTTACCTACTACTTTTCAACAAGCGTATTGACGAACCTAAATGCCTTTCCCTTATTAATTTTCATGTTTGTACCATCTCTAGTCGATCATCCTCTATTTTCTATCTTCTGCTCAGTCGCATTAATATTCTTTTGTCATCTCCTTTAAACTGTGTATGTATCCTATATAACACTAAATTCTCCTTTCTAGATACGTTCTTTTTGAATTTTAATACTTTATGTAATTTATTATGTAACACCTCATTGATTTTTGCCCACTTTTCCTTTGTTGTTTCATGTATGTATTTTATTGTAATAATTCCTCTCACTACCTTTTTTATGCATGTCTTGTTCAGATAGTTACTGTAACAAAATAAAAATAATTATTATCCACGCAACGGAGTAACTTAGGACAAAATAAATAACCATTACGGAATGAGAGCTTTGTACTATTTTTTCCATTTTCACCTTTTATGCCTTTTGTATATAAAAAACAGAAGTAATGACGTAACTTAGTTAAAGAAATTTCAATTTTTGTTTAAGATCTAACATTAAGTATCTACGATATATTTTTCATTTTCTTTCTATATTTAACTATACTACTGTATCTATTTTTTTTTACTTACTATTACTTACAAATTAATTTTTTTATATTTTTTTTGCCTTACGAGGTTTGAAATTTTGATATTTTTATACATATTATATTAACACTGAAAAATAATAAGTTGCATTACTTTATATCAGCACTCCAAGGATTCGAAATCATTTGGATTCTGGTATAGTTCTATAATAAATGCAATATACAAAAAAATAACATTCGGGTATTTTTTTATCATTACATAAACCATGATATATATCATATTTGTAAGTACAACAATTTTTAAAGCTATATTTCCAGCAATAAGTTTTTCTAGTGAAAATTATACAATATTAAGTAGTAATAAGAAACAGTAAATTACATAAAACAAACAAAATTTTATGTTGACAAATAAACAAATATGAATTTCTTTGCTCGTGGGAAAACAAAATGAACACAAAATATTGATTGAACTATTAGAAAGCAATATTTAATAGCAATAAATAAATATAACCTATTATTTTCTTTGATAAATTTTTAACCGATTACTAATAAAATTAGCATAACACACATTAACTTCCTTTATGTGTTACACTTTGTAGCTGTCGTTCATATTAATATCTCTTTTAGAATAAAAACATAATTGACGGCTGGAACATCAGCAAACAAATTATCGTAGAGTTGTTGGAGCTGTTGCGTTGTTGAATTGTGTGACAGTGTGTAAGTCCGTCAGAGTAATGAGATTAGCGCTAGGCAGGGACAGGAGTGACACTCGCTTGTCTGATTCCTGTCAGACGCTGGAACGACGCTGCTGAGAGAATAATATCACGGAGAAAGACACCAGTTACCCGAGAAAACTTCTTACGGTGTAAGAACACATAAACGAGCCAAATATTTGAAACATACCTATAGGTATACCTAGTTGCAACATTTTCATATGATGTCGTTAATGCGTATAATTCTGGTATTCTATGAATTAACTATTTATTTTATGAAATAATATTCTGTGATAGTTAAATTATATAAACACTGTCCCATATAAGTTAGAATAAAATCTTAATAATAAGTCATATGATTTTGATAGGCTTGTAATTTTTTCTAATTAAAATAAAATGTATAATAATATAAAATTTTAAAGTAATTTGATACTTTCTGTCTAAAACAAAAATTTGATGCTTAGTAGAGGAGTCACTGTATAATAATGAAATGTTTTAAAGTATTTTAATAATTTTGCTCACTACAAATAATGGACACTTGATATTTTCATCCAAATGGTAAAAATTTCAAAAGCTATTTTTAAATGATAAATAATATAGCATGATTTAGAAACTACACCAAACCTAACCTACCCTAGTTTAACCTAACCTGAAAAATAAAGAGAAACAAAATATTTGGAATATCAGGAATATAATACAAAATTTTATATTTCACATATATTTATTCAACTGTACCTCTATTATAATAAACATAGCGTTTATTATTTTACTGGGCATCTTATATATAAACCGAATGTTATTTCTACCGAACATTTTTAAAATTTTGCTAGGAAAAATTGTTATTGGCTCAGAAAAACATAAAGCAACATAGAAAGCTCATTAATTACTATAACAAATATTTAAATACAAAATTTTTAACTAGCGTATCTAATTTCAACAAAGCAATATTATTTTATACTTAGCATACAACCGAGCATACAACTTTGCAAAACTTTAATAGGTACTAGCAGAATGTATTGTTCCGATTTTGATATAGCAGCAATATTTTTAACAATATTTACTGAATTATTTATTTTTCTGGAAATCTGGAATAATTTCATTTTAAAACAACGCAAAAATCATACAATAACCTGTAAAAGTCATTATAGAAAGAAAAGGTTTCATACATGGTATGCATAAAACCTCTCTTTAAAAAGTAAAAGAAAAATATTAGAAAACATCAAATGGAAGTATTAAGTAGCACACTTTTCCATTAACATACAGGGCTGAAATTTTATTTCAAAAATTGTTAAACATGTTAGCAATTTAATGAAAAATGACCATCATTTTTAGTACTTAATTTCAAATCTATTAAATCAAATAACAAAATATTATGCAAAATTGGTTTGATTCGACTAGATTGATAATAATTAGGAAAAAAATTGGAGTAGCATTCATTTAATAATATCCAATAACACGCCAATCAGTCTTCATCTGGTTACTGATAATAACCAAAGTATGCAATCAAATAAATAAAAGTATAATCAAACATAGGTAAGCAGACATACAAAATTGGTATTAAAAATGATTGAAGTAAAAATCTTTCCTTAAATGTAGAGATGTGTGTTTGTTATCTACATTCTTTATTCCTAAAGAAGAAACCGAAGTAACAACTAAACATAATTCTTTTGTTTAAAATTTATTAAATATAACTTTATAGTTTAATATAACAAAACAGGGGATTGGATTTGTTATGATATCAATTGCAAATACTAACTACAAAGTATACTTGCTGTTCTATAACAGTAATGGTTATTTATATATGGTTGATACGTACTTACGTTTGTAAATGATATTTGAACAGTGCAGTTTTTATTTGTAGTTATGAGTAATAGAATCCCACCCCAGCGTTGTACTTTACTTATTTTTTATAATCAATTATTCGATATTAAAACAAAATATTCGGCCGAATAGTGGAAACATAGTCGAATAAACCACAGACCGAATACTTATTTGGTTTTGATTTCATCTCTATTTTGTAACATAATACTTATTTGTATAGAGGGCTTAAAGAGAAGATTTACTGCTGTGAACGAAATTTTATTAGTCCATGGGCGTAATGCACAATGTTTTACGCACTATTGCTATTAATCGGTATGTAATTTTTAATTATAAGATGTCATGCCAAAAAAATTAAGGACATGCGTTGCATTAGTAACCTGGTGTTTTTATGTTAACAACGTAAGCAAGTTGCAGATTAATAGAAATGAAAGCAAAGAACTTCATTCGAAAATTCTTTATTAAATTTTGCTAGAAGCTAATAAAGCTTTAGTAGATTAATATCCTGGTAAATAGAAGGATAGGTATGAAAACGAATACAAGGTATTAAAAACCTGAATACATGTTTTTGACATTTGGCTTACCATCCGGCGGCCTTTGATCTACTCTTTTTAGTTTCCGGTATGGTAACCATGATATAAAAAAAACAATTTAAATGCAGTAATGCGTAATAGTATATTACATTTTAAGAGTTGTAAAATGCATATTACACGTGAAGTGGAAATTTTACACAAGAGCCGAGAAGCGGCGAGTTTGTAATACCACTAATGTGTAAATGCTTTACAACTCGAATTATGTAATTTACTTTTTCTACGTCTATTATTTGACAGTATTTTGATGACACTACGATCATAGACTACACTAAAATATTAGACATATAACTAGTACAGCTAGTACCTACTTAAAAAAATAAAAACAACTATGTCAAACTGCCAATATCAAAATAATAAATTAAAGCCATTTACAACTATTGTAGAACATTTCTTGTTCATTTCTTTATTTGTCGTAATTCTTTAAATTAATTATAATTATTTTGTCTTATTTGTACTGCCAAAATTCCTTAATTGCGCAATGGCTTACTTTACACACGGCCGAAGGTAAAGTGACACTTATATAAACTATAAGTAGTACAATAATAGCTATTTACATTAGTGGTAGTAGGAAAATTAAATCGTTAAATGTAGATCATATGATGCACTTGCTTAAGTTTATAGATATTAGAATAGATTATTCCACATATATTCGTATATTGTTGAATCCGTGGTCTGTGTGAAAGAATGTAAAGAACCATTGTTTGAGTCAGGCCGAATCTATTTCTATACCTACTATTAAAGTAAAATGACTACTATGATGCTCTCTCCACTCTAGTTAGAATGTGTGGAAGATGATTTCTGGTAAAAAGCCCCTAATATAACTTTATCTAATATTCTCGATAACCATATTTTCACATACAACAAAAGGGAAATATATTTATTTTGTTTAACATTATGCACGTTTTATATTGTTTTAAATTAATTGAAATGTTAATTTATTATATTTGCATGGATGTTAAATTCGTTGTTTTCTTAAACAACTATTTGTAAAGTGTAAAGTATATATTCAAAGTTATCTAATTAAAATTGCATCGCGATAGAGACTATAAAAATTAAAATTCACAATAAATTATAGCACGGATAGGCGATACCATAATTTCCTTAAGAAATCATCCTTCCTATATTAATATTCATTTTCACTACTGCATAATTATCATACATTAATTAGGAAGAAAATTCTGTACAAACATAGTGTTATTAATAAAATTTCATCTCCATAATTAAAAAATTAAACTAATGGACAATTAATTTTTCCGGGAATTAATCAGCGAATCAATCAGTTTTGTTTATAAATTGCCAACAAGAAGAAAACAGGTAATTATAACACTCATTAAATTAGAAAAGTATAATTCACGTTCATTACCTATATTTAACAACATTAAATCAAAGTGATTACAACTTTTACAAGACTGGATGAACACGTGTTGCTTTGCTATCATGCGATTTGTATCCGTTGCCACGCAAATAACGATGATGGTGAATTATCAGAGGAAGAATGAAATGAACTATTCCCAGACTGAAATTAAATAAAAAATAATAGTCTAAAGTAGTTCTTGTGTAAATATTTTCGGGATATTTAAGAAATCATCAAAAACTTTTTTTTCTTTGTATTTCTAAATTTGTAGCATAAAAATTCGTAACGATAGTACTTATATGTTCATCTTTTATTAGCTGTTAGCTTTGACAAATTATGTCACGTTTCTTGTGTTTCCTTATTATTTGTTTTGACGTTTCAAATTATGCTGTAAATAAGGACGGAAGAATAATTGAGTCAACAAATGATAAATTTACAGTAAGTATATCTTTTTTGAACCCATGCACATTTCATATTGCAAATTTTATTATATTTCTCGTACAATGTTTGTATGACACGTAGCACTAAATTGAATAACCAATATTCTTCAATTTATTTATAACTGTAGGTAAAGAAATCAAAAAAAGATCTTATTATTTAAAACTTTTGTCTAGACTTTAACATTTAAATAATATAAAATCAACCAGAAATAGAACTCTGAACCAGTTGTGATCATCATAAAACTATCCGGCATTAACTGAATAATAAGTTATGCGAATTAAAAAATCATAATCAATCATAAATTATACATAAAACTTATTTTTAGTCTTACATAGTAATGTTGTTGAAAATTACAAAATATTAAGCAGTAAATAAATGTCAAAAGTAATTAAGATAGAAGTATTTAAAAAAGTACCCATATCTATTATTAGCTACGTGTTTAAGCCAAATACAAAATTAGTAAAAGAAATAATATGGAAAAGGCAACTGAGATGGAGGAGACATACTAATATAAGACAAATGGATAACTGAAGACTAAGAAAGTGCGTGTATAAAGCGAAACTTCTATGTAAAAAAACAAGAAGAAGCCCAATAAAAACCTAAGAATAGGAATTACAAAAAGCACTAGAAAAAATAAACGCTCCTTGGTAAGAATGCAAAGCAATGATGTAAGGCAGAACTATCTGGAATTGGAAGAACTGTTTGGAAGAACAAAACCCAACAACTAGTAGAATAAAATGACGCTAATACAATGGTCTTACACTTAGACTTCAGGATTAAGTAAATATAGAATAATAAAAAACTTCATAATGTTTTAAATAAATCTGATGAACTCGTGCCTTTTATTTCTGAAGCTTTAATATAATATAGGGTATCATTAAAATTTGTATATCCAAATTTACTCTAAAAGTGACCACATACATGTTATTTGCTCTTCTAGTCACTTATGTACACTTATTTTAATTAAAACCCTTTTATGTCAGGTACTAGATTTCGTCTTAGGCGACCGTACCTGTTACACTTAATACATATTATTTATGTTTATGTGAGACGGTTGTCCGGGGATTTGAAATATGGATTAATATATATTTGACTTGTTACTACTTGCACCATATTTTGTAATATCATTTAATTGTAATTTTCTTTGTTCTTGTTAAGTTATTTTGCGAAATTAAACTTTATATATTTATAATACGTTTTATATTGTAAATTGTAACATTGGTGACAAAGAAAACGACATAAAATATATCGGAAAATTCAGTGGCGGCTCGTCAGAAGAGGCAAGGGAGGCACTGCCTCCTCTCAAAAGATAAAGAAAATGTGCACGTTTAATAAATATTTTAATACTTTCTACAAATTGTAAATGCAATATTATGAAGACTTATCTATTATTTTAGAAAACTATATTACTAGACATTCTTTCAATTTTATGTGTTGTTTAAAGAGAGAAATAAATATTCGCTAATAAGCTGGAGACAAACTTAAAATCTATCCCCCCTTTAAAGCGAAGAGAGGGCTAGTTCTGACCTTGAATCAATTCAAGAAGAAAGATGAAATAAAGGAGTTGATCAGAGAGAAAACATAGCAAGGGAAACATGAGCTCCGATCATTAGCAACTCTCGGTAACAGTGCAGCGGATCTTCTAGGAATGTTTGGATTGGGGGTCTGGCTATAATATAACGATTCACATAACGATTCACATTTTTGCATGCCAAAATTTTGTAAGTTTTTGAACATCTTTGTTACTATTCTAATCAGTTCAGCATCTGTGGAAAGGAGTTTTACAATTTTAAAACACATAAAAACTTATCTGCGCAATTCTATGGATCAAAATCGACTTAGCGATATTGCATTAATTTCAATCGAAAAAGATTTTATTTCAACGATCAAAAAAGAAGATAAATTTTATAAAAGTGTAGTAGGTTATTATGCGGTTCAAAAAAATAGACGTATTCCACTAATTTTTAAAAATGTTTAATTTTCAGTATATTAATTTTTTTGTTAAGAATTTATTTAAATTTCTGCTGGTTCCTTCAAAGTTCCAGAGTTCTGGCCAGCAAACCCAGAATTATGGTTTATTTAAATAAAATCTATACAGCCAATCAAGAATAGATATCGTAATAAGGTATGCAACATAATCTCTAAAAATAATTATATTTAATGAATTTTAATAATAAGTATAATACACAAACATGAAATCACATGTAAAATGAAACAGTTAGTGTCACTTAAAATAATTACAAACCAAATTAAAATATTTTTGTCATAAAATATTAAATACTTCTTTGTAAAGTTTATTTTCCGCAGTTGATCCTCACGTCATCAATTTCTGCTTCAAGAATGATATTTTATCTTGCATCTTTGTTGTATACGCATGGCATAGATGATAATATTATTCGCTATTTCATTATCGTATTTGTTACAGAGGGGTAGGTATGCTATCTGCTTCCAGCCAACGACAAAAATGAAATAAGAACAATAGTGCATCCGTGGTAATGGATATTGTCAAATATTTAAAAATACATTAATGTCATGCGTGTCATTTATGAAGGAGTTTTTGGCGTTAACAATTTGTGTTTCATTGTGTGTTGGTAGTTTAGTTAGTTTAATCTACAACTCTATTTGTATGTTTTACTCATTATTATATTTGTATACAATACTGTCAGTTTTGACATTTATTTACTTCGGAAATCACACGGTTTCACTCGATAAGATGATGTCATGAATCCGCTTTTCTCCTTCCAATTTGAATCACAGCTATACAATTAATGACGTGAGGATCAACAGCGGGAAATAGAGTATAGGTACATACTTAAAGATATCATCAATCTTTAGAATTATAAAAAAAACATCTTTCTAGCAATTATAACATAATCTACATTAATATCTTTATCTCAATTTATATGTAAAAGTGCTAAGCCATTAGTGTATTTTCTCTTATTTATGATCTTACATATAACTATATTTTCCGCAGTTGATCCTTACGTCATTAATTTCTCTTGCAAGAATTAATAAACTTTTATCTTGCACCTTTGTCGTATAAGCATAGTACAGATGAGACATTTATTCGCTCTTATTATCGTATATACGTGTTACAGAGAGGTACATATGCTATGTGCGTCCAACCAATGACAAAAATGAAATAGCAACTGTACTGTAAGCGCGGTAACGGACGTTTTCAAATATTTAAATTGAGTATGTCATTTATATCATTTATGGATATGATTTTGGCGTAGACAATTTGTGCTTCCTTGTGTGTTGATAGTTTCGTTAGTTTAATCTACAACTATTTTGGTATGTTTCATCCATTATTATATTTGAATATAATAGTGTCAGTTTTGATATTTATTTACTTCGGAAATCACTCGATTTCACTCGACAAGATGATGTCATCAATCCCCCGAACCCCCAACGATTTGAACCACATGCTTACAATTTATCACGTCAGGATCAAATGCGGAAAACATAGTGTATATATAATTTTTCATATCCAAATAATACAAATAGTCTGTATTGCCTACATGTGTGATCCGTAATTTTTTAACATATATTCTGTCAGCATTTTATTTGTTCAAATAAATAAGCCGGAATCTCAGTGGGGGATACTTACCCCCATGACCATTCCCATGTATCTGCGCCTGATCTTCGCATCCAGAAGCTTTATTAAAGCCTGAACGATTTTTTCTCGATTATTTCACACTTGTCATTTTCACTCAATTAGAATGCTTCATTTGATGGTCTTAGATAGTTTTTCAGTGAAGAAATTTAATAAAACCACAGTATCGTAAACATGGTTACATTTTGTTGATATCAAAAATTTTGTTTGAACTGTTGTCATTTGTGAAATAATCAAACAAATATAATTCGAGCTATGAATTTAATTGGTAAAATTTACTCATAATTCCTGCGAAGTAACGACAACTTGGGTCAAATATGACATTTAAATCACTCCAGTTTCGCTGTCGTGATATAAATGTCATTTTTGACACTCATTTGTCTGTTAGTACGCAACAACTATTCTTAAATTTTTCCAATAAATTCATGGCTCTTATTATATTACTTATGAAAAAAATCACATACAATTATTGTAAAAAAACGATGTAAATAAAAATAAATATAAAGCAAAATGAAAAGAATGATCAAATAAAACATAAAATAAATGTGATTAGAGTTTTGCGGAAGTGTAGATGAACACGTGTTGGTATCACGATCACGAGTGAGTATCCGTTCCGACGCAATTAACGAGAAGCAGTCTTGAGCTGCATGCTGACATAGGGCAGCACATTCAGGATGCAATAGATAAGCATAATTATTATTTAATTCACTGCATGTACCGCGTTTCAGCTAACTTAATCTAATGGATAGCATACACCATTTGCCAGGCTATTTGCTGTTTGTGAGCAGCACAACGAGGTACTGAGGTACTGTTAGCTAACGCTGCAAATGAAGCACTGATTACTATTATAGGAAATTAGCTTCAATATAAATCCACTATCGGTGTGTTTTTAACTGGTATTAGCTATAAGTTTTATGACTTTGTGTTATGGGCGTAGCCAGGCATGATTAGGGAGGGGCGCTCCCCCCTTGAATCCTCAAGTCTAGAGTCACGGAATTAGTTGTTTTTAGGATATGTTTTCCAGATAATAAATTATTGTTTATATACATAATAATTCAATTTTCTACTAATGGGAGAAATTATAATTTAATTGTTACAGATAAATGTTAAGTTGCCAAACTGATAAATGTTTTTTCTCAATTTTTAAAACTATGGAAACAGTTTTATTATTTTGTACGCTAATAATAATTAACAAAAAGTAGAGGTTTATATATAAAACTATTCATCCATTAATAAGCAATCTGATGATTAACTATTAAACTTACCATAAAACACTTTAAATTTATACAAGTTATTATATTTTCTACTATGAAAAACATTAGTAAGGAAATTATATTCAATTGTATCAAATTACATCAAACTGATGATACTTTTATAACAATACAAACTTTTCTGTAGTTTTATTCTTTTTATTTTAGTCATTGTATAAACCTACTTTATAGTTTTATATATTTCTTTGCTAGTAATTATTTTCTATAAAATATTTAAAGACATTTCTATTTTGCGTATTTAACAAAGAAATTACAGCACCTAAGAAAATTGGACGTTACAGTATATTTCAATACGTTTAGTGGTTCTAGTTAAATATGTATATCAAAATCAAAAAATTTAAATATCAAACCTTGCTAAATAAATAAAAATAAACGTTTGTTGAGAACATTTATTTGTAATTAAGAATTTAGAAGTAGTAGCAAGAAGACATGAGACAGTTGGTGTTTTTTAGTAACGAATCATTTTACGGTCCTTACGCCAAAATACACCAAAAACCTGATGTTATTTGTAAATAACAAAAATGTTTATTGAAATTTAAGAGGCAATTTTGAATAATTCATTTAACATTTTATTTCGATAAGATAATTTGTACTCTTACATAAAATGTAAACTTCAAAATTAAAATGGTATTTAACGATTATTGAATGAAAAAAAGGTATTTGACGTTTGAGACTAAAGTGAAATCAGAAATTTTAAATTTTTCTTGTATTGAATTGTGCCTTTCATCCTGAACAGTGGTAAAGGCCAGTGGCGGCTCGTGCTACATATTTAAGGCTGTGCTATATCAAACAAGAAAGGAAATAACATATTAATCAAAGGAATTCAATTTTCTTTATAGTTTCAATTTAAATTTTATGCAAATACATGTTTCTTTATTTTCGGAAAACTTACCTATTTACTAATTTTTCAATGTAGTTTTGTGGCAACAAATTTTCGAGTTTCTTTATTTTCTCAGGCAAGTGCAATAAATCTCTTATCCTAGTTTCAGTTCATATTTTGTCACCATGATCGTCCGCAAACAGCAAAAGCACCTTTTTCGTTACAACCACAAATCCAATAGTTTCCTAAATACATCTTTACTAAATTTCCTTTTATATGGTTTATCGCGACTTTTTTCCGAAATTCCTATTTTTAGACAACCTAGCTGTTTAACTGCCAATTGTTCCTGATAAGTTTGGAAAATTAATTTTCATGTAATTTGAATTTAATTTCATTTTGAAACATATATCTAAACTTTAAAGTTAAAACTAATTTAAGGTAAATTTTATTTTGTAAATACTAGTGTACTTACAATTGTATTATAATCAATTTTCTTCCACAATATAATGTAATATAAAGAATTTGATTTTTATATAAACTTGAATAAATATTCTTTTAAATTTTTCGTTCATTTAAGGACGAGCCACCACTGGTAACGTCCCATATACATGATCCTTATTATCCTTTCTTAATCCACCCATATTTACAAACATTATCGTAAAATAGTTTAAAAAGATTTCTACACTAGACTTTTTCTAAATACAAAAGTAATAAAATATAAAAAAAATTATACATATAACAACGTAGTAGGTCGGACTGATTTGAAATTGAGTTTTTTAAACGTATTATATTTTCTACTGAAAACGGTGTGAATACTGTCACACTAATATAGTTTTGAAGTAGTTTCATACTGTTCGGCAGCGACAGTTCAAATCTGTTTTGATGTTGGTGGTGGTAATTTAATAACAACAAACATGGCAAATGCAGTTCACTAAAAAAAATTATCTCTTCAGTTTTAAAAAATCCGTCCATTGTAACATGCTTTTTGCGGTAAAATAGTAATATTGTTCTCTGTATCACTACTATTTTTCTTCTTCTTGTTCTTCAGCTTTTCCCTTTTATTTAGGTTTTTGTTCCTTATTTCTGTCCATTACTATCACAAATACACGTAGCCAGGGAGGGGGTTTTGGGGGACTACGACTTGAGCCGCAAAAATTATACTCGCATAGATATGAATACTTTTCTGCACTCGAGCACTCGATACACAATATACTATTTTCTCTAATGCAGATGTTTGTAATGAAAAAACAAAACATTATTTAGAATGTATTTTATTTTAATTTTTTAATATTTTTATTGTAATAAAGCAAAATGAATATTATTTTTACTATATATTAATTTTTTTAATTTTTTGATGACTGAAAGTACCTTTATTATATTTTATTTACAATTTCTATGAAAAAAAACTATTATTAATCTATTTGTGATAGAAGAAATATGTTTTTCTTTTTATATTCATTTTACCTTACTTAAAATAACGTAAAATACTATAAATGTGTTTGTCTCAGACTATTTCTTAAGAAAAAAATTACTCATTCAAAATAAAGAAAGATCGTTCACCAGTTGTATTACATATTGGTAATATTAAGAAACCCTTTTATAAAACTTTATCTATCCCCCTAAATACTTGCCTTTTTGCACAAAAGTCTATTCCGTCGACGAAATAAACTATTTCATGTTTCACTCTTCGCGCGATAAAGTGACTGGACCAAATCACTGGGCCTCTGTGGGGCCTGAAGCGGCCGATTCCACCGCGAAAATCTGCCACTGAAAATTGGGGATTTTTGAGCAAATTGTACGTCTAGTGGAAAAACATAACTCAGGTTAATCGTAGAAATTCATGCAGTGTTGTACACTATAACCTGAAATCTTCCAAATCAAAAATGAAGTTTGAATAGTCAATAGCATCGAGTGGACAAGTAGCAAGTAATATGCATAGTTAGTGTTTGTTCCATTGTTACAATTGAAATACATGATACATAATGCAGCTTCTGTTGCTGAGTGTGTAAGCGTAGCAGCAAGTAGCAAGCTCATGTAGAAAGAATAGCGCTGTTGTTGCGTTGGCGGCCACACGCATGTTGTTTGTGTTGTGGTGAGCATGAATTATTCGGCATTGTCGCGACCGTGGCGCTAGACGCTGTCGGACTCGGACACACCGCGTAAATTATACTTGATGTGTGCGTGCTCCTGCCTGCGAACTTGCTCCTGACGCATCGCGAATGTAAACAACCCATACGTTAACCCATAACAACACCGCCCTGCTCATTCATACCTAAAGACTAAATATTCACATTCAATGCAAAAAACTTACATGCAACCAGATACGGCGCCTATGCTTTTTAATTTACAGCGACATACCATCCAGCTAAACAGCATAAAAACTGGAATTGGAATAACAATACCACCATGCTACTGGCAACAAACATTTTATTAAAACCAAATACAAGAGGGAAACAAAATATTGCAACTAAACAACATAAATTATATTAAGTGCCAGCTGCTGTTTATAACTATTAAGAAAAAACCAGCACAGACGTGTATTTTCTAATAAACTGTTCTTATGGATACAAAAATGTTATCAAAGTTTAAATTAGTTTTGAATTTTCAGAGTTTCAAACTGTAACGGAAAATCAAAAGGGCTTCCAAGAAGATAACTTATATTAATGAAATAAATAAATAAGCAGGAATGTAGAAAAAACTATTTTTTGTGTTCTAGTCTTGCGAATGACGTGTGCGATTTATTTAATTTTTTTGTACATTTATGGAAAACAACTACATGGTTGAACGACTTTATTTATACTTATTTAATTATTATATATACTTTCAGGCTTTGCCCTGAAGAAGCTGCAATAGGCAGCGAAACGTTGGCCTAGACTATCCTATTAAATTATTTCCTACTGCATTCCTACTTATTTATTTATTCCATCACTAACATCAATCGTTTACTCCACGTTTCATAACTCATTAAGATGAGAATAATATTATGTACCTAGATTTAATGTCCGAAATTTTAACAAGAAAAATAATAGCAAAATTATATTAGACAAATATTTAATTCTTTACCGCCTGCTTGTACTTAAACCTTTATTTAAAAAAACAAATCTGTGGCTATTGGCTTCAGACTTTTGTTATTAACTTTAAATTAAATATTTAATATGCACCTCGAGAAAATAAGGTTTATAATATCTTCGTCTTTGTGCTCCCCTTGGTTAGCATACTATGCTCGATTATAATATGCATTTTCTGGCCCCTCGATGCATAATAGTTACTTAAAAGGTAGTTAGTATTGAGGATCATCAAGATTCAATAATCCTAAACCGGTAGAACACTTACTGCCCGCAATGCTTGTTTTTTTTTTGCATGCAATAACAAAATTAAATATAACAATATTTGAAAAACCTATTTGATAATTCCATTCATAATATCCTTCCTTCGATACAACGTTCGTCAATACTGTGACATGAAATGCATGAAATTAATTGTAATATATACCTACATTAGTGTCTGATCGCAACAAGATTTTCAGCCGAAAACGAAACCGTAATCCAATATTATATTTCTCTTCTAGTTTCGCCTGAAACCGTAACCCGAACTTTTGTAGTTAAGTTGGAATTTAGTTAAATTTTTATTAAACACGGAAATCTAGTGTTTTTATTACATTCAATTTATTAGAAAATCACTTTATTTTTGTAGAGATAATGGCGCGTTCCGAGTTCACTTTTAGGAAGCCTAATTTTACATTATAATATTATGAGACAAAACGTCACTTTTAACAAAAGCACTCAAAAGTAAACTAGGAATACGAGGTACTATGTTTACTAAAAAAGTAAATACTAATTATCTATCAGCACCTCACAAATGTCACAAATAATCAAAATTAAATAAATAGCCTTTTCAAGAAGTACTTGTTACTAACAGGTTTTTTTGTATTGTATGATATTCTCTTAAAATTACTTTTCTTATTTTTTCTTAATTGTACAATAAGTTGTAGTCTTATTTCTACGAATTAAATTAATGATATCTTGACTCATTTTGCAACTTTGTACATTTGTACTAACAGCCTCAGAATAACGATAATAGAATAATAGTTATATTTTTGATAGGAAAAAAAATGAAATAACGTACAAAACAAAACTATTAACCAACAAACGGCGAATGAAGCCGTTCCGAACAAACTCGAAAGCGCCAGATACGATACGAACACTAGTTTCGGTCCGAATTAAAGCCGGAATCAACCTTTTTGGTCGAAATTGGCTAAAACCAAAAACCAAAACCGAAACTACGATCGGACACTAATATACATATTTCGAGAATTTGTCATGTCAAATACCATTCCTGACTAGAATTTTATTTGTAATTTTTGACTAACTCACTCCTGCTTGTTACTTTAAATAATCATCACTCGAGCTATTGCACTCGTTTCGATTTTCGTCGCAACAATCAGTCATTACTATGAGAAACAAAAATTTCCGATAAAATTATTATTTGTACATATATGACAATTTTTAAGTTAAATTTTGTTTGCTGCTGCGATTGATTCCCTTTCACGAAGAATTACTTACCGATTAGTAACTTGTAATAGATATTAACATACCAATGATTGTTATGAATATTATAACCACCGTAGATGTTGGTGTGAAGAAGTCGTATAGAGAGGATTTTGAGACATCTAAGGCCTGGTTTGATTTATAACAACCGTGGCTAGTTCAATAGTTTATCGGTTTGAACAAGTGAAGACATAGTTAATAAACATATATACTTTTATCAATAACGTTTCCTTGATCAAATCTGTAGGTTGATATAACACCACGGTTACAATTATTTTGTCAAGTCAGTAGGGTAATGATATTACCGTACAGATTTAGTAATTTCTTAATTATCAACTTGTTTTTGTAGGTATATGTAAATATGATAATATCTTAAAACCAATAAACAAAACTTAGTGCCTTGAAAACCCAATCGGCGCACACATTAAAAAAATACCCAATTATGCAAAAGTAACTATTTCGCACCACCGTTCATTGTAAGTTTTACTTACTTCCATAGCAAAATAAGTCGTAAGTTCCTGATAACTTCTGTTATTTGGTTACCATTGTCAAGTTATAGAAAATTATTGTCCAAGTAGCGGTGTATTTAGGAAAAACATAGGAATTTCATATAGATATATTTGATCGTGTACTAACGGTTAAAATAAACTATAACAAGTTACAAATAAGTAAATCTGAACTGTCAAGTGAACTATCACGTTTTACAAATACTTTAACATTATTTGAAGTTAATAGCTGCTGGAGGCGCAAAAAATGTAATAGCGATTCGGAATGTAAGTATCTAATAAAACTATTTTGTTACATTCATTGTAGCTTAAATAATTTCGACTTATTTTATCTCTATAAGTTTGCTAGAAAGTCATTAATTAATTTAAAATGAATTACGCAGAATGCTGTAATGAAATGCTATGTTTCTAGGAAAATTATTATATATTTTTGCTCAATAAATAAACAATTTTTATTTATTAAAAATAACTCATATCTGAGATATGATCATATGACATCGGTTGTTCTCATATAATCTAAATTTTCAACTTTCGTAAGGGTAAAAGAGGGTAAGATGGAAACATAATTATTACTGTATAATATTAAATAATATTTAAAAAACTAAATTTATTTGTAATAAGATATAACCTAGGCTTACTTATAAAAATAAGGAAAAAAATAAACTATATTTTGAAAGCAACAAAAAATATTTTATTCGGGTTCACTCTTCTTCTCTATATAGGTGACACGGACCAAGGCTATGAGAAGATGAATATTGTTGTCATTTGCATATGTTGTCACAAATTACAAATTTTATACAATCATTCTTATTTTTCGTTTTCATAATCTACACCTTCTTCATTACCATTACCCTCTGATTAACCATTTAACAATTCGTGGAATAGCAATTAGATCATCTACCTTTTTATGGGCCAATAATTTTTTCGTGTTTACCATTGTGTTGATCTTTTTAACAATAAAAATCCTCTGGTCCATCTCTCCTCAGTATAATGTGGTCCACCTATACTGAAAGCAGTGGTTAAATGGACCACTAAATTACTTATGACAGTGTACACATAGAATCACATATTTAGGTTACTTTAAATCTTATGCACATGTTTATAATGTATGTATGTTTGTAATTAATTTAAATCTACCGTAGTACTAATTAACTAACTGTGTATAAAACGTACAAAAATTTTTGGCAATTTTTTAAGTAAATTTTGGGTTATTCACTGTTGACTGCATTAATTTTCAAACGGCTAGTTACACTGTCTCTAAGCAATATAATTATCATTCCGAATGGAGAGAATCACTGTAATGTACATTTAAAACTAAACAATTTCACAAAGCTTACAATGTTAAGACACAATTACTTTAAAATCGCAAAACAAGTGTCATTACTAACGAGAGTAAGAAAAGAGTAAGAGAAAGTAATCCTGCTAGTGGAGATTGTTGGCTGAGAGTAAAGTAGCTACATGAATCAGAAGTGCAACGTGAGTGACACGTGCATAAAAACCCAATTAAACGGGTCGCAATAAACGAGTCACAAATTGAAAACATGGCTGGGTGCGAGAAAGGGTAAGTCGACAAGCAAAACATGTGTATTGTTTAAACGATACGGCGCGTTTCATTTCACGCTAGATTAATATTGGATAAGTTATGGACAATGCGAAAGGGTGATAGATTTCCCAGAGGACCCGCCCGCCACTCAATCCCATCAGCAGGGGACGCCCGGCGCGGCGCAAGGCGCTGCGGCGCTTGCCTTTTCGGCCCCCACTGCCTTACGCTAAAACGTCACTAATATCTCTATTCCGAACCACTACTAGTTATTACTTGCTACCAAATTTTGATAGGTACAGGAGACTGTGAACGATCAATAGTATTTTACAGTATTAACGAGGTAAATGGGTTTTTACTTGTCAAAATAAGCTCCCTCTCGCAAAAGTTCAGTTTCTGAACTAGTGATACAAATAAATATTACTTCTTGTACACATAAAAAATCATTTCGCGTGTCGATAGTTGTCATGTAAATATTAACTTCTCATGACAGTATTCGAAAAAAAAAAACTTTTTTAGTCAAATAATCCTGTTTTACATTTTCAAAACAGGTACATGAAATTTATTTTTAGCCTTCTGAAGTATAAATACACCTAACAATCACACATTCTTGATGTCTATGGTAGTTGCGAATATACATCTGGTATGATATTCTCGCATCGCGAGAAAAATGTTTTATTTTCAAAAATCGATCGATTGACTGGTTTTCAAAATATTTGGTTTTGAAATTTTTGATTGGTCGCCATTTTGTTATTTGATAAAATAGAAAATAATACAAATGTTTAGAAAACCGACAGCTAGTGATGAAAGTTTTTGTATTGTTTAAATATTTCTTAAAAGAAGGGAGTAATGACAAATTTTCGAAAAACAAAAGAACGCCAATACCTTACCTATGAACTGGGACTCCAAATCAAAAATTTGATCTAAGAAAAATTGTTTGTTTTAATGAGTTTTCGGCTGTTACAACTTAGTATTAACACCCTGTATATAATCGGCCAAAAATATAATACATTATACGTGTTATGTGCGATAAGCGTTTTGTTTTGTACATCGCTTGGCTTTGTTTTATAATTTTTAATATAGAACTTTATACTGTAAAATAAAATCTACCATATATATAATAATGTAAATAACTATTACTTATAAATTAGGCGTATAAGAGTTATTTATGTATTAAGGGCATTTAATGCTTTCTATCGGTGAGAATGATTTTTAAAGTCGAGACAGTAAAATATTTATTTTCCCTAATACTTAATTATTACCTTTTGTAGGATTGACGCAATGCTGAAATAAAAATTTAGAAATATTAGAAAATATCTATTTAAGTTGTCATTTTTAAATTAAACTTTAATCGTTGCTTTGTGATTTATTTACTAATTCCTCGGTCGATAAATAATATTCAAAATCACTTACCTACCGATTAGCAATTTGTATACACAACTTTGGAAACCCAATCAATAAAATATTCGATTGTGTAAAAATGCATATTACTTTCTCTTATAAATATTTTTGTTCAACAATATTTCTTATATTACGTTCTTATTATGAACTTTATTGACGTCATCGAACATAGTTTTTCAAATATTTGTAATTTTTGTAAATGTACTGCATAAAATAAAAAATTTCATTGATGCAAATTTTCCAACAATTTTTTTTTTTAATTGTAATTTATATCTACTTAATTCTACTTTAATTTACAAATGATTTGAAATTTATGAAGTAGAAATTACTAAAATAGTAAAGTAAACGATCTTAAAACATTGGACATTTAATTGTGAAGATCAATTTTTTAAAAATCTAACGATCATTTTTTTTGAACATGTTTAAACAGATTTTTAAAACCACCTAAAAAAATACAAGTAAATTAAGACCCCTGGTTTAGTTTAGTGGTTAAAATAACTGCTTATTGTTCTGAGTTTGAGTCCCACCGAATCAAAGTAAAGTCTTCTACGATTATAAGTTTAGAGTAATTGAAATTAGATGTAAATTTTTTTAATCACAAATATTTAATTTATTTATAATTATTTATCATCAAACTTTTGTGACGACAAATGAGTTATGCGCATGCCTAGAAAGGATGGTAAGACCTGACTTTTTGAACATACGTCGTAGGTAGAGGCAATATTCCCTGTTGCCATGGGAACCCAGCGCGCGCTTCTTAAATGTAAATTATACGCTGTACTATATTTTTTAATATTAGAATCCATTTCTAAAATATATTTTTAAATCGATTTGCTTAATAATACAAGACAGTTTTGTGAGATTTGTAGGTAATCGGGAACTGAAAATGAGTAGGTAGGTACTCTGAAACACAAACGCTAAATTATGAAAATATTGATTTATACATGTATGACAATAGACCAAAAATAAAACACCCATATTTTTTTAAATCGATTCATTATTCGTAGTTTACGAGAAAATAATTATTAAGAACTGGGAGCATTAATAGACAGTCTACTTGCCTTTTTCCACGATCTTACCAAGATGTCGTCACATATCCCTTCTCCAATAAATTAAATTGCTAATAACTTATGTTTAGTTTGTATTATTATAATGAGAAACTATAGTGGTAAGTTTTATATTTTATGAGTTGTATACTGAAATTCGTTTATGGTCATATACTTACCCCATTACAAGTGAAACTTTCTGGAATGAATATTATATCTGAAACAGTTGGAAAATGTGTAGCCAATAACAAAAAGAACGTGAGATATGTAGGGAGGGAAGAAAGTTGGTGAGATATGTCGGGGGCTGAAACGGGCGGTGCGGAAGCGAGGCGTGGGTGGTGAAGGTTCGGATGAGAGAGCGCAGGCAGCGACGCCGGCGCTCGTCGCGATAGAGTGCAAAGTTGAAGCCATTAACGTCTTATCGTGCTCTCGCGGAATTGCCTCCGTATTTCTACGGTATCTCAATAATGCATCTGCCTGGGGCCATCTCGGGATTGGCTACTCGTCTCTCTCTGCGCGCCGGCGAGGTGTGATGTCGACGCTGCTCACTGCTTGGGCGCCCCTCGCAGACTATAACCCCTAACCGCTCCTATCTGCCAGATAGCCACTTGCCATCATCATTTCACTACAATGCAAACTTGTTTATTCACACTATAACCAAGCCGTTTTATCTTTCTTCTTCCTCTTCTTTTCCACCCGCATCTTCTCTAATCTTAATGAATACACTTACTTACATTATTTTTCTTTCTCAAAAATTTGCCATCAGTCTTATCACTTTATGAGCTAAAGTCTAAAGTTTATTCGTATGTTTTGACCAGTACTGCATTGGAGTCAGAACATCGTTCCACTACTTTTTTGATGGCTGAAACAATGTTCCTGCACTTTCTGGGAGACGAATGACGGATCACTGATTCGAAACTTAGCTTACAATTTTTTTCTCATCTTACAGTCCATATCCATTACTTATGTACCTGCCAAATAATAAATCAAAATTATCGAAACCTTTTAATATTTGAAAAATTTAGTTTAATGTTGTACTATTTTTCTGGAAATATTTTGTCCACCATTAACTTAAACCTATGAAAACAGTACAACTTTTAATTCAATTTGCATTATACACCAATATGACTGCGTAACACGCATCGTTTACGGACAGTCTTCGCTTTTTCTGATTTTGTGATACCTTCTTTTAATCGATAATAATAATAATATGAATTCGACTGATTGATGAAGTTAGTAGCGTCTGTTTGAGTTTAAATTGCATGAATTATCAGTCTTTAATTGATGTTTAGCAAATTCGATTGAGCAATAAAAAGGTCACTAATAACAGAAATATTTATCTTCGCTTTATTAATAAGTAAATACATCAAAATATAACTTTTTTTACTAGGTACTATGCGACATCTGACATCTAAGTTCAGATATGTCCTTCCCGAATTTTGACAAATCGAGTATCTTTGCAATATACCAAGGATATAAAATGTAATTTCATATGTTTATATTACCTTGTGAACAGAATGAAATAGTTATTTGTGTACCAAGGGTGCAAAATGCAACATTGCCGCACGTGCATAAAGATTGAAGCTCGAAGCGTAGCTGAGAGATTCAATTATGCTAGAGCGGCAATGCTGTTTTGCACTCGTGGTAAACACATTATTTTTCCTACAACTGCTTTAAATGTTAAAATAAAAGAATTTAATGACATAAGTAAAAGAGTCTAACATGCTTTATTGTTATTATGATATGTTACTAAGTGACATAAACAATCGTCACATCAGTTGCAGTTGTGTGTTATATTTACAAAATACCACTTTTAAGCAATCTAAAGTGTTTGCCAGTTGCCACCCTAGGTTGCTAAATACATTACCGCACGTGGTTGCTAGGGAAACTACTTTACCGCACGTGGTTGCTAGGGAAATTACTTTACCGCACGTGGTTGTCATGGAAACATTAGAGTAGTTTAGAAATGACATGTTTTGCACATCGAAAACAATGAAGAAATGTCAAGTTTTTTTGACAGTTGTAGGAAAAATAATTTAAAACTATTGAAAAAATAGAAAAATAGTTTTAAATTATTTTTCATTACCTGTAACACTTCGGGAAGGAGGTGCGTTTACTCCGGAGGAGCAATGCCTAGCAGCCCCCCCCCCCCCTTCTTCTGAAAACATGCCTCAAAGAAACACTGATTCTGTATATTGCTTCTGATGGATTTTACCTCACTAATATTTTTTTATATAATTATATGATCTCTTTCTGTTTATACATTTAGTTGTGGTGTAATTTAAAACATAAAATATATTTAAATAACTACAGTTGTTTTCTTTTACATGTACTTAAAAACACACTTTCCGTTACTTTCTTGAACGTATTCAAAATGGTGTGCAAATAGTAACGATACTAATGAAAGAATTTTCGTTACTTGGAAAATATGTCAAATTCGGCTAAGCGGATTTTAATGAAATTTGCATATTCTGTGGTAAGGTGACGAGTCGGATCTGTGGTGTCTACAGCAGATTTTTTTACACAAGTGAACAATCATATACATACAGGCGGTAGTGTTGTTGTTCCTTCTAAGAATGTCGTGCTTGTAATGAAGTAAATAATTAGATGTACGAATTGACGTTAGGAAGTTTTAAAATGAGTTAACAGTCATGGAGAGGTAATTAGTAATAAGTTGATCTTGTTAGTAATTAGCGGCGACCGAGTATTTCACGGTCGACCTCTCGATAGTCTGGCGGCGATCAGACGATTAATAACCCCGCGGCGGTCGCGCGAACGTCGTCGTCTCCACAGCCCGAGCAATGATAATTATCTTTCACTCGATATGTCCCGGAGACATTTCTTCATCTGGTGGTCCCATCAATCACCCGGCACATTAGGCTGTCGCTGCGTCCCTCGCGTCCCGCCCGACCCCACATTAATCACCGGCAAAATATTTATGTGCGCCTTTCATCCGCGGGCCTCGCCGGGACGGTGGCCTGTGGAGACGCGGTATTTGTCACACTGCACCTGTTTGCTGCCCAGCGCGACGCGAGACGTCGTTCTTCACGACCTGCACGGTGTTTTACATACGGCCTGTCAAAACTACGACCTGCAAGATTGATAGTCCAGAATACTCGTAGATCAGCTCTCACAGGGGAACAACATGTAAACCTAACATCTCCACTATCATCACAACAGGAAATTCTCCATTCATTTACTTTTGCTAATGAACCGGTAACTATAATATTTTCAAATAAATAAAATAGTACCTAATATATACACTCACAGGCAAAAAAACCGGAGCACCTATAATTTTAGGATTTTATTTATTTATTTCATTATATGTATTAAGCCCTAGCGTATTTGATAATATATAGTAAATTAAAATATTTTACGCACTTTAAATTTATTTAAAAGCATTTAATTATAAATTATGGTAAAATTAGAAAACATTATAAATTTACAAAAAGAAAAAATTGGAATTAACTTTATTGATCAAGTTACCAATAACACGTGTTTCTCCTATTGTCTTTTGCTTCCATTCTTCAGTTAATAAAAAAATGGACTGGAAATCTGTTTGAGATATATTCCTCTACTTTTCCTGAAAACCAATGGGAAAGTTTTTATATTCTAGGCAACGAAAATAAGCGGCTTCTAACACATTTTTTTCAACATGTTCCAAAGATATTCTTTGAAGTTTAGATCAAAGCTACGGGCTGGTCAAATAAATCAGTGAATTTGATGCAAAAATTCTAATAGGTTATAGGGTACGTGAAATCAAGCATTATTGTCATTAATAGTGATGAGCGAACTGTGATTTTGTCACTGATTGGAAAATGACAGGTCATGATTGCTACCCATATTTTTTAAACCTGTGATTTGTGGTCATAGTATCCCTTTGCTATTTTATATTTTAAACGTTTTACGAAGTAACAATTCCAATTTGTAACAAAAATTCCCGAATTGAACTAAAATCATGGATATGAAAGTCGCCTCACTGTATCAATGCTAGAGCGTCAATGTTTTCTGAAATGATAATAAATAGCAGATATTAAAGTTATTGGTTATCATTTCAGAAAACAATGACGCAAAAGCATTGATACAGCGAGGTGACTATACTCGTAGTACACTATACAATGCCGATTAGTAACGAAAATTTCCGACTCTAACCGTTCAGTAAACTGTGATCGCAATCACACTTTAAATTCACAGATATGAAAGTAGCAATCACAAATCATACTAATATTCAGAATAGCAGTTTCAACCCTCACTAAACAATTCCGATTAGTAACGAAGATTTCTAAATTTAGCCGTGCAATGAACTATAATCACAATCCTACTTTAAAATCATAGTTAGTGAAAAGTGGCAATCACGAATTACACCGTGATTAAAAAGTAGCAGTTTCTCTCATCACTAATCATTAACACAAACACATTACCAATTAACATGTTTTAAGAGGATATCTCCGAAATATCTACACGCATGATTCATTTTCATCAAAAACGACCTCGTATTAGGGTTGGTAAGAAATACCAAATCATACCATTACATAATTTTTTGGGACACGTAGTTCTCGGAGATTCGAAATATCATTCTCCTGGCCTTCTTCATGCTTTCTTCGACCACTGCATTAGTAACTATATCTTCACATCTAAGCATTTTTTTAATAAAAAAAATCTTTAAACAGTATGTGATCCGTTTTTTTACTCTTAAAAATGAAATTCTGCTAATATCTGTTTAAACGAATTTGATGTATCTATACTCGTTACAAATACTGACGGATAGACTGGGGGACACACATGCAGACATCATAAAACGATTATAGACAATCTCGCACGTCTGTAACTTTTGACGTAGTAGGTAATTATTTTTTTTTAATATTTTTCGACCAATAGCATTACATTACAAAAAGTCATGAGTTCATAAGTCATACGATATTATATTAAATTCTATTTTACTAATTAGGCATTTCTGCCATTCTACTCCTGTTTCTTTTGGATTGTTGTGTTATCGAAGAACATATTGAATGAATTTTGTATAGCACATATAATCTACATTTTTTCTCGAAAATTTGCATTGTGACAGAATTGTGGTTTTTAAATAACATCATGCATTAATACTAAACTCATATTTATATAACAGGTAATGACTTACTAGTTCATTGTATGTACTCTATACTTACCTGATTAGACATTAGGATTTCATGATCAACCTTGAAAAATTTGTTAAATGTCGTAATTTGTTATAATTTAAATATAGATTTTATGAAAAAATGTTTTAAACTCATATTACATTGTTATTAGATTTCTCAATAAGTAATCAAAATTATAATGACTTGATTAAACTTATAAATATTATCTTATAAGCAAGTTTTTGATTTTTTTAGTATATTGAAATATGATAAATGAACAGGTTTCCATGAAACTAAATAACATTTCATTCAACTACCAAGCTGTGACTTTGGAATGTATTATACACGATTTGCACAGCTTGAATCTAGACATAAATAACGGATAATTCATTATGAAAAAGTCTAATTGTAAAAAAAGATTAGTACGTGCCTTTTTTATAAACAATGCAGATTTTGTTTTTTTCTTTAATTATTATCTTTCTTTGAAAACTAACTTTCTACGTTACCGTAATTTTGTTATATTTTTCTAGAAATGCTTTACAACAATGTTATTTTTTTATTTTAAATTAAATTTTAATTATTTAACGTACTATTATGTACCGTAAGATTTTATTATTGATAATTAGTAAGTATATAACGTAGTGACTGGAAATTAGTGAGTAGGAGGTGAAGTAAAACAAGTAGATGTCGTGACATAAACATAATTATTCTTTCTTAATTATTACAAAGTAGGTAGTACTTTTGAAGCTGCACGAAATAGCATAATAATACAATAATATAATAATGAATTGATAATTAACCACATATTGATATTTATACATTGCTGGGACAGTGTAGCCACCCCGTATAATAAATAATCTATAATATAATATGTACATTATTGTATGCGTGCCACGGTTGCGATCACAGCTATGAGGGTGGCTGGGGGGAGTGGTGGCTGGTGTCGGGGGAGGACACGGGCGGGGACACGCGGGGCGGCAGCGCGGGCGCGGCGTAGGGCGAGTAGCGGTGCTGGGCCAGCGGGCGCGCCAGCCCGGGGTGCACGGCGGCCGCCACCGCCGCCGCCAGCTGCTGCTGCTGCTGGTGCGCCGCCAGCAGCTGCCACTGGCTCCACAGCGCCGCGCCGCCCCCGCCCGGCGGCGGCTGCTGCCCCGGGTACACCAGCGCCGGCACGTACGGGCCCGCGGCCGCCGCCGCCGCCGCGCGCAGGAACAGCTGCGAGCGCGCCGCCAGCAGCGCCTTCTCCTCCAGGCTCAGGTTGTTGTTGTGCTGGTCCAGCTCGCCGAACGGACGCAGCGGCGAGCGCAGGTAGTGCTGCTCGGCCAACATCGACTCCATCGTCTCCCTGTAATTATAACTTTTCATGAGTTATGATATATGCTCACACAAACACACATGTAACACATTCTATAACATAATGGAATAAACTATTTAACCTACGATTCGCTACCACTTAAAGCTCTCAAATCAAATATTAAGAAACTGCAAGTGACAGCGAAAGGTTGGCTTGTCTAACAAGAAAATTATAATTGATTAAGCAGCTGTCCTAAAATTACTTAACGCTTCAAAGGGGTAAGGGGTCCAAAGTAGCGTTACGCAACGTTACGAAGGAGTAAGGAAGAGATGTGTGCCTTACGTAACATGCTTTTCACATTTATGTAAAAAAACTTTAGATTGGTTTCTATAACTACATAAACAATATTCATGGTATGTATTTATTTATTAGGGGGAAGGGGTCTAAAGTACTGCGTTACATAATATTTAGTAAGGGTCATATTTGTGTTACATGGACGGGAGAGGGTATCAAAATTTGTTCAATTTTGTGTTACGTAGTTCAAGGATAACCCCGTATCACTATAAATTTCTGCAGTCTATCAAGGACAGCAGTTGTTTATTTCTTTCCAAAATTAGGATTAAAAATCGTTGAAAATTCTCTAGCCTGCCTAGTGTCCACTAATAGCACTTAAATTATCGTACTACAATAAAATATCTTTAAAATCAAATTTTTTATTAATAGTTTATTATTTTTAAAATATTATTTTAACGGACGAATCTAAATGTTTAAAGATGAGACACTAGCAGCTAAATCCTAATTTGCCTAGGTGTAGCATAGAATTATTTTTTATAAAAGCTCTCTAAATTAAATATTGTATTAATTTTATTAAGAATTTATGCCAAGAAATTATATTTAAAAATGTAGTAAGTAATTATGAGGTTTTGCTAACAAAAAACAAAACAAATTGTTTATGAAAAGTTTGGTAAAAATATTTTGTAATACAAATAATTGTAAAAATGTCTATTCCCGCAGGAATTACAAAGAGTAAAAAAAATAAATTTTAAATTGCTCCCAGATTCACAGGACCAATATGAAATAGAATATGACATCTTTAATTTTCTTTGAACATATGAAAAAGAAATGAATACCTACTCATTGTTGCTAGGTGACTAGTTTATAGAATTCAATCCTTTAAAATAGCATTTTGCAGACTCCAGACAATCCCCGAAGTAATGAATTTGGGGAACGTGTACATATCTTTTTGTAATATTAGTGTTAAAAAGTAAAAGAAAATATAAATAGTTAAATTTGATAAAAACGAACTTTTAATAATATAGTAAGTGATAGCAAGTGTCGAACCAAAAGGTTTAGCCCGGGTTGCACAAAGCTTCATCATTTTTGATTAATGATTAATTTTTTGACAGCAATGTATTTTTAATACGTGGCCATGGTAACAACGTCAAATTAATCAGTGATTTTTTTGATTAGAGGCTGATTAGCCTTTCTGCAACCGGGCATTAGTGTGGTAGCCTTTAATGCCTTCACGTCTATCTTAGATAATTTAGCAACACAAAACAGCAAACATTTCATTGTGTTAAATTGATAGAAGTTAGTGTATTCCAGGATGTCATAGAGTTTGTTATATAAACTTGATGCTTACCTCTCGAACTCGGTGAGCCTGGAGGAGTCCCTGAACCCCTTGGCGAAGGGATTACTATCGATCTTGAGCTTGGTGATCTGGAACAAGAAGGCGCGTTAGGTCGTGTGACATGTGATGGGGCCACAATGCCGGCGCCCCGCGGCGCGAGCAAACAGTGACTTGGGCTCCCGGGGCGGCCAATTACCTCGGCGCGGGGGGCGGAATGCGGACCCATACGTCATACGGGGCAGCCAAAAACCGGGAGGACCCGTGTTCATTACATCCATCATTTATCTCACTACTGGCCTTCTAATTTCTATGTCTTACAATCATTCTTTATAGTCTGATTGTGAAATTTGTCTCAAATAAACAATAAATCGTATTTAAATCTAATGTTAATAAAAAATTTAAAACAAATCTAGTTGATATTAAATTAAAATATTAAATTTCAAATTTTTCATACTTAATATTAACAGTAGCGTCCCAACCATCGGATAACCAGGTGTATTTCCGTGGCGATACGCTAGTATCGGGTTTTTTATTATTTGCTCTTGATATAATTTTTTACAAGACAACTGATGAATTACCACTATTTTTCTTTTTTTTTTCTTTCACCAAAATATTTTGACTTTAATAAAATGCAATACAAGTAACAGCCATAGGCGTAGCCAGAATTTTTTTCCAGTGGGGGGATTATTATAATTTTCCCATTATCTTTAATTATATTTTAATATCCATAAATATGTATAACAATAATGTTTTTTTATGTCGTATTCATCTACTTAAGTAGGTAAATAAACAGTGAATGTCCTTAATTTTTGCTCTGCAGAATGATTTTTGTGTATTTTTATTTTATTTTAACTAATATACCATACCATAATAACTAAAAATATTGCTTGAAATGAGCCAGTGTAAATTTTAGGGATAAGTTGTTGTATGGTTTCTCGCACAATCTATAGATAATTTGCTTAAAGTGTAAGTTGCGCCAATCATCTATTAGTGAATATCAAAATCACAGTTCCTATTTTACACATTGTAAATTATAAAACGTAATAAACTTCAATAATGTGGAAAAATATATTCTTTATTAAAATATTAATTAAATAAAATCATAGTAACGTAGACACCTCCCCTGGCCCCCCTCTAGCTATAACCATGGTAACAGTAATAAGACAAGAGAGCGAGATAAGTAAATAAATCGTTGCATTTATTTCACATTATTGAGTTCTTTGAAATTGACACAATTAGTTCAAAAAATTAAAACTAACTGTTTGTATAACACAGTTTTATATTAATAACCAGAGATGGAATATTATATTTAGCGCCCCAAAACCAGTACCAAAATTACTAAACTATGTATTTCATTTTATTTATCTCTTTTCTTAAATCATTTTCATTTTATTTTTAGAGTTTTCAAATGTAAATTTAAAATATTATTTACAATTTTTTAAAATTCCTCCTTAAATTTGGCGCCCTAAGCTTTGTTGGCCTAGGCCTAGACGGTAATACGGCACTGATTTTAACCGACAAATAAGCCCGTTGTTTTGTCTGTGTTCGAGTTATATACAAAAAAGGTTATAAGATATTGAAGTTTACTATAACTATTTATTTTTTAATTATTTTACTTCTTAATACATATTATTAATTTATTTAATTACTGGGAGCCCCACTCACATATTTGGATCGAGGACTTAAAATTCAAAGGGCGTTCCTAATTACGAAGCTTAAGATAAAAGAATAGGTAGATTGTTATATCTATTGCCTTTTACAATACATGAATTCCCCTAAAAATGTCTGTTAGGATTTCCAAAATCTGGATTAAAAATACAATCGTTATGTCTTGAACACTTTTAATCAGAAATCTTGCCAAGATGACAGTTGACAAAACAAATATGGCAATTATAATTTTGAGATGTAAACAATAAAGTCTATGAACAAAAAATCAAAAAAATTTAAAAATAATTACACATTTTCAAAAAAACAATAGTAAATATGATTAATAATTATTATTTTCTTAAAATGACTTTTTAATATAAAATTGAGTAATCCAAAATACGATTAAGATATATGAAATATAAACATGCATTATAAGTGCCATATTTTAGAATGAACGGTATGATTTGGAAAAGGTGTTTAGTACACGTGATGTATCATGTGCGGGGATGCTGTGGAGCCGAAGAAGTACGAAGATCGCCGAGCGCCGGCGGCAATCAGTCACTCGACAGGCGCATCGCATCATGTGTCCCGCCACACACGCGGCCCGTGTGAAACGTCCTGTCTCATTTAAAAACTATTATTTATGTTTACTTTGGCCGGGAATGCTACTCGACGCTCGCGATGCCAACATCTGGAGCGCGCTCGGCCGACAGACGAACGCTACTGTGCCGTGCAGGATGTGTAGGTGATACACAACTTACGACTGTGTCAACCAATTAACGCTAGAACCACGCCAGATACATTTTCATCAGATACTCTTTTCATGCCTTTATGGCTTCTATATTCGGACGTAAACCCATTCATTAGCATGCTCTCTTCTTCAAAACATCTTTCTCTAATTAAACCAACACTCAACTTTGCTTTCCATCGGTCCAACAAAAGTGCTGAGGATTGCAATTTTATATATCTTACGGATCAAAATTCGAAAGTTTTTAAGTCGTTCCACGATAGTGAATTAACGGTGTCCATAAAAAGTTACTACATTAATTACGTTATCGTAACCTAATTTACGTGAAACAAGATTGAATATAATAATTATTAATATACAGCAGCGTAAGGCGTAAACCAAATAGTACATTTTGTATCAAGAATGCAAAATACGACTATTGCATTGATAAACTAAAGAATTATGGATCTGTTTTTTGCCTGCCATTTTTTTTTATATTTTCATTACAGCTTGTTATAAATTATATTTGAAATACAAGAACAAGTAAGTTTCAATGTACTTTTTTTAGTAAAAGAGCTACTTATTTTCAATATTTTATTTAAGAAAAAACCTTTTATTGAGGGGAGGGCGGCCAGCAAATGTTTTTACCAGGGCGCTAAAAATGCTAGCTACGCCACTGTTAATATATATATGAATTTCTATAACTTACGTATTATTATCGATATGGGAAATGATATATTTATACTCTAGGAGACAATAAACAGATATTTCATCCTAGGCACTCCAGCTGTCCTGAAGAGTACACTACAGAAGCCATATTTTTGTGTGAAATAGATAGTAAAGTATTCGACTAGCCACCTCGATTTTTTCAATCACACATAATTTTAGATAAATGGAAATGTTTTTTTTAAAGATATTTTTCTTCGTTAAATTTGCTACAATAAATCATAAATTATTTCAAAGTTATTTTTCGCACGATTATATTAAATTTATAAATTATGATATATGGTCGATGAATAGTTTATGGCAATAATTCGAAGATTTCATTTCTGCCTTCTAAAAAATATTGCCCTATCCTAGATAAATTTTAATTGTATTTTCGACATTATACAATTCAAATATATGTTTAATATACTATAAATGAAAAGGCTTAAAAGAAATAACAGCAGTAACTGAAAAGCGAAATAAATTCCCAAGTAATATACAAATCTGATATTGGACCTACTAACTGTGATAGTCATCGGATCTAGTGAGGAAATAATACTATTCAATTTTCGCTAGTCACGGAAGTTAAGACATTTCTACTTAAAAATTTTATCAACATTTTATAGTATCATTCATAAAAGAAATAATATTATTTTTTAAATAATATGAAACTGTCAATAATACTTCCATTGAATCGAATATCAATATTAAATACTGTCAGAAAGTAAATTTAATTACAAAATTTTATAACCGGGTCTTATATATTAATGAAAGAATATTTGTTCAATAAAAGTTAAAAAGAATAATTAGAAATATTAATAAGGAAGTCTTTGTTTGAAATGAAACAATATAGAATGGAGTAGTGAGATATATATTTGTAACAATGGACCGCCCAAGTAGCAAATAAGGTTAGAAATATAAGAAATTAAGCATTCATAACGTATTTAGCGCGAGTCGGCGTGCGGATTTCCCATGCGCAGCTTCCAGTGCTTTGAGAGATTCGCAACGCCGCCTTTCATGATTTTACGCGGAGCTAATAACGTCTTTACGGAGCCTTTGCCCGGGGTGTGCAATTTTGCGGCCGGTTTATGAATCGCCAGAATTCCGTCTTATTTAATTATAGTCCAACGCGGCTGCCACTCGCCGCGCTTATTCTCCGACAAGCAACTTCGTGATCCTACATTCTACTCTCGGTACCAGCACCACTACCAACATCAAAGTTATTACCACGCGGAACCAATTCGATAATCAATGTGAAAATGCATTCAGCTCTAATCATTTTAAAATTATTATGACGTACCTTCTTTTTTATTATTCATTTATATCCAGTATTCGAATAGGATTATCCATTCTAATATAAAAGTACACGATGTTTCTATCTTCACTGTGATGTCTACTTCACATACCATGTCCATTTTACAGCATTACAGCTTGGATTTTTGTTGTTGATTTTGACATTTACACATATCAAAATTTGAACTACAATTGTCATGGCTATGGCTAATATTATCAAGGATGATGGGATTTTTCTGCTTGAATATTGTTTAAATGATGTACTTCATTTTTATTAGTCGAACCAAATAAATTAAACAAAACTAAATCAAGTGATATTTTCTACAATGGTGACAGTTGAAAGTAGCCTTTTAACTTTTGCGGTAAATATGTAATTATGATAGTACTACCATGAATATAAAATTCACAAAAGCGAGACCAAAGGAAAGTAATTTCTTTCTTTAATTTCTTTAGCTTCTTTTATTTTATATTCCAATATACATTACCGACGGAAAATTTCAGGCAGGGCAGTAGTAAAGTTTAAGTTTAAATAAAATTAATTATGTTTTTGAATAATTTTTAATTGTAACTGTATTCTGCTGTATACAGAAGAGATCAAAAGCATAGTTTTCATGCAATATCTTATTTCACGGCAAGAGACGTGCTTAATTTATGAATCTGGTTATATTTTGCCGCGCTATTTCACTAATTCGGCATAACATATGTACCTACCTTCATAAAACTTCTTATTATGCTACCGGATACTGGCTACTTAGTATTTATTGTATACCTGTAAATTTCATTTCATATAGCCATTTCTCGGTATTTAAAATTGTTCTGGTTCTCGTTTAAGTAAAGTTAGTAATATGAAGAAGCAGACAATAAGCAGTAAAATTGGTACTTCGGAAGTCGTGAAGACATAATTTATATATTTATTTACACATTTTTTAACGTGGTCGCTGAAAGTATTATTTTGTGAAATGTTGTGTTTGCGTCAGATAAATTTTCTTCAGAATTAGTTTAATCCTTGTAAATGATCGTGTGTGGCGTATCTCGGGCACAAGAATTAACGAGGAATTGATGAGAGGCAGTTTTTATTTTGAGAAGATTCACGAGGCGATAATTTTTGTGGCTTAGCGGACGGCGGAGGTAAATATTTCACTTGTGTCTCCGTCGCTTAAATAGAAATAAATCCAGCGGTGGGTGATTTGTGTGCGGATCAGTGGGCTGACAATGTTTATGCTTCGCTCGGATTACGCGCGTCTCGCAATGTTCGCCGCGGCAATCTCTCAATTAGACGCTGGCGGCGGTCCAACGGCGCTGATAGCAATACAAATGATGCGGCCACCCCGGTTATCTCGCACTGTATCGCATCCCCCGTTCTACTCGCACCTTTCACTCACCTACCAGTTTCACAGATAACACTTTTTTTAATAGGGTCAACTAATCTCAAAATATTAATCTCGGATACACACAGGTTACTTTTTCATTTGTTTTGGATTTGTCAGATTGAACTTGTAAACTTGCTTCAAGAATACAAGGGATGTGCGAACTGTTCCAGGGCGCCAGAATTTTACAAAACATTTGTAATTCTAATGAATTTATTTTAAATTTGTCCAAATGTATATCTAAATATCTGAAAGTTTATTAAAATTCGGACATTTTATTGAATCATGTATTTTTTTTTGTTGAAATATTTCGTAATAATCTGATGTTTATTTGTTTACAGCCCTTTCTTCAAGAAAAAATTTCTAATATATGTATTATTTTTAAAGATTCCAAAAGTCCATGAGTATTATTGCCTATTATGTAGGTACCTACAAAACATAGATAGGCTCTAAAGTAACAAATGAACTTAGAGGTTCAGAATCCTTATACAGGCGTTATCTGTTTTGCTACTACATCAAGTTTTTGATAGTTCAAAAAATATTTACTGAATTATGAGTTAAAATTACATAAACTTAGACGTTCACTCTAGAAGGATCAAGCGAGTTCGAAGGTGGTCGGAGTATAATATATACTTCTCCATTAATTGAATTTCAGGAAAAATCTTAGATATTTCTTTGATTCATATAAATAGAAATCATGAGTTAAAAACCTCTACCTTTTCAATAATGCAAAGGCTACTTTCAAATTCAATTTAACAATTGGCAACCATACCAAATCACTTGTGACAAAATTATATCCAAAACATAATTCTTTACATACAGAATAAAAAATGGATATCAACATTTTTGACAGTATAATGAAATATTGAAGTTTTAAATATTAACATTATACTTATTTAAATTTTGTTTGTAGAATTGGCTAATAATATTTTAATGTCAAATTAAAAATATTAGTCATTAATTGAAAAAAAGTTAAAGAAATATTATAGCTATAAATATAAATACATTGATTAATTACTGATATTTCATCACGAAAAACTATTGCCTAAAGGCATTGAAACCAAAAGCCCCTAACCTCACATCAACGATGAATTGTTTCCAGTTAGGGTCAGAATTTTAAAATTCCAGGAAATTATTTTTGAACCCTAATTAATTATCATTTGAATTATAGCTCGCTTCGTGAGGATTTATAAATTGTATATTCCGCAGACTAAAAATTCTTGGCACGAGTTCTGTTTTATTATGTTGGCAAAACTAGGGAGGGATTAGCCGTGATGTATTGCAGGAGTAAATAAGTTAATCATTACCAATAGCAGAATATCCCTACTAGGGCTGAACTTGCCGACTAATGGCTGGAAAGGGGCCATTTGCCAACCCTCTCTTTGATTTTCTGCTGTTTAAAGTCGATTGCACTTCCCCTTGTTCAAAGCCTCACTTGAATTTATGCTTCTTATTTTTAGAATGCTTCTTCTGTAATGTTTAACGGTCGCTCATTTGCTGAGGTCATATACAGTCGAATGATAATAATACGGTGGAATGGAAAACATACATATATACACATTCATGCCTCCACGGAATTTGAACCCGTAACACCTCGGTTTCTAAGTCCGAGTGCTAACCATTAGTTCAGCAAAATCAGTTGCTGTTACTTCAAATAAACAGGGGTGTAGTGGGGGTCCGTGAAGTTAGCAACCACCGGAAAGCACAAACGATGAAATTTATGCCAAACGTTTGTGCTTCGTTTGTGCTCAATTGTGCCCCTAAATAAAACTCAGCAACCCTTACCGTTCGTAAGTAATAAACAATTTAAATGTGGTTGCCAACTTCACACCTAGCAACCACTTGTGAAGCACAAACGATGAAACATATACCAAACGTTTGTGCTTCGTTTGTGCTCAATTGTGCCCCTATATAAAACTCAGCAACCCTTACCGTTCGTAAGTAATAAACAATTTAAATGTGGTTGCCAACTTCACGCCTAGCAACTACCTGTGAAGCACAAACGATGAAACATATACCAAACGTTTGTGCTTCGTTTGTGCTCAATTGTGCCCCTAAATAAAACTCAGCAACCCTTACCGTTCGTAAGTAATAAACAATTTAAATGTGGTTGCCAACTTCACGCCTAGCAACCACTTGTGAAGCACAAACGATGAAACATATACCAAACGTTTGTGCTTCGTTTGTGCTCAATTGTGCCCCTAAATAAAACTCAGCATCCCTTACCGTTCGTAAGTAATAAACAATTTAAATGTGGTTGCCAACTTCACGCCTAGCAACCACCTGTGAAGCACAAACGATGAAACATATACCAAACGTTTGTGCTTCGTTTGTGCTCAATTGTGCCCTTAAATAAAACTCAGCAACCCTTACCGTTCGTAAGTAATAAACAATTTAAATGTGGTTGCCAACTTCACACCTAGCAACCACTTGTGAAGCACAAACGATGAAACATATACCAAACGTTTGTGCTTCGTTTGTGCTCAATTGTGCCGCTATATAAAACTCAGCAACCCTTACCGTTCGTAAGTAATAAACAATTTAAATGTGGTTGCCAACTTCACGCCTAGCAACCACCTGTGAAGCACAAACGATGAAACATATACCAAACGTTTGTGCTTAATTGTGCTCCTATATAAAACTCAACAATCCTTACCGTTCGTAAGTAATAAACAATTTAAATGTGGTTGCCAACTTCACACCTAGCAACCACTTGTGAAGCACAAACGATGAAACATATACCAAACGTTTGTGCTTCGTTTGTGCTCAATTGTGCCGCTATATAAAACTCAGCAACCCTTACCGTTCGTAAGTAATAAACAATTTAAATGTGGTTGCCAACTTCACGCCTAGCAACCACCTGTGAAGCACAAACGATGAAACATATACCAAACGTTTGTGCTTCGTTTGTGCTCAATTGTGCCCCTAAATAAAACTCAGCAACCCTTACCGTTCGTAAGTAATAAACAATTTAAATGTGGTTGCCAACTTCGCGCCTAGCAACCACCTGTGAAGCACAAACGATGAAACATATACCAAACGTTTGTGCTTCGTTTGTGCTCAATTGTGCCCCTAAATAAAACTCAGCAACCCTTACCGTTCGTAAGTAATAAACAATTTAAATGTGGTTGCCACCTTTCTGCACAGCGAACACTTATGAATTACAAATTTAGAAATATGTGCGAAACGTTTGTACTATCCAAAATGTGCATAAAGAACTCAACCATTCCTATTGTTCGTAAGGAATGTAATATTAAAACTCTGATGTAGCCATCACATTACTAATCAAGATAACCTTTTTACAAGTAGCCTAGTTAATAGAGGCAAAAAGGCTTTGCCATGTAAAAAGTCGGGAAGAATTTATATTTGGCAATTTTGTTCATTTTGAGCCCTAATAAAATTCTGAAATTTGTAAAAATGGGAAAAGTCCACCAGCGCTGCCATCTTGAATAAAGGCGATAAAAATCTAGTTATTTGATAATATCTCGTTTCCACAACTTTGCAAAGTAATAATATATTATACAAAATGGTTGAGAATAAAATATCCTCCAAGTTTTGTATTTTTGTTTAGATTAACTGTTAACGAGTTCTGGCAGAGGACAATTGAGCGTATATTTGTAATTTGCAACAATCCCTGAATTCTCATAACTATGTACTGTTCGTTATTGTTATTATATATTATTATTTATGTAAAAATAGTAATAATATATGTCAGCCAGTAACCAATACAGTTGTGTGGTCGTGTCGTGTCTTGTCTGATCGAGTAGATAAGCAACATCAAAATAACAAAATTTAAAATTTTGAATATTATAATATTCTATATTTCTAATTTTTCGTGCATTTTTCAGATTTTCTTTCTATTTCTAAAAATTTGTTGCCTAAAATAGATATAAAAATAGCCATTTTGCCTACCCATTTTTAATAATTTTAAAGCCTAAAAATCCGGTCTCTAGTAATAATAAATAAAAAATACATTATATAATATAGTCATATACACAGTGTTCATTTTAAGTAGAACACCATTTCTATCTTAAGAACTATAAGAAATACGATATTAAAATACCTAGGAAACAATTCCTATATCACAAGACTATTAAAATGAGCTCAATAATTTTATATTAAACTAATGGTTCCAATATATGTGAAACAATATTACTACCTAAATTAATGTATGTAGTTATAACTAAAGTAAGTAAACCTAGAAATTTAATATTTTTATAAAATGCAATTATTTAAAATTTAACATGGTAACCACCTATGTCACCTTTTCGTAGGACACCCGGTATGTTATATTACGTAAAATTAAGTGTTTTTAATTCAATTTTTAAGTTCTTTGTATTGTAATTCTGAAAATCAAATACACGCAAACGCATACAGACAAACAATGTTCATGTGTTTCTCTCCTTGCCTATCTTATACATTAAAAATCTGTTAAACTATTTCTTTTTCCTCTTCTTTAGATGTTAGTTGTTGTTATTTCTCTCCAAAAGCCTTAATTTTCGTAATTTTCCCCTGCCAGACCTTTGTCAATTCTCATTCATTGCTTCGGTTATATACATATGTATATTCAATGGCAATAGTGGTCTTCCTGTACTTATTATTCTTGGTTTTTATTTTAATTTTAAACTTTAAAGCAACAATTTTTATATAACAATTACATACATCGGTTTAGCTATATCTGTTTGCTATCGAAATTTACTAGTATTTTTTCTCTTTTGACTGTACCATTTGAAATTTCTATGTACGCATGCGCACGTGAAAATAAATAAGCGAATGTTTGGGACATGTACACTCTCCGTAAAAGCATATTCTAAACTTATGTGACTCGCTGCTAAGTTCGTTGTCAAGATTTATAAATGACCCATGGATGTCAATATAGTATTTGTATATTAGGACAGTACACAGTAAAAGACAAAGCTTAAGGCAGTTAATGTTAATAGTATGCATTTTGTGTTCACAAAATTACATTAGATGTAATAATAAAAACATAATAAGTAACATGGACATAAACATAGGATAGAACATAAATGAGGAGCCTTAGCGCAATTTAGTTCTCGATAGAGGCACTGCTGTGTTAAAAATTGTGACGGTAAAAATAAACATCATTTTAGAATTTTCACTGGAAGAAAGATACTTGTGGATGAATGATTTTAGCACAAATAATATTTATTTAATAAAGAGGATGTTATTTTGATTTTTTTTTTCGTATTTCAATAATTTATCTACATACATTAATCAAAATAAAAATTAATTAGGACATACTCTGCATAAATTTTGAATTTAATTGTTTTTTGTCCTTTATGAATTGCACTCGTTCTCTTTTTAAGTTTATTACTTTTCATTTTCGTATTCAAACACAATTAAATTTACTAAATATTGTTACGAGCCAGAATAAAAAAGAATAATGTTTCATATTTCAATATTTTCAAATGTTTTGCCGCAAAACCTTATACACACTGCGTAAAATTGCGTGTACTTCTTCTTTTTCTTCATAAAATTTTCATCGTGTGAGACGTACTTAAGCAACTCGCTCGGTTATGCCATCTACTTTTAGCTTTGCGCTAAGTTCCCATTAAAGTGCCGAGTATGTCATAGCAATGTATTTAGTTTAGAACATGCTTGGACAAGTAGTGAACCACTTCAAAATATTTGCTCATTGCCCTACTATGCGTGCACAGGTATTTCAAATGGTACAGTTAAAAAGGAAATTACAACAAATACCCCACTAAACCCTCTTCCTCAGTCCTACACTAGGGACCTTTAATTCTTGTATATTTTAAACTAAAAATTATCCTTTTTTGCTTACGTGACATTTTATAATGAAACGAAAATATTTCATATGGTAATTTTTTTCTTTTGACTGTACCATTTGAAATTTCTGTGCGCGCATGCGAACTTTGTAGGTAAATGACCAAGGATCTTATGAATACGTATAATGAATAATCATGCAAATTATTATTCGCAAATTTATAATTTTAGTTAAAAATTAATATTTGATTGTTCGGTATTATAATAATTTGCTACATCTATTAGTTGCAATAGGTCATGAAAGTGAACCCTGAAATATAATATCCGGTTTGAAATTTTGGCTATAGTGAACAAACCATAAGCGCGCAATTTAAATAACTGTCATCTGTTGTGCACTTATGTGTAGTTTGTACTCATATGATAATGACGGACATTTTATTATTATTTTTACGATGGAAACAGTAAAACAATAACACAAAATATATTCTATATTATAATATAAAAATTATACTCGTAGGAATAGGATAGAACATTAAAATAAAGTGCCAAGTATAGGTAACATTGCATAACATCAATAAAGACTTAAAAACTAAGATAATTTATTTAAACAATTAGAACTACGCAATATTTATTTCAACAATATTTATATCACTATTTATTTATTTCACTGTCTATTTATATCACGATCTGTTCACTACACGTATCGATACAAGACTGTCCTCGCGATCTTTTGCTAGGGGGATTTATATTAAAACAGTTTATTCTAGAGTATTCTCTGATTCCTTGGAAATCAGAACAATGGGGAGCGAACGGACGTGTTCTGACCTGCTCGCTAGCGGCTGCCGCCCGCGCCGCCGCCCGCGCCGCTCCCCTGGATTCGCTACAATACATATGTATATAACCGAAGCAATGAATGAGAATTGACAAAGGTCTGGCAGGGGAAAATTACGAAAATTAAGGCTTTTGGAGAGAAATAACAACAACTAACATCTAAAGAAGAGGAAAAAGAAATAGTTTAACAGATTTTTAATGTATAAGATAGGCAAGGAGAGAAACACATGAACATTGTTTGTCTGTATGCGTTTGTGTGTATTTTATTTTCAGAATTACAATACAAAGAACTTAAAAATTGAATTAAAAACACTTAATTTTACGTAATATAACATACCGGGTGTCCTACGAAAAGGTGACATAGGCGGTTACCATGTTAAATTTTAAATAATTGCATTTTATAAAAATATTAAATTTCTAGGTTTACTTACTTTAGTTATAACTACATACATTAATTTAGGTAGTAATATTGTTTCACATATATTGGAACCATTAGTTTGATAAAAAATTATTGAGCTCATTTTAATAGTCTTGTGATATAGGAATTGTTTCCTAGGTACTTTAATATCGTATTTCTTATAGTTCTTAAGATAGAAATGGTGTTCTACTTAAAATGAACACTGTGTATATGACTATATTATACAATGTATTTTTTATTTATTATTACTAGAGACCGGAATTTTAGGCTCTAAAATTATTAAAAATGGGTAGGCAAAATGGCTATTTTTATATCTATTTTAGGCAACAAATTTTTAGAAATAGAAAGAAAATCTGAAAAATGCACGAAAATTTAGAAATATAGAATATTATAATATTCAAAATTTTAAATTTTGTTATTTTGATGTTGCTTATCTACTCGATCAGACAAGACACGACACGACCACACAACTGTATTGGTTACTGGCTGACATATATTATTACTATTTTTACATAAATAATAATATATAATAACAATAACGAACAGTAAATAGTAATGAGAATTCAGGGATTGTTGCAAATTACAAATATACGCTCAATTGTCCTCTGCCAGAACTCGTTAACAGTTAATCTAAACAAAAATACAAAACTTGGAGGATATTTTATTCTCAGCCATTTTGTATAATATATTATTACTTTGCAAAGTTGTGGAAACGAGATATTATCAAATAACTAGATTTTTATCGCCTTTATTCAAGATGGCAGCGCTGGTGGACTTTTCCCATTTTTACAAATTTCAGAATTTTATTAGGGCTCAAAATGAACAAAATTGCCAAATATAAATTCTTCCCGACTTTTTACATGGCAAAGCCTTTTTTGCCTCTATTAACTAGGCTACTTGTAAAAAGGTTATCTTGATTAGTAATGTGATGGCTACATCAGAGTTTTAATATTACATTCCTTACGAACAATAGGAATGGTTGAGTTCTTTATGCACATTTTGGATAGTACAAACGTTTCGCACATATTTCTAAATTTGTAATTCATAAGTGTTCGCTGTGCAGAAAGGTGGCAACCACATTTAAATTGTTTATTACTTACGAACGGTAAGGGTTGCTGAGTTTTATTTAGGGGCACAATTGAGCACAAACGAAGCACAAACGTTTGGTATATGTTTCATCGTTTGTGCTTCACAGGTGGTTGCTAGGCGTGAAGTTGGCAACCACATTTAAATTGTTTATTACTTAAGAACGGTAAGGGTTGCTGAGTTTTATATAGGGGCACAATTGAGCACAAACGAAGCACAAACGTTTGGTATATGTTTCATCGTTTGTGCTTCACAGGTGGTTGCTAGGCGTGAAGTTGGCAACCACATTTAAATTGTTTATTACTTACGAACGGTAAGGGTTGCTGAGTTTTATATAGCGGCACAATTGAGCACAAACGAAGCACAAACGTTTGGTATATGTTTCATCGTTTGTGCTTCACAGGTAGTTGCTAGGCGTGAAGTTGGCAACCACATTTAAATTGTTTATTACTTACGAACGGTAAGGGTTGCTGAGTTTTATATAGGGGCACAATTGAGCACAAACGAAGCACAAACGTTTGGTATATGTTTCATCGTTTGTGCTTCACAAGTGGTTGCTAGGTGTGAAGTTGGCAACCACATTTAAATTGTTTATTACTTACGAACGGTAAGGGTTGCTGAGTTTTATTTAGGGGCACAATTGAGCACAAACGAAGCACAAACGTTTGGTATATGTTTCATCGTTTGTGCTTCACAAGTGGTTGCTAGGTGTGAAGTTGGCAACCACATTTAAATTGTTTATTATTTACGAACGGTAAGGGTTGCTGAGTTTTATTTAGGGGCACAATTGAGCACAAACGAAGCACAAACGTTTGGTATATGTTTCATCGTTTGTGCTTCACAGGTGGTTGCTAGGCGTGAAGTTGGCAACCACATTTAAATTGTTTATTATTTACGAACGGTAAGGGTTGCTGAGTTTTATTTAGGGGCACAATTGAGCACAAACGAAGCACAAACGTTTGGTATATGTTTCATCGTTTGTGCTTCACAGGTGGTTGCTAGGCGTGAAGTTGGCAACCACATTTAAATTGTCTATTACTTACGAACGGTAAGGGTTGCTGAGTTTTATATAGCGGCACAATTGAGCACAAACGAAGCACAAACGTTTGGTATATGTTTCATCGTTTGTGCTTCACAAGTGGTTGCTAGGTGTAAAGTTGGCAACCACATTTAAATTGTTTATTACTTACGAACGGTAAGGGTTGCTGAGTTTTATTTAGGGGCACAATTGAGCACAAACGAAGCACAAACGTTTGGTATATGTTTCATTGTTTGTGCTTCACAGGTGTTTGCTAGGCGTGAAGTTGGCAACCACATTTAAATTGTTTATTACTTACGAACGGTAAGGGTTGTTGAGTTTTATATAGGAGCACAATTAAGCACAAACGAAGTACAAACGTTTGGTATATGTTTCATCGTTTGTGCTTCACAAGTGGTTGCTAGGCGTGAAGTTGGCAACCACATTTAAATTGTTTATTACTTACGAACGGTAAGGGTTGCTGAGTTTTATTTAGGGGCACAATTGAGCACAAACGAAGCACAAACGTTTGGCATAAATTTCATCGTTTGTGCTTTCCGGTGGTTGCTAACTTCACGGACCCGTGTAGTGGAGTCAGGACACTCTGGTACTTTTGGAAATCTCTTTTTACTTTTGGAAATCTCTTTTCTTTATTCAATTTATTTTACGTAAACTAATTCATAAATAGTATATTTTTAGTTTGCGTATAATTCGCCTGACATTATTTCCGCCAACAATAAATATGGTAGATGTCTCGGTTCTTACTGTCAGAACCTGGAGAAAAGCCTTCGAGTCTTTAAATGCATGTATATTTTAAACTTGTTTATATAAAATATACGAGTACTTGCAGTTTGATTCATCCTTAGATTCTATATTCTTGTGGCTTTAACTAATAGTCAGAGGAATCTTATTTAAGTAGGTACTAGGTACATAATTTATTGTTAGCATTTTTATATATTTTTATCGATTGTTATACTGTAAGGTATATTTCTGAATATTTGAGTAAATTTGTCAGATGATTTTAGTATTTTCAAGATTATGAATTTTATTGGTTTTTTGTCTAACCTTTAAGGACTACATCCCCGAAAAAAAAAAATGTACAATTACATAAACATAAAAATAGTTAAAACTTATTATAAAGGCCTCAATTCATAGAAAACCGTCGAATGCTTGAAATGTAATGATTACGTTACACATTCGAGGGATACAAGGCGCTTCTCAATAATGGTCTTCTCATCTATGGTATATATGTATGTATATATTACTTTTTTTCCTCACTGGCATTTAAATCTCAATACTACTTAAAGATTTTTTATATTGATAAGAACAAAGATTTGAACATGAATTTACTTGTTTCTTATTAACAAAAATATTTTGAATAAAAGTGGTTTTGATTAAATTAAAAATCAGATCCACAAATTATTTCATTATTTGCGTTTATTGTTGTTACTTGTTCCTATATTTTATTTAAAAAAATGCAGCCCTCTAATTTTATTGTCATCATTAATGAAACATATTTATGTAAAGAATAACAATACCCAATAACTGTTATATTAATTTACCATGACAATTAGTTTTAAATTTTAAACTATGTTTTAATAAAACAATAGTATTCGGAATTTTTATAGCAGTATTAAACTATTGAATTGTATTAATATTATATTGAATTGTATTAATATTATTATGAATGCAACTAACCTTAAGTAAGCAAAATAAATAATGAAATAACTCACCAATTGGTTTTGATAGGCGGTAACAGCAGTGAAAACACTTTCAGGGAATATGAAGGTTTTGTATTCTTCTCCTTCTAAGTCCATGACTTGTGCAGGAGCTCCGTCCGGTCTCTTCACCAAGTGAATTCTAGGTTGGTACTTGTGCATGGAGTTTAGCACCAACTAAACAAAGAATTACATTCTATAAGATTATAATATTATTGCACGAGAGAACGAGAAATTATTTTATTGTTGTTATTTACAATAGGATATTTCATCTAAATACAATTCTACACTTTTGTTTATTTTACTTGTTTAAAAGGGGCACTAGTAATAAAAAGACTTCTATTTTTGAAAATATGATTATGGTAAATTTGAAATTACAATTAAAGTTAGCAACGTTTTGAAACGGTTTGATATTGGCGCCGAATGACGTATGTAGAGTCTTGTTAGTTGGAATGGAAAGTCGTTAGATGGCGATACATTACGGACTATTGCTTCGCTATCGAGCGGCTTTTCACACAACATACAGATCACATGAATTATTTTCGCATTTTTAGTACAAAGAAATATTTTGTATAAGTGTCACTCATTTTATGATTTTCTGAGTGTATAACCAAACAAAAAAGTTTACTCAAATGTAAACTTGAAATTTCATTTGTTAATAGGTCTACCATCTAGCGGCCAGATTATTGAATTGACCTTGTCCTTTGCTACATAATCAGGAGGGAAGAATTCCAGATGCAATATTTATTTTCAAAAAAAAAATAGGTACGTAAATTTTTTAATTATTTAAATTTTCATAAAATAAATTTTAAAAAGTAGTGAAATACCATATTAGTAGTACTGCTTTGGTCGTTTACTACATCTTATATCATCTTATATATTTGAATCATAGGCCTAGCCAGGATTTTCTTTTGGGGCGGCTGAAGACATACATTTTAATGAATTTATTTTAAATTTATCAAAATAAAAGAACATGAAAATTTAGCACAAACAATGTATATTATTAGTTATCAGTACCAAAGGGATAAATACGATTGTTGTTTATGAAATTCTTTAAATTGAAAAAAGAAAACTAACAATATATAAGTTAGCTGAAAAGACCTTTCGTTACCCTAATCAGCAAAACCACCTTCCTACGTCGCGTTGTCCTGACATTTACGTATTTACCAGCTGAGCTTGTAGCTTAGCGAACTCCACGCCGTGGGAAGAAGGCTTAAGTGTGCGACTTACGTGTCCATGCTTGTCCATCTCGTTGTTGGTGAGCTTGACCTTCTCGAAGGAGACGACCTGCTTGCGGAGCTGCTCGCCGGAGAAGGGCGAGTCGGGGTGCGCGTAGAGGCGGCAGGGCGCGGGCGGGTCGGCCTTCCCGGCCACCAGCCACGAGCTGCGGTGGTACGCGTAGCGGTAGCGCTTGTTGTCCACCGGCACGATGTCCAGCAGCACCGCGTACCGCTGCTCCGGCCGCACCCCCGTGAACGACACGCGCAACGTTGGGAACATGCGCCTGCAACAATCACACAAACATTCTAATTTCTTCAAACTAATTCCTCACTATGTTTTCAGAAAAAGGTATAAATACAATCTTCTATTGCAATATGTTTAACAATAATAGTCATGTTTTTTTTGTCATCCGCCTCACCACAGTTAAAAGTCAGCTTATCAGTAAAAACGCCAATCGTGCGAATCGTGGTGCTTATTAACGAAGACTGATATCGGTTACGCAGCCAGGTCCAGAACTAGGTAAAACAGTAATTTTCAAAGCTGATAGGAGAAATTATTGGCGACATTCAGGCGAGCCTATTACCTCCAAGAAGCAGTAAAACAGTTGTGATCAATTATTACTCTTGTGTATATCGTATAATAGTTTATAAGTTATTCACTTGTAACTAAAATTAATGTTATAACCAAATCCTGCCAATTACTAATGTTGTTTAAAAAAATATATGTCAATACTTGCAAAATTTTTATAAGTTAGCTAATCAGTTTTACAGGTTTGTAACCTGTAAAGGTTAGTTTCCCTAGAGAATAAACAAATAAACGACAGTTTACAAGTTAGTAAGAAATAAAATTTAAAACGTTTTTATAAATTTTAAATTGATTTACAGTCGAATTCACCATTAGTCAAGAATAAAGCTAATCCGTAGATCAACATTTATTCTAATTCAACAACTTGATGTACAGTTTCGTTTATATTTTAGACAGGTCATATAATTTTACGAGTGCAAATGATGATGTATAATTATATTTTTCATATCTAAAAGAAAAAAAATGGCAAAGAAGAACGAAAAAGGGAGAATTACTTCGATTCATAAAGATTTGTGAAAATTAAAATATTTTAGAAACAGAAATAACGGTACAAGTACTGACAGAACGTATAAAGATTTCTTTAAAGTTGCTAAAATTGTAGCATAGAGTCAAATAAAATTAATAGATTCAGTTGTAAACTTAATTTTTCATCACAGTATTTTTATCTACAAAATCACGAACAATGTAGTAGAAACACACTTTAAATAAATAGATAGAAAAACATTAATAATTGATGAATTTAAGTTATTTCTTTTTTCTGACCATGTTTTTTCATCAATTCAAATATTTTCGTTACTTTCAATTTAAGTGATAAAATAAATATTGCAAACGTCGGTAGATAATAAGTAGATACAAAATAACCAGGAAAAATAAGTATCCCTAAAAGGTTTTGCATTGCATAAGGACAAACGACAAACAACTCAAACAAGGAGACAAAATAATAAAAACGTGCATTTTATACAATTATTAAGCCATTTTCAAAAAATACATATGTAAAAGATAAATGTAAAAAGGGTAAAAAAAAATGATATCTGGTTTACACAGAGCTAAATTATAAATTGCTAGCCGAACTAATTGAAAAATAAGAAAGTTTGATATTTCATTTTTACATACAAAAAATCAACTCATTAGAGAATTAGTGTATTCGTATCTTTGTACTTTTACGTTGCGTAATCGTATTCCTGTGCTTTATAAATAGAGCTTCAAGTAGCACAATTAATCTGCAGTCTCAGAATCCTTAAGACATTATAATTAGGGCGGCAACGGAAATTCATATGCAGCCAAATTGTATTTATGATGGAAAATTAGATACATTTTTTCAAATGAGTGCTTTTAATGCCAGTTATTTTTCATTTAGCAAAATAAATTTGAAAATATACCGTACAATTTTAAGCGTTTTTTATAATTAAATCTATATTATTACTTTCCATACGTAGCTATTTACTCTACAATGTCTGCGACCAACATAAGTACTTGAGTTTTTCATGCATATAAGTGGTTCTCAACCTGGACTATATCGCTTCTATTTTCAGTGATTTTGGTAATACAGGAAGCGATAAGTGGAAAGCTAGACCTACACTGTACTTTGTATAATATAAATTAAATATGCTGTTTTTGTTATTAGGATAAATCTAGCGATGTTCTTCATTTTTCACGCGAGCCTTTCGATGATCTTTGCTATTTACGTCCATTCTATCGACTTGATCTCTCCATTTCCTCCATCTTTTTCTGACCTATTGTACATTGCTCTATGATGTCCTGAGTCTCAAATTGATCTCTTATTTAATTTTTGTTAGTTTATTACACAGTGTGTAAATGTGTGATCAATTATTGCTCTTGAGTTCTCATAACTGTTGTTCTTAGCTGCTTTCCAGTTAGCAGTTTAAGTTACTCCAGAGTTACTCTACCCCGAAGCGAGTCACAAGTCACTGTTCCTGTTACCCAGATTAAAATAACCTAAGTAACTCAAACGTTTCATTCCCCTGCCCTCAAAGACGCTATTTTATCGGTGTCAAAGTAAACTAGCAGTTAATAATTTCATGATAGAAGAGCAAAACCAACCCGTTTCAAAGTTAGCCAGATTACTACAACCCCGATGACTTCTAAGGTTAACTGAACAGCAGCTCTTGTAAGCCGTTTTGTTCGAATTGCTTCCACTGCTATTTCATTTTCATTGGTGTATGTCAGCACAAGTGTTATACAATTTTTATTTAAATTTTATTTTTCAGTAAAATCAAAGAGATGACGTCCGAAAGGATAAGTATCGTGTCTCGTCTCATCTTGTCTCACTAATGGTTTATCTCATTTGGACGAAATTTATCTTAACCGAGACATTATGGAATATGTCGATCATAATATGGGTGATTGTACAGAAACACAAGTCATGCAATTTTGGCGTAAATGTGTGATCATATTAATGCTTTTTTGACATTTATACCAAGAATTAAGATATAACAAAAATTAAGCCGATTCAGTATTAATCTGTTCTTCCTGTTTTCTAATTAATAGGCTACCTTTAAAAATAGGCGTTTTGATGGGAGTAGCCGGTGTACTTAGGATATCACGAACCATTTTTGGATATCACGAACCATTTTTGGATATCACGAACCATTTTTAGATATCATGAACCATTTTGCTGAAGTCTCTTTAATTTCTTTTCACCAATCCAACAACTTTTCATCTTCTGTGTCTCTTTAACAAAATATTTAGTATGTATATCGTCATCGTTGTTGAATCTTGTATATTTAGTTTACTTAAAGCATTCGTACCTACCTAGACATCTAGCGGTAGTAAAATTAACGTTTTAGGTAATAATAATTATAATTATTACATTTTTAAAGTCTTATATTCTATATGAACGAGTATCATGATGCTTTTATGTATGTATGTAATTTCCATTTAAATATTAAAATTTAGTAGTTAAACTACAAAACGAAATAAATTCGAGAACGGACGAGACACTCCTGTCTCGTATCGTTTCGAATCGTACCTCGTCTTGTCTCGACAAGGTTTAGTTATTGCGATATTATAGGTTCTACTAATCCTCTAATTCCCTTGGGTACTGAAATACATAATTGAAGTTTTTCCCCTGTTTCAGTATTGGTAAAATCGTGGAAGTAAGTAAAAATAAAGCAGTTTGTTTTGGAGGTGTACATAAAGCTATCACCCCGCTTGGCGCAATTACGGATGGCCGTCCGCCAAGTCCTGACGGATGGCTGTTCACCGGCGATTTCCCGCGTCTTGGATCGGTTCCGCTGCCGCGCGGCCCGCCTAATTACACGGACACACTTCGTTTCCGCGCGCAACCAACGCCAGGAACCACCAATTATCTACAAAACGTGCCGACGCGATACACTTCGCATACCAATACAATGCACAAGCGCTCCCATTTGTCAAATCACAATGCAATGCACATATTGTTTACATCTATTCTTTTCAACAGGGTCATTCATATTTTAAAACAATTACAGATATGCTTGGATACGCAATAATAGATGTGAGGACCATAGTCATTCGCTTTATTAACTGGACTAGATCATAAATCACACTTTTCATATTTAATAATAGTAACTTCTTTATTGAATATCTGGTGTCAAAATTTAGTACCTACCAGTTGAATCTCCTAACCGGGTTTATCTACCTTTCATTTTACTTCGGTACTTAATTTATGTACTTACTTCCACAGTCTAACAAAATCTGAAAATGGCTCTTGTTTTGTTAGTGATTTATCTGCTTGTTTGCAGTAAATATTAGTAGGTACTCACTCACAAATAGAAAATCTATCGACAGTGGTTAAAATTAAATTATAAACATCTATTATACATTTCTACATTTTTAACTAAACCATGGAAATAAGCAGACATGTTTATAATTCTGCAAATATTATTACTTAATGTTAACGATTTAAATATATAATATTGACGAAGCATCTTTTCACTTTTAAATTTACCACACTATTCTTTAACCTAACATTTTGACAATTTTTGCATTTCTAAAGTTCCGTTCTATTTTCTCACTTTCTGCAGTCAAGTTGGCGGTCTATTATGATTCAAAATAATAGCACAGCTGACATGTCGTCCTTTTTTTTAAGCGTACCGGTAAAATTACGAAAAAAAATATGTAGACCGGTAATAAAAAATAGTTATTTTTTATACAAGACGATAAAATAATATTTTATCGACAAGCGGAAAGTGTTAATTCACTCGCGATTATATCGCTCGTGAATTATTTTTCGCGAGTCGATAATTTAATTTTATCGTCGTCTATAAAATTCTATTTTTTTCTATAGCAGATTTTGAAGAGAATAGAATTAGAAAAATTAAATTATTATTTAAGAACAATTTTAAAATGTCAGTAGTGTGCGTTGTATGGAAATGTACTTCTAATAAACAAAAGTTAAAGTACTTTATCTATCCTTGCTGTTAAAGTGTTACTTTATCTACCCGTGCGGTTAAAGTGCTACTTTATCCACTATTTTGAATTGATAAAATTGCAATTTAACATCTGCTATAAAAAAAAATATAAATAAATATATCTATTATAATAATTTTATATTATAGTTATATGAATTTTACCAATGTAAATGTTTTTTATTTATTATGTATTATTTAGTTAATTTAATAATAAGTAATATAGTTTTAAGTAAAAATCTAGTTTAATATTTTAAAGAAATGTTGAAATGTTTTAACTGTTCTAATATTAGTGTTTATGACGAAATTATTATTATTATGCAATATAATTAACAAATAATAGTTCCGATCCAAATATCAAAAGAAAGAATGCAGGAAACATAAAAAATGCGCGTGAAATCTTTTGAAATAATATTCCAACAAATTACTATCTCTATATATCTTGACAGAGCATGCTAATTAGTGTGAAAAAAGTTCAACCATCATTAAAGTTGAAACCATCTTGAAATAAAAACCAGCGCCAATACAGGGCTGTAATATCTGAGCATCGTGTGACGGATGTGTCGTGTCCACGCCGTCTGCATCGCGACGGGCCGTGACGTCACGGGCAATTGCCATTGTCGCTTTTCTGCTGTCTAAGTCCCAGCAAAAAACAGAACAAGACGTCGGGTTGTTTATAAATCGTCAAGACTCGTATGTCACAACGACCGAAACAAGCAGATTCTGTACATTTCTCTGCTTTCACGATGAAAACTATGCTCACTTTAATTGATCTTTGACATTGAGTAAATTCAAGTTGGTGATAAAGGATTTTTTTAATACATTATTGTTTATTCTTCTATTTTTGATATAACATGAGTGCATAATGTATTCATTATGAAAAACAACGTACATATATTAGCATAGTTTTAATAAAACTTACGAGAAATACTAATTTGCCAATAAAAAGAATATTTAACATAAAGTTAATATTTATTGTACGAGTATGATAAGAAATAACAAGTATTATTTATAATAAAATAACAAAGTTCATGTTAAATATAAATTTTGCTTTTATGGTTGATCGAAACATGAGAAATTTATTTTAACGGTCTTTTCGGATAATACATACATGTAATTTTGATAATTTATTACAAAATAAAAACATGTCGTTTTCTGCATCTAAGTAATGAATTATTTTTGTAAAAGTATTCATATTATAATTATTAGTAAAATTTATATTTTGTATTTTTTGTAGTACAAATACAATTAACTTCTAGAGCAAATAAATGGAGTACTTAACAAGAAACTAGGAAAACATTAGAGTAGAATTTAATACCTGTAGAAAAATACTAGTTAAATAAATAAAGTAAATATCTAACATTTAAAACAAAAGAACAATTAAGAAGAAATTAAAAATAAATTATACTTTAAAAAATTAGATCAAAGAAATAAAATGTCTATTTACAATTTCAATGTTTAAATTTTGATATAATACGACAAATAAAATAAAGTACCTATCTGTCTAATAATACTTCTTTCTGTGATTCTTTATAAAAACAGTAGTCACGAGTAACATATTTTTTTTCGACTGCCCAGCAAGAAATAGAAACTACAGAGATCTAAATTCAGTCCATGTGTAACGAATAATTTGTTAGTCGTAGTTAGCTTTAAATTATTCAGGCTGTATGTAAAATCATCCGAAGCCGCATCTCGTCAAGTTGTACATAATTTAATAATAGGACTAGAAAAATATCTGCATGTCAGTTTACATATCATCATTCGGGATTTCAAGAATAGGTATATAATGTGTTTGGCTTATAATTGTTACATCCGGAATGTGAACCCTGTGCTAATATCTAATTTACAAATGATTAAGTGCATCATCCATTATAATATAGCCAGTAGAAATGCATTTGTATAAATAATAATTAAACAATAGCTCATATTGCATTAGTCATTTTAAGTGTTAGGTTAAGGTGGAAATTTGACTGTAGGGGAAATGAGCATTAGTGAGAGTTCTCCAGTATACCCGTTAGAAGTGCATTTATTATAAATGATAGTTAAACAATGACTCTGTTATGAACAAGTCATAATAAGTTTATTGTTATATTAGCATATTACATTGTAAAAGCTCATTCAAAATTCGAAATTAGTTTGTTTTCCCATTTTTCTAGATATCTTATTTTACGTAAAACGCGACCATTTTCAAATTATTATTTAGTTACGTTTTTAACATGTTTGCAAAAATTCGATAATTGCAAGGATTTCTGGTAAATAAGATATCACAAATTCTTTGAATATCATCTATGGCACAACATTCCTCTGTGTATATACCTGATGTACTTGTGACAGGTTTTACTTGCATTTTAGTGATACAGGTTGTCAGCCTATGTCTGTGCAAGGTCAGCACAAGCCATTGTGCGGTAACCCATCCAATTGGATGTTGCTTATCTACACGATCAGACAAGACACTCCACGACCATACAACCGTCTTAGCTAACTTTGAATGTACTAAATAGATTAAATATTTAAATATTTTTTTCTTTTGAGAAAAGGGCCTGAAGAAGTGAAACATGGATTATTATAAAAGTTTTCAACAAAAATATTACATGATTTAATAAAATGTCTAATTTTTAATAGAGTTTCAGACATTTATATATAATTGGATAAATTTTAACTGATGAAGTCATTTGTTTTAACTCCTCGAGAACCTCCCCTGACAACGTACCTGACCGACACAACGTCATTTTAATCGTTTAATCACAATTAGAATGAAGAACATGACAATTTTGTTAAACCTAGATTAATATTTTACTAATTTGTGGGTTAAAAATATACTGAATTTATCCAAATAAGATGACTTAGACACTTTGTTTAAAAAAACATAATTGGATATTCAACCAGTCACCAATCACACAGGTAGAATTTCTTCAGACGAACCATTGGCTATAATTGCTTTATGGCAAATACAACAAATACTCTTCCTCGGCCCACAACTCTTATTTTATGTACATTAATGATCTTTTAAGATTTATTTATAGCCAATAGTGTTCAAATGATGTTCAGAGCTTGAATCTATTATCGTGGAATCGAAGCCTAATTAGAATATGAACACAGAATAGTTATATAACTATTCTGTGGTATAGATGTTAATATGTTTACTTTCGATGCATTGATATTATAAATAAATGTACATCGAAATGAAATATAAAAAAAAATGTGAAGGGAAATATACCTACTACTATTATTATTTTTCACATTTTCACAGATGTCACTGCTAAGTTAATTCAACAAAAATGAAACAATTTGTGAATGGTTTACGCTAATATATGTGCATTATTTTTGTCATACGTTTACTTTACTTAGGTTTATATTGAATTGAACAAAAAATATATTTTTTATAAATAAAATGAACGCCAATTATGGTGAATATCAAAACTATCTCTGAAAACCTCTACTAGATATAAATAAGAAAAAAATATCGCTAACATTTACATTTTCGTAATTGGCAATTTTGGATTACAACTGAAACAACAATATTTTAAATTCAATAATGAAATAATTTTGTTGACTGATAGCAAAAATAACTCTATTTTGCAGGTAACATAAAATATCAGCAAGCACAACTTTACGAGGAGAGCAGCATCCGTAAAGGGGAAGAAATCTCATCACTTCATCACAGTAGATTTGAGAAAAAAAGTGAATTAGGTGATATGATGTGATAATTCAGGTAAATAGAATGGAGCTATATAAGCATAAAACTGTAACTAATTTGAATTTGAGAATGCAGCTAAGCTAAGTGTTAGGCGAAGTTTTGAACGTTGGGACTGGGGGCATTAGTGAGAAGGAGAGGTGTGTATCAGCAGCGCTAGCAAGGTGTTTTTTAATTACAGGCTTGGTTCAGTACCGCCAGAGTTTCCTTCATAACGAAATATGATTCCCCGTTATTATGACGTACGGGTCCATCAGTCATTCGGTACGGAATCAATTAAGGTGTTCAGCAGTTCATCGTCATCACGCTCGCGCTAATTATTATCATCAGCCGATGCCGCGAACCACTTGCAGCGTTTGATGGCTAGCCGCGCCGTAATCTTCTGCTCGGCTGAATATCATTGGCTTTTTTGCAACTGCGACTTGCTTAGCCACAACAACGCTTTGCTTCTACTCGTCCTTTTGCTCGACTTTGTGTTTGCGATGCGATTAAACGAGAGACATTAGCGGAGAGATGTTTTTCTGTCTTTTAATGTTTTTGAATGTTTAAACACCGTAAACTGACGCCAAGCTGCTGCGTTTCATTTTTCAATTTATAACGCGACCTTTTTCAAAACAGAAGTAAAACAAGGACATTCACGATTCATTTTGTTTTTTGGGCGAGACTATTTGCACGAGTGAATAAATCTTGTATCTCACAAAAAAATCATTGTACTTAAGTATTTTCTTAGAGAATAAACACGTCTACGATAAAAACAATAGCTCAATTATGTTTACTGACCGCGCATCTCATACTAATACAGGATGCATGTGAAAGTGATGTGAAGAATAGCAGTTCATCCGAGTATCCGAATAACGAATATTCGGCGAAATTTTAACCGAATATTCGGCATTTCCGAATAATATATACTTGAATAAACTGAAAGCGTGATGGGTGGTCCTCTTTGCGGTGAGGGGTATATTTATTCAAAAATGCTCGCTCTAATTATTTGATTATTATTAATCTTAATTATATCAGGTTCGAGAAATTTATCAAATAAAACAATATAACTAGATATAATATTTTTTGTTTGAAATTTATTATATGTAAATATAGGTATATATTTTACTTATCAAAACAGCTTTGTAGTTTACTTATTTCTTATAACCGGCTTATTCTGTCTATTTTAATACCGAATAACGAATAGTGAAAATATGGCCGAATAGGCCGAATACCGTAAAATTATTCGGTTTCAGTCCCATCTCTAGCTATGTAATCAAACCGATTTAAATATTTTCTTTACGTTCACGTTTATCTATTTTGTCGCTAACTGGATTTTAATGAAACTTCATTTTTAAATTTCTGAATTTAATTGCAAATTTGATCAACTGAAAATAACAATTTACCTTTTTTTGTAAATGTTTGTTATCAATTTAAAATTACGAAAAATATTTTAAAAAAAATTCTATAAAATATGCAACTAAAAAAATGTACAAAGAGTACTAAATTAAACGTTGAATTGCGGAAGGAAATATATTTTTTTAATTTCTATCTTTTGCTTCGTTTTGTGTATCTGTTTTTATTATCACTTCCGTATCTTTCTATTTCGTACTATTTATATTTTCTTCGTTCTAACTCTTGTGTTATTGTTTTATCAATCCATATATTTCTTCGCTTTCTTCCTTCTTCTCTTACTTAATGTCGCTTCCTTTACCGTTTTTTTTAATCTCTTTGATCCTCATATATCCAAACCAAAGTAATCGTTTATTATCTGTTATTTTTAAAATGAATTCTTGTTGTAAGAATGTTCTTATATCATATTTTTTTAAAATAAATTTAAAAAATACACTATTATGAAAACAGAATGACACAAACAAGAAATCAAAAGTTAATGAAATGTTTTTTTTTGTCCAAAAGCAGCTTCGGTAGTCCTTCGCTACCGGCTTCAATATCACTAGGTATAATAATTATATTTTATAATTTGATGTTAAGCATTGAGCCATTAAGATTTTTGTATCCTGCTGTTAGCGTGGTAAATGTCAATTTTGAGAGTTCTGTTTATCAATCCAGCTATTTTGTATGTTGTATTATATAAGAGAACATTCCTCGAACACTGTTATTTAAGTCATCCCATCATCATTTCTATGCAAATGATAATGCTTGTACCAGGTTTTTGTTCAAGTCGTGACAGTGTTGATCAATCCCTCATCTATCAGAGTATCAGCTCTTCTGCTGTTTCATCACGAGGAAACGAGCGCTTGAAATTAAACTTTCAGTTTGAAAAATTGCTTGTGCGAAATCTCCTTGACATTTTTTAATGTAACTGATTAATTATGTTTGTTTGACAGCTTATACTTTATTTATTGTTATCTTAATAAGCTTTCGTGTAATGCGAGATGTAATGATAATTGAGAAAATATCGACATTGATTTAAAAGATCGTGAAAATGATTAGAGTGGTTTATTAGCTGGGATTCATATTACATATTCAGAAAATATTGTTCTTTGTTCGGTTCATAATCGTAATTCATTATAATTTATGATTCTCCGAAAATGACCCATACTCTATAAGTTTACAATATACTTTTACACAATTACTTCATGTTAAAAAAGACAATGAATAGTGCGGCCATCAGATAATACATCGCCCCATTTTATTAAACTGAATTAAAATATAAATCTAAAATTTTGACTTTTAGATTACTAACAATAAAAGAAAAACTATACAATTAGCTTGATTTACATTTGTAACTTGTAACTAATTACAGTAAAAATAAATTATATTGCACCATAGACTGCAATATAATATTGATAAATACCTATTTGTAGCCTACTAAATTTTAAAAATTATTAATTTCGTAATGCAGCATTGAGAATACTTAAATAAAAACTTTTTTTTTCTTTTGGTCGGAAATTAAAAATGTTTGATGAGTTTGTATCACTAAATCAAAAAAAAAACCTCCCTGGCATTTTAGCTGGTATCGGGAGTTCATCACACAGGCGTCACTTTTGTATAGGAAATAGTTATCACGATTATACTAGATGACATTACTGTGATAACTGAAGATTACATGCGCCTAGTTAAAGTTTTCCAAACTTAAAACGACGTTTGTCTGTGGTTTCGGTAAACTTTAACTGGACACATGTAATTTGCAGTTACTGCACTAACGCCATCTAGTTCAATCGTGATAACTACTTCGAATTTTGAGGATGGAATAAGCCGTTTGGCTGTTCACCTGTCACCCTCACTAGATCAGCCAATTTACAATTTATGAAGATGATATATAGTGTAGTTTCGCAGATATCATAACCCCCTGTTGTCCTTCTCGAAACTAAAAATAATTGAAACATATTAAACAAATTCTTAGGGACAGGAACGTTTATGATCTTAATTTATCTGTCCTTAGAAAATAACATAGCTAGATCTCTGGATCTGTCACAGATTATTACTATATTCGCTAATGCCAAATCCCACAAATTAGTTTTTAATTATATGCATATTGAAATTGTAATCTTTGTGTTATCATGAATTAAAAAGTGATCATTATCATACATATTACATATAGAGTCACATAAATATTTAGTGATAATTTCGAATATTATTTAAGTAGTCTTGATTTTTGGTCATTCCCTGACTTCCTATATATTCTTCAGATCAAATCATCATCATTTAACGATGATTAAAAAATTTGATTTTCAATGCTGAATTACAAATAGGGGGTCTGAAAAATAAAAATAAGCCTGTGGCCAAGAAACTATTAAGAATCGCTATTCTAGCTTAACAGCGTCGTATGTCGACAATTCTTCTTGTTTATAAAGTAAGGAAAAACCTTGAATACAAAGCTAGCAAAAACTGTGAAATCAGAAAGGCGAAATTCGTACATTTCACGCGTCATCATCAGTTTCAAAACTGTCCCCGTTAACAATAGATTTGTTTGGCATTTTGGTTGTTTAGGTAAAGTGCAATTGTATAGGTGAAGCAAAGTAAACAGGCGGGCAGGTGCTGCGTCAGCATGTCTTCCAGGTGCGAGTGTCAGGCGTGTCTGTGTCACTCTTGTTTTATCTGTTACAATGTTAAACACGCCGAACACGCTCAGCATCCGGGACCGCACGCATCCACCGGCCCCGTTATTGTTGGCAATTTGGCACTTCTATAAATACGAGCGCCAGCACCGAGGCGCTGGAGACAAAAAGTCGCCTCGGCGGCAAAAAAATCCTTAACTACCGCCACTCCACGGAATTAATGATGCGAAAGCTAAACGACGCTCGCGCTAAAATTAACCAAAGCACAAAAAATCTAACATTTACACAACACAACTAATATTGCATTCAACGGACATCTCTTTGTCATCTCATGTCAAACTTAATTGCCTTTTGTCACATGCTACTGCTAATTAAAACAATCAAACATTTTATTCTACTTTTTCTAAATTATATAAATCATTGTCATTATAATTCATAAATTCTGAACCAGTTAATTAAAGGTTGATGTAAGAAGATTAATAAATTATTAAGTCTATGATATATCCAAATTATAAAAGGAAAGAAAACACTAAATTAAATTGCAGAAAGTATCTCGACAAATCAAAATATTAATCATTTTTTTGTTAGATATAGACTTCATTATAGGTACATCAAATGTTGATTCCGTTTCATAATGTAATGTAACATTTATATATATGTAGTAATTTTTAGATATCTACAGCTTAAATTATGAATAATAATGGATGGATATGGTTCACAACATTGCCATGTAGTTTTTCCAGAGGTGTGTGGACTACCGAGTACCGTCTTACCAATTAGTGGTAGTTGTCAATAGATAAATCTAACCATTTTATTCTAATATCAATCATTTACGAGATCTCTTTTCATCTCGTTTTAACTCTACTATACTCACTTCTCTTCTTTCCTTGCTTCTTGACAGCTTATATTGTTTTCACTTGTTATTTTTTCTATATTTCCAATTTCTTCGTAGGTTTTTGCAGTTTCTTCTTCGCACAAACAACCAACACCGCCATAACGCCCACAAACCCCCCCAAATAAAAAAAAAACAGTCTAACGACGTCACTGATTGAAATGTAATAATATATTACACCTATTATTTTAGATGCTATTTCAGCGTTTTAATGAGCAAAATAGCAAAATCCTTATTTAAATTAAAATTGATCAAAACAAAATTGGGTGCCTCTAGCATACGTACATATGTTAATTAATTCTGTAGCATAATATTCACAAGAGGAACGGTACTATAACTACTTGGCTAGCAGCAATATTATTTTCATTTTAGTGCTTCAATTCTTTTCGTACCAATAGTACTTCATTTGGTTACTACCGTTGTTTGAAAACTCCACATCTTAGGTACACACCACTCAGTTCAAGTAGGACCAAATTATTAGTCACATTACAGCACATTTTCTATATTAAAGATAATGTATAACAGAGTACATTAAAATACTGCACTTTAATGTTTTATATATAACTAATATGCATAAGCTTTTTGTAACATACAAAAAAAGAAAATTATATGTTGGTGAGAATAAAAATTACAACACTGAATAAAAGGACAAATGAATACTCATAACATTGGTATATTAGGTAAATTATCTTGTGAAAGGCGGTGAGAATAAATAGCCCAAAACATAATAACATATCCACAAATAGTGTATTAAATGTACCAGGTATTTATGTATAGATACTTATTTAACACCTGTATTGAACCGTATCGTTCCATCTACATAGCACATTATTACTTTTCAATATACACCTAACGCATTTCGGACAAATATACACTATTACCTACAGACATTAATCATATTTAGATTTCAATATCATTACTCTAGGAAACCTAGGAAAAATAGTATATTGCTCGCAAAGATATAGTAGAACCGCGTGTCTATTTAAGCCTGAGATTTTGGAGATGGGAGTGTACTTAATACAATTTTCCACTAGATATTAGTAGAATTTTACCTGTATGTACGTGATTGGTAATTCAATTTTGTAATGAGAATACATATTTCAAGAACGTAATTTGTATAAAACAATAATTACTTGCATTATAGTATTTAGAGGAGATTATCCGTCTCATCCTCAAAAATCAAAAGTCACGGTTCTACTACATCTTTGCAAACACATAGCGCATAGTGATAAATATTTCTAAGTGCATTCTTTCGTTATTTGTTTATGCAATTATGTACAAAATATAGCTATCGACTTTTTCAAATTTCAATGATTTGAATCTTTCAAACCTTTAATTCTTCTGTAGCAGAGGTTATTCTTTTAAAAATACTAACAGCATCTCTTGTTTTTCAATACATGTACACAAAATCTCGGATAATATTTTCCATTTCTCCAGTGCTCAAAAACCGTTGAAAAATTGAAAACCGTTACTTTTTGAGTAAAATAAATTTCACTTTTATTTTGTAGAAATTAATTTAGAGAAATTTATCTTTATTGTGGTTGGTTGAAAATTTTACGTTTTTCTAACCGTCGACAAACAAGTTTGCAAACTCTCAAGAAAACCTTACCTTTACCTTACTAAGTTTGTTATTTTACGTTGCTTTGTGTATCGGAGCTCTTTTGTAGAAGTTATTGGTAAGAATGTATAGTACAGTGAAAATCACAAATAACGTCCACCAAAGGCAACAAAAATAATATTGTAAATCAGAAAGATTACAATATATATTATATATAAAAAAATCTAAAACATAAACATCTATTTGTAGGAATCGGTATGTTAAAACGAAATTAAAACCGCATTAATACAAATAGAACACTGTTCTTGTTAGTTAGATTATTGTATTGATCTGTGACATAAATAAATAAAACTAGAACATAAAAAAATACTTGTGTATTATCACAATCACGTTTTCAAAATTATAAGTAAAATGATGAATGACAGTGAAAGTAAGGACCTAATTTTACCTTGCTCTTTCGTCGTTATAAGCGACGGTATTATAAATGACTTTCTTTGTATATTAATACCACAAAGAGCTTTTACCAGATGTCATAAACGGGGATCTCTAGCTAACATGGAGAGTGTATCGCAGTGGCTATTTTTATAAGAGAATTACTAGAAAATTTTACTCTTCACTGGACCTCTAACCTTAAAAAATATAATCTCATACTCAATATTTGAAACACTAATAAATCCCTGACATCACAATTCCGTTGATGTTTGATTGATGAGTGGGGCATATTAGAGAGAAATGTGGCGTGTGTTTTTGTGTATGATTTTTGCGGTAGTGAGGAGTGCAGAAGTGTCGGAGGAGAGTGGGACCTCCCAAGAAGCGGCGCAACACGAGAAGATCGCTCCTCGTTAGCGTGTGTGGAAGCCGACGCTCGTTACGGCCTCCGAAGACAGATTTGTGTGCGAACCCGAGGGAAGAAAGGGATGGGAGAATTTCTACAGGAATTTCCACCGCACTTCCGAAATCATCCAAAAACTTTAACAAATATAATAGAATTATTCCATAAATATTTGGCATTTGTAATAAATATGTATATAATTATCTAACACCTTCACACATGGTGAACAAATACGGGTAATATAATTCCTTTTCCAGTCTTTCTTTTCTTACAAAACATGTCATCGCTGTCTTGCTAGTCAAGAAACATATATAAAAGATGAAAATTGGTTTTGACAAAAAGATTGTTTACCAGAATACAGTACGTACAATACATTAAGTTTGGATTCGCAACTTGTCTTCAACTTATTGATATTTCATTAACATCATGTGTAGATATCTTTAGCGTAATTAAGTAAATAAAATATGTACCATCCAATAAGTAAATTATAATTAAAAATAAAATTCGTCTCATTTGGTTTAGAATACCACTAAAACATTAACCAACTTCAAAGTACTCTTCATTTTTATTTTATTAATGGCTTCCTTCTGTAGTATTAATAATAATAGTATTGACAGAAAATAAATACAAAACAATAGTATAATTTAAAATTACGATGGATATGACAGTTGGGAATCACGTCATAATTGACTGAAAAGGAAACAAAAACTTTGAATTCTCGAAACTTATAAAAACAAAAGTACTAAAACAGGTATTTAAAGTAATGAAGTAATTCACAACATATTTTTATAAATTATAATTTTTAGCACATTAGCATTGTATAATTTTGTTTCTATATTTTTATCAAATATCAATTTTAAATGTATAATTAAATGTAAATACAGTTTTCTTTGCTTTTGACAATCCAGTCCAAGAAACTGCGAGGAACAAAAAAATAATACAATTTTGAATCGTTACAAAATATATTTCATACTGAAGACTACATATATAATTCAAGTAAGGTCGGTTTTACCATCTACAATAAAAATATTAGTTCCATAAGTTCATTTTTACTTATTAATAAATTATTCCGTCATTGTACGGTGCTATAGTAGAGTAATATTATATTGTAAGAACGTGTAATATAATGGGCGTGATGAAAACAACACATTATATTATTAAGAGCAGAAAATGGCATTTTTGTGTCAAGCCTTGTTATTTGAGCCGAAGCCCGACTAACTGGGCGAAACAAAAAAAAACGTTTCACTTCGAATGACATTCGATTTTTCTTCAAGCGTTTTAAATAAATTTCCCATAATATTCCTAAAGAAAGTACAAATTGTTCGTAAATAACTATCAAATATATCATACACTAATACGCTTTAAACATTATATAAACGATTATTATGGTACTAGTATGTAAATGTCGAGAAGTATTTATTTATAATAATTTAATATTCTTTTTCTACAGTACCATTACAAATGTAATAGTTACTAAACTTTAAGAAAAATAATTACTTATTCTACAATAAATGTAATAAATATACAAATATTGATTTACTATTATTTGTTTCAATTTTTTTCTTCTAATGTTCAACAACTAAGAACATTTGCAATTTAGTGTGCATGATACTATGGAATGAAACACATACATACATTTCTATGACTCCCCGACAGTGCCGATTACGTAAATCACATGCCTATGGGGGCCCCACCTTTGGGAGCCCCCCACATCAGATAAAAAAAATTAAGTAGATTTTTGCGTCAATTTTTTCCAAACATTACAATAGCATTTAGAATTTATTTTAAAATGTTATCGATCAAGAATGAAAAAAGAAGTACAGTGCCATAAATCGTGTGAATGCATCAATATTGTAAAATATAATTATATGAAACATGAAATTATTTAAAAAATTAATTTTTCGAACTGAAATTGCCGCTGTGGAATTGCAAAACGTACAAATACAAATAGAAAATTTAATCGTGGTTTGAATTTGTCATAATTTTTTTTTCAAAGATTTTATATACGAGTAGGATGTATTTTGGTATTATTTAAAATACATAATAGAAAATGTCTAAAGTCCGGTTGCAGAAAGGCTAATCAAAATATCAACTGATTAATTTGACGTTGTTCGCAACTTTTGGATTGTCAAGCCTGAACGAATCATTAGTCTAACAGTGTCAACTTTAAAATTAACATTTTCTTTATACTATCTTTGCAAAAGGAAAGGATCGTTTTCAGGTTATATCCTTGTCTTGACCATGTCCAGTTAATTGCTAGGTGAAAAATTAATAGCTAGTAAAAAATTGCCTCAATTTCGGAAACATTTGTGTGAACATTTTCACCTGTGGTTCCCACCCTGCGTTCACGGTGTGTTTAAAAGACATATGTCAGAAATATGCTCCTCTAACGAATTTTTAACTCCCCTTCATTAGGAATTTTGTAATAGTGGTGGCAAGAATGTATATAATTAGTTATTACAAGAACGGAAAATAATAAGTTGCAATTTATAATTGCAGTTTGGTAAAGTATTTGCATACATAAGTGAAATTTCAATTCTTTTCTGATTATGTTAATTACGAGTAAGAAATGAAGCTTAATTACTGTTTTCAAATCCAACGCCAACAACAATACAAAACTGTTATTTTGTTACAGCCGGTAGTTAGGGAGCCTTCTACATTCAATGGTTTGGTGTTTGGTTTCACCGCAATATTACACTTATACATTTCTTTTTTAATTAAACATTACCTTAAACCTGTCATTCTTAAACTGGGAACCATGAAAATTTTTTGGGAGGGACGAAAAAATTTTCAGATATACATATTTTGCTAGTTAGGCTTCCTAACCATTCATTATTTGTTATTCATTAAGTATTAGTAATATCACATATTTCATTATTTTCATATTTTCTACATGTTACTCAAAAGAATAATAAAAACACCACTTGGCACATTTTCAAATAAGTGTTTATTTAAATAATTTATTAAATTAAAGTAAGTATAATAAGTATCTAAATACAAGCAGAGATGTAGTTTAGTATTTTCTCAAATGTTACATATCGTAATGCAGTAGCGTAGGCAAGGGGGGGGGGGGTTTACGGGTCCGGACCCCCTCCTTGACGAATTTAAAATAAAATATTCATATATATCCATTTATTTACATTTTCTTAATAAATAAATAGATATACATACCTATGTATTAAGTAACCTAATCTAATTTTGAACCCCCCCCCTTTCAAAATTCCTGGCTACGCCACTGTCGTAATGAAATACATTTCAATTGAGATAAGACCAATGAATAGTAATAGTGGCACTAAGAAACTTCAATATAAAGAAACACAATATCGTTTTTGATATTCAGTTACTGCAGTCCACGATCCTTTGACATTTTTAAGCTAAAAAGATATCCTGGTACAGAAAAGTTTAAAAGTACTGTTTTAAACTATTGAGTCTCATAGCAACATTGTGTAAGTATTCATTTTGAAAAAAACTGTAGCGCAAATGATAAAACTATATTGACAAAATTTTAATTCCGTTTTCACCTATAACTAAAATAATAATTTAAATAATCATTTTGTTTGAAGAGTTTATGGTATACATAAACATACAAATTATTAACGCAAATCCTAAATAATAGTTACTTTAGAAATCTTCCTCTATTGTAATTTTCAAATTACGTAAATAACTTACAATTAATTCATTTTTTTAATGGTTTATTGCTCTGCTGAAATATCAAATATCACACATTGTGAAATGAACGAACCTAAAAGTTTAATAAAATTTATATATCGTATAATTTTGAATTGAAAAATATTAGTCCGATGAAGAGAACAGATAAATAGAGAGAAGAGTAAGAGAAATAGCAAAGAGTGGTCGTAGAAATTTGATGTTACGTCAAAGGAGAATTTTCAAAAGATACAATATTTTATAAAAAAATACTAAATGAAATTTTGTTCTGTGTTTAAGCTTTTGTTTTTGTTTTCCTGTCGATAGACGCTGCTAACAGGTTAGTTGTTGATTGTGTATCTACATTTTTACAAACTTGTCAATGACAAATATATGAACATATATACATACTATATGTAACTATTGCGACAAAATATAAATCTATTCTTTCTGTAAATTTCCTTTTATCATGGAAGGTTTATAATGAATTGGAACAAAATAAATGAATTTATAAACATTTTTAGTATAACACAAAATATCGAAGTATGATTTTTAATAATCAATAAAACTACTTTTGCCATAATAATGTCATTAAGAATTATTACTACACAATAAAGATTTTAATTAGGAAATTAACTATTAAGTATATCTGAATATTATTTATTTGACATATAACAATTTTGTTCCACTATAAATCAAGATAGACGATATATTCGCATTGATTTCAAATTTCAAACATGGCAAATAAATAAAAATTTAGTGCAATAATTTAATTGCAATTTTCAATGCTACGATAATTAAACCATACATGAAATATAAGTTCAACCTTTACAATCCATAACATAATTTTTCGCTTTCAATCTCATTGTCGTATATGAAATAAGAAAGTAACCAAAAAATTATTGTTATAAATAAATAGTCATTTATTTTGGATTACTATTGTGGGGAATATTCATTATCAGACATCAAATTCATTATCATTAGCTCGCACAACAGTCGAAAACTAAATACAAAATTCATTCGTTTAGTTCTGATTCATAAAGAAAAAGTCTATGTATTATTTTCGTATCAAATTACCCACACTGTAAAGAATGAACTTTTTGTGAGAGTAGTAATTTTAAAGTATTATTAATTTTTAGAACATATTGTACAATTTTATTTACAATATTGATTATACATAATTAAATCCATTTTTGTAATTATTAGAATTACTCTGGAATCCCAACCCACTAATTTTGTTTTAGACATTTATAGTCATCGGTGAACTATTACCGCACTAGATTGAGAGTAAATTAGCACAGAATAGTAAAGGATCAAAAAAGTGCCATAGGTTAGGCCGCCAAATTTAAAGGGCGCCAAATTTTTTTTTATAATTTAAAAATTGTAAACATTATTTGAATAATTTTAAGTTGTGCGTTCGTTTTAAATTTATGATACTTAAAAACCTCAAAAATGAAATGAAAATTTAAGAATAGAGAGAAATATAATGAAATACATAGTTCAGTAAAAAAAATGTTTTTATATATAGTGACTTAACATTCCCATGGGGTTGCTCCGCTTCTTCCGAAGCTTTCTAGATCTAAATTTTATTGAAGTGGATCAATCTCCTTTACTATTTTTAGATCTTTATGATCTTCTTCCAAAACTCTCTATCTCTTGTTTTGCTCTTCCAGTTATTAATTTCGGCTGCTTTTAGGTCTTCTTCCACTTCTCTTAGCCATGTTGACCTGAGTCTGCCTCGTCTTCGTCTTCCGCCTGGGCTCCACTCAACAATTGATCTTATTATATCCCTTTCTTCTGCTCTCCGTATTTGACCAAGCCATCTCATTCTTTGTTGTTTATTTCTTTTACTATAGTTTCTCCTTCTAATTATTGTTACATTTCATGGTTCACTCTTATTCTGTATTAATTTTCTGATATCTTGATTGATCGTAGTATTTTGAGTTCCGTTATTTTTAGATCTTCTTCCTCTTTTTTTGTCATTGTGATAGTTTCAGCTGCATATAATGTTATAAGTTGTATTATTTATTTATATATTCTGATTTTCTTATGTTTTGTTAGTATTTTCTTTTTAATATTTTTTTTATCTGCGTAAAAAGCTCTATTTGTATCTATTATTTTTTCGTTAATTTCTGTTTCTCTTTTTCCTTTTCTTGATAACATAATTCCTAGGTATTTACATGTATCAACTTGTTCAAACGTGTATTCTCCAATTTTTATTTCTTTGTTTTCAGCATTCTTTCTTAGCAGCATTATTTTAGTTTTTGTTCATTGATTTTTAAACCTATCTTCCTGTTCTTCTTTACAATAACTATGTCGTCGACATATGCTACTATTTGTCCTTTTAGTGTTCTAAGTGTTCCTTTATTTATTTTTCGAAGTACATATTCTAAAGCCAGATTGAACAATGTTGCTGATAGCGCATCTCTTTGTCTAGTCCTTTTACTTATTTCGATCTCTTCTATTTCTCCTTTTTGTGTTGAAGTTGAAAGAAAATAGCTCATGATAGCTCTTGAAGAACTATATATAATAGCAAAATTAAGAAGACTAATAGCGAAAAAATGATTTTAATAATCTAAAATTATTAACTGACATTTTATTTTTACAAATTCGTTACTTTACAATAAGTTAATAAAAAATTGTTACGAACAAAATAAATTTCTACGTTTTAAAGCTTTTCAACCCAAAATGTAAACAATTCGGTGCTTCACATAACCATGACTTTATATTATTAATTAATTAATTGCACACAATAATATTTCATTTGCAAAAATTTCATTGTCATCTGTCAAAGAGTGAATTGTTTACCTATTTATTTCAAGTTTTCAAGTCGACGGGAAAATATGCACCTCTGAAAATGTGCTTTTAATAGCCTCGTCTATTTGCTAACCAAACTCAAATTTGGTTATAATATGTACATTTTTATCCTTGATAAATAAATAATTAATATTGAATGGACACAACCGGTCACTTGTAACTTGGAAAGCAGTTTGTTTTTGTATCGTTTTGGTTGTTGTATCCCGAGGTAGAACTCCCTCCTTCGGAACAGCTCCTTGGCGCTAATAAATGAGTGTTCACGGCTGTCTGCATCCGCCGGCGCCATGACAGCGCCGCGGCGTCGATTTGATTAAGTCGACGAGCGGCTGCCGGGGCGCAATTACGCTGATGGCTCTTTGCATATTTCACGCCCTCGGGAGCGCCGATGGTGTCTAGTTAGCGTCCGGAACTCGCTGCTGTCACTCAGCATAGACAGAACGCGCTGCTGTCTGATTATCGCGATAATTTCTTTCAAATAGGGGAGAACATGTCTGAATTATGTACATGATCAACGCAAATTTCAAAATGAAAATGCACGACAATGAACACATTAAATATTTACTTTGAAAGAACCAAAAAGGAAAATATTCCCATTGCTGTAGGAGCTACTTATAATAAGTCTTACAAGTGGAATAATATTTCGAAAATAAATAGGTTTCATATCCTAATACTGATGTGTTCTCTATTTATTTAAACCAACTTTTCTAATGTTTATTTTTACTATCTAGAATACTCGTCTTAGGTGTTCGTAATCTTTCTTCTAAGACACAACAGTCATAGGAGGATCGGAGCTTAAAGTACTTGTTTATTGATTAATCTTAATTAAATTTTATGCCCAGTTCCACCAAAACTTAAACAAAAAAATGTTAATCGAAATTTTGACAGCAATGTTAAATAGTTCATTTGACTTTTTCTTTCGATGTGATTTAAGGGAAACTTAAAGTTTAAGTAATATTGGTCATTTCAAAGGCATTATTATTAACAATACAGTTACACAGAGCAGAGGTACATGCAAATAAATGGGTGAGCTACTGTAGGGTTACGCCCTCTTCAATTTATGCAATTGGTAATTAAATTGTCTAATCTAATTTATACAATCCGATAATCATCAAGGCTTATCGATATTGAATATTTACCACAAATTTTGGTATAATTTTTGTCCTAGTAGAGATCTCAGAATTTTTTTATTTAAAAAAATTTAAAAATCTATTCAATAACTGGAATTTTCACTAATTAGTATAAAAATTATATAAAGAGAACACAAAATTGTACTAAAAATCTTGTGACTCTTTATTACATATCTATAGCCATTTACAAAATTTGTCAAAATAATTTTGTCATTTTCTTATATGGCTGCAGTACAAAACCAATTTGCTTATATATCATTGGAAACGCTAAACGAATTATAAAATTGGTGGCCAAACAGTCTTTAGTTAAATGATTTTCTTGACTGGTGAATGAATAAGATAAGGCAATAATTTCTGGAATTCAGTCAATATTTTGAAGGCGATATTTTGGTTTCGACTACATATGGATCTCCTTTAAGAAGTAAAAGTCAAAAATAAAATTAAAATTGAGACAAAAAAATGGTGAATCATGGATACATTTATGCAGTATTTCATCATTTTTACACATGTTTGACAAGATTTTTATCTTATTTTCTAATTTTACTCCCTGAAGAAGACCCATGTGGGGTCGAAACCGGTCAGAATCGAAATGACTTCTTCAAAATGCTATCTAAATTTCAGAAATTATTGCCTTATTCCAAACAATAGATCTCCTTGTCACAACAGATTATAATCGACTTAAAAGCTACTGCGTCGCAGAATAAAAAAAAGGATCTTTAAAATACTTCGCTGTAACATTTACAACGTAATTATTATTGTATCTTTTTGTAATCCTTTCGAGGAAATTAAGTCCGAATTTCTTTAGATTTAACCTGTAAACAAGCAACTAGAAGTGCAAAAAGATTAGTAAGTAGAAGTATAAAAATAAATAAACAAGTAAATAATTCTTAGAAATATTCTTCAAATGTTGTTCCTTGAAAGAATTGCATCTAGAGTAAACGATAAGGTTTCTTTTCCTTCTTTCGTTCACAGCGTAACAAAGTTCGTGTTAGTCAGTTTGTAGCGTAAGAAGCTTTTGTGTTTCTTTGTATAAAACAAGAAAAAATGAGAAGCATTTCCTATTTACCACATGAAAGAAAAGCAAATTGAAATATAGTTTGTGTAATTCCAAGCGCAGTCGGAAAGTAGCAAACGTGAAACATGATTGCTCTTGTTCTAACTGAGATACTAATTTGAAGAGAAACAATTTCTGAAAGCGGTAAATAATGAACTACTCCCGGCGCAGCAAGTCGACGTTGGGTTTTCACGTTTGGCGTTAATGTCCGATTAAAGTGATAATTTGTTATGAATTTAGGTCGAGAAGGGAGAAATGTAATTGATCTCTGAGAGATAATTTATGATCTTTGCTAACATCGTGGATTATCATTTGCAACAGGTAGAGTAATTAATCAAACTTACAAGCGTAAATTGTTCTTTAAATATGCGATACTTGTTGTTTTGGAAGAAATATTATATGCTTCGTCTTTTTTATCTTTTACCGAGCCAGAATTAATTACCTTTGATAATTTTATTCTCTTTGTTCGCAATTAGGATTTATTGTTTTTATTTTATGCTTGTAGGGACTATCATCGTTAATATTTTCACCATAAATTTAAATTATATTCATACGCTAACTTATTCTTTCTATTTTTTATATACCGTTCGATAGGAGGTATTGTTTTTGATCAAATTTTTAGACGATTTGTTTTAGAACAAAGTTTTGAGTTCCCTAAGATACGTTTTTTGTTATTTTTTGGTATGTTTGGAAGTTAACCGGAAATAAAACTCTAATGAAAACTCTTTGTGAATAGATTTTTCTAAATTTAAATATTTCAATATATTATTATAGTGAAATATTAGCATTTAATATTCCATACTTTATCAAAAAGTATAAATATTTATAACTGACAACAATGAAAGAAAAAAGACTTCGAAGAAAATAGGGAGTCAATGTTAGGTAAGTGAGAATGACTCAAAAACATTTTGCCCTAGAAAGAAAACAAGGCGATTAAGTATACGAATAGGTACTACTCATAATGTCAGAAGTTGTTAAAAACATTTTGAACCAACCTTTATGAGTTTATACATAAAGAAATAATAAATCTGAGAATTCCACATATATATGCCTGGCATATAAAACAGATATAGAGAAAATATTTTCTCAAATAAATATACAGTAGTCACACAAAAATAATTGCCTAAATTTATCAAATGTGAATACTTTTCTTGTTTCAACTAATGTATAAAATTGTATTGGAATGATAAGTTGATGATTTAGCGAATGAAAATATTGTGATAATTATGTTGAAAATATGAAGCTTTAAATTTCCTTATTTTCATTTGTAAGACAAGGTAAAGGTTCTGCATAAAACCATATTTAGGTCTAATTTTTTGTATTCTTTCAAATTTACTCCAGAACCGAAACATTGTCTTAAGTTACCATAAAAAAATAAAGGAAACCCAATATATCCAATATCATTATCCTATAAAAAATACAACTTTAGCTTAATAAACATTCATTTAAAGAAAATAGGCCAGTTATCCACTTTCAAAGAATTCAAAATCTCACATTCAGCTCATTTAGCGATGCAGAAGCAACACGTTGATGATATTTTCTCTTTAAACAATCTGTTTCAAAATTATAGCTTAAAAAACAGCAGGTGTCAGTTTAATTAAATTCTTCAGATGTTAAATATAATATGATTGATTGAATGTAGTAGTAAATACAAGGATTAAAAGTTGTATATCCTGTTATGAAATGATTGAAAGTTGTTTTCCTGTTTGTGATTTAGAGGGCATTATAATTTCCAATGTTAAATATGAAAAGAGAAGAAGCAGCAGGGTGTTAGTTCCTCCCCAGGCCGTTGGTGTCGTGTCCGTCACGCTATCATTAGCTCCTTGACGGGTATTAATGCGCGCACCTTGTGCCGGGATTTTAACGCTGGACATTTTTAAGTAGTTTAAAATGGGAATTCATCATGCGGGGCCAGGCGAGCGCTAATTAATTTGAACAGCTCATTCCGGCGGCCGGTCGTTTGTAGTGCGCGCCGCCGCCGTCGTAAGTCATCGGCGCTGCCTGCGCAGCGACGCTTTATTAATGGCGCGAGAGCGTATACGTGACGCAAATTATGTGTAAGCTACCCACAAGCACACGCGGTCGCGGTATGTGATTCGCTTAGGATTTTCACTAATTCATTACTTGATGAGGCTTTTTCGTTGATTGGATACATCCAAACATAATTGTTAAACATCAAATACTACACTAAATTAACCACAATATTTATAGGCCACTGTTTATAAATATGTACTATTCGATTTCTTTTGCTTCAGAATAATTACAATATTAATAAAAAATAATACAAATGTGCACTAGGCTAAATCAAATTATTCGATAATGTTATTCATATTATCTCATTTTTTACCACCCACCCCGTATAATAAGAAAGTATTGTAAACATACCGAAGTTAATACTTTTTATCAGAGAAATTTTTAACCCAAAAAGCAAATGTCAAATTCGTTCCCTATGTTTCATTTTAAATGAGACAAGCAGATAGGTATACATTGCTGTCTGTCAAATATCAAGTCGTAACCATAGGTATGATAAATCCCATTAAAAATATTCACGGTATAAAAATATAAATTATATTCAGAAAATTATAAAATAAAAAATAAAACATATGCCAAACTATTAAAATGTGTCAAATATCAGTCTTAAACGAAATTATTTACATAAGAAGAAATAAACAATAATTCATTTTCTTTTTGATTCTGTGAATATAACAGAATTTTGTTATAATTTTTAATCATAAAATAGTCTAACTATAATCCAAAACACTAATAATATTCTTAACGTGCTGCAATGTGTACAAGTGGCGACATCGTGTATCAATATTAAAAATAATCAAATAATAACAATATGTTCTTGTATAATAAATAATTATACTTCTTGTAAATTATATCATACTGGTTTTATGTAGACACGTGTAAAGCATATTCAAATGACTTTTAATGAAATTTCATGTTTCAGCTTCTGACAGTAATGACATGAATTTTTCTACTTTTACTTGTTTCATTTTTAAGTATAAGAAACTTGCTGCAAAACAGATATCAACTTGTATCAATTTATTTGTACTTATACCAAATACTTTAAAGTATTTTTAACATTTGTATCATACATAGTTCGTAATAAATTTAAGAAAGATACATGTCAAATTAATGTTCTGACACTTCACATTTCTTCGAAACTTACAGTAGAATTTATTACAACTGCTAATTTATACCTCCACAATCAGTATCAAACTGAAGATGTTTAGACAACTGTCATTTTGCGTGTAAAACAGCAAAATTATGATGCTAAAAAAATGATTTATGGTACAAGTGTGTTACAGTACAAATAAGTCACGTGAGAATTGTTTAGTTCACGATGCCGTTAGGTCGAATGGAGTACTTTTCTCAAGTAACTTAACAAACCCACATGTGCCTTACAACATTTTTCCAACACCTTTAATCATTGATATAAAATATATAAAAAAATGCCAGTTGACATTTCAAATAACTTTTAATGTTTTATAACAATTTTAAAATAGAGATTAAAGAAATATCTTTGGAATATTCACATCCTTACTCCTATATTAAACGAGAACAAAATCTAAAGCTTTATAATAATTCTTGGAAGTATATAAATTTAGTAAAAACCAAATTGTAGAGCTATTAAAATATCAGTGTTTATAAGAAAATGACGATCAACATGTGTAACTATCATGTCATCAGCGATATTTATATATTGAACATAAAGTCAGTCATTTAAATAAATATTTAGTAATGCGTCCATCATTTAACAGATATCAGTTTTGTGTTCCCAGTGCATATTAGCGTTGACGCAAACCATTGGGTTAATTCCACAACAACACGCACTGCTGTGGGCGCTGTAGTCATTCTTTTGTTCTGCGAACAATAGCAAATGACAAGATGTCTTACTTTTAACTTGCCGATTATTCTATACGTCATGCTAATGATAATGTTTGTTATTTATTTCAGGCTGGCTCAATTAATTTGAAATACCTATTCCGTAGAAAGTAAACGTCAAATTCCACCATTTTAACCATTGTTAAAAGTGCAATTTTCATATCGATTTACTAGTAATCAACAAATTTTCTAGAATAATTACAGCATTTAATTTTTCACTGTAATTTGAAAGAAATCCGAAAAAGAAATTACAAAGCGTTTGTTTTTTAATAGCTGAGATTAAATTGGATTATAAATGAAAATGATAAACGAAATTAATTGTTTTTTTGTGGAAAGTGAAAAACAAATAAATTAATTTTTTATCCAGAGGAACAAAAAATATTTAAAATAGTTACACGGAGGTTTGAGTGATATTAGCGTTTTGATTGAAAAATTGGTAGTATTAAAAAATAAAACAATTAATTTCAGGATTTCAGCTTAATCTCCGCTGAAGTATTGTCTTAAATTTTATGTTTTTCATTTGTTTGGTACATTCAGGTAATTGGAAAATTTACGCAATAAATACATTTAAAAATATCATAACGTCTCGAACCAAATTTCTTTGTAATACTATATTACTAGAAGTAAAAAGTTATATTTTTGGTAAACTATATGAAATCGAAAACTTATCTTTAATATTGCAATATAGACAGCACAGTCAAGTTTAAAATTTTTGTCATGAGCTTAATTGCAACAAAGAAAATAACATTTAGTATATAAGTACAAAAATGACACTCTTGTTAGACTAGTAAGGTAATGCCTTCTTATTCAGAGTATAAATAACACAATGTGCTTAAAGAAAGACAAATTTATTTATTTAAGTTACTGTTGTTATATTTTTTTGTTAACAGTTAAATAATATTTTTTTTTAGCATGTGTTACATATATAAATAATAATAATTAGTATGTGTTAGTAAATGCTATTACTTTAATATTAACGTTGCAAATATTACTACATGATATTATTTTCAATATTTTTGTTGCAAATAAAAAATACAGAGACCTATAATTCGAATGTTTTTTTTTTAATTTTACCGACCGCCACTTAAATATATCAGAATCAAATCGATTTTTACATATCGAGATTTCATCTGGGTGTGGAAATGCGTATGTCAAATTAAGTTAAATGTATAATGTATTTTAACGTAACTTCATTTTAAACATATGGCGTTAAATGAACGTGTTGATCAATTTTTGATAAAATTAGTCAATCAAACAAGAAATTTCTGTAATGTAATGATTTTGTTCACACGATGGACATATTTAGTAATGGTGGTCGTTTTTTAATGTCTACATCATATTTATAATTTTCAACAAGAAAAGCTTTATTTATAAATATTGTGACAAAACAATGTTTCTTCTTAGAACCAATCTACAAAAGTTTTACGATTTCAGAATCCACTAACAATTTCTAAAGTGTTATTGTCTAATTTTTACTTTGTAGTCACATTGTGAAAATAACATATTATTTACAAAAGAACTGCTGATTTCCATTATAATGTCATTTTCTTGATATGATAATGATTTAAATAGTATTTTCTAAAAGAAAATAACTATTATTAATTTCTTTCTATTATAATAAGATGCATATACCTAAAGAGAAAACAACAATTAATTTATTTCTAATACTTCCCAATCATTTTCTTCGTAATGAACTTTGCCTCATTAAATTCAAAATATTCCTCAAATGAGTTACTCAAGAAGGAAATTTATTTGTGTAGCACAGTAGCATATTAATAACCAGCTATATATTTAAGAGATCTTTTTGAATACATTAAACAATTAGAAATTTTTTACCTTATGAATAATTATTCCCAGTTGTGAAACGCAGCACACATATAATTAGAATACTTAAGTTCCCAAACAAAATTAAAAATTATCGCATTAATAGTTACATCCCACCGATTTATCTTCATTTATCCTTTTTTAAAGCAACTGTTTTAAAAAACGAGAACACTAATAGAAACATTGGCAGACAATGTCGCCTATAAATCATCATAATGCGCGATCCATCAACCTCGGGTTGCTACTGCCATCGAGTCGAGATTGTTCGAAAGTCACAACCAACTTGTCTGCTTCGAAAAGATCGACGAAAACTATGCAAAGACGGATTTGTTTCTAATTAAATTAATAATAATATATTTTATATTAATATTTTTATTAGGTGTAGAAGATCTTTTGTGTTCAACTCATCTATTTGGAATCTAATCAACACACAAAATAATATATACCTAATAAAAGATATACTTGGTTAGTTCATAGTTTTTACTTTATTTTGATGGTACAATTTTGACCTTTCGGTGACCATCAGATTGCTAATCAATTTTATATTGAGAAAAATATTAATAATAAAATACTCATAAATATAATAGATAGCAAGTATATTATTCAAAAAGATACCTATATACATATGAATCTATCATAATTCATAAAATAGGTATAAATCTTTAAATATGAACCACGACAATGGAAAAAAAATTGTTTTGAAATAATGTAATTATGGAAAAATGTATAATAAATTTTGAGAAAACCGATACTAAATAATCAGCATACAAATAGAACATAGTACCTTTTCCAACTGTAACTCAAAAAGTGTGATATGTAATTTAGAAGGTAGTAGGTGTAATTTAGATTAGGAAAATGTATTTCAGAATTCATAAAATGCCTACATCAATGTAATTTAGATTTTTTTTTACAATTACTATTGACAAATAGGAAATATATTTGATGGTTTTTAAAGCACTGAATAATCTGAATGACATTTCGTGCTTTTTTCAATTTGAGTTAATTACTTTGAAATACAATCGGCGTTTTCAGAAATACAATTGGAAAAGGTGCACAGACTTAAAGTCTTCGAAAAAGATACGAATAACGAACATAATTCAGGGAAAAAGTTCTACTGCCTTGAACGCAAAAATTTTCTTTTTTATAACATGTTTATGAATGTCATCTATGTTTCAAGTACTTAAGGTACTAGTTCCAAGATAAATTACAGTTGTGTTTTAGTGGTGTTAGCCAGCCTACAGCCTACAGCTTCTGCATTAAGAGCTTAATGTCGATTCCGAACCACTTATAGACATAACGATATTTTATTAAATTAAGTAATGGATACTTCTTTACTAAGGACCTTGTAGGAAAATAAAAGGCAAAACTGGAATGCAGCCAATTTATTTAAAATTTTGAATCAATCTCGACCGGTTTTGACCTCTCTTAGGTCAACATTAGGAGGTGACTAGGAAACTGAATAAGATTATGACCTTATTGTGTTTGACGAAAGGCCGGCACCAATAATATTTTTATTTTGAGAATTACAAAGAAATGTTATGGAACAAAATTATACTATAAAAGTATCGATTCCCTCTGCTAGAATTAAAGTTGTACACATTTCCGCTAAAACCGGAAGTAACACAAAATTCTTACTACGGTCTTTTTATGAGTTCCTTTTCTTGTATCTTTCAAAATAAACGGAATATTCTTGGTGCCCGTTTTTCGCCTAAAACCCCGTTCATCTTATTCAATTGACTAATCACTTCCTGATGATAACACAAGTGGGTCTAAAACCGGTCGAGATTGATTAATTTTTTTACATAAATTGACTGTATCGCTAGTAGTGCATTTTATTTTCCATATTTTATTTGGTAAATAGTTGGCGACATTGGTATTTGAACTAAGCCATTTTTGTGGGAATCTTAATTATGGTAAAAGGAAAGGAATTTTAAGCGAAGCCTTGGAGAATTAAAAAAATAGGTAGCTACTTTAGTAAAAGCGATGTACATCTCGTAACACGGACCACCGTCCAAGTCTCGCAGTAGCATGAAAAACAAATTTGAAGGCTGCGTATTAATGCGGTTAATCGAGCATGGAGACATCAAGCATCTCGTCTCCATCAGCTGGCGCACAAAGCGATAAGCAGGCTGCGGCCGTCAGACGACGGGGCGTCAATGATTCCAATCAGGCCGGGATGCTCGCCGGCTATTTATCCGCGCCCGTCGCCTGCTTAATGCCGCCCATCAATAACCGAAGGATGACTTCTTGACATTCTGACACTACATGACGGGACGAAGACACTACTGTACGTTTCTTCTCAATATTCATATCAACAATAAATCACTCTTCAACTACAAATTCTTACAAAAATCTAATATTGCCATCACATTACTTTCTGTTATTATCAAAGGTAATAGCACAAGACCTCTTAATTTTATCGATAAATTTTTATTTGTTCGATGCAAGGCAAACTGCCTGGTAAATGTTAACTGAGACTGCCTAATGGTAGTTTGCTTGAGTGAATTTAATTTACTGAAAAGCAAAAATAAAGCAATACTTAAATGTTATTATTGTTATTTTTAAATATTAATTAAATGTCACATTGACAGTTATAAACAATAACAACTGTTTATTTACTTGATAGCGGATATTGGAGTAACGGAAGTTTCTAGTATTTTGCATCATGATTTGTTAAAAACTATATAAATCGTTGAAATATATCATTTTAATACATTTTATTTCTTTCTACCATACATATACTCTGTTACACAAAACTTTATTAATTTTAATTGGTTTCTTTTAACAGGAATATTTTTTTTAATACGATACCCTGGTAATATTTACTATAATATATTGTAATATAAGTGAGGCAGGGCTGTCATTGCAAAACGAATATGAATATAGAATTAAGAGAGTAACAAGTGCTTCAATCATATGAGTTTTCATTGACTGTTGACACAGGTGTATTACATATTATTTTTTCTACCATCAAGAACTTATATCTATTAAAATCATTTCTTTTTGAGAATGTAATGATGCCAATCTGATATTTATCATCTATTGTTTCAAATAAAATAAAAAAGAAGATATCGTTTATGTTTTCGACGTTTTCGTCAGCAAAAAAATATGGATTCAAAGAGTAATATTGTCTCAGAAATTGTAGTAGTTCTTTTCTAATATTAATTTAAGTAGTTATGGTGCTCAGATATCTGTATTTTCCTCCCAATGGAAATGAATTTCATTTGGATATGTCACACAAGAAAAAAATACTGTTTATATGTAAACACTATAATGACATTATGACAAAACGTGTAAGTAGTAAATAAATAAATACTTGTTACTCTTCTATTTTTAATAAAATAAATTATTTAAAACTCATTTCTATGAGAGTGGTGTATTTTTTTCTACAAACACTATGAAAAGTAGCACATTTCTAACCCTATATAAAGTTCAAAGTTGTGTATTTCCCACAATCGTGGGTTAAATTATAAGAAATCATTTCTCACTGTATTTGCCAGTACTGCGTATGCGTGAAGGTACTTTTTGTGAGGTTATGTACGCTATATTGTTTTTTATGTAAAATAGCTTTTGGGCGTGTATTGTTCTTCTGTAACGTTTAGCAGTGTGGTCGTAGAAAAAGTATAGTGTGCCACACGTACAAAATCATCTATTTTCCACCTTGTGTAATTCCAGCACTTGACTTCGTCTCGTGCCGAAACTTTCATACTTCGTGGGAAATAGGCGACTTTCTGCACTCTTTGCACAATGTACTATTAGAATTTTGCTATAAATGGTGTTTTCAGCATTCTTTTGAATGTTGATTCTGTGACTTTTCCACACTATCGTAGAAAAAATATATTAAATATAAACAGTTTATAACAACTTCCCAAAACAAAATCAAATTTGTTTTCTGTTAACTTGAGTACCTTTGGTAAGGTTGAGTTGCTTCTGAGCAGAGGCGTATCCAGGTATTTTTTTCGAAGGATGTTTTCAAATACAGATTGTTCATTTTAAGTTGTACACTATTGCCATCCAGTAGAATTTTATGACAAAATAATAAATAAAAAAAAAACTTACCGCAAGACGAAGGGCCACTTTATTCTACCTTAACGTCTCGGTTCTTACCATGATATTTTCTCTTATTTTTCCGACAGTTTACAGGCCAGTGCTGTTTTTTGAGTAATATTTGCGTGGTTTTTTCTTCTTAGGTAAAAATTAAATTTATTTGGCATATTTTTAACAAACTTAAGCAACTCATCATAAATATCAATAACTTCAATAAGGTTCACATCGATTTTCTGTAGTTTTTCCTACTAAATGGAATCTCGAAAGTAAAAATTCCCTTATTATTTTCATGAATAAAGTTACTGTATGTTCTATTTAACTTCAAATTTTTTTTAAATGTCATTTTCAAATTTTAATAAATAATAAAATTTCCTCCCTTGGATGCGCTACTGCTTCTGAGCATAAAAAATGTAAATGCGTAAATTACTGAACTTGCTCAACTTGAGTAATAAGTGTTAATTTTATCACAAAAAGATATTTTTGTAATTTGAATTCTAGGTTTTTAAATATTTCTGTTTTCGCAAGACTTATTTGTGTTTAAATGATGTTCTGGTTGTTAAATTTGATCTTAATCATCTTATTAGACTTCCAAATGTAGATCAACTACCTAATAAAATGTTAAAAATGTATCTGTTTTATTTAAATTTTTTCTATGAATTATACAAAGTATAATATTTAATTTATTTCACCAAATCTATAGAAATGGTTAACATAATTTTTGTCGACTACTTTAATCGTACGCACAAAATTTATTAATCGCAATCAAATTCATGATTGTTTTTTGAATCTAGTTCAACTTGTACTTTATAAATTTACATAAAATTATGTTTTCCATACTGAGCAAAATGATATTAACAAATTTTGTTCCTCCAATCAATGCTACAATTTACAAACAAAGTTATTGTTCAACAAGATATATTTTGAAAAAAAAAATTGTTGCTCGACTGTTTGAATCATCATCTGATGGTATAAGTTTGAATGATGTAGATGTGTTTTAAGTTGTATTAAAATTTGACAAGCAATTTTTATAATTATTTTAATATTATGAACATTTTTTGTATTTAAAAATCGAACAATTATCACCTTGAAGAAGTCAAAACGTTGGTGTGTAATTGACTTTTAATAAATTGACTGAATTGTCGAACTTCTTTATTTATAAGAAAAATTTTAATGAATCTAACCTAATCTAAATATTGTTGTAGATCAATGTGCAGTTTTGACACATATAATTGCTAGGTGGACGTAGTGATGTGAGTTGGGTAAATACCCGACGGGTATATATACTCGGGTATTTTACATCACTAGATGTACATAACTATTAATAAAATAGACTGACTAAAACATGTGTGACTACAATATAGTGTAAATAAAACTTCTGTATTAGCTACAGTTTTTCTTCCAAAATAATCATTCAGTACATCGATTAAATCAGATGTACTATTTTTCCTAAGAAAAAATATAATAATAACATTGTGGTTGACAGGAAATAAACAAACTCCAAACCATGTCCATCATCCTACCTGCCGGTCTTGGTGATGATCATTTCCGTCCCGAGCTCGTTGAACTTGTCCCAGAGCTCCTTGGTCTCGAGGTGGCAGGTGACGCCGCGCAGCTCCTCGCTGGTGTAGCGCTCCTGAAGGAGAGGGTTGCGTGGGAGAGGAGACCGCCGGCTCGCGCTGGGCGCCGGGGCCGACGCGCTGCCGTCCGACGTGGACGACACGTCCACCGGGCTGTCGCGCCCGCACGCCTCGCCGTCCCCCGCCTCGCTCGCCGGCTCGGGGGTCGATGTCACCGAGGACGTCTCCACGAATTTCTCTGTAAACGAGGGAACGGTTAGTTCTCCAAATCTCTGATGCCTGTATGCATAGTCGGTACTTCGTCTTGACTCATATTTAGGTATTTGTAAATGTTGTCAAATTGTCAAATTTAGTAATATTCCCAACGCAATAACTACAGTTTCTTCAAATCTTTTCCTTTAGGTTATTACTTAGCCGAGAATTTATGAAGTTTCAACTACGGAACATGTCACTTACTAAAAGACGAGTACGACCGGAGTAATGTTTGGCGAAGTAACTTAAGTAACCATTGTCTATGAATACAGGCATTACAAACCGTATTGATATAATAATTAGAAAATGAACAAAGAATTGTAAAAATTATGTTTAGTAATGACAACGGATAAAACTACTGTTCGAGTATACAAAGGTAGCATAATATCATCAATATTTAAATCATTAACTTTGCGGCTGTTGATTTTTGGATTTTTTTGGTAGGAGAATATTCCAGGTCTAGCAATGAACAGATTTATGATAAAGGAGGCATTCATTGCGTCTATGAACTTGTGATCGGAGAAGGATCTATGCATTATATGACATTCTCAAAGAACCAAACAGTGTTTTGCTGTATGTAATAAAATTAATGGATTACTTTTGGGGCAAGTAAAAATTATTTCTTTATGTCTGGTACTAGATTTCGTCTTAGGCGACTGTACCTGTTATATATTTTGATACTAAGCGGTGAGATAAATAAAATGAACTTCTTCCTACGGATTACAAATATAAACATAGTGGATGCAAATTTTGAGAAAGATTAAAGACCTACGGCGGTTGTTTCGATCTCTCACCAAGTGAAAATGCGCTGTAGCTAAGCAACTTCGGGGATCTACGGGTCAACGTGCTTGACTCTCACAGTACGATCCAGGGTTCGATTCTTGGCCACTGAAACTTGCAGTATGTCCGGGGTATGTCGTACAATATTCTTTATAACGAGTCCTTGTAAGTTTGTGTGAGGCGAAACAGAACCCAATTCCTTCTTTCCACAACATTCAATTCGGCATGCCAATTCACCGGTATCAGATTGCAGTTCCCACCAACAACCTGGCATGCCAAATCACCAACGCTAAAGAATAGTTCAGGGAGAACACTGAAGTAGCGAGAGACAATATTCGCATTATTTTATGTCTAAATAATTTACGGCTGTGTTCAGGCAATCATTAAAAAAAAGCTTACGAGTATATTTCGACAATGTATCACCGAAGATCAGAAGATCTTCGTACAGCTGCCCAAACTGAAAAAAATGAGAATTTGTTGAGACTACGGTGAAACATTCTCTCTGCACTCCAGACTTTTTGTCTCGCAATTATTATTTATTCAGATCTTTAAAATAAGTTTCAAAGGAAGAGATTTGACAACGATGTTGCTATCGAAGTGTTCCTTGCGCAATTACTGGATATCATAAGCACTTTTATTTTATTATAAGTAGAATTAAAAAAATACCGATGCGTTGGGAAATAGTATATTAAAACATAAGTTGTAGAAGGCAACCTTTTCAAGCACGAGTTTGAATTTCGGGAACGAGCGCGAAGCAGCGAGTGCCCGAACGAACGAGTGCTTGAATTGCCTTCTATAACGAATGCTTTATACTATTTTCTCTGTTTCGGCTTTTATTTAAATTATTTTTTATAATAATATTTGACAATTACCATTAAGGGATTTTTTTGATAGAATAATTAGGTTGGTGACAGTGATTTCTGTTTCATCTGTCAAATAAATTAGAATTACTTTGTCAGTTGCCTAGATATTTTGTGTATTTAATGCAGTCATGCCAATCTCAAATAACAAAATATAACCAAAAATCGTTTAAGAATGAAGCTCCTTCTAACATCAATAAGCGTGCTGGAATATGATATTCTAATTCCGAAACAGAGAAAATATGTTTCTAATTCAGAAAATGCTGTAAAAAAACAAATTTGGTTTTTTGTAGTTTTCTTTATTAGAATCGGTTTACATACGATTTACCCTGGTACATATGTATGTATATGAAATCTAATCTAATTCTGAATCGTTCCGACGGCACTTTAAATTGTAATTGTTCCCATGACAAACCCAGAAGCCATGGGAACAAAGTCGAGTTTAGTGGTTCCTGTTATATGCCGCGCAAAATTGAACGATAACCAACAATGACGATTCGTGGCTCGGACTTTTCAAGTCAAAAGTCACCAAAATTTGCTCCGTAGGAAAGAAGCTTAGACAAGTCTCAGATTTACTTTATAAAAAGTGCAATAAAACAACAACCAATAGTTTATATAGCAATGAAACTTGATCTAAAAAAAAAAAATTCATAAGAAGGAATTTGATAACGAAGTTAAAAACACATAGGATTTAGAATGAGGCAATAATAGTCGAAGTATCAAGGGAAGGTCTACTAAGCAAGAAGCTTAGGTTTGTTGAACATGTGAGGAGAAGGAGAATAAGAAAAATGCAGGTGAAAGGGAAAAGAGCGAAAGAAAAATCGAAGAGAAAATGAAAGGACTTTGTCGTAGAACAGCTGAAAGAGAAGAGACACGCGAAACAAATACGCTGAAGAAAAAATATAGAAAAAAAAAAACAAAAGGAAAAGAGATCGCTGATAGAAGAGAAAAAAACTGAAATTTATTATTACCACTTATAATTACAGTATCAACCAAACTCCAATATTTTAGGCTAATTTATCTAAAATTTAGTATTTTTAAACCGTGATGTCTTAAATAATTAAAATTATTGTTTATTGCTCACATGTATCAAAAGATATATTTGAATGTGATTGACTATTACACTAAAAATACAGAAATAAGTAAATACTGTTGGTAAAAAGTTATATTTATCAATGATGTAAAGATTGTAAAGTAAATAGGAAGTTATGTTTCAGAACATATGGGAAGTTATAAAATAAAACATTACGGTTAAATAAATGATCGATACGATTAAATTTATAATAAATCGCTTTATGTATTTGAAATTTGAATAAGATTTATATGTTGTGAAATGATATCTTTATTGCGCATTACAGTTACAAATACATTAGATTTGCAAATAATCAATTAGAAGCAGTTGGAATAGAAATTGCGAAAACGGGAGTCTAGACAATTTACGTTTTAATAATTCTTTGCTCTAAAGCACACATTTTTCACAAAAATATTTATTGGCATGGATAATGAATAATATTCATAATGTGGACATAATATTAAGTATACAAATATTGTCAAAAAAAAATTAAATGTTTGTAATAAAAAGTAACGAACATTGATGCCTAATTTATGACTAAAGTTAATAAAATTTGAAAATGTAAAACAATTTCATCAAAATTTGAGACATATGAAGTTGAAAGAAAAAATCTTTGATCGTTCTGAACCAAACCTGTTTGTTTATACTCGTAATTCATTTAAGAGCTGTTTTACCCTAGTACGTTTTAAAGCTGGTGGCTCTGCTATAATATAATGTCAAAAATACCAAGTGTCAAACATCGTCAAATAAATTAAGACAAATAATGTACAATAATAGAGTTAGAAAGAAATAGAATCATTGATATCGTACAGATGATAGGTGTTAGAAAATTAGGTTATCAACTTACAGAAAATTTTGTTTATTTCGGAGGAAAATTTCTTAATTAAATTTAAAGTAGAAAATATTCTACAGAGATCTCTTTTCTTGTAGTCGATTATATTGACCGATGGGTTGGTCTATTTTGGAAATTTCTTTCTCAAAAAATTAAAGGTCATTTATGAAACTCATTTTTTTAGTATATTTGTGAGTAAACTGAATATAATACGCTGATATTGTTATTCAATTTCCTTTTCTTATTTTTGAAAAACTGCTCATCTACTAAAGTCGCATGAACTCGATTGAAAGTAATAAGGTAAATGAAAGACACATTCATGCTTCCGTGGGATTAGAACCCATGACTCTTGAGTTTTGGAGCAGCAATCCAACGGTGAATAAGATTTATATGTTGTGAAATGATATCTGTACAGCGCATTACAGTTAGAAGGACATTAGGTTTGCGAATAATCAATTAGAAGCGGTCGGAATAGAAATTGCGAAGTAGAGTCAGGAGTCGAGACAATTTAGTGTTGATGATTAGGCGAGCACGGAGCATGTAACATTGCGCACAATGGGCTTCCGGTTCGGTAGCAGCAAAACGTTAGGCGTCTATCGCGCACTCATCTCGTAATGGAGGCGGACAACAATTGTTCGCGCGACATATGTGTCAACATATAATTTCCAGAGGCAAATTACACAGCCGGTCAGATTGTAATCGAGCCGTGTACGCGCACGTTTATTCATTTTTAATTTGGGTGTCATTATTCGCGAGAGATGGTCGCGATACGGGGTTGAGAACTTCCCGAACCGCCAGGATGTGGAGTAAACGCTGTCATTCCACTCGGGCCCGTAATGACAGGTTGTGGCCGGCGCGTTAGTTCACGTAGTAATTTTACAAAATGCCCGGCGTGTTATAATGACACGGAGCGCTCACGGAGCCACGGAGGCGATTCGCTACCGCGCTCTACCTGCCTCGCTGCCTCGGTACCGGCCCGAGAAAATCACAGGGAACAGGAACTACCGCAAACGGATAAACACTCTATAGCCGCTCCCGGAGATGTCTTCATGAACACCCTGTCTGCCTGCTTGCTTCCTTCCTTCATCCCACTTCCCATCACAATTAAATTACTCAGAAAGGAAGAGAGTGTGAGAGAATTATTATGCACTTGTAAATTTGTAATTTTTAAACTTATATGATGTGTATGTAGACGTTTTCGAATTTACAGATAGGGTAATTCTAATCATATGTCTGTAATTTACAGTTACAGATGTTAAAATTATGCGTTTTGCAACTAACTTCATATTAAAAAAATACAAAATTTTGAATTTTGAAACATCACTATTCGGTAATAAATATGTTTTTAAATAAATATGGCGCACGTATTATGCTGGAAATTATTATTACTTGTATTAGTATAAAAATTATATTTAGAATTATAAATAATCTTTATATAGATCTGAAGGGTAAAAGAAAACTTACAAGGACAACTATTATAGTAATTAGTACGAAATTTACATTGATCTCTTAGAAATGAAATAACAAATAAATAAATCCAAATTTTCAATGAATTGTAACGTTGTAGTTATATTTCTAAACATTTTTTAAACAGAAATTTCAAATGTGCTTGATGTAGATACCTGTCAGATTGCTACGAGATAACCTTACCAGTTAATTTACTCATTATTAATAATAAAATCATAAATTTAGCAAAATTACTAAATTATTATAAAATCTTATCTACTGTCAACACCTTCAAACAAAATTCCAAAAAATCTGAATCTTTTTACTGTTTCATTTTTGACAAAAAGTTTGAGAGTTCAAAAAAAGTAACCAATAAATATTGTTGCTCTTAAGTTCTATTACTGATTAAATTTAATGTACTTATTTTTTTTACATCCTGTATACTATGTAATTATGCGAAAGGGTAGGAAACTAGGGTAAGTTAGGGAAAGATGGCGCACCGGGTGATACTTATTCGTGAAAATACAAATAATTATATACCAACGATATCGACTGTGTATAGTAGTACATTTTTTTCATATAAATTACCTTTTTTTTTAATTTTATTCAGATATAGGTTCAATGTAACATTTTAACCCAACTATGTTATAATATTTTTCGGACGTTTAATTAACGGAAATGAGACATATCGCCCAGCAAATTGGGATAGATGATGCAAAAATATAAAAAAAAAAAATTTTTAAGAAAAACATCTTAAAAATCGATGTTTAAAAAATTATTAAGAAACAAAAATGAGTTTAACATAAACAAATTATAATAAAATAAAAGATAAATGTAATTGTACAAAATTAGGCTTCAATAAAAAAGTAGTGAACATCAGAGACTAATGTAGGTTTGTATATTTTATTGACTAATTGAGGAAATTAACAATATTTTTACAAAAGTGCAAAATACCACAAAACAATTTACAGTTATATTTATTTCAGTATAAGATAAGTGATGAATGTGCACATTTCCTATGCCTTTCATCCTTTTTAATTATATTAGTTTACTTTAGTTTTTACAAAAATATTATACATACATAAACCATCTATATCATTAAAAAAATCTATGTTTTATACGATATACTAAAACATATTATATCTATTTCAGAAAATCGATAAATTCCTTTAAAAAATCAATTTGTTGCCATCCATAAAATAGATGACCCATCTTGCTGACCACTTTTAAATGAACTGGGCACTCAAATAGAGGGCAGTGGTTAGAGGAAAAACGTAAAGGTAGCCATGGAAAGTGTAAAAAATAAAATTCTTGGAGTTAATACCACGGAGGCTACTACTTCAGAGTACCATGTGCAACTCTTCGACGATGAATGGAGGATTATTTTAATTAGTAGTTATTAGTTCACCTTCATTATTTCCTGAAGCAAGTAAATAAAAATATGTAAAATAGTAATTTCCAATAAAAATAATATGTACATATTTAGCTAATTCGGAAAATAATTCATTATTTAAGAAGTCATTTCACCTGGAAGATTTTTGTTAGCAGAAAAATATAACTTCTTTATTTTTATATTTTATGTAATTGAGAGTTGTATTTATTTTTTTTGTTATATACTTATATATTTGAACCAAGTTAACTATTTTAAATATTTAAAAAAATATATTTAATTTTTCCAATTCTGTTCTAGCTCTTTCGAACTTATCCTACCCCTGGAATTAATTATTTTAATTTATTCTAACAAACAATATTTTAGAATAGTGATCAAATGTCTCCATTTTTTAAAGCAAATATTGTTTTCTCCTATTAGTATAAAAGAATAGAATAATGTTACTAAAAGGTAGAATACGTATAATCTGGTTTTAACTGAATTTAATTCATCGATTTTATCCATTTGAGTAATTAAAATTGTTGTTAAAATCAGTTTAATAAAAAAATCACCAAATCTGCATACGGAACTCGCAAATTTGTGGTGATACATAACACATGTTTAGCATGTGGAAGAATAATTTGAAATTAACCATTGTTTATGCAAAGCAAAAAATATGTCCATTTCCATATGTGGACTGATTTATTGTGAAGTGTCTATTAGGACGTATTAAATTTATGCGGAAAAAAATATTGATTTCTCGCACAACATTCAAATAACTTAAACGACATTTTATTTCAATAATAATGTGTATTTAAAGTAAAATCTTTTTGGTCCAATTAAGATATGAATTCAGCTAAACAATTTTAATTAAACTTCATATTTAAACTTCTGATATTAATGAGCTGATTAAATTTTGGTTAAAATTGGTCAACCAAAAGTGACAGTTTACTCATCTCATTTCAAGGACTTTACGAGGTTTCGAAAATATATGGTTACTTTGACGAAATAGTCTTATATTGATCTGAAGCATGAATGCTTCTTACAAGATTTGTTTTTTTTTTTGGATTTCGTCTATATAAGTTGGTGCAAATGACATCAAAATTTACTTTGATTAACATACCCTTCAAAGAGTTCTCTTTAACTTGTCTTTTGTCACTAATGCAGAAATAGAAAATAATATAAGTATGTATTAAAAAATTTTAAGCTCCTATACTATTGTTTTCCGGGACGTTTGGGACCAAAAAAGATTTGAATAAACTGGGATGAAAAACTCGGGTCGTATAGTCATCTTAGTCAAACCTAGAAATAAATGTAATACCATTGTAACTCATGTGTATTTTTTCAAATATATTTTGAAACAAAGTCAACCCATAGCGAAATCCATTAAATAATTTTTGAAATAGTTGTCCTCAGTTTAAAATGAAAACATGTAAACTGAGTATAATAACGTAAAGGTAGATATTTATTCGTTGATGGAATAGACTTATTTAATTCCAGCGTCCAATTATGCCCGGGTGTGTATGTGTGTGGCAACCGAAACCTCCATCTCGGATGCCGTCATTTACATCGCATTACTCGCGCGATCACGACGCGCATTATCCACGCGTTATCTAGATAAGATGGTATCTGCGGCGATTACAGCCGTCAGAGGCGTACGGACTTCCTCGGGCCTTCGCCGGGACCCGAACACGAACAATCCCTGCCAAACACCAGCTGCTCGCCGCCAAGATGGAATTTGTCATATCCCGGATCAGATACCGCCTAATGACTCTAACTTACGATCACGAAAATAAATAAGGGATAATGGCTACAGATGGTCAGATTTCTACGGCTAAGGAAAGCGTATCATCTACATTTGCAAAGATATAAAGATAACGAGAATTAATAACGGAGCCATCATATGGGGTGCCTGGGTACTAAAATTCAAACTCATTAAAGTTGCTAACGATAATAAATTCTAGTACATAAAAATAATGTTTGTGATACAATTCCCATAACAAATTAGTAACATAACTTAGGACATGTGTAAATTAATATATACAACAAGAATAATCAATTATTAAAGCCAGTTAGAGATTGACTTCTGTTCCAAAATGAAATTATAAACTTATTTCCTGTATTTTTTTTAACAGCTTTACTATCAACATTATACTAAGGTAAATAAGAGGGCTAGGAGGAATAAAATATACACTCAATCAAACTTCACGAGATTCGTACCCAAAACTCATTTGTTCTTGTTATGTGGAACCTGTTGAACATTAATCAAACGATATCAGCGCAAAGTTATGGTTGTTCTTCAGTATGAATCAATAGAGTCCTGAACCATAGTCAAAATATTACCATTTTGCAGAAGAATATGAAAATAAACATTTACAATTAATGAGTATTAGAGATAATATTTCATTAAAATATTATTACATTCGTGAATTATAAGTGATTAAATTTCGTTCCGATGTCCTGTCAAATCATCTGTCTTTACCAATTTCATTTGTTGCCTGAATTTAAAAAGACAATTGCGCGTCAATATTTTTCAGAACTTGCGGAGGGAGACCATGCTGACATACATGCGGCCTGGTAGTGTCAAAATATTACTGCATGTTCTTGTTTTCTTCCGAAAACTTAATTTTATTTATGCCTAATAATCATTTTTTCATTCATATACATACAAATTTGTATATAAACATAGTTTAGCTATTCGAATATGAAAATATCCAATACCTTGTACAACTGACAGTTTGGTCATCACTGGCGAAGACAGATGACGTCGGAGACCAAAATTTTCACTTTAAAAATTGATATCTCGCTTACCACGACATATTTTTCAGTTGCGTTTTCATTACTATGTTATTTCACAAAAATGGTTCAGAACTCTATTGTAAAATAAGTTGGATTTAGCGTCGCCGGTGTTAGCGACAAAGTCTCATATAACGACTTCTTTTAGCGAGAAGGGCAGCGGTTATAGCGACGAAGGCTCATATAACGTCTCCGTTTATACGTCTTTGCTAAGGGTAATTATAACATCGTAGGTACATCTGTCCACAAGACCGCTGTACCGTGAGTGTTATGTACCTACGTTTGTTTAATGTATGTTAATTTATTTTTCTACAAATAAATGTCTATGTTTCAGGTTTTTAACTTTGGCTATTTACCAAATAATGTAACTTTACTGATTTAAAATATAATTTTTTACAATAATTATTTTGTCCAAAAGTCGTCATACGTGACTTTTGGACATAAACATCGATAATAATTAAAAAAAATATTTTCCTAGAATCATTAAAATGAAAATTCATAATGAATATGTAATTACGAACTTATATTGAGGAAAGACATAAAAAGTTAAAAATACGAAGTACATACGTGTTAAGTTACGACTTTTTTAAGCCAAAAGGACAAGTTTTATAAATATGTATATGCTAAGGGCAGCAGTTAGCATTTTTATTAGAACAAAAAAGAAACTTTGGGGCAGATGTTTGGTTTTTAACGCTGTCGTTTCTACTTTGCTTTTTAACCCGCTGTTTATTAAGTTATAAACTAGTCCAAAAATATTTTAAAAATATATGGCAATCTTCTTAAATAGGTATATTTTCAAATTCTTAATTGCATTTTATCAATTTAAAACTATTTTATTTTATTAACAACAATAATTCACAAAACATTTATTCACGTAAATACTTATTTAGACTCAGATTTTCTAGCTGTTAACCCAATTCACAGGAAAAATACTAGTATCTACATCAAAATACACCGTCGAAATGAAATGTATGTCCGTACTCCGTAATAACATATGAAAGTGGTACGTAGTAAATTATAAAGGGTACTTCAATTTTAAACAACATAACTTCAATTATGAATGAAACACCTAAAAATAAGGTAACAAGTTAATTTGAGGAAACTTCCGGAAAAGCGTAATCCCTGAGATATTCATGTTTTTCTTATTGGAAAAGAACTACTTAAAAAAATCAATTTCACAACGACCTATCAAATATTTTCTTATTAAAATCAAGTCAAATATATTTATTGTTTTAAAATAAAGTAACAACATTTCACAAAAAAAAAACTATTAATTTTTGTATAAGATAAGATAATATGTTGTTATGAAACTGATTTTTTAGAGTAATTTTGTTCCAAAAAGAAAAACGTGAAAATCTCTGGAATTAAGCATTTCCAGACATTTTCTCAAATGAACTTGTCACCTTATTTTTAGGTGTTTAATCCATTGGTTAAGTAATGCCGTTTTAATCTAGGACTCCCTGTATTACAATTACTATTAACATCTCTGTAATTATGAGAGTTTAAAAAGGATGTAAAAAGTTAAAGAACTTTTTCTACTACAATGTCAACAGAGATGTTTCAATGATAGGTGTCCTGCTTCAAGTGATTCAGATCATGTGTAAAATGTTCCAAAGATACGGCTTATCATATTGTGAATAAAATGTTATTTATATAACTCCAATCGAAGATATCCAATAGTTTCGAGAATTGTGAATGCTATTTTCTAAGCTACCTACGTAAACATCTAATTTCGTTAAAAAAAATCAATTTATTACAAACATAAAACCACAAATATTTAAATTCATGTAAGTTAAAATTATACTAAACACAGATACACATATTTGTAAAGCTTTTAGATATTAAATAGAATTGTAATTTTGTTATATAACTCCTGAAGAAGACGCATGTGGGGTCGAAACTATAGAGGCTGAATACAATAAAGAGTGGCTGATTTCCAGTAACCATCTCTCATCTAATTTCGTGTTATGTAGTTAAGGTTCAGAAAGTATTATACAGTGTTTACTTCTATGCGATAAATAATTTCAGTGTTATTTCTTCATCAGTACTGTAACTAGTATAAATTGCTACGGAATCTCATGAAATAATAAGACATCAGAATTGTTCATATCCTATAACCGAGATTTGCAACCGAGATATTTAGTGTGCGCAACAATAACGCTACTATTTGTACCTCCCATAATGGTATCATTTTCTATCTTCATGCTATTTGTAAAATTTGTTTCATATACGTAAGTAGTTATTTAGTAGTTCAGAAATTTGCAGGCCATGCAATGATGTAGTATTACATAACAAATGACAGATTTTCCGAATAAAATTCGACTTCTTTTGTTTGAAGGTAAGTGAACACGGTGCGGAAAATTCCCTGTAATTTATTTCTCTACAACCGGCAATTCATTTCAAGTACTAATCAGCGTTTCTGTAATAGTCTACTCTACAATTTCAATAAAATTTGATTTCTTTGTGTTAAAAGTATCATTATAAATTCCTTTCAACGATAAATAATTCACTTTTATAAAGAAAAGTTTAACGTTAGAATAATTTATGAAACGATAAATTGATGACCGTATGACAAAATTCTCATCGTTTTCTTATCCATTATCTTCTTTCAGTTGCAGATAACTGTTATAGAATTATGTTCATAAAATGACGCAGAAACTCATTTTTCTTCAAGATAATATAGTTTTCCGTGTGATATTCTATTGTTGACAAAGGACAATTCTATAGAATTATTTTGATATATGCTCTAACATTTTATACATATGAATTATGCTACTTATGGGTCCAATATTTCATTTCAAAGAAGATATGAATTATTAAAATTATTAGCTCAAGTGGTAATGATTCCAGGGATATAGTTTTTATATTTAGACTAATGAGTGTGTATCGGTCGTGTTTCAAATTATGCCGGTGTAATTATTTGCAGAATTAGCAGTTTTAATGCATAAATACCGGCAAATCAAAATAAAATAAACACAAACCTGGAAATTATACTTCATTTACATACAGCGCGATAGAAAACATTTGAAATGATATCTGCTAGCTTTTGCTTTTACATTTCCGTAATATTTACTTTGTTACATTGCGATAAGATCAGAACAGAATAGAAAAGAAAAAAATGTTCATATTACCGGTTGTCATTTTAAAACACAATACATTATTATTCAAATTATTTTAATTCTTCAAAAAATATTATTTAAAAAAAATACAAATAACACCTACTCAAAATACAATAAATCTTATAAAATTAAACATGCAATGTAAGGATTAATGAAGAATTGCAGAAATTTTTATTCTTTATTTAACTCTCTGATCGACTTCGACACCACCTGAATCTAACTTTATTATAAATTGTCGATATTGAAATAAAACTCTTGCAATAATACTATTGAAACAGTAATCGTTTGAATTTTTTAAATTGTGAATGTAAAATTAAATTGTATGCCAACGGTCAATAGCTAAGTAATGGTCGGAAGCATCAATCAATAAGTTTTGTATTTTCATTCAATAAAGTGCCAATATTTTTAAGTTTGTAAGATAAATAGGTATGCAGCATATTTTATATAGATAGTTAAATTTTAATAACCACACAAATGTAATTATTAAGAAATATTCATATAAATACTTATATCTTATATATAAAAATATAGAACTCAAATTTATGGCCTTTAGTTGTAAAGATAAAATAATCAAATTGGACGTAAATAATTTTAAACATACAGTGATAACATATGAAGTTTTTTATTTATTATAAAATATATAAAGTTAAAAGAAATATATATAAAATAATAAAATTAATGAATAATAGTCGAAGGTAGTACACTTTGTACTCATTTTTTTTAACTTTGTTTTAAATCTAAGCTCTGTTGGAGCCATTGAGTATTTAATCTTTATAAAGCTAGGCGAAAGTAACAAAAATGCGATTATAAAAAGTTAAAATTGAAAGGCTTGCTGCACGAAATAGATTAAAGACTGCAGCGTGTTCTTTTCTAATTTCAATTCATCTATTAATAATTTCAAATTGTAATTACCGTTGAAAAATACAGGCCTGCTATTGGATACTTACTCGTATATTAATTGAATCAAAATGGCTTCCAGGATACATAAAAGTGTGTGGCGATTCTTAGAAGCACTAGGACATGGAGAATTTTCTTGGAAATGATATGAAAATTCAATCTGACATCCAATTGAACGCAATTTGCCATAAATCTACGGTGCATTTCATGCGACAAGTCGATTCCAACAACTGCAGAAGCACGTAAAATTGCTCTGCGACATTTCGTTCGTCATTGCATAATTCTCCATTTCACAAATAACGTATTCGTATTCCTTCTCATAGGCGAAATATTTCTTTTCTATTTATATCTGAATGCAGCCATAGATTTAGTGAGTTAGTAAATCGTAACACGCGGTTTCGGAGCTATTCCGATTTATTTATTTCATATTTATTCAGGCGTTGTGAATAACGACTCATTTCCACGCTCGGACAAGTTTCTACTAGTAATAACATGCTGTGTGCCCTCAAAGCCTTTTGTTCATATTTGCTAGGAGTAAGTTAGTAGCCAGGAGTTTTTATGTAAACTGAATTACTCATATTTGTACATACGAAACGAATTAACTTAAAAGCTTATGGATTGCTGTAACCACGATAAAAACGATGGAAACACTTTTTTTATATTCTGCCGTAAATTTTCATATTTATAATTATAAAAAGGAAACCAAAATGGCGAAGCGTCCGGGGAACTAAGGAAAGCTGTACTGTTCTTGTTCAATATAAAATTTAAAATTTTGTCAAATACATTTCATTATATTTATATTGCTAAACAAATAAGCCACCGCTGCCCTTTTTATATTTAAATACGAAATATATAATATAATAGATAATGAATAAATAATGTATTACGATGTCGCCAATATTTATCTCCTGAACTTTTACGATAACATGCACTTGCGTACATTTATAGAGTTATGCGACTTAAAACTTTCAATATAGCGAGGATTGAATGATATCGTTTATTTTCGTTTTAGATCAAATGGTTCTTGACAGATCTAATAGAGACGTATAAAACAAATATTGTGTCTATCAATACAGTTATTTGTTTTGTTAAGTGGGTAGTGGTGGCTTAGTTGTTTAGCGCGCTTCGACTCTCTTCATATCCCAGTAACGACAAACTTGTAACCAAAAATAAATACCAGTGTATCCGAGTGGTTCGGAACCCACTATAAGCTGTACGTCCCCTGTCCAGTTACTTCGAACTGTTTGGCAGTGAAAATTAAAAATATATATACTCGTATTTTTAAATAATACTTAATTTAAAATTTTATTTGAAATTATTGATTACTTCGAAAACAAGATATAGTTAATTCAAGGAAGCTTACATATGGACAGAAATTGATAAATAAATCCATGTCCAGATGTCTAGGATAACCATATGGATAAGACACGGAATTCCGAGATTTGTCTCTGTTTTGAAGTATTTTTCCTAACCTTAATTAAATTATATGAATTAATGAAAAATATTATGATTGATAGACTGATTTTTTCAATATAATGAATTTTAAGAACAAACTTCTGGATTAAAAATTCTGTATAACTATTTATTTACTATATAACTGCAGATGTAGTGAATATTTTATAAAATAAATATTTAGTGGTCAAACAAAATAAATCACCTCAAATTTATCACACCTATTTTATATGTACTTATTTATGAAAAATGTTAATGATTTTGAAATCAAAAATAATGCTTATAAATGTATAAGAATCCTGTGAAAAAATTCAAGTTTGTGATTTATAAATCTAGTGGTTCTATCCATACCTACGACATGTAGAAAAACATATTTTTCCATGATTTGATTATTGTCAATGTGAATTTAACAAAAATAAAAGCTGTAGTTGAACTGAGTTGAACTTGAATAATTGTTGGGCGTAATGCGTAATCCGTGATATGAAAAACTTGATAGTGACATGAAATGATGCATGATGATTGCGTCGACTGTACAAACCGATATATAACATATGCTATTATGTCCACTCGACGTTTCGATGCGGTAATTTCACTCGCTATCTTGTTTATTGCTTCAGCTCTTGTTTTAACGCGTAACATGCAATTTTGACATTAAGTTAAGTGTCCATTTCTATTATTGGGTGTCAATTCGGGGTCGAGAAAGCAGTTCGTCCAAGGGATCGACCGAATCACTCACGGACCACGGGGTGGGGGAATTATCACTCGATCCCATTATTTTCGTATTATACTCCCCGTCGCCGTAACGGTTTTACTTTTCAAACTCAAACGTTCTAGGGAAATTTGTCATCGCTTTTGTTTGGGTAATGTGTTGTAACGTTGGCTGAAAAGCTAAAGTTAAGTAATTAAACTTTTTAATTAAATTGTTGCACGGAAGCCATTTTGTATACCTGTAACCGCAAATTATTTGCCACAAAAAGTTAATAGCGTTTTATTTTTTAGCAATAATACATTTTTCCCGTATGATATGATCTTTCAACGGGATATATCAATGTTGGTAATGATTTAATTATAATTTTAGTATAATTTCGAATATTTGCTTCTATCTGACAAGGTTTTCCGGTAATTTTAAAATTAATACAAACAATAATTTGACGTGATGACAGTATTCCGTATCATGATCTTTACAATGAATATGTTAGCGGCGAAGTATATAATTATATTCAGTATATATTATAAAAAATATATTGTTATTTTAGCGGTATTGTATGAAATCTGGTATTTTGTAACATGCTTGAAACGTATCATTCCTTTCAATGCCTTGTTTGTGTTTTACATGCATTCAAAATCGTGCTAATAATTTTCTTGGACAAATTTACAGTCAAACCTAAATTAAACTACATTTATGTTAATAGTATTTTTTTACTTAATACTTGACGACTAATTCTATTACCACTAATAATGTAAAATTCATCTTTTTATTCACCCGTGTTTATTATGACTTCAAAGTCGTAAATATAGTGCGGAAGTAAGATATTTTTTGACATATGTTAAACGTAAGACCTTGACCAAATCCCAAGTGAACAATTTTTGCGGTCGACCATTCGGTGACCAATATTTAGGGGACTAAGTGCTCACTTTAGTCATTCACCAAATGTCTGCTCAATTCGCTCATCCGTTTTATATGGTGTTGGCAATTTTAATACTTAACCTATTGTACGCCATACTTATATGCATACTGTGTATGTAACAAAGAATAGGAAAAAACTTCTACTAACTTAACTAAAAGTAAACAAATTGTTATGAAAACTTGATCGAATTGGCGTTAGAAGGTAAATATGAATTTTTATTAAAATCCGTCCTGCTGAATTTGCTGTACACGTATCTACGGACCTCCATTCAAATAAACCAACAGACATTATTATTATTATTAGCATTATTCATATTGAAAAAGAAAAGCACAACTAATAAAATTTTGGTATAATTATATACCTACCTAATTTTATCATCGTCGGTATACGATTATAGCAGTAGTACGTAAATGTACCAGTATTCTACAAGAATTCAGTATTTACTTCTAGAACAACAAAGGTACGTGTTTAAGATAAATATTGGTATTAACTCTTATGTATTTATTTCACACATTCGAGATTTTTAAATTTTTCCCTCGGCGTTTTTTTTTTTTTTGAATTCGTAAATAAGATAAATTACAATATTATTTTTCCATAATTATTTTAAATTAAAAATAACGTAACATTGTCAATAAAATTATTTATTTTATATTTCAATACAAGATGCCGATTTTACTTTTTCAACGTTCTCTCTTGCTGTTACGCGTCGTCATTTTTTGTAAAATGTCTGGACATTTCTACTTGCATTTAAATTGATACGTTGTTAGCCAACTGCCTCTGTAAAGGACTTACAGCTTATAGTGTGGTCCGAATCCCTCGAACTCAGCAGTATTTTATTTGGTTAATAGTTGGATTAATAATAAGTTGGATAGGGAATTGAACCTCAGATTTCAAACACCGCACACTCAATACAAGATGTAATTAAATAAAAATAAATTTACTATGTTGTTGAAAAGCTGTAGAAATATTGTTTTCCTTGCTTCCTTTGATAATTGATACTTGACCACTGATCGAATTGGTAAAACAATATTTCTCTACACATGATAAATTATTTTCGACTCATAAAAAATCACTATGTGTATCATTCCTAAGTATAGTTTACTATAAAAAATATAAACAATAAATAATTATATCTTTATAGATACCTAGGGTGTACCTACATGTGGCCGTAAACCAAATATTTATATTAGTTCACAACCCTTATTCAAGAGTAATTGGACCAAACCATAATATTTATATTTTTATGTTTAAACTTGTAAGTAGTACTTTTTTTTCAAACACGTGTTGTTTCCAAAAGGGTTGTAGTAGGCGCCAGTGATGCTTTGTCGGATCCTGCAGACTAGCTACGACTTGATGCAACCAGCCCGTGCGTCTTGTGTTATCGCAACATCGTGCGAATGACATGCGACGGCACTAGAGTAAACACAAAACAGAACACGACGTAGATACTCCACGAGAGCTTTCTTGTTGATGTTGAACCACGAGTATTTTTCTACAGGCGTCGAATGTGTTCCTTGGCAACAGAGAAGCCGCAATAAAAAGTGCTAATTTGGTTGCGAAAGTGGAAATATTTTAGTTTACTGACGGCAAAGAATTGAATAATACAGTGTAGCAATATGTGCTATATAAGTACACAAAAACATTTATTTTCCGCATACTGTAGGACGACAGAGGAGTTTATTAATAAATAAAATTTGATGTGTACAACACATTACCACCCACTATCAAACACATTTAAGATTCTCTCTTTCTTGTGTAGGTTACGTAGTTAATAGTCCTTTTATTTTCTTTACGACACCGTTTAGTTGGCGCTCAGGTTTCGCAATCCAGATCTTACAGGTTCGAATCCATGGATGTATTCCTGCATTATGTGATCTTAGTACTAAATAATTCTAATAAAAATATGTTATATAAATTATTTAAAATTTGACAAGTACTTTTCAATTTACTAGATTTCAGTTTCAAATATTATCATAAAGTAATATAATATGAGCCATGGATTTGTTGGAAAAATTTACGAATAGTTGCAGCGTAGCAATAGACAAACGAATGTCAAAAATTACATTTAAATCACGAAGAATCATTTTTAACCCAAGTTGTCGTTACTCCGCAGGAATTATTAGTAAATTGTACCAAATTATATATGCTTGATTATTTCACGAATGACAACAGTTCGAAAATAAAATTTTTCATATCAACAATATATAACCATGACGACGATACTGCGGTTTTATCAAATATTTTCACTAAAAAACTGATGGAAGATTCGAATTAAGCAAGCACGTGTATGAAATTATCATCATTAAATAAATATATCTGCTAATGACTCGAAATAGTTAATTACAAAAAGTTAACATTTTAAACATTGACGTGTTTGATGATAAATCCGAGGTGGGAAAAACAAAACTGTTTCAATAATTCTAAATAAAAAATATACTATTAGAAGTTACTTTAAATTTCGAATTCGTAAATAATGGTCAGTGGTTATTTCATATTATATAGTTATGAAAGCTGTCACATATGACTGCACTAGGTTCCAGTTCTTTGGTACATTTTCATGTTCTTTTGGGATGATGAATTGGTGTACACTTTGTTCACTTGCACTATCCAATCCAATACACTACATCCACAACGTACTATTACAAATTTTATAGAACAGACCTAAGAAGATGTTTTCTTGAATTAAATTATTATATTTTATAGGATCACAATATTCCACTGAAGAACATATAGCAGATGATTCCATCTGTATCGAGACAATATTTTTAATTTGTTTGTCTACATGTTTTGCGGAGACCTAAAGTTTGTAGAGTGCTCTTTTTGTTTGGTTAATATTTAGTAGGAGTGAGATTTGAACCCAAGACTTCATATTCCGTTCAATTCGAATCGGAAACCCTTAGCTAACTGAACCACTTCTACCCATTCTGAATTTAATACTGTATTGTTTACCTATTTGAACTATTTTTTGTTTATATGTTCTGAATGGTTGAAACTGTTTTTTAACATGTAATGCATTCCAGGGTTGAACAAATTAAAGTCTAAAATGGAATGCGCAGCCACATGGCAACGACACAACTGTTTTTGTTATCTGCTCGTAATTCTCGCTGTGAGCACGGATTGTTCTTAACAACGGCCATCTTCACCGCCGCCTGACGTAAATAACATCGCTGTATAAATAGATAAGTGTACGAGATCACAAATGCGATATGTTTTCCACGCCCTCTCCGATCGCGGCTCAATTTATTTCTTGTTTCTCCAATCCATGTCATATTTCGCTGCGAGAAACGTGTTCCTATCATTTTCTAGCTTGCCATCTATAAATACGGACCGTATGAATGGATTGCATACTGTTATTTTTTATCAACAGCTGGAAATAGTTTCAACTCGTAAATACCACTTTTTTCTTCTTTTCTTTCTTTTTTTCAGCAGTGACATATTTATATTTAGAAATGGGAAACGATTTTTTATCCTAGGTCAACCAACATGTTTATTAAATTAATATATCGTACCGAACATTACATGACACATATTTGGTGTTTCAAACTTATTAATACATAACTTGACAGATAAAATAAAGCCGAAATGTTAAGAGAACAAAGCCTAAATTTATAAGAATTTGTATTTCTTTTTAAAATATATTTTCTTATAGTTGTCTATTATTAAAATTTAAATAAAAATTTTACAGGTTCTTTTTTAAATATGAATTATTCTAATTCTACAGACACAACGTATGTATGACAGATCGTATCGGTACTGATGTCAGAGCAGTTTTCTTCGTAAATATGAAAACAAAGAAGCGTAAATGGCATACGGAGGGATTTGCAAATATAATTTCAGAATAAAAAATTCACTGGACGTGACAAATATCTCACAATAATATTAACAAATAATTAATCTATTACCAATCACTCAGAACTTACGGCAAAAGAAAAACACAAATAAATAATTTTTCCACTAATTCTATGTCACAGGATTTTCACACTAAACTTAATTAAACACCTATATAAATAAAATAAAATAATTTCGACGATTTATTTGCTGATGCCATTATTTTTTTCTATTATCCGCATGGTGTACAAATGGTGTGTATAAAACATAATTTTAACATTTAACATTGAATATGTTGAAATTTTACTAGGGTTTACAAAGAATTTAACAATAACTGTAAAGCCGCATAGCAAGAAGAACTGTCGAAGTATACGCACTAATAAAATAATAAAAGGTGTGTATTCAAGAAAAAAGAGAATATTTAAGAATCTGGTGACAATAACTTATTCCTTATTGTAATGTGATTGTGTTGTATTATATTTTTAAATACAGTGAATAAAATAATATTCTGGTTTGGTTTGCCCACAAATATCCTGCAAGTAGGATGAGGTAGTATTCTTAGGTAAAATTATAGTTTCCATTATTCTACTGAGCAATGCTTACAACCTCTGCAGGGAGCTACATCTTTTTTTGGGCGACATTAGGATTTGAACCCCAGATTTTAATGCTTAGTTCGAACCGAAATTTCACCATATTAGAATTATCCCAGTTTTCATAGCTATTAACATACCTAAGGTAGTTAGGTTACGAGTATCATCAGATGTCAATTGAATTCCGAGCTCTGAGAACAAGGATTTGAAGATATCTAAGACCTGGTATGATTCATAACACCAGTAGTTTGTTCAATAATTTACTAATTTCACATTATTAATAAATATTATTTTATAAAATTCTCTTGTGATTAACGTTTTCGTGATCAAATTTATATGAGTTGATATGACAATTATATTATCCCATTGTTCCACGTTATTTTGACAAATCTGTACAGTAATATTATTATACCATACTGACTTGTCAAAATTACATGGGATACAATGATGACTTACTATTGTAAACAAAGGCTTAATATCCTCAAATCGGTAAAGATATTTATTCCCCTAATTTATTTCTTATTTGATTTGGTAATTAAATCCTAATTCGAGTTGGAGCACGTTAAGCATTCCAACGTCTAACACATCTGTTTGCTACTCCATAAAACTCCAATCGTTTATTTATTGTTTCAATGTAATAAAATGTAATGTTTTATAAATGAAAATGATTTTGATTATCGGACAGACATAAATCGTTATCCCTTAGCCAAAACAAATTCCCTTCGGCCATTTGTTTTACATTGTTGAGTTGAGCGGACCTACATGGTAGTGTGCCCGCAGCAACCACATTTAAATACGAATCCTAACCTACTTGCGCCACCTGACACTGCGGTTACAAGTCAATACGGGCCGGGGTGGCGCACATGGCACCCGTTCCGGACCACCAACAGCCAGCCGAAGACAGATTCCGCGACGCGTCCGCGCAAGAGGTAATTAGCGGGATCGTGTTTGTGGCTCATCAGTCAACAATAGACAGGAATAGTGTTGCGATGGTGTGAGCTGGAAATTCTTCACATTGTACACTAAATTAAACATTGGTGGGATAAAGAAGAAATGCAACCAATATCCGGCTACTATACTACCGTTACCGTTATAAAGATTCGCTCAGAACTGCGTAATTCTTAATTTCAGTTTTTACGTTCTATTTGCAATTTCCATTTCCAATCAGAAGTATTCACTATCATCAAATTATTCAAAGTGTACTTATTGAAAAATTGAAATCTCCGTGGAGTAGTATTCTGAAAGGAAGCGAAGAAGGGAGTTCAATTGCACTTTTGAAAGGAACAAAATTAAATAACTTACATGAAAAAAAAAATAGAAGTTTATTACTATTTCACTTATAAATTTATAAACCAATCCAAATTCAAGATTCTACCTAGTTACCAACATCGTCAAAAAGAAAATTTCGCATTCTTTAAGCCTATAAGATGCTATATTTTACTAGTAAGTGAGTTTTGTTAAGCGAAAAATTTTAGATGATTCAAGAGTACCTAGAAACATATTGTATATATATATATATATATCTGTCAAAGTTGCTTATTTTTATTTTAGAAATAGTCATCCGAATATATGGTTATATTTTATACTGACAAATTTTCCTATTGCGTTACTCGAACCTGTTGCCTATTTGACGGTAAGTAATTAATTTACTATATGAAGATATTTTTGTTTAGATATCACCTTGCTGATAAATTATTTTCTTCCGGTCGGGCCAGTGTTACCAAATCTCATCCGATAATGCATCATATTTTATTTTTTCATGATTCATGTCATTTTTCAATAAAATTTAATAATGTTAATAATAAAAAGCATTTTAAACTGAAATACTTCAAATTTAGCACATATGTGCATCAAAGTGTAATTGAAAATTTTGAATCTAGCGAAATTTGAAGTAATAGTACAAATTAAGAAGGGTAATTATGTTGTTGTGAACACGGGTATTGATTCGAACTTAATGCAAAAAAATATATTAAAATTGAGAATGAGAATTACGTTGTCTATAGGCCTTTTAGAGTCAATAAATATTTTAGTTATAGTATAAACGATTTATCTAATTTTTATTGTGTATCAGACGTTTTCAAATCTGTTATTACTAGGTTAAGAAACTGTAAAGTAGTGAACTTACTAGCCTCAACTATAGTGATGTCAGAATTCTAACTTTTTGTTAACAGTGTCGTTGTTGCACGATCGAGCATTAGAAAAGGTTTATTGATTGGATTTCGAAGACAGTAGATTTCTTTAACTGGTTGCTACGTCTAACAAAACGGTAAGAACTTCATTCCGTTTTAGAACGGTAAGTGGGTTCATGGTTAGTATAAACGCACAGATGAAATAATTTTTCTTTTATTTCTATTAATATTTAAAGTGTAGTTACAAATACTACAATTATTGATCAACAACCAAAAATGACAGAACTTTGACATATTGTAAAATGAAACGATGAGTTGAAAAATATCATGGAAACGGATTTTAGTTTTCGATGAATAAATTTAAATTTTGGATATTTTTTTACTGATATTGAAAGAAGTTTAATTTTGATCATGCAAAAAAATATATGACAATAATTGTCTTCGATCGGTAAAAAGTTCTTACCATTCTTAGTACATAATATACTATAACGAGATATTTTACTTTAACTACAAAAATATTATTGTACGAAAATAGATGTAAGGTATTATTTTGCATTATTAGTATACCATTGCAATAGAGAATTTAATTTACTGGTAAAAAAATATACTTTTTTTGTGTACAAACTGTAGACAAAAAAATTAAAAGTTAAATATGGCCTCTGTTATCATTTTATCCTTCTGCAGTGTCTGGAAATTTAGAAATAATGTACCCTAAATATGTACAATGTTGTAAACAAAATTTTATACAATTATTTCTGTCAGTCTTTTAATTTTGTTTATGATATATTGCAAGAAAATTAAAACACGTCTGTTTAACTAACAGCAGTCTGAAGAAAATAAGTGTAGCATTCCATAGTTAAATGCTCCTAGACGCTAGGTTTTGGATTATCGGTTGTTTACATGTAAACTACTCCTAGATGGTGTGTTGTTTATTCAGTGTGTGGTGTTCGTTACATTGCTATTTAACTATCATGTTTCTTTCAAGATACCGTCATATATTGCATATTATTTATTGCCTGGGAGGACCCGTATATGTATTTCAATTAGATACGACTTTTAAGGACTACTGTTTTATTACTTATATAATTTAATGTTGTGTTACAATATAAGGTGTACAATGTAATGTCATAATTTAATAACTGCATACATGAAAGTTTTTCAAGTGTCGTTTATGACACATGACAATTTACTTAATTCTTACTTCTTTTCTAACGTTTAAATATAATGTTCTTAAGAAACAATCTTACGTATTATTAAGAGAAAAGCAAAAGTGAAAACAATTACTACTCATATCAAAAAACAACAAATGAAAACCTTGTTTAATGGACATATAATAACTAATAATGAAAAGGTCATCAAAAAACTGAAAAGCAGGTAGATGACGTTATTAAGAAAAGTAGAAAGACAAGTTGCTGAATGACAGCACGAGATTTTCAACATGATTCTCTCTTTCACAAATAACTGTTAACTTAGTGTTGCTGTTATCTGCACACAAAATACTTATTTCTACATGTAATAGGAAATACACATTATATTATTATTACATAGTAATTTAAGTATCAAGGATAATAATTGCTCTCTACTACTTAAAAATGATTTCAGAAATCGAAACGAAGCTCGCATTGCTTATGTTTTTTATGTTTATGTATTTTTTAATGTTTACCGATTGGTTTTCCAAGGCAATAAAGTATATTTACAAATTGCTGATTGATAAGTGATTTCTTACTGAAAGAGAAATCGCTAAGTAATTGGTAACAGTAGTTATATTAGATCAAAATTTAATTTAAAAATAAATAAAATATTTTAAATAGATAGTACAAAAACATAATTAGTATTGCGGGCAATACCTAATTGCTCTCTATCGGTTGAGGATGGTTTTGAAGATCGAGAAATAACTACCTTATTTCGTAATAGAAAGAAAACTTCTTGACTAGTTGATAGATGCAGGTGAAAATAAAAAGATGATTTTGGAATTCAGTCAATTTGGGCACGTGGACCTTCTTCAGGAAGTGTAGGTCATATGATTTGAATTGTTATAACTGAAAACTTATTTATCAATTTAATTTTTGTTTGCCAGATTATAGCACGACTCCGATTATAAGACAACCTCCTATCTAATGTGATTACCGTTTTTTTGTAAGAATTAATATGTATTCTGAAAATAAACACATTTTCAACAATAAATATACGTAAATATGTAACAAAGCCATCTCGTTTATCGTGAAGTAGCTGGAATATAAAGCTTTTTTTTTAGAAAAGAAAACCTTTTCTTATTGAGGCTAATACGGTAATATGGTTGTTTAAAGCTGCCTTTGGTATTATTAAACAAATAAGTTTTTTCTATGAATTGTAAGTAATTGGTAAAAGTGAATGTCATTGTAGAGTAAAGAAAGAAGTGAGCAAACATAAGAACGTTAGTAGTTTCCATCCATCACATCATCCCTTGCTTGGCGTAGTCCGTCCCTCTAATCCTTAATTCATATCTGATCGCGTTTTCCGCCGTGGGAACTTGAGCGGTTGCGTTCGTAGGCCGCGCCATTGGCCGCGGATGCGTTGCACAATGGCCGCCTTGCGCCTTGCACCGACTCCTCATGCTCTTGCTCTTGTGTGCGTGCCGGTGCCGTCGCCTCGCCGACTAAATACTTAATATGGCTCTTCAGCAGCTGCGCCGGCCTTCTTCAGCACGCTAATTAACTACTAGCCAATTTCTTAATAATTCAACACAGATCCTTTGTTGTCATTCTATCGCTTATTTATTCATCACTGTCTTTCGTTTCATTGTCTAGCTCTACTTGCTGACGTTATTTATTCAACTACTGTGATTTTACAGAAACTGATATTTCAACGTACAGCACGTCAATTATTCACTCAGTTCATTGTTCTTGACTGCGCCAAAGCTGTATCTTTTTCTATGCCTGAAAATTTAACTACAGGGTTTTAAAGAGGTAAATAAAATTTAGGTGTATAATACAGGCGCGATTGAAACCAAAGGATTTTTCGGTGTAAGTCTATTCTGTAATTATATTTAAGAACAAAATAAAACAAATAAAATACTATCCATTTTTTTATTTTATCTTAAAAATTATACATTTACCAAAATAAACTCCATAAACTCAATCAGTGTACCTTCATTTATCATTGTATTAATAAATTACGTACAAAATGTATCTATATATTTTTTCTACGACCGTGAATATATACATATATACTTGTTGTGTTTGTTATTGCTACGGATACATAGTATATTGTAAACACATTTCCCACGGTAATCATAGACAACGTAAGTCAAAAATCGTATTGTTTAGTTTTGGTTTTGTAGCTAATTGCTAGGAAGTCGTAAAGTTAAGACATCTTTACTATTAAAATATAAATGAATTAGGAGATAATATTGTGGTCATTGAAAAAGTCTACTCTGCAACACGCTTGGAATGTTCATTTTATACTTGTGTGAAATAAGTACCATTCCTTGCTAGTTGTATAATATGCTATTATATATTATCAAATTAGTACTGAAATGAAAACATTGATACACTTTTGGGGAAGGTAAAGATTAATTTATAATAGAATTATAATAATATTTCTACTAAATTTGTGTATATGTACCTATATTTTATTTTATATTTTATTTTCGATTAAGAAATAAAGTTCAGAAGTTCAAATATTTGAACGTTTGAAACTGTTTTTAATTTTAAAATACAGCACAAATATAATAATTACAACTTTTTGTCTGCATTGTAAAATAAGAATTTTCAATATTTTAAATATGTTTTCCGTTAACTAAAATTTATTGTAAATTCATTTCAAAAACAGTTACATGTAAAGAATATTATTTAAAAAAAATCTAGTAACTTTTTTCTCTAAAATGTATCAAAAATGAAATATTAGAAAACTACTAAAGACACTTTTCTGTAGGTATATAGATTATAGGTATTAATATTTGTTAAAATTTCACTAACCAAGTGAGCTCCCGATACCTGTACAATTTTGAATGAATAGATCAAAAATATATAATAAAATGTGCGAAGTAGTCTACGAATGAAATTGTTTCTTTTCTTCATTTTATACCAACACCCATAAAAGTTTTACATACTCAATATTGTTCCTTGCACTCTTGCAATAATAAACAATAACCTACTTGTAAAACAAAATTATTAATATGAATATTAGAAAATGTAAATAATTTTAAATTTTACCTCATACCTTACTCACGTTATTAATTTTGACAATTTACATGTAAATAATATTAAATTTACAATTTACTTTTTGTCGGCATTGTAATATACAATTTATTAAATAAGTACATGGGGAGAATGTAATTTGTGAGTGTACTTTTTCCAGGCAATTTAATCCGGGTGCAATTTGAAATTTCAGTCATGTCTGAAACGGGAAATAACCGATTGAGAAGCACTGTTATATTTCCTCCGTTTCATTTGAAGCGGGGGTAATTACAACTTTTTGTTCAGTTGCTAATAGACCACCCAGTCCGAAACTAGATCATTCATCGTCTGCCGTTAATTAGCGTAATTGTATCATTTACTTATCCTACACAATAATTACTGCGTTTGTTCTCAGTAACGTTAAATTTATTAATGAATCCCCTGCTACTCTGATATATTATGTGTTGGACTAATTATTTATTTTTCTGCCATTACGGAAAAGTTATACGATGAAGGTATACATTAGCTCGTGAATTATATGATTTTTATGTACTCCGCTGTAAAAAGGTTGTAATTTGTAAATGCACTTTTGCATACGTAACTAAAAACCAAGCGTATAAATTAAAATGTTTTTTTTTTATTTTTTGCAGACCACAAGGATTGGACAAGGGCGGCCATTTTCGACAATTAATTTAAGTTTCCAAACAATTATTTACCATATTATACTTGCCTTTAATATATGTGAATTATTTTCAATTATTTTATTTAAATGTATGCTTAACTATCAACTATTTTAGAATTATTTACAATAGCAGGAAAAAAACATTAGAGTACTCAAAATAATTTTAAATCAGGGCATGTTTATACTACGGTAAAGGCACAATTGCAAAATGTTTACAATAATTTTACACGCTCTGAACAATTTTAACAGCTAGTTCCACATGAAAACTAGCTTTATTGGAATAATCGACATGTTTATGTGTATGTAACCTAACATAACCAAAACTTGAGATGTTGAGTGCAATGTAATATAAAAACATATTTTTTATACATAATAAACAGTAGAATCCAGATGTTCATATTCTTGAAATGTATCACACATATTCTTCATCATTAAATAGAGAAGGTGTTTCTGATTATTAACAATTTATTTGTACTTTTGGATGTCGACGTGTTCAGAAAATACAGTAATATGTGTGAAAATTTTCTTTTGCAAGACACAAATTGTAAATAATAAGAAAAGAGAAATCACTGTTTTTTCTTTACAAACTCGGCACTAAATTTATTTTGAAGAATAGTCTGTAAATATATAATAGGTAAATACAAATTGATGAAATTAGATTAAGAAAAATATATTTCAAAGATAATTTGTACGAGTAGTACCTACCAGAATGTGTATATTCAAGCGCTGTCCCAAATAACTTCACACAATTGTGTATAATTTGCATAAAAATTTTAAAATTTCTCGTGATTATGTTATACAAGCAATATTTTTACCAATTTTTGTTGGATTATTTATTTCCCATTCATTTCAATAAATAAAAATATATCTATGATTATAAATGTAAAAATATAAATCATTCCTTTTACAAAGCTTTTTAAAAAATCTAGGATAATTTTATTAAAAGCCGTTAATAAGAAGAAAGAATGACGTTACAGAATAGTAATTAAAATGTAAAGAAATTAGCGCAAAACGTCCCCATTCCTGAAAACCAGTTCTTTCTTATAAGTTTTAAATACGTAAAATAAATTTAAATAATTCCTTTGTATTTGAAGCTCGTTAATTGTTAATGTAATTAAATAATAGAAAAAATATAACTTGTTTTACTTTTATGCAGCTCATTTCATGATTCATGGAATTAATTTGGGCGTGTGAATTTATATGGTGTAGAGCTTGTAATTCTATTAACATCACCTACATATTAAAGTCGGAATAATGTCCCAGTTTTTCTTTATAAATACTTTTGGGATTATTATTGGAATATGAATATGTGTATAATCTGCTATAGTTAGTCTACTACCTATAACCTATTTCTTCTAACTTTTACTTTGATTCGATGTTGACAATTGTACTATAAATGCAATTTCACCGCAATTAATTTAACGTAATTCATTTACTTAGTTTTATAATAAAATGGTTTGTAAGAAAACGTGTGATTTTATTAACGCTATGTACGTTGAAAAGAAAGCGTTTCTATGTAATCACAAATGTAACTCTTCCATTATTTAATGACAGAGGTAAAAACCGTTAAATTCTCTCCGTTATTACAACTGAAATTATCCAGTAGAAAAGAAGTCGCTATCATAATGACAAACATGAACACTAGCATTAAATCAAAGTTAGGTTGAAATATAAATTTTCCGCCATTATTGTTGACAACATGGTGTAATTAATCTTGTAATCAAGCCTTTGATCTACTAAAAAATTACACACTAGACATGACAACATAAACGCGACACTCAGGATCGTCGTAGGCTTAGGTTTTTTGTTTTCAAACATTTTGTTTGTCGTCATAGCGTCATAATTAAACAATTATTTTTATCGTTTGATGTGTTTGGAAGGGAAATTAATAATGAATGAATCTCTGACAAATGAACGGTAATTAAGGATCACATTTTCGTGTGAATCTTGAAAAACACTCATTACCATTGTGTGAAATATAAAATTATGTAGTTTCATTGCAACTTAACACTGATGTTCGTACAAATCTAATGCATTTATGCTGGTAGCGCATTAACATACAAATGATAATTTTATTTCTTATTATTATTTAAATTGCTTGAAAAAATGCAAGAACATGAGTGATAATGAAAAGAAATCATGATTCATTATGCAAAATTACTTCAAACTTGAATCTTCACGCAATTAAAAATCTCAAATGTGATACTCGATTCATTATGCGTTTGATAAAATGAAATTACTCAGGATAAAGCTCAAATTTTTTGTTTTAATTCAACCTACGATTACAGCCTTAGAGTGTAGAAGTATAATATATAATATTCTATACTCTAAGATTACAGCAATCTCTGCTCTTTATATGGTTTTTTTTTTGGAAAATTATACACTGTTTTTAATAGTACATTGTGTATCTAGTAGGGGAAGCACCATGAGTCTAGGAAGTCACTTTTCCTAATTGGTACACATACTATTTTTTGGTATTCAATAATAATAAAATAAATATAATTATATTCATTGACGGAAAACAATTGACTGCATATTATACGGGAATACCATATCATCGATCGGAAAAATATTTTCTCTGTTTCGGAATTAGAATATCATATTCCAGCACGCTTATTGATGTTAGAAGGAGCTTCATTCTTAAACGATTTTTGGTTATATTTTGTTATTTGAGATTGCATTAAATACACAAAATATCTAGGCAACTGACGAAACAGAAATCACTGTCACCAACCTAACTATTCTATCAAAAAAATCCCTTAATGGAAATTGTCAAATATTATTATAAAAAATAATGTAAATAAAAGCCGAAACAGAGAAAATAGTATAAAACATTCGTTATAGAAGGCAATTCAAGCACTTGTTCGTTCGAGAACTCGCTGCTTCGCGCTCGTTCCCGAAATTCAAACTCGTGCTTGAAAAGGTTGCCTTCTACAACTTATGTTTTAATATACTATTTTTCTATACCCAGAAAAGTGTTGTCATTGGAATTTTGGGAAACAGTTTTTGATTAATAATTTTCAGCTAATAACTAAGTTACCTTATTACACTGAACACCTTTCATTCCATAGGTAGTTGTTCTAACCCCATAACCATGAATTGACAGCTAACATTTTGGGTGTAGAACAATAAAATTATGAGGCGATAAAAATTAATTATTTTTGGAAATTTTGTTCAATTGTGCTCAAGCTCTTCAAATAAAGTAATCCGTATTAAATAACATATAAAAACAAATTAAGTATTGTCTTGTGTAATAGGGTGACTTAGTAATTAGCCAGACAGTTTTTTTTATCAAAAAATATTTTCCCAAATAAATACCTATGACAATATTTGTCTGGGACACACGGTACATTTTTAAACCTTTTTATCTATGTACATGCGCTTTTATTACTGTGATCTATAAGTAGTTATGAAACATGACCATAATTTCATTTTCTGGACGCAGTTATTTGATACTTGTTACTGCTTTAAAAGTCGGTTTTCCATTTTTTTTTAGCCCTGTGGTATTTACATATAGTAAACATACTAAGAAGAACACTAGAACAGTTGATTCTTTTTAGTAACACAGCGCTATAGTTCTTGGCTTCAAATAAATTTGAAATAAGAAATAAAATGCTCGAACGATTATTAACATTATTAACCAGCTCCAGAATATTTAACCTTTGTTTACACAATAACATGAGCCAAATAACTGTCAACATGGCGTCATATCAACAGACTTGATCACGAAAACGTTATTGATAAGAATATTTTATAAATAATATTTATTAATAATGTTTTTATATTCTGAAACCATTAAAGTATTGAACAAACCACGAATGTTATGAATCATAACAAGCCTTAGATGTATTAAAATACTTACTATTTCTACGGCTATTACGATACTTAGAACAATCCGAGATATTAATAGCTATAACTATAAGGAAAAATGAGTTCAAAATGTCATATACGGATATAGCAGCATTTTATTTGAAAAATATTTTATATCATTAGAAATCGAACACCATATCTCAATCTGCTTACTTTAAGTCAGAGCTAAATGTCAAACAAAACTTCTACTATTTTATATTAAATTATATTTTAATATTATTTTTCACTTATTGGTCCGTGGTCTTCGCGACTCAATTTCTATTCTAGTAAATTATTGTGACCAAAAAACTTGATTACATACTTTTTACTTCTACTAATTATATCTTGGTCCTCTAAAAAGAACACTATTTTAAACATTGAGCAAATTACAGCAAAATAATTTTTCTAAAATCTCAACTTCATACAACAGAAATTAAACAGCTGAACTGTTAGCATATAGTTATTTTTGCTTATGTTTATTGAGTAGAATTCTTCGCATCTTCGCGAATAATGTTATGATAAAGAACCAGTAGCAGTAAAAATTCGTTGACCTTTCATTCAACTTCATTTGTATTTTTACCACGTACCAAATTCATTCAGAAATAAACTTGACTTTGTGGCTACCTCCGTTTCAGTAGGACATAAATTATTGCCTAACGTCTTGATATTTTCTCGTTTTTAAATTATTCCCATTCGACAGGACATAAACTACGAGACACAGTCACAAAAAATTTTGATGCGTCAGAATGAAACTTAATATTGGAAGACTACGGCTACGACATTACTTAATTTCTTTGTTACTTTATATAGTTAGTTGACTCTGTTGAATATTTACATAAAATAATTATAATATTTTATTCATTTTAGGTACTACGAATATCTTTTACTGAAATTCGAATTTGTGCATTAATTAGAATTTGACTACTAGATATAGTAATGAACTCCTGTTTTTTCATAATAATAAAGTTAGTAGCAATTTTATTTGCGACGGGTTTTCTGTAAAAAAAATAAGAATCTCACTGCGAGTTATTTGATACGAGCAAAACAGTTCAAAAACATTATTAATAAAACGAAAGTGACAACTGTCTGACCGAAATATTTGTATTTAACTAATTTCTTGATCTAAATGTAAATAAGAGGTATTCGATATATGTAAATATAAAAAAGAAGAAAAGAAACATTAAAGATACTAGGTAATGTAACTAGCTATAGGACAAGTCAAAAAAATAAAACGAGGAAAACTGAATAAAGAAAACACACAAATAAGTCGGTAAAGAATTTTTTCTTCTAAATCAATTATTTTAGAAATAGTATTATTTGTAACAGAATTCATTTAAAATAAACATATATAATAAATTTATGTTACATTATTAGGAATAGAAGAGGTTTCTTTAGTTTCAGCATGTATCTAATTGAAGAGCTTACGACGTAATGTTATGAGTTATTTTAAACAGCCATCGAAAATACAATTGACAAATATGTCAACATTATAAATAAATATAATTTAATTTTGTGTGAATATTGTAAACATGACGTGAATATTATAAAAAAGTTTAGAGAGCATATTTATTCCTGCGCATGTTAAAAATATCATTTCTATCTTCTAAAATCAAGACAAGACAACAAAGATATCCCAACTGACATTTAAGAAGTATCTGATGTAATTACCAACTAAATTCAACTTATCTATACCACGTCGAAAGTATCAATATGAAATCAGCGTCTGTATTTCTTGCAGAGTATGTGATATTAGAATCTCATCTATGCCATAACATTTTTAAATAGATCTTAAGTACCTACTTATTTCACGAATAATTTTTACTTGGATTTTATTTTTCAGTCTTTTAATCTCTACTAGAGAAATATAGTGTGTAGTGGATTGCGATCCAATTGGATAATGTATTCTTTTTATTTGGATCATGTTAGCGACGATATTAGACTGCGTTCAGTTCGACTGATGATGATGTTTTATGGTCATTATATTAAAGAAGTAATATGATTGTTTCTTTTGTAAACTTTACGATATTTGGTTAATCTCAGGCTGGGATTTGAATCCCAAATCTAGAACTTCTCACAGTTCAAGTCAGAGAGCGTTAACCAATGTTAGAATGTTTAAGTTTGAAGTATAGTATACGAAAAAAACAAGTGGTAGTTTTAGTAGTTAATCCCACATGCTGAAGAAGGCTCGGTTGATGCGATACCCGATACGTGTGCGATACAATCACCGGGCGCCGGCTTGTTGATGCGGTGTCAGGACAGGTAGTGCGGGACATGAGGCTTGAGCCGAGATGAAACGCGGGCGTGGCGGATCGTCCCCAAGAGCCGTGTAAATACCAGGGGCACGAGGGAAGCCGTCCGCCCACGCGAGCCGACAACCGACAACGAACAACGTATGGAGCAAACCATGCCAATGTAATTGAAATGCGAAACAATCCAAACTATCATAATCGACTGATCACTCTATCATAAAATACAAATTCACATTTCTTTATAAAAGTAAGAAGCTTTTTTTTTGGGAAAAATGAACTGATCGTACTGATTGAACTAAATTAAACTATTGCTATATAACAACAAGATAACATGATATTTGCTTCGCTATTGCTCCTTGTTTTGAGGTAGTAATAACTATATTAATATACCTAGAGAGTTATGAGTATCATAACCGCCGCAGATGTCATTTGAATTCCGAGTTTGGAGAGCGGTTTGGTATGATACATGACATCCGTGATTTATTAAATAGTTTACCGGTTTCACCTTATTAATAAATATTATTTTATAAAATTCTCTTGTAAATTACGTTTTCGTAAGCAAGTCTGCTTGGGTTGCTATGACAGCTATACATATTCAATTGTCCCACGTTCTTTTGACAAATCTGTAGGGTAATATTATTACCATACTGATTTGTCGAAATTACATGGGATACCATTATGACTTAGTTATCCTGCTTACTTTGTCTATGTAAACAAAATCCTAAAATCGGTAAATTATGTTTTCTTCAAACGTCATACAAGTTGCATATTTGAGACGTGACTGATAGAATATGTGTAGAATCAGCGAATAAGAAATAACTTGTATAAAAGAAACTTGCAATATTGCCCTAAATGCCACTATAAAACTAGATAACCTAAGAATAAGTTACTAAAAACCATCTACAATCAACAGATCTAAAAATTGAAGAAAAAATAGAATGAGTCATTCGGAGTAAATATGACTTTGTCTCTTCCATGCTTGCCACTTAATGTAGCTCTTTTACTCTTAATAACACAATAAACAATTTTGGCGTCCTGAAGTGCAAACATAACACATCGTTGACGTCTACGGGAGTTGCGATTTTACACATCGCAATGCGAGTTTATAAAAAAATTGCTTTATAGTAATAAATTGTAAAAAAAATTGAGTTTTTAATTATTCTTATTTCAAAAGATCTTGATTTTTTTTTTAAAGCAACTCACTTTTTGTAATCTACGATTTCATATTAACAAGCAAATATTTTTAAAAATATATAGGGGAGAGCGGGGTATAGAAGACACTTTTTTAAACAGTGTGCAGAGCAACTTGACTATCAGCTATTTTCGATTTATTACTTAACAAGTAGAAAGCAAAAACAAAATTGTTAAATGTAACGTATGATAAAATTTCATTTTCACCCTAAAAACAAATCATAGATGTCTACATAATATGTTACAAAAAAGTGTTTCCTTCCCATATTTATTGATTTTCTTATATTAATCGTTAGTACCAATATCATACCTTTTGCTTGTAATATTACTTGTAGAAAAAAGGTAATTTTGAAAAGCACGTTTTTGATGAAGAAGCAAGAAACGTGTACCATGTTTAGCGAAAGTTTGGAGAATGTAGTGGTTTTTAATATCGGCATCTTAATTGATGCGCACCCTCCCAATCTGCTTCACATTTGGCACGGGAGCCGCCTCTGATCCGATCACGTCGCTGGATCTCCGCGCAGCGCCGGCTGTTGGCGGAATGGAAAAACTTCCTCTAACACCCGGGATTCTCGGCTGACGCGACGCGTTTTTACAAGCCTTGGAAAGTGTTTGGAAAATACTGTCAGGAACGTCAGGGTGAATGATATTTGTTTGCCGCATTGTGACTGGTGCTGAATTTCAAAAGAGAATACTTCTCTTTATTTTTATCTTACAATAAATGTTATTTATTTATTTTTCCTTTTATTCGTGCAGTTCTGATGTTTGAAAACTCGCACATATTCAATCTCAATTATTTGATTAGTTCTCAAAGTCTACATTTAGTAAAAAAGTAAAGAGATATTATTATGATTCATGAACTGTCAAAAATTGTGATTGCTAAGGAAAATATAATAAATTTATCAACAGACTATTCTATATAAAGCAATGTCACAAACAAATTTGATAATTCTAAGAAAGGAAAACTATACGAAGCTACATCTTTCTATACCTTATATTGGTTAATCCATACATATAAAATATAAACTAGAATGAAAGTTATTAGTTTGCTCATTTTTAACATTGCATCAAATTAAAATAAAACGAACAACTAAAACTTGCAACTAATTTCATTTGTAAATAAACCTTTATGTTGATGAACATCGATTTTTCATTGAACATTTTTACTTACATTTTAATGGAGCCAACTGTATCTATAAGAGACGTGCAGCTTATAATAAGTTTCCAATCACTTGGTTAAAAATTGTGGAATTTGAACCAGAGTTCTCATACGTAATTCAATTCGAGTCTGAGCATGCTGTTTCAATAAGCTACCGCTCCCTGTTTATCAAAACAATAGTTTTGTTTCATTTGAAAATAACAATTTAAAAACCAAGTTTTCATAAGACCTTTAAGAAAATTATAGTAAGGATAATATTAACGTCAGAACTATAGTTTTAAGTAATTTTAACCTTATGAACAACAACGTTTGCCGTAAAAACAAAATTGTCAATAAATGAGTAGGAAAACAGTAGCACACATTTATACTTTTGCGAAAATTGAACGGGAATAGCTAGATACCAGAAATATTTGCTAAGAGAATCAATTTTATTTTAGCTTTTTGTCTGTACGAAATATAATGAATACTTAAACATTTTAACTTTGAAACCATTGGCGTAGCTAGCATTTTTAGCACCCAGGGAAAAACAATAAGTAGCTTTTTTACTAAAAAAATACCTAGAAACTTTGAAATGATACATGAATAAATTAATCTACAATCTAATTTTTCTAGTTTTAACTGCTACAAAGTCGGTGATTACATCGTTGTAATCTATAATCGAAGAAATTTCCGATTTTATTGAAAAAGAATTGCAAGATTTGATAATCTCCCTTGTCACTTTGTATATCGTAAATAAGATTTTATTAATTTTAGATTTCTGTAGGATAATAACCTACTTTGCGCCCTTGATATAAAATATACTACTTATTTGGTCTATTCATTCCAATCTGATTTTCTGCTCCCTAAACTGCAACGCCCCGTTTGCTTCCCACTAGCTACGCTACTGGTTGAAAGACAAGAATATAAATTGACACCTACCTAAACCCATATAAAAAAATCATTCACTTATATACTTATTAGCCTCAGTGTGTTAGATAAATTGTTATATAAGTTTTCCTTTTTCGTAGTAATTTACAAACAGTGTAAAATATACTTACATAAATTTGTGATTTTTATTTTCTCTTAACAGAATATAGGTACTTAATTATTTGTTTGTTTATATTTTTCTTCTTTGACACAACACTCCTAGAAACAACAAGAGCTCATGTACAACTGATTGCGTTCATTTTACTTGAAATTTATTTAAAACATGTTTGCCTACATCAGCCTCTAAAAATAAACTACAACTTATGGTTACCAAACCACTAGGACACAGCGATATTACATTTGGTTAATAGGTAACAATGAAATCGAAGTAAAATTCCTACAGTGCACCTTTCACTACATTAACTAATTATCCAATATTGTCTGCTATTTGTTTACATACTAATATTAATTTTGCCATAATTTTAACAGAATATATTTTAATTTGTTAATAAGTTGTTACGCTTAATATAAGATTATAATAATACTTTTTATCTAATAATAATATTTAGTTTCTAGTATAGTATTATTCATAATATACTTATTATTTGTACTTACATACAACAAATTTTCTTTTACTTATACGAATTTTATTGATTGTTCTAATTGGTTTTATATTAATAAATATAATTCTGATAATTTTAGTTGGTATTAATTAATGACGTAGGTAGTTTTGTGCGTAGTATTGAAATATATTAATAGATGAATTTAAAAATGTAACTAGAATGTTCTTCCTTAACTAGTTTTCAAAGTTACGTTCAGATAAAGTAGAAAACTTATTTCTTTTATACAGACGGCCATAATTTTGTTTAACATTTTATGTTTTACGTGCACTACAACAAAAATTATAACAAACAGTAAATATTTACATAAAAATACTTAGGAAAATTGTCGTGTTACTAAACATTTACCACTTTAAAATGAAAGAATTATCATTCAAAACAATAAAAACATATCTTTATTTGTACATTTATTAACTATACAAATTTACAACTTCTTTGTTAATAGCTGAACAAAAAATAGAACGTTATGTCAAAAGAAAAAACACAGATAATGACTTTATACTCCAGTTTTCTTCGTACTTAGAATTCCTTTTCGTGAGTGGCTAAATTCTTTCCGTCAATTGTCACACCAAAAATGAGAAAACAAGCGAGGCATATAAGTGGGCTTTTCTAAACCGGAAACTGACAAAATTGTCGAAATCTGCAGACCGCAGCCACGCCTCGAACAAACGCCACGAATTTTGTTTTATCGCGGCCAACATTGCGTGCAAGCATTTGGGAAATAATTACATAAAACGAACAAACAATTATTGTTATAAAGAAGAACATAAATACTCTGTTATTATTAATAATTTACACTATCTTAAATGACACTACCGATTCTTGACACGTTCTTAATGCTATAATATATGATCTTTAACCTTTACAGTTTTTTGTAGAAATATATTTATCATAATTCGTAGGTACGTATCGAAATTTAAGTTTTTTAAACTGTTTGCTAATATATGGTTACAAAATTAATATAGGTAGAAATTAACATTTTTAGGTTTTTACGAAGCGTCAAATAAAATATTGTCTTATTTCCATGGAAACGTGAGAATGACAACTTTTCGTATTACTATTATAGAAATCTGTTTCCCACGAAGGGTTTTGGACCTCGAGCTTGGAGTTGTCCACTCTCGTATTCACACCCCCAGAACCAGAAGGATTTTAGACCACGGGCCTGGAGTAGTTCACATTCGCATTCATTCTCGTCAGAACCACGGACGGTTTTAGAACTCGGATCGGGATTGTCCTCACACGCATTCACACTCTCCGGAACCATAGAGGTTTTACTTCTCTAACGTGAGGTTGTACCCATACCCCGGATCCTCTCCGTAAACCCCGTACCTCTCGCACCTCCTTATCCTCCATACCGTAGTGCCGGTAGGGTTTCTGATTTGGAGGTATATACCTGAATGTTTTCTTGGCTAGTCGTTGTCTACTCCTCGCAAAATACAACTCACTTATATATAGGTGTTTACAATAAACGTGTAAATGCATTTTATTCATTATTCTTGTTTCATTTTAAATTTTAGTGCTGTATTTTCGTATTTTTTATTGTTTCATTAACATATCAGTTTAATATATATGAAACAGTCTATTAATTTATCTATGTTTATCGTTTCTTTTGTTTTGACATATTATTTCTGTGATTTTGCACCTATATTTCTTTTGCAATGTGTCAAATTCATTTTATTGTGTACCAATGTACACTTCATGAAAAAGACGTAGTTCATGTTATGTTTATGAAAGTGTACTCCTTACATTTTATCAAAAAAAATCTATATAATTTGACCTCTTAAATAGTAGAATAAAATGACATGACCAACATTAAGAACTTCTTCCCTTTTTTACGCTGCTCGGGAATTTTGATTTCCTTTAATAAAATTAAAATTTTACATTAAAGAAAACCTCATATTTCGTTCAACTAAGATGATTCGTAGTCAGAAACCTAGAAATATCAATGAATTAAAATGTATAATAGCCATGATACAGGAAAAGGTATATTTTTTTTTACAAAAACAATGGATCAAATTACAATAATTTATAAAATACAAGTATTAATATATACAATTTTGCCACTAAACAATAATTCTTGCTAACTTGACGTATTAATCTATTCACTCTACTGTCAACGAATGTCTCTCGTAGGGTTTCAAATTTTATTCGCAGTGGCACTGAGATTTAAACGTTACACGCCTATAGGCCCTAAGCATCTGTTTTTGAGCAAAACTGATTGCACATTTTTTAATCCATTTTCAAAACAGAATTAATGGTGCCAAATATATACTCATCCTTCCCTTTTTTTTGAGTTATACACTATTTTTTTTCTCCATTTTAACATTGTAAGAATAACTATATAAGTAAGGTAAAGTAACGTTTATAATTTATAAAATATAACATAAAATTTTTTTTTTGTATATATCCTGCAATAATTTTAGGCTCATTTTTATCTCCTATATAAGCTTATAACATTATTTAGATATAAGCGAATTGTGAGTAGTCTGTTATTTTTGAAATTAAGTATATTTTGTCAGTAAAATATTAAGGTTATTATAATTATTTTGTATGATATTTTTAATATTATTTTTAGTTGTATAGTAAGACAGATATTGATATAATTTTATATTTGCGGTTACTTCAAAATTTTTACGTATGTTTTAAGAATTTAAAAATAAAATTATTATAAGTAGTACATTTTAAAACATGTGGTGTATGATGATGATTCACTGAGAAAAACACTTAAGGCTTTTAAATATTTGTATCAAGGAATATACGAGTACTTATTGTAATAGTACATACATATATTATACCTTTATATGATACAGTGTATAATTTATGTTCTTTAACTGTAGGTACTTATTTAAATCAAGGCAAATGTTCTACAGTTTTTCTTGAGTAACTTAGAATTAAGAATTTTAATATATTTTATAAAAAAAACTGCAGGCCGAAAAATTTGATCCCGTCAGATGTTTTGTTATAATTTGAATATTATTATAATATTGCAAATAAATAAACTTTTCTGCTTAAAATTTTAAAAATCAATTTATATGAAGTGTTAGGAATTATGTTTGACTTTACCATTGAGTGATGTATACATAAGAATAAATAAAAGGATGGGAGATTATATGCAGGTTTCAACAGATTTTTTTGCTATATAAAATATCGTATTGTAAACAAACCAAACGAAACCAGTTTGTAAGAGTTTAAAAATCAATTTATATGAAGTGTTTCCCCACATGAATAAATGATTAGAATTTAATTGTAGCAGAGTGTTGTGTGGCATCCGAAGTTGAAGTTAACAAGCGACTTGTAACATCTCAAGCTCAATAACAGCGTGTCATAGGGCCCATTGTTAAGTCTGAAAAGCTTTCATTATAATAACGGCCGTTTAGGTTTCGGAAAGCAGCTTGAAAGACTGCAATTCGTGGTTGACATTTTGTTTGCGGCGACGAGCAGTTCGCCCGAGGGGAACGAACATCTTCCCAGCCCGCGTCCCGCGATTGGTTACAAACAGCAACTGTTGGCTCGCGGTGCAGGTGCTGAGATTGCCTTTATATTTATTTCACATTAAGAAACGTGATTTAATTGTATGCTTCGTGCTTGTTATTCATTCTTGTGTTTGATTTACTTTTATCGCTTAATTTGTTTGCTTCCAACATTCTTAACGTGACTTCATTTAGATGATCAAAGATTTGCCACATAATGTTCCAAGACATTATAATTGCAACATATTCTACACTTTACATTACTTCTAGGGAATATTTTATTTTAGATTATATTTGTATTGCGATGTTTTAAAATGTAATATATCTTTTTGAACAAATGTCATATTTGTTTTTATATTGGATTACAAGTATAAAGAAGTAAAAAAATTATAAACAGTATCGAAAATTCATTGTTCTATGAATGTATTAATTATAAAAAATATAAAAAGAAAAAATATTTTAGAAAACATGCTTATTGACATAAATAAAATTCAAAGTGTAAACGACAGATTTTTTTTGTCGAAAAGGCAATAATAGATCCGTTATTAGCGTAGGTATACTCGAACTAAATAGTATATAGAATGTATAAATTGTTTGATATGGAAATTGGGACTTATTATTTAGAGAAGCTAATTAGTAACTTAATATAATTTTTGAATTACTAATAAATAGCAGATTCTTTCCAAAGTTTCTAAGATATTTTGAGGTACCTAGTAAAAATGTATGTTTTGTCTACTTTTATTTTTTCTTCAATCTGTAATTTAGTTGGTACAGCAAGTTTTGTTTTGACAATGTTGTTTTTAAATATCAATTTTAACGATATTATAAAGGTTATGGATACAGGGTGTGCAAACAATTATAAGGAGTATTCAGTCATAGGATTCGAACTCACAGTACCTAGGTTCAAAATGCTAAGAACTAATAAATTATATATTAATTATAATTTCATGTTACAAATAAATGTTATTTTTTCAGGAAATACTAAACGTATGTTGTACAAATTGTGTATGACAACATTTTTTTATAATACTGATATGACCAAGGTTTTTATGTATAACATTCAAAAGAATAGACTAAAGCACATCATGTTTACTAATTTTTTTACTTTGTGGAACAAATTATGGTCGCAATATATTATTTAATATTAAGTTTTTGCATTATATAATTGTTAAATAATATATCTTTTAAACGCCATTGGCGGATACAAATTTATTAATATACATATTTTTACTAATTTTTTGTGGTACTAATGCCCCTAATGTTTCAGTCTTTTTTAACACTTTTTGCTTGAATATTGATGTATCTATTATTATTTGTTTTTGTTTTTCTATTCTACTATATGTTTTTTTTATAATTTAATAAATACATTAAATTTGACATTTGAGTATGAAATATGCCAATTTTGTACGTGTACGACAAGACAAACATATGTTATAAAATGTATTAATAAACTATAGATGTAAATATTTTAAAAGTAAAATACAGATATTAGAAAAATATATACACAATATAGATGGACCTAAAAAGAATGTTAACACCTTTTCTCAAGCAAATAACTTAGAATATAGAATCATATAAGATAAATATTAACAGTATGGTTGTACAAATAGGGAATATATGACATGATTTAAATATTTCACAAGTTTGATATATATATTTAAAATTTTCTAGATTTTTTCAATATTAAAAAATTTAGAATAAAAAATATTCGGGAATAAAATTCAAAAAATATTGATACATTTAATCGCCTTTTGGTGTTGAGTGTTTTTAATGATAATGTGTGATAAATGGTATTGCAAATAATTAATATTAACAGTGGTAGAAATGATTAGCGGGGATTTAGGGCTCATTTAGATTTGTTTATAACGCAGTGACATTGCATGTGTGCGCAGACGTTATGAGTTTGATTGGATGACCACACATTCCAATTTTTCGGGTCCATAAATTTGGTTCTGTGTGCCACTATCCCTAAGATGTATTTTACAGATTATTGTGATTTTTTATGTGTAGTATATAAATCTATTGTTCTTTTCTCTTACAAAAATGACAGCTATGGTCTATGGTGTACTCTTCATACCAGCGAGATTATCCAGGAGGTAACATTTGATAAATGCTTTCTACGGTATAAATATGTCATTACGAATATCTGCTGTAAATGCAGATCTGGCACATCTGTATCATTGAAATATGTTTACGTATTTATTTACATTATTAATTCACTATTTTTCAAAGGCTTTGTACCTATTTCTAGTCCCAATACTTCGACAATGTTTTTTCGGGACTATTTTATTTACAATTATTTATACTTAGTAGTTCGTCAAAGTAAATGTGCAGTTTTTCGAGTAAAGTAGACAATAATATTTATTTTTTATTTTAGAACTTTTGTTAACATATACGATTAGTAGGTAACCGGTACAATACTATATTATTTATATTTTGGCCAATATTCTTGTTTTATTATAAAAATTTATTATATATTGTAGGGTCTGTATATTATTTCCTAAAATCTTATCTTTATATTTACATACATAAATAAAGAGAAGGGCGGGAGATTATGAGCTGGCTACATCAGATTTTTCGAACATCTGGTAGCGTATGATTTATCGAGGAAACATTTGAGACATTCAAATATTTGTGGGTGACACATATGTCACTCTCGCAGTGTAATTTAAATTTACTATTATTTTTTTAAGTTTTAATTCGCTTAGTAACTTTGTAAGTATTAAATTTAAAAAATAAAGAAAATAAATGTAGGACTTTAAATTTTTTATTTGATATAATGATACCTACATTTTTTATTGAACGATTGTTGGGTAGACCAAATATTTATTTGTTAATATATTTTTGAGATTTTAAATTGTATGGAGTACCTAAACATAGTTATTTCTGTATAATTTATTGTGATATTCGGGTGAGCTGTCTGAGGTGGGATTGACATCCTTTGGAGGACACTCACCTAGAGGCTCTATGGAGGTGCGCGCAGCGGCGCGAGCGCGGCCGTGCCTCGACATGATCGCGGCGATGCTGAAGTCCGTGGCACAGGGCCGCATGGTGCAGTTGTCCACCAGGTCGTCCATGGCGCGCACTAGTGTCACTGGCACCACACACGAGCACGAGCGCGGCCACGAGATGCTTTGTCACGGAGCCGGGATGCTAGAGTGACATGTAACGAGATTAGCGTGATTGGTCGCCTCCCACTCTGCGGTGCCGACAGGGCGTGCTCGGGCGTGCAGACGTCGCGATGTCCAGCGTCAGACTGAGCTGCTGCTGCCATTTTTCGCGGCCGCGGCTGCAGCGCTGACGCGGGGAGGGGCTTCTTGTGTTTTCTTTTCTCCGGCCGCGGCCCGAGGGCGGAGTAGCGGGCGCCACGCCCCGGGGAGGAGCGCCAGCTGCCCCCACCACAAGCAACGCACCTCTGCCTCTACCTGTATTTATTGTCAATAACATAATTTTATATTACCTCAAAATACCTACTCGTCGTCGTCGTCGTCTCGGGCAATAGAATAAACGGTGCTGGTGGGGCATCTTCGCCCTCTCGCCGCACTGCTCCCACCGCAAACACACCCACACACACACATGCACACGCGTGCACATGTATACTTCAGTAGCAGTTTAACATAATAGGCAAATTACGTCCAGCCCCTATACAAAAACAATTAAAATAAATACACATGTTCTGTTATTTATACTTTTGAATATTTAAATAATTTCAAATAATTATATCGGCTTAGCTAAACGGGTAATGAATATTATTTTTTCTTTATATTTTTCATAAATTATATTATTTTCTACAATAATTTCTACCGAAATATGATATACTAATTAAATTTAATAAATTATTCACAATAATTTAATAAAAATATATATTTAAAAAGAATAATGAAACACTAAATAATTTTATTTTTTTTAAATTGGACTATTATACTTACTACAAATTGAATAAAATTAACTAAATTGGTGAATACTTAGAAACAATTTGTTCACTGTATAACTATTTTTATTTTGTTATATTACCATTCTCTTTTTCTTTGTTAATCGAATAATCGAGCATTCTCTGGCCAAATTATAAAATCGTACTTCGGTTTCAAGTAACATAACTTGTACTTTGGAAAAAGTAAAAAAAAATATTCTATTTTCAAAGAAATATACCGTAATTGTATTGTTCAAAAAAAAAAAAAAATATTATAAAAAAAATTGTATTTATTTTCAAGCATTATTCAATTTTCGTTAAATAATAGGAAAAAAGCCAAATCAAAACTGTTGTAGTTCTAATATGTATAATTAAAACTTAGTTTTTTTAACACGATACTTATAGTTTTTGTGTGGTTGTAATAAATGAATAAATTAGTAATTATTTGGATATAATAAGTGTTTAAAAATATTTATTCATCAGATCACTATATAGTCTTAAGATTGCATAAGTTTTCCAACAATGTGTTACATTTACCTTCTCTATAAATAGATATTATTCTTGACAGAATACCTATATGGTTTCTTTATTCTCTGTATTTTTAATTAAATTTACTCATAAAATATCATAAAAACTTGTTAAAACGATTTATATCAAATTAATTTTTTTTAAATAAGACATTATAATTTGGCAATGTTATAAGTTGTAATTCAAATATCGAAAATTTAAATTATTTTGAATTTTGGGAATTTTATAAGGTTATATGAAGTCAATGGTAGCTCATTTGGTTAACATACTGCAAGTCAAACTTAGCGGAGTGTGGGATCTGAGGATCATATCCCAGCGTTGAAAACTATTAACCAAATAGTGGTTCAAAACTTACTGTAAGCCACTATAAGGTCTTTACACCACTAAAGTGCAATTAAAATTATCTAGAAACATATGGAATTCTTATTTCGATTTTATCTATCTTATGTTCTTTAATGGAATAGGGATAGTATTGTATATAGTGCAATACGAAGTTGTAAATCTTTGATTGGAAAATGATCTATTTTAACGCCAATTAGGTTCTCCAGCAACCGGTTACAAATTTGAACACGGCACCTCACAAGTATGGCTACTTTTGCATAACCACCATAACGATTGGAAGGTGGCAGTGGTTACAGTAGTTGCAGTTTGATTTAAGACGTTATTAGAAGTATTTTATTAGTACATAGCTATTTACTCAGTAAGGAATGTAAGAACATAATAAACTTAGAGAGGGTAGGAACTGAGGTGAAGCTTGCGGAGCCATAGTTCTTGTTTCCGTGCAAGAATAGTTGTTCGGGTCGTTTATTATAATTTTCGCGCCACCAGCAGCAATTAACTTCAAATAATGTTAACGTATTTATAAAATGATGTGACAGTTCACTTGACAGTTTAGATTTCTTGAATGGCAATTTTTATAATTACTAGACATTGCTAGACGACCAAATGTGTATAAAATTATTATTAACCTGTTAGTAGATCAGACATTGACAAAGGTAACAATTATATTATTTTACAAGTTTAGTAAGACGGTAGGTATATTGTTTCATGAGTTGTTTAAGACTCGACGAACGCAACGAGGAGTGCTCCAAAAACCCGAATGGAACTATACGTCGTATAAAACAAGTATAATATATTGTTTTTTATGGTTTCCTTAACTTATTTAATAAAAATCTTAAAATTATCAATTAAAAAAATAAAATATTGTAATCTAAGGATATATAAACGTGAAATATGGTAACTCTGTTGAATGAAGTTCGGCACATTTATCTGTCAATATGCATTTAGAATATTATGAAAATATTTATAAATCTATACATTATGTTTTATGAAATTTTAATATTCTTTTAAATTTGTTTTTCTAAAAATATTTGAGGTTATCAATATCAATACTTCGTACGACGCAATGTTTCTTTCGGGCATATTTTCGGGGGGAAGAAATTGCAGATAATTAAATATAATTTAAAACTTTTATAAAAATTTAATTATAAACATATGGATTACATTCTACCACCTCGGTGTATTGCAGCGATACCGAGTAATATCTTTGAGCTCGATTTGTCAAAAGGTCGAAAGAACGAAGTAAAAACAAGAATTATATTTTGAATGTATTTATTTATAAATAAAGCAAAAACAAACAATTTTTATATTAGTGACTTTTTTCTTGCTGAATAACATTTGCTAAATCTTCAATTAAGAAAGATTGGTATTCCGTAGAATTTAGGTTCAAGCAGACGCAACTAACTGTATTCAATCTGGTTTCATATTATTTATTGAAGAAAATTAAGGTTTCACAAAATTACGCAGAAGAAAAAGTGAAGACTGTCCGTGAACGATGTAGCACCCAAAATGTCTTGGTGTACCACCTTTGACATGAGTGTCATAGGTTCGCCATCACTGGTGTATTGTATAATGCAAATTAAAAGTTGTACTGTTTTCATAGGTTTAAGTTAATTTACTTTTGCTCCCCCTATCTTCAGAAATGCAAATTGTCTGAAAGAATCACTTCGTACGAATATACCTATAATTAATATCTAGTTATACTTACGTGAACGTAGGCAGGAAAAATAAATTAATTGAAATATATTCAGACTTCTATAATTCTCATCAAATTACAAACTATTTTTTATGATACCTTCATCATAATCCTTGTTAAACAAACTAAAAAGCGTGCGAAAAAGCAAGATTAAAACACGCTGTGCGCTTTAAAGTTGCTATGCAATAACAATCAAAATCAAAGTAATGTGAACAACAAATGCTAATATATCTCCAGGTAAAGGATGTTATGTCAAATCACAAAAATATATGAAACGTCAAAATCAAATTTGAATTCCTGTTTTCCAGCTTATTTTGCAGGTATAATAAAAAATATCGTATGATACACGTGTATAACTGCCATTAAAGCACTCCTGCCTTTAAAAGCACTCCACTTTGTGTCGCGCTTTTAAATTTATCACGCGTGCTTTAATTGCCGACTTATACACTTGTATCTTAATACACTATTCTGTTTAACAAAAGAATTGCAATGACTTTCTACATAACCTAAATAGACAGTTTATGTGAAAACTAATCACGATTAAAGCGTTTATTTCTGGGTGTTTTCAAAACCACACTCCAACCTACCATATAATACAAGATCCGAACTGTTATTAATAAAGTAGAATTATAGTAAATTGTTAATGATAAAATAGACAGACCTGTAACCTACCGGTACACACCTATGTGTGTTTGTGCAGTTATGTGTATGCATATGTTATGAAGGGAAGAGTTGCAGATAGATAATGAGGGTATTGTTCAGCTTTAGGTTTCCATTAATTTAAAAACGGCGGTGTGTGGGTCATTTAAGGAGAGTGAGCGTTTAGCGTGGCACGCGATGGCCGGACGAGTCGAAGCGGAAACAAAGCGTCCCCTGCGACGTCCGAGCGTCGTAAATCGTGCAGCGGGAGCCGAGGCATAAGTCTCGGCCGTCCCCGGGGGCGCGTGATTTGTCCGCTAATCGCGCCGTAATGGACGCGCCGCGTCACATCCGCTCAAGACGCCCCACCACCCACCCCAACGTCTATTCAATCAAAACATCTTCAGTAGCTAAAACAATTCATCTCATTTCATTTTCCTAAATCGCAACTTCTATTGAACGCAAAATCAAAGATTAGTTACCGAAACTACTGTTATGAAGAGCATGCGTCTATTCAATCAAAACATCTTCATTCGCTAAAACAATTCATCTCATTTCATTTTCCTAAATCGCAACTTCTATTTAACGCAAAATCAAAGATGAGCTACCGAAACCATTGTTATGAAGCGCATGACAATTTTATTAAATCTCAACTATTCTTTTACTTTCACATTTTGCTGATTTGCAATGTAGAAATATATTGTAATTGTACAAATAAGTAGTGTTACCAATTTAGTAGAATTTCTACTAAATATGGTTGAATGAGATACTAAATTTTTATATTGGTAGATGGTAGAAAATCTGGTAGATCATAATTTAATTTAAGTATATTTCTGGTTTATACATAAATAGGGTCCCATTGGCAAAATATTACCATATAATAATAATAATAATGTTTTCATTCATATACATATAAATTTATATATAAATATTTTTTAACTATACAAATATGAAAATAACCAATACCCTTTAGAACTAACAGTTCGTTCATCACTGAAGATATATCACTTCACAGGCCAAAATTTTCACTTAAAAATTGATATCTTACTTATTACGATAGTTTCTTAGTCGCGTTTTACTAATGGTCTTATTTATCTATGTTCTTTTAGAAAAATGAAATAACAAAATGGTTAAGGATCTCATTGATTTTTTGTTTATTTGCGTAAAGTAATTAAAAGTAGAAAAATGTTCATCTTCGTAAGATATGTTTGCAGATACAAATGCAGTAGAAAAATAAAGATATAACTTATCGAAAACGTATCACGCCTGTATTTACACTTAAATATTTCAAAGTAAGTAATTGCTAACAATTTTATTTTTGTAACGTATCTGAATCAAATATTTTTAATTTATATGCCTATATATATAGAGTATTTTTATAGAAACAAAGTGTGGAGACGATAGGAGTTATTCAATCATGAAAACACGATGAAACTGCTCCTATTTATTTTTAAACATTTCGTTTTTATGAAAAATAGAATATAGAAAGGCAATAGAATTATAATACATTTTCTTCAAAGTTATATTGGAAAACATTCTTTCAGTGTTGGCAACACTGCAAATAAGTTTTTGCTATGGTAGCACTTTGTTAACGAGAATTGAAGGTATAACTACATAACTTTAATACGAGTATAAAACCAAACTTAGACAGCACTTATCATATTTTCTTTTTCCTATGGCACAACATTATGATGTGGAAACAGTGGCGTATTTAGGGGAGGAAGGCTAGGTTTTTGAATTTCGAAAATAATCATTAATAAATATAAAGTTCAATGGCATCTCCTATACAGAGAAATTATTAGGATATGCTTGAAATACAAATAGTGAAGTACATTATAATGAATCTAATATTCCTGTCAAATAAAATGAAGTTCTAAAGCAATGTTATGCTGATATTTATTTTTTAGTAAATAAAATGTTAACAAAAATCAGGAAATTATATTGAATTAACTAAAAGTTGAATACGAAAAAAGGCTTGACAGGTTGACCCGTTTCGCATCAACGAAAATCTATTTCGTAAATTGTTCTTTAACAAAAAAGCCATTATGTTGTACCTTGTACTTATATTGTTCAAGACATAAAATAATTTTTAACTCTTATCTAAAAACTAAAACAATAAATTTTTAATAGTTTTCGCTACAACACAATTCAATAAATAACAGTAAAAACATTGCTAAACTACTTAACTCGTCAATAACCAATGGTAACATTCTATATTTTAAAACATTATACTAGTCTTTGTTTATACTATATGCGATAAAAACACATAAATTCTTTTGAAAACACCAAACGCAAAAGAAATTAAGTATTTATTACGAACGTTACGATATGAATGATTTCACAATTTTATATGTTAAAGAAAACATTCGTGCTTATAATGAAATTTATGTTATTAATCTTTATTCATAACACTTGTTCAAACCAAATTCCATAAGTGCTAGAAAATAATTTAGTTTTTTATATATAAAAAATTGGCATAGAAAGAATGTAAACGAATTACTCATAGCGGTTTTTAAATAATTTGGATAATTTTATACGACTGTTGCTTTCTGTAATATATATCTAATGCTGATGAAACGAAAACAGCATAAAATAAAAAAATCAATTAAAAAGTTCAAACCGTTTATAAAATGTCATAAATCCACAGGGCGTTAAGTTATGAAAAAAATGTGATTTGGCGCCCTAGATACTAGTGCAAGTGCATTGTAATATTTTAACAATGGAAGTAATAAATAATATATAATAAGTTCGAAAAATGAAATAAATAACTATTAGTACCATGGAAAATAATATGTTGTCATATTTTAAGAATGATAGTAGAAAAATTCTATAGGGCTTTAAACCATTTTTTGTTTTAAAGAACAGAGTGCATAGTAGTGAAAACGTGATTAAAAAATATATCGTGGTAAACGAGATATCAATTTTTAAAATGAAATTTTTGGCCTTTGACGTTTTGTGTCTTCGCCAGTGATGAACAAACTGTTAGTTGCACGGGGTATTAGTTATTTTCATATTTATATTGCTAAAATATGTTTATATATAAATTTATATGTATATGAATGAAAACATTATTATTAGGCATAATTAACACTACTTTTTAAAACAAAAACCAGAACATATATTAATATTTTTTTAGCAAGGTCTAAAGGTGCATTTATGCTCACCAGCTTTAAGAATAAAGAATAGTCTTAAAAGTTAAAACATATGAATTGGTTTATGCTACAGGGATAAGAATAAGGAATAAGAATTAGGTGTAAGTAAAAGTTACTCAACTTTCAACTTTACGCCTTATTCTTAGACCTGTTACACTGAAAAAAATAGGTTCATGTTTGTAGTAAAAAAATATTCTCTAATACATTTTTATTAAAAACAGATAATAAAATTATTAAAGTAGAATTTTTTTCTTTGCTTCAGTTGATGTAGATTTGTGTGAGAACAAATTATTATTTCTAACGAATAATTTTCTAAGTCAGATGAAAATATTTTCTACATTGTTTACGTCCAAACTTTAACTCCTATTTTAAAAATTAAATTCTCTATTTTAGAACATAAAATATCCGGTACTCCAAAAAAAATATGTTATTTATAATAACATATAAATTTAGCTAGTTTAGAAGGAAATAATATTGCATTTACTAATATTTTCTCTAAGACAGCGAAAAAATTTTCTGTGGTAGTAAAGATCGCACCCTCAAGCTATGATGCCGTATACTACTTGTTGCGACGTGACTAAACAGTTCGTGTTCGTTGTTTGTGCGGGTTAAATCTCCTAACCTCTTGTGTTTAAGTGCTAATGTAAGTAATAATATATATGTACGTATTGATTATAGTATATAGGCTGTTGTGTGTTAGATTACAACTATATATACATTATGGCAGACGAATTTACTAAAAGTATTTCAAGAGAACTGAATATTGAAGAAGATATTATAAAAAAATTTGAAGGTTTGTTTATGATTTATTATCGTTATTATTATTATTATTATTTATATTTGATTATTAATTTTATATTACAAACTAGTATTAGATAAATCAACACATTATGTATTTAAAATATGTATTCAAATTTGGTTATGTTAGTGACTGGTAAATGTGCAGTATTTGTGTAAGTGGTAAAAATTAACAAGCCTAGAAATTGAAATCTTTGTAGTTTGTAGACCTATTGTTCATATAAATAGTTTTCTTTATTGTTTTACGATATATTATAATAAGTACAATACATATACTCGTACAACAGGGATTACAAAAATTTCTGGTTTGCAGAAAGAGTAATTTTATATTTTTCGTTTTTCTAAAAATTGTTCTAATATTTTATAGATGAAAACATAGACAAAGACGCTTTCTTGTTATTAGAAGAAAGGCACTTAGAAAAATATATACCCACCCTAGGACAAAGATTAAAACTAGTGAAAAAAATGAAATATTTTCAAAATTTTAGTATAGAAACAACATCGTCTGATAGCACAATATCTTTAGAATCACTACCTACAAACATTTTGGATCAGATATTAATGCCTCCTCCTGTTCCAATAATTTTAGATTTTCCAGAAGGTTGAGTTTTATATTCATATGTTTATTTATGTACAGATGTTAGTAATTATTATTTTATAAATCTGCAGAAAGTACAGCAACAGCATCACCAGCAAAAATAAGTAAACTAGACTACACTTTAGAAGAACTTTTAAATGAGACAAATACTGGACAGTGCATACTAAATATTTATCAAAAAAACGGCTCACTCGATAGGCAGTGTAGAGATAAATTAACGGATATTATTATATCTAAAGAACTGAACGCAAATCCAAATGAGAAGTAAGTTCATATTCATTCTTGCAGCAAATGTAATTAATAGGTAATGTTTTTCAACAGAATTTCCAGAAATAGATTTAGCGAATTAGCATCAAAAATAAAAAAAATATTTCCATCGGAAAATGAGGCGAGTTAATATAAAGTTTATTTACGATTTAATTAATAAAAATTTTTTTCAGAGTACGTATTTCTTCGTTAATAAGTACAAAACTAATACAGGCAGCCCGAGAACATTAGGTAAAGGAAAATTATTCTCTAAATATTACGCCATAAGAGATAAATTTAAAAAATCAGGGCTTATAACAAATGCACCAACAGAATGTGAGTATTGGTATTATAGGTATAACATTGTACGCAAAAAAACAAATACTAAAAAATAAGTTTGTGACATTGATTAAAATTAATAAGACTTATTTTAATTTTATTTAAGCTGTCAAAGAAGATAACCAAATTATAGACGAAAAAGATTACAACGATGTATTAAATTGGTTAAAAAATAATACAGAACCATTTTCTACAGTTATTGACAATTGGAAATTAACATTTAATGCAAGAAAAATTCATTTAAAAAATAGTTACGGCGGGAAAATATCCGACTACTTTCTAGAATATCCATCTCTAAAATTAAATAATGGATATGTTCTGGTACATGTTTGTGAAATTAAATTATTTTTGAATAATTATGTATAATACGTATATTTTAGCTGGAAGAAGATTTCAATTTAATGTACCCAGATACTGCTTTATCGTTATATGGCGGGTGGAAAACATTTTCTGAAAAAGTTGCAGAACTTGCTTCCAATCATAAACCATTAAAACGGATGTAGGTTATTGTTAAATAAAATAAATATATGTTCTTTATTCACTATGTATTTATTTATTTCCCATTCCAGGTACATGCATTATTGGACGTAAATATTTTTTTTTGCTATTAGTTATAAAGTAAAAGCTAATACTTTGAATTTAATTCACTAAACCAGTAAATATATTTGTAATTTTAATAATTAGTTTTACAAGAATTATAGAATTTGTTATATTTATTTCAGTGTAAATAATTCACTAAAATTGCAAATTATATTTGATATTTTACTAATAAGTTTCACTTGAATTAGAATTTATGATATTTATTTCAGTATAAAAATTTTACTAAAATAGTAATTATATTTGTAATTTTACGAATAAGTTTTTCTTAATATAGAGTTTGTGATATGTATTTCAGTAAAAAAATATCACTAAAATAGTGATTCTTATTCAGTTAAACAGAATTTATTTTAATTGCATTAATAAATAAGTTTACTAATAAATTAGAAACGTATGTTTCTGAAATAGCTAAAAAATAATAGAAATAATTTTTCATTTCCTTAGGAAATATTTTAGTTGTCACGATATTAGAGTACCTTTTTTGCTAACAGAAGCAACCTATTTTTTTCAGTGTATGCTTAGTAGCACCAACAAGTGACACTTGACCAAAAAAAAAATCTATTAGAAATTTTGACAACAATGTAAAATAGTTCATTTGACATTTTATTCCTATGTGATATCGCCCGTTTAAGAAAACTTAAAATTTATGTAAATATATATTATACTGACATATTACGATATAATAATACAAGTGTTTTACCTATATAAAAACCGTAAACGTAAATTATAAAAGTCGGTAACAATAACAATAATAAATATAACAACTTTTGACTAACCTAAAAATATAATATCACTACTTTTATTCCTTATTCTTATTCTTCGTATTTTAAGATATACGGACGTGCGAATATCTTTTTGAAATCAGACAACCAATGAAATTGCTAAAGACAGATGATATCATAGGACATCGCAAAAAAATTAATCTCTTATAGTTTGCGAACGAAATGATATTTAAATGAAATATTTTCATTTATACTCATTAATTGTAGTATACTTTCACATTCTTCTACAAAATGGTAATATTTGGACAGTGATTTAGGACCCTATTAGTTTTGTGCGCTTAAGCATCAAACATCAAACTTTGGTTGTGACAGAAAAGCTTGTTTAGAATGTAATCACCAAAAAACAAATGTGGTGGTATCGTGCATGTAATAAACGATTGAGTCTCTAAATGTGTAATCCCATTTGGAAACTCAAATATGATTAGAGTCGATTAGCATTATAATTAGAGGCAGACAATTCAGCAATCCATACACGGTGAGACAACAGACGCTGGAAAGAACATAGGGCGCCTCCCTTGTCCCTGGGGGCCGATGCCGAGGGCATGCGCGCTCGTCCTCCGCTAATTTATTAAAACACGGCGGATGGGATATTGAATCGCGGTGGCGGTGGCGATTATCTGCACGAGACACTCGTCCTAACTATCCAGAATTAAAACGAGTGGAAGGTTACGGCCCTCTGGGACGGTAAAGCGCGCACGTGAGACAAACAGATGGACGTTTTTTCTTGATTAATATTATCTTCATTGCTTTTTTCCTTGATTATATTGATTGCGCTTGCTTGCCTGCAATAAATGCTGTCACGAACGTGGACCACTTTGTCCTAAAACGTTTCCATTATTGCTCGCATTTATCTGACAGTGTAAATACGTATTATCTACAGCAGCTGACTCGTGTTTTAAGGATATGAGCATATGGTTGCCAGTGACGTAACCACGGGGTGGCTATGAGGATATATCTTTACTTCCCTTATATCTCAAGGGAGTATTAATGGTTCTGATATTTAGATTGGGAACGTATTACGAAATTTATGTTGTCGTACCCTACTTTTAAATTCAAATGTATCACAGTAAAAATTAAATTACATAAATATATTGTTAATTCAATTTAATAAAACGTTTTTCCATATTTGTTTTGTGAAATATTGTGTATAATTTAGATTATTAAAATTAATATAAAATTTATAAAACTCTAAATTTAAAAAAATGGACCAAGAGATGTCTGCGGCACAATTTTACATAATATAATATAGTCTCAGGATATACCGGAGATCTCTTTCCATGGCATCTGGTGTCCTGAAGGTGATCTAGTTCATCTGGCCGGGAATTGGAGCACACTTCAGTATGTGCTCTAATTCTTGGTCTACTGAGACCAGAGCACAATCTGAAGCAGAGTTAGCTGCTCTGGTTTCAGTCGATCAGGAATTAAAGCACTCAGAAGTGTTTGTTCTACTTCTAGGTCTGCTGAAACCAGATCACATTCTGGAGCAGATAAAGTTGCACTGGATTATGTTCTGGTTCCAGTGGGTCAAGAATTAGGGCAGTCAGAAGTGTTTGCACTAATTCTTGACTTACTGAAATTAGAGCACATTCTGAAATAGTTTTGGTTGCTCTGGATTGTGCTCTGGTTTCAGTAGCTCAAGAAGTAGAACACTCAGAAGAGTTTGCTCTAATTCTATATCCACTGATACCGTAGCACATTCTGGAGGAATGAAGCTCTTTATTATTTTCTGGTTTCAGTGGATCAAAAATCAGAGCAAGTATTCAGAATGGTCTGATTTTTAACCTGTTTAAACCAGAGCACATTCTAGAGCACTGGTGTTCTGGATTTGGGTGTAGTTTCACTAACTTAAAAAGAAGATCAAGTTCTTCTGATTCTTGACCTACTGAAACCAAACGAAATTCTAAAGCTATGAGTTGTTAATCTCGTTAGGAATATATATCAATTAAAGTTACACTAATCAAGCTCCTAAGAAGACATTTCCCTTAGCGCAGAATTTTTGTTGACATCATTGTTGGATTGATATTATTTTAAAAATGAGTTCACTATTTTACATCATTTACGGAGCGATGTGACGTAAGTTAGGAGCAGTAGGATCTCAGTGCACTGTAACTTGTTAACGTAGACTAGACGAACAAATATTTAAATATTTATACAGAAAAGTAAAGAAAAATGAATTTTTATTTTCCCTTCAATCCTCTCTAAAGTTTCATTTTTCTTGCAAATTTATTTTTTGATTTTGGTTATTACAAAAAATTGTGTCTCCAAGGAAATTTTGAAAAGTCGGCGTCCGTGATGTGATTAAAATAAATTTTTCCCTGTTTCATTTCGAAGATCTTCACAAACATAATAGCAAATTTATGTCTGGGACAATAATAATTATATGTAATTTCATACAAATTTTGAAATATCTAGAATTGCTTTATTTATTATTATTATATTAGTTTAGTCCATCTATTCCCAAGCAATATTTGTATGACTTTTTAGAGTCAAGTGTTATGTTTATTAATAAATAATTAACATAAAGTGTGCGTGTTTTTGTTAAGTCAAATCCTCTGCCGAAAAGCGCTTTGTTATACGTTTAAGTTCATTATGAATATTACTATTTCTTTTTTCTTTTACCTAGTATGCTGTTAGTATGTCATGAAAATATTTTCTTCAAACGTTATGAAAGTAAGTTGTTATGTATATGTATTCAACAAGCAGTAGTAAAAAGTGCATTCTTGGTAATGTAAAATATTACGTATAGGTAAATAAATGCCTGAAAATTGCACCAGTAAATTTTATTGGTAATATTTGATTATTTATTTGTTTTTCAATAATTTCCGACGTCTCGAAGACATTTTTCTTATACAATACAACCATTAAAGAATGAAACAAATATATTAGAACAATATAGTTATTCTATGACAAGTAGAAATTGTAGAGAAGACAGTTTTGGGCAGTTTTTAATTATTTATGTTTTTAATTTATATTTTGAAAAATAAATTAAACGTATTAATTCCAGTAAATGTGACTATGTGCTTTGTGTCCTTTACATATTAATGTCCGACTCGCTTCGCTTGTTGTAGAAACTTGCATGTTCAGCACAAAAAGTATGACATTTACTTACTTCTAATAACACATTATATAATTTCAACTTATATCTTAGATTATTTTATTTTGAAATGAAATCATAATAAAGATGATTAAGTAAAATGAAGTGGATACCCTGTAGACACATTGGTGTGAATAGCTTTCCAATGGACCGTCCTCATCTGCGACTTCATATTTTCGCCATTTGCTGAATTGTACGCCCCCACGAATTCCGATGGCATAACCCCCACATCCATTCCCAACTGCTAACTCCGACACCCTTCGTAATTGCCAGCATACCTCCGGCTTCCGTATCCTGTAGGACCGGAGCGCTAATGAGAGCGCTGAACCATCCGTCACGGCCACCCACAGCACTAAACGCGTTAGCGGGGAAGCTCTCAGCCAACGAACGGTGCAAGGGACACAAAGGGACTAACTTGAAGAAATGTTACTATTGCCAGTTACAGATTTATTTTTAAATCAATGACATTGCAAATACAAAGTGTTTTAAAAGTACTGTAGAAAAATTAAGGGCGTATGCAATTTGATGTACTAATTATAGTGTAAAAAGTTTTTTTAAAACTTCGTAAAAATAATCACACGGTCCTTAAAGCTGATTTTTGGGCCACTAGACTAATAGGTTGCGAATACGAATATAAATTAATAAACATTAATATTAATTTTATTTAATTAAATTGTGTAATGTTTCATTCACTTTTATTTAATTGAAAATAAAACATACTCACATTTATAGTCTTTTTACAAAAAATAATTACACTTCAAAGAAAATCACTAGTTACGTAGCTACTACAAAAACTGCTCAAAACTTTCATCATTTACAGTCACTCATAACGCGGCGCGCTGTATTAATGAAATACTACATGCTTTATGGAACACATTTTGCTGTCTTTATGTTTCTGCTGCATCTTCAATTCGCTGTTTCAGTTCTTATAGAGTTTCAGTGACTTTAAATGCCCCCAAAATAAAAATCTTAAGGGTTGAGGTCGGGAGATCTTGCAGGTCATAGTATAGGACCACCGCGGCCAATCCATCTATCTTCAAAAACATTGTTTAAATGTTGTCGCACATTAAGGGTAAAATGAAGCGGTGCACCGTTATGTTGATACCATGCCTGTTGACGAATATAGAGAGGAACATCTTCTAATAATACTGGTAAATTATTTTCTAAGAAGATAAATAATAATCATTTCCATTCGTGCGATTTGGTAAAATAAATGACCCAAGTAAAGTTCCATTTACAATCTCAGCCTAAACATTTAAAGAAAATCTATGTTGAAAATGATTTATTACAGCAACATGCGAATTTTCTATTGACCAATAATGCGAATTGTGCAAATTGTGATTTCTACTTCTAGTAAAAATTGCTTCGTTAGAAAATATTATTTTGTAAGTGAAACTACGATCTGATGTAAAAGTCAATTACAAAACATCTTTCTTTGAAGATGGCCAGGTTCCATCAGTTCTTGAACTCGTTGGAAATGAAAGAGGTGATTATTATAATCTCTTAAAATCCGCCAAATAGTGAAATATGGAACTTGCAATTCTCGAGACATTCTTCGTGTACTAGCAGCAGGATTCTCTGAGCGTGCAACGAATTTTGCTCTGATTCTCCATAAATTAATAACCTATCAACAAATTCAATATTGCTATAAACGTTTGCCATTGTCAATGAATAAAGAACGAGAATAATCCCAAATCAAATAAACGCGAATGAAACATTACACAACTTAATTAAATAAAATTAATTTTAATGTTTTCTAATTTGTCTTCGTATTCGTAACCTATCAGTCCAGTGGCCAAAAAATGTCAGCTCTTAAGTACCGGCCGTTTAATTTTCCGTATTTTGAAATAATTCTTTTTACACTATAATCAGTATATCAAATTGTATATGTCCTTAATTTTTTTTACAATACTTTTGAAATAGCATGTATATTTCCAGAATATAGGTTAAAGTCTCAATAATTGTAACCAAAATGTAGTCAACTCCGGTGAACAAAATATTTAAAGATTAGAAGATTTTCCTAACTGATCGATCGAAATGAGTTAATATTTGGAGGCTTAAATTCGTATCCGACATTGGGGATGAAACAGATCACAAACAAAATAAAGCATTACGAAATTGATTGATTTCTAGAAATGTCCTTTTCTAAAGTAGTTAAATTTCAGAGTTTCATAATTTTCTCCTCCATAGAAATTGAGTTATTGTGTATTCAATTCTTACACACATGTATGTATAAGTAACAAACACCTACACTTAACGTCGTAAAAATGTTAAAAGGGTTATATAAGAACATTGAAATATGCTTATTCATAAATATATTTGTTTTTTGTTAAATTTATTTAATTCTTTCTTTACAAATGGTTAAAAATAAAACGTTCCAGCAAATTTGCTGAAATATATGTAAATGAAATGTGAGAAATAACTCCTATTGGAGTTCCTTTAGTTTTACGGCTTTTGGTACTTTATTATTAGATTGTTTAATCGAGAGATTTAGTCTATTTCAATCTTCTGTCTGTAGAATTATCTAACAAATATTTTGCTTAATTATAAACATGATTATGCAAACGATTTTTGTATATTGTGGAATATATGTATATGTGTTTCATTTTTAAATCTGCAAGTAGTGCTTAATTTGTAATAATTTATGAAGCATTAACAATGAGCCGAAGACATTTATTTTGTAATATAAAATTTAAGTTGTTTGATCATCCCCATATCCTCATAAGTGTTACTGTATGTTCAAAGAGGAATAATTGCAGCTTTATATAAAAAAAAATATTATTTGTGACTTGAAATTAAATTTGTTTTTTATTATGGTCCCTTAGCTACATAGATGAGGTAAAAATATATTTATCTACAACTATTGAAATATGGGTACATTATACGTGTGATACTACATATAATATACTACTCATATTACACAAGTGTAATATGAAAAGTTATATTACACGCTACACTTTTCTGTAATAAATAGAGAATATAATTTAACACATAACATTTTAATAAACTGTTAATTCATTAATAATATATTTTTTATTATAAATATCAATATAAATGATTATAAAAGTATAATAAATACAATTTGAATAGTTATTTTGACATTTAAATTCTACTGTGGCGCCATCTATTAAGCTACTATGAACTATCCACACCTAACTGAATATTTAACAAATAATATCAGTTTTTGCATATGCCTGATAGTTGCAGATAAAGTATAGTATTTGACTCGCATAATATGGCTACATTACACTCGGAGGATTAAATATACTCGCTACCGCTCGTATTTTTAATTACCTCCTCGTGTAATATAGCCTACATATTATGCTTGTTAAATAATATACTATTTTTTATAATTTTATATTTTTGAATTTTTACACTGAAAATTAATTAAACAGTGAAATTGAGTATAATGATGTAAAAAATATTATTAAGTGTTCAATATTTATAAATAATAGTTATTTATGGTACAAATATGTTACATTACAAATAAGTGAGGTGAGAAATGTCTAGCTCCTAAGACCTTTAGACCGAGTGGGGTATTTTTTCAGGTGACTTAGGTAATTAGCACACGTGTGCCATAAAACATTTTATTCAACAGCTTTAGGCCATTGAAGTAATAGTATTTAACATTACTAGCGAGGTAAGTAGGGTTTAACTGGCGGACAGAAGAATTGAACTGGCGAGTCGAAGACGAGCCTGTTATCCTTCTGAAGCCAGTTAAACCCGTTACCTCGCGTGTATTGTTCAATATTTTATTTGTTTTTCACTTGTAAATAAATTAAAATAAGTTAAAAACACATTTCTCAAATTTATATTGACACGAGTGCTGCGTGCTGCCATCTCTTACGGATACTATGAACTACATTTGTCAAAATGGCTTTGATTGTTGTGCTTTTGTTATTTTATTTACTTTTGGTGCAAATCAGGAAAATGGATGTGCCCGAAGCAATAATTAGTGAAGCAAACAGCGTACTTACAAATTTATCATCGTCAAGATACGAACGAGATTATAAAGATTTCAAAGATTGGCAAAAAAAATGAGGTTAATATAAATAAATCCTAACCTATTTCAGTGACAGCTAATCTACTAACTTGTTAAATTTTAACAAGTTAGTAACTTGTTAAATCAAACTTAACTACTTACTAGAGTGCCTTGATAAATTGAAGTTTACAAGTGAGTAACAAATAAAATATATAAAGGTTTTATTCACAGTTCACATTTCAAAATGACATTTAATGTGAGATTTTATAATGAGGTTACTATGATACGAACCAACGAACAGTGAGTTATAATTTGTAACACACTAGTGAGTTATGATCTACTTTATTTATCTAAAAACACTACTTATAGCGTTATAATTACATGGTGTTGGATAAAAAAATAAAATTTTAAAAGTTAACGTGAACGAAAAGAGCGGTTTGTCATACGCCTTTGTTTAGTAAAAAAGGACATGGCTACTTGCATTTCTCTCCCATTTATGTTGTTAATTATGTCACAATTTTTTTTATTTATTTATTACTCGTATACTATAGACTATTTTACAAAATAAAATAAAATTAAGTCATAGGGAGAAAAATAAAAAATCCAGTAAAATTTAATTACATTTAGAAATATTTAGTTCAAATTGGAAATTTTGGCTGCAAAAGAAAAGGAAACATGAGTATAGTCGTGATCCATAGGACATGAAGTAATATGTTGGCCACCAGAGAATTTTGAGTGTTATTGTGTTTGTATATTTCAATTATTCTTATTTTTTGAAATATATTTGGGTACGTATGTGAAGTGTTCCCAAGTTGACATAATTCGTGTGAGCGCGGCGAGGGCAGCACCGTCCGGATTGTAATCTTTCCCGCGGCCATATTTCACCGGACGACAGAGACACATCGCAGTCCGACCGACCCTGTTACCATATTCCGAATCTATGAAAACGCGCGATCGCGACTTTTCCATACATCAAAGCGCTACCTGCGTCCCTGCCCGTTGCCGAGCCGGAGATTCATGCACCCGCCTGCCAGTTTGTTTTATGTACGAGTATACACGTAAATGCCTGCCGAATCATTCTTCTCCTCCGTCGCTCTGCCAGTGCCAGCACCCAGATGCGCTCTACATATTTATAGCGAGGATAAAGCTATTTTTCAGCCAAATAAAGATCTCACGTACCGGGATTGCAAACTTGGATAATGACTTCCACTCGGTAATTGTCTCTTTCTTACTTCTTCTTTCTCCCGCGTGGATATTTCGTAATAATGAGGATTTGCTTTCCTAAATGTTATACACAGAGAACAGCGATAACGCTAATCCTCTGCCACCATTTTTTCTTGGAAGATGTGGGTTCTTATCATTTATATTTTACCGACCACTTTTAGTATTAAAAAGGTATTGTGGCCAAATTTTACATTTTCAGTTTGTGCGAGTACTAATAAATGTAGGTACCTAAAAGAGTTACTTTTTCAGCTACATTTACTAAACAAATAAGTTTAAGTTTTATTAAAAATTTGAAATAATTCATTGAATAATATTAAAAGAAACTATAATTAATGCAACCGACCATACGGCCAAATATTGTTGCGTTTAAGTACTATGACTGCTTCACTATTAATGTCACAGACAGGGCCGCGCCTGTATAGTAGGCCGCCCGTGTGTATCATTATCATACAAAATGAGGAAAGGATAATTTTGCGTTGTATTATTAAATTTCAATTTTCTATAAATATCTTGAGAACTATTGGTTTAAAAAAATGTTTGTCTCATTTTAATAGTCTTGTAAAATAGAAATTGTTTGCTATTTTAACTTTCTAACCGACCTCATAACTTTTATAGTCCTCGAGATAGCAATGGTAGTCCGTATTAAAATTAATCTTCTGACATTGATAAGTTGATCAATTTTTGGTAGAAATAGGATAACCGAAAGTAGGTAACAGTTTCAGTTAATTGAGTACAGTTTTTTCGTTTTAGCGGACATATTCTGTAGTGGCGAATTGAAGTTATAATAGTTAATTTATTATTTAAGCTCACTAAAGTATATTAGAACATTTATCCACCTGCATTTATTTTTACTTTTTCCATTGATTTTATCTATTTGATTTTCATATTAATAATTACTTACGAAATACTACAAACCTACATGAGTTTTATATACTTCCGTTGAATCCTGATATGAGTATATTTTTCTTGCATTTTAACGGTGTAAATAGTTAACACTGGCAAACCGCTCTATTTTATTAGATGGCGCATATCTAGGAACTGAAGTTCAAATCTCCTAATTTGCTCTTTTCGAGTCAGAACACAGTCCTTTTCCCTTATTGTGAAATAATAATTAATCGCAATAAATATGAATCAGTCAATCAGTCAATCAAAATTAGTACTTAGGCACTGTAGTTAACTAGTAGTATTTATATTGCTGGCTTTCGTAATAGTAAAGCAACTTTTGCAAAAGAATAAAAGTAGTGTGATGAGGAATCCAGTTGGCATAACCCAGTTTAAGAAGGTAATTCGCTAGGGGCCAGGTGTCCCGTAAGAGTGTGTGTGACATAACGTAATCCGAGTCCAAGAGGATGTATGAAGATTATCCCGGCAGACGCGTGCCCGGACCAATTACCTCCAGATTACATGTGACTGGGAAGTGTCAGCCGCACGTGGCCGCCCATCCCGCACGCTAATCTCGCACAAGTGCTCATATGGACATCTTCCATTCAAACACTCACTCCACTGATACAAGAATACAGAATTCTCATGCTTTTACAGGCACCAAATAATAAATCTGTTTCCTACAAATACAAGCACTTTTGTTCACTTTATGTGGTATACGGTACATTATCTCGAGAACTATAAAGCTACAAAGTTGGTTATTAGCAAACAATTGCTATTTTACATTGCTATTTTAATGATTATTCCACACATTCCATACACGTCACTTTCATCCAATCAGAATGCTTCATTTGATGATGGCTGTAAATCATTTTTCAACTCGGGTCAAAAATCACGACAGCAATTTAAAAAAAAATAGTCCGCGGAGTATTTTCATTAATACTAGACAGATTTCATAAGAAAAAAAATTGCACCCCCAAAATAAAATCCTGGGTGCGCCACTCTATATACTAAGGGCACATAATAGTTACATACAGAAGAGACACTCCGTTTCGGTACCTTTCACCTATTCAGTTCTATGACCTTGGAGCATTGTGTAGACCTTTAAATTTGTGCCTTCCCCCATATCTCCCTAAGATGTGAGGAAATTTTCCGATTTTAAACAATGAGCCCTTTAAATTTCTGCCTTCCCCCATCTCTCTCTAATTTTCGCTTCTCTGTCTTATTGTCGCTTCTGTACAGACCTATTCTGTGCAGACGGAGTAAACTAAAGTTTTATTCTCGGTTCTACCTCAGGCATTTTCGGTTAAGAAATTAATGTAGTTTTTAATTGTTATATAGACATACGCTCAAAGAATCAAGTTTGTAATTTTTTTTTTATAAAGCTCTGTAAGTAATCAATGAAATTTGTAATATATTTTTTTACTTTATTCGTTTGGGAGTAAATAGTCTGGTATGTGTCAATTATTAAAAAAAAAATGTGACTGTTTTTCCTGGTTATTGTTCACGAACGAGATCTTTATAATCAGTTCTGAATCCAGGAAGGTGACCGGGAGTGAATTTCCTCCCATGTTGTTGAATTCTCCTCGGATAAATGACAATAATATATGAACAAACATATTGTTACATGTATAAGCACCTCCAAAAATTTCATTTTCTCCCCGGAAAAATATCCCTGGATACAACACTTTTTATAATGGTGTGATATCTATTCGTCCTACGCGAACGCTAGCAAATTTAGTTGACAGATCTATTATTAATTTTTAATTACGAAGATATTGACAACAATGGCACAAGTTGATAAATTTTTATTAATAATTTATTTATTAGGAGTGAAAGTTGATTCTTGATATTTTATAGCTTACGAGTATTTCGTAAATTAAGATAATTTTTCTAAAAATGCAAGAAATTAATTAGAAACAAAATCAAAAATATAATTTGAAGAACTTCTTGTCCTCATAATTGATTTTATTCGAACTATAATCAATGGGGTACGCAGGAGGATGTTACGATAAGATCTGTAAATTTTTTTTAAATCAGTATTTATATTATTTCCAGCAAAACTATTAAATTCTAACAGTTCGAAATTCATACCTACTTATTCCTCGCAGAACTTGAAAACAAATTCAATGCTGCAACGTTATGGCAAATGCTCCAGAAATACGAGTATATTACAGAATATCTGTATTTATACCTTTTCCTGAATCTGATATTAATCAACTTAAAGATCTTTTGTGAAAATGTGAAAACACTCCTACAAAAATACGAGAATTTATTGTTACCTATCGTACTGTTGCCTGAATGAAATAATTGTAGAACCGAAACTTTGGTAGCTACACATAGTACTAATAATGGAAATTTACCACAAAATGTTCATCAAGCATGTCTAATGCGCGACGTAAAAATATATACAGTTCTCAACCTACTGCACGTATTTGTAACATTTCTACATAATAATATTGGTGATAATACTTTGCCATTATTAAATATTCATCGAGAAATTGTGATTAGGATTATAGCAAATAAGATTTTTGATGAATTAGCTAAAAATTATAGAATGCTTAAATTGGGGTTTAGCTATAATGTATTCAATGTTATATGTTTGTTTTATTTTAGTATGTCATGTGCTAATGAAATTTTTCAATTTATTTTACATTTACCTTATTATATATATATATATATATATATATATATATATATATATATATTTATATATATATAAATTTTGACAGTATATTTTTGGATTTTTTTAAACATTAATTCAAAATTTGTATAAAAGAAATCATGTTTACATTTGCGGTTATTTAATATTAATACGTAATATATATTTGTATGATATAATTAAATAACGAGGTGTAATTATGAAAAACGGTTACAATGTTCTGAAAAAAATATAATTAAGTATACAAATTAACCTCCAAATAATTAATCATAAAAAACTTCATGACTGATCTTGTTTATTAGCTTCAAAATGAAAGCTGACTTATGCTGGTATAATTTATACAAGCTTATTAACGATATATTTGTATACCATTTTCCACAATATTATGAAAAATATATAGTCATTAATTTTATTTCACATATTATAATTTATTTTTACAAATAAGTGACAAATAATCGTGTAAAGGCATGCGTGTACATCATTACTATTTAACAATTTTATAATGCTACCATCATCCATAGGTAGCGGTGTCTCATCTAGTTAGCGCGTTTCAATGGGGAATATGATCATATTTTTTTGCTTACATTTTATGATTCTGTATAAAAATAAAAATAACCGTATTTTTTAAATCGCTTAATTGTTGATAATTCCAGAGAAACAATAATAAAGTTTTGGAGAGGGTATATATGACGTCACGTAGGAGACTTAGATAGAGAATTTGAACTCATTCGATGAGTTAAAACTATGTATGTGACACTAAACATCCTTCAAAAATCATTTTCACCAAAATAATCTGGTGTGTAATATCAAAATATTTTTATTTTACTCTATGAATTGCCTATATTGATATCTTATACATTGTTTCATAAATAGTTGTTATAACTAATTTATCATGAACAACATTTATTCGATATCATTAGGTAAAAAAATAGGTTCATTATATTTCCAGTTTTAGCAATGTAAACTGCTCTCTCATTCTCCTACCTGACGTAAGAGATTTGGCACCGTCACATAAATTTGAACTTCAAATGCTAATTTTAGTGAAATTATAAAATAATATATAGTTTTTGTCATTATTATGGGTAGTCATAACGGTGAATTTTTATTTTTTATTCTTTTTTCCCTTCAATTCGACAATGGACATACCTATAGCCCATTCGGTCTGAGCGGAGTATAAGATTTGAGGTTCCTGTTTAACGTTTTAAATCTTTAAGTTCCAGGTAGATACTGAAGACTGATAGTGATAAACCTACAGCATTAAAATACTAGTAAAATTTAGAATGGGAGTTTTCATGTATCTCTTATTTTGATATAAATTCATTTTTAAATAAAATAATTAAACGCGCATTTTTTTATTTTGTTCTCCTTTATTGAACACAAGCGTATGATAAACCGTTCACTAAATTCGGTTCTACATCATTAAAAATTTTCGTTGTGTGTTGTATTTGACAAAAATTTGTTCGTATTTGTCGAAATATTTGCACTCGTAGTGTAAATCGATTGTAAGTAGTATCAGCATATAAATATTTGTATTACCTACTTTATAAGTACGAAACCATCTACTCTTGCTATGTAATTAGCATTGAACTTTATTTATCTTAATAATAATTCTGTTTATTATTCAGTTATTGTTAATAATCGTTTTGCTTTCCCAACTTTCACAGATATTACATAAAATTTGGTTTTGCTTATTTTCCCAAATTGCTGCTAATAGCAAAAATTGTACTTTCTCCAAAAAGTTAAATTACAAATTAATTTACTATTTTTAGTAATATTTATATTACATGTTCCTCAATGAAATGATTGGAAACTATCACATATACACCCTCATAAATTTCCCCTATCTCCATTGGTTGGAACAGGAGCCGTCATAAAAACGCTACTTTTAGTAGCAGCGGTGTCTGGTTTTGAGATTTCGTATCTCGTCTGTTTTCGGCTCTTTGGTCTGAAGCTCCTGGTTAGAACGAACGTTTAAATCATCGCAAGTGTTCGTTATCTGAGCGGCAGACACTCTGGAACCGAACACCACATTGCCAAAAGTGTTTAAGGTTGTAAAGAGTTTGTTTGCGGGTTGTCAATTTGGGAACTTGATAACTCAAGTTGTGTCTTCACTTAATGATGCCGAGGACTTTGCTAAATTAATTTATGGACTACTTACAGTGTTATAGATACCGGCTTTCATTATCGGAGATGAAAACAGCGAGGTTTTTTGCAAACAGAATTTTCATTTTTTACTGTACGAATATATTACACCTCCAGGCAATATATATTACTATGGTAATATTGATAGATTGATTTTACTAAACATTTCAATTTCTATTAATTACGTTATTAAAAAATGATATAACATTAAATTCCAATGAGGCTAGTCCCATAACCTTGTGCACATCACTTTTACTTATAATCAAAATTATGGCCTCCTTCTTTTTCTTCCAAAGTTTTCTGTCATACCAAGTAAATATATTTCGTTAATATTTTTGCATAAATTTTCAATATCTGAGAGTACTTGCAAAAAATATTTGTTTATATATCGTTGACGTTTACGGTAGTAGTTGCGAATTTACTCATTGAGTTGAAGTAATTTGATATTTTTTAGTTTTTAGCGGTTATTAAAATAATAATAATAATTGTAATAATAAAGAGTTCTTACAAAAACGTTATCTACCGCAATGTATCGTTCAATTAAAGTTTTAAAGAAACACAAATTTGTGACTATTTTGACTGATTTTGACATTGACCTGTGAGTATTTAATTATATGATTACTTACTCAATGCATTGACTTACCATAATTATATTTCTTTCGTGTTTTTATTTAAGTGTAAATGCAACAACAAACATCAAGAAGAAATTGTGTAGATTGATTTTTTATGCATTCTAAAATTTTTTATTGTGAATAATCTTTGAGCTGTGTTCTTACAAATACATGCCTTAGAGATAATTTGATATTGTTTACCCAATTCGAGTGACTGAAATAAAAAAGAAACAAAATGAAAAAGTTATTATATTACCTAGGATAGATATATAATCATAACCGCTGCAGATATCAATTGAATTCCGAGTTCGGAGAGCGAGGATTTAAGTGATCTAAGGCCTGGTATGTTACATATACTTAACATCTGTTTTTTGTTCAATAGTTTCACGTTATTAATAAATTTTATTTTATAAAATTCTCTTGTAAGTAACGTTTTCGTGATCAAGTCTGAATGGTTGATAACAAAGCTATATTATCAAATGCTCCACGATGTTTTAACAAATCTGTACGGTAATATTTTTACCATACTAATTTGTCAAATTACATGGGATACAATTATGACTTAGTTATCTAATTTAATTTTGTCTTTATAAACAAAGGCTTAATGTCCTGAAACCACTACACTAAATTTAAATTGTTTATAAATTTTAATATTCGTGTATTGAATTAAGAAAAAATTACTCACGTAAATCTTCTTGAGAAATATCAAAGTTAAATGACCAGAAGTTATATTAGCTAGAGATTATTCTGCGCATCGATAAATATTTATATTAATAACCTGTAAATCATTTGGAACATCTGAATTTGGTAAAATGTTCATCGATTGCGCCCTGTAATTACCGTTGAATTTATACATTTATTCATCATTGAGGTGAAGAATGTAAGCAATGATTTACGATCTGATGCTAATAGCCCCCCATGAAATCTCATGTTTCGCGTATCCCGGGGCAGGCATACATAAACACATCTTCACTTACCCGCCGTCCCGTACCTGCAGAGGGTAGCAGTAACGGACCAGGCGCTCGGCGGCAGACGGTTGATTGATCGCGCTAATTTATTTCAAGCCCCTAATGACCGAGCTGGCGACCAGGGCAAGTGATAATTTTTAATAACCGGACCGCTTTTTGCTCACAAAAGAAACGAAATCAATCAGCATAATGGACTGGTTCCGGTGTTCGTTGCCTTCGCGTCCAACGCGTATCATACACCCGTTTGCCATTTTTTTACATTAGCGTGCTCACCTTTTAATTTTCAGTGTCAATTCTACTGATATGCTTTTAACTTTAGTTTTATTTACGCTTTTACTTTTATTTTGTTTCCTTGCAGCTGTCTATAATCTTTTGTAAAGACAGTTCTGCTTCATTCTTATTCTGATTCTGAATGGATTTTAATATACACAGAAAATTATTGGATTACCTATATAAACAATGAAAATTGGTGACAACCATTTTTTTAAATATAGACTTCAAAATCTGATGTGGTCAGCACATAATCTCTCGCCTGTCATCTACGCTTTTTATTAGTATATATATATATATATATATATATATATATATATATATATATATATATATATATATATATGAGCAACCGTGCGTTGACTGCGAACACGATAAAATGAATTATTATAATAATTAGCAGGTATTTACAGTATTAGAACAATACCTTTGGAAAATTCCATAATTATTTTTGTAATATTTTCACTGTCAGTTATAATTATATATTTTATATAAATTTAAAGAATCATTAAATACTTGTAGTAGTTAAATGGGGCTAGGTAGAAAAAATTTGAACTATAAAATTTTAGCTCAAAGACAAAATATTAAATTATTATTTACAAAAAAAAATTCTTATATTCATATTAATTAAAAAATTTCTGAAAAATACTTGACGATACGATTGACACCAAAATCTAATCAGATCTAATCTAGGGTATCAGAATGTTATATCCAAAATTTCAACATTTTATTCGCTAATAGTTGAGTTATCTATATGAAAATCTTGTTCTAGAGACTTCAGAATGTACTTATCCATTTGAAACTCATTATCCGATTTTTAGCATGATTCCAATACCTCTCTTACTCAGTGGCGAGAGCATATATTTTTTTAATTTCCTAAACTTATATTATTATTATTATTATTAATTATTATTTTTTGTCTCCTGAAATGTAAATATAGCAAACACCGTTGACAGCTACGGTTTTTATTATTCCGCTTCGCTTCTTGATTCAATATGGAAAATGGATCCTCTCTCGATAAAATACAACTTACCGGACTAATAATGTAAATCAATTCATTGCTCAACAGTAAATAAACTAACAAAATATGAAAAAAGGAATATGCATAATAAGAAAAAAAATGCACATGTACAAAGGAAAACTTGTTGTTGCCCCATCTGGTTCTCGTTCTTCTTGCACTTCACTTTAGGTATTAGTGTTTAAAATAATTATATTTTGATTTTATATTTGTATTATTTAATGAAAATATAGGAATGTACGATAAATCTTGGTATTTATTTTGGAATCGTTTGGAAAATGGAATTAGAGTCGTTATGTTCGATGGTCGATGGACAATGAATATTGGTATTGCCAGTTTTTTGAATTTGTTTCGCTTATAAAGTAATGGGGTGGCATAGGAAAGATGAGATGTTTTTAAACTTTGGAAAACATGATTCACATATGTGTTGGACTTGAGGATGGTTCAGACGGTAATTCGTGGATAAAGATTGAAATCAGATTGGAAAGGAATACATACAAACTGAACAATATTTATTAATATTTAATGTAAGGTTGTGTCTCATACATCAATTTACAAGTTTCACAATATTATATCTATATCACAAAATTTAATTCCATTGTTTATAATTCACTAATAAAATGTTTTTCTTTCAACAGTAAAATTAATAACCACTGGTGGAATAATTATGATATATTCCGAAAAAAAATATATAGAATTCTGCTACGTATATTAAGGGCTTTTCGATTATTAAGACTCTCAAAAATTTTGTATAACGTTTCTATTATTTTGTTTAAAATATTATAATTTGTATCTCATATACATACGTATATTTATATAATTACTTCTTAATTTATAATAAAATTATAAGTATTGTAAGTTAGTGAAATAAGTAATTATTCTTATAATTAATTAAATGTTTAACAAACGAGCTCGTACGCGAAAGTGTAATAAATTCTTACGAATGCGTATATTGACATTTCAGTCACATGTGATACATGACCTTTTATCTTTCAATAGAGGTTTCCTGTATAAAATTATAATTCAAATATATAAAAAAAGACGTTTTAGGGAAAATAATCTAAATGCAGAAATATAATAGTTATTTAGGGTACAGTTGTGTTACATTACAAATAAGTTAGTGAGAAATGTTAGGTTTTTTTCTCAAGTGACTTAGGTAATTAAAACAAGTGTGTCATACAACATTTTATCCAACATATTTTAATCATTGATTTAAAATATATAAAAGGCTTTCTGTCAGTTGACATTTAATAAAAAAATAATGTGAGACTGTTTTATAATGTAGCAAGCAACTATTGCAGCGTAACTTTGGTATAATGTCACTGTCAATGTTGATAGCTACCTATATTAAAAATGAGCTCAAATTCAAAGAAAAAAGTGTGTAGTAATAGTAGTATGGGGTGTAAAAGAAGATTTAGTACTCTTTTGCCCTGTTGTATAAACTTTTATATTAAGATAATTCATAATGCACAGTAAATATATTTCTTTCCCAAAACGTGTTTTTTTCAGCAAATACTCAGTAAGTGATATTTGGCAGTGTTCGCATTTTTACTGGTACAGGGTAAAAAAATAAATTTTATACTGTAATTTTATTCATTTTGAATAAAACAAAAGTTAATATAATAAAAATAATTCGTTACAATGTAATTTTATGAAATTTGTTGCAATAAGCCTAATTTTCTGCGATATGCTACACTAAATATTTTGTTTACATATATAATTTATAGTTATAGATAACTAGTGTGAACCATTAATATTAACTAAAGAAATATGTTAGCGGCAAAGCAATAATATTTTAAAAATTGTGTTGCCTAGTTGTACAGTGTTATCAGAGAAAAAAATTAAGTTAATTTTTCAGCTGATAGACTTCGTGGAATTGTAATATAAATAATAGGCAGTAATTGTGATGATTACTTGTTTAAAAGGGCTATAATTGCTTTGAATACAACTACACTTAATTTATTATATATTTATATCTATTTCTGTTTAAAGTGACTCTTATTATTGCTAATAGTGTGTAATTTTTCGCAAAATATAAAACGCAAATTTGACAAAAGAATACAGGTAATTGCAGTTTTAAAAGTTATCACACTGCATTCACGCAAGTAAGTAATTTAAGCAAATTATTTTGCTGTAGGTAACTAACATATTTTGCTATCTTTGTTATAAACAAACGAATAGGTAATAGTAAAAATAGCTTAATAACTAATAATTACGGCATTTTTCTCGTCACTACATATTAAATGCAAAAATTTATTACATTGTATTTTTTTGTCTTTTTTTTAAAGAAATATTAATACTAATACAATTACGTTCAGCTGAGGTTCCCTTGGTTAGTACTCAAATAAAGCAAAGTGTGAGATTTAGGGTTCAAATTTCCGCTTCGGTTATTATTATCCAAACAAAAATAACACTGCGTCCGAATTGTTTCGAACCTACTGTAAAAAATTAAACAATAACGTTATCTAGAAATATTAGAGAGATTATTAGATTCTGTTTGGATTACCCAACTAAATCAACAAGCCTATATTCATATGACTTGCTCCTTCTTATTTCTGGTTAATTTAAAAATTAAAAACTGCATTAAAAGGTTGAAAAATTTGAAATATAAATATATAATATTTTTATTTTTACATAAGGAAAGATCACTTAACAATGGCATGTTGATAAAAGTAAATTAAGTATTGAGTACGATATGAATTAGGTACTACAAGCAAGTAAGATAACTGCAATTATAATTGTAATGGTCTTTGATATAAATTAAACGATGTATTACTTAGAAATATTCGATTCAGTTGTAATGTACTTACAGAGCTACTGATATCCTATTCCATGTCAAGTCTTTCTTATCCAATGAGTTAAATAAATAAGTTATGGCCCAGGGGCGTCATATATTCAAGAGTCTCAAAGAAATCATGTTTCAATGTTTTTTTTAAGTTTGGGAACAAAAATGTTAAATTAAAAAATAATTAAACAAAAATTTAATAGTATATTATACAGTTAACTAAGAAAATCACAAATAATGTTAATTTTTAAAATTGCTACTTTTGTAGACGTATTGGTTGTTATTAATTATTAATTGTTTAATTCAATGTGAATATGATAATCTAGCAATTCAGGGCGCTCTAATTGGTAAGGCGACCACTATACTCTAATTTTTTCTATTACTGAAAAGACTTCAAGAATTGACGATTCAATAAATGATGATTAGAGAAAAAATAAATAGAAAAAATAATTTCAATTTAAATTGCAAGTAATTTTATTTTTATAGTTTGACAAATGTACGTCCGATTGAGTGTAATTTCATGCAATAAACAATAGGTCCCGTATTGGTGACCGGACGGCGGATTGTAAAACAATCGCAGATGTAAAAGCCGGTGCCGTAAAGTTGACAAATACCCGGTCGGTAAAACCAAAGTGACAGGATCTGAATCATCCAGGTAGAGCGCACGCAGCCCGCAGATCCAGATAGGGAGAATAATCGCCGGCTATTTATCAGGATGGACCGAGCATTGGCAGCGGGCGCGAGCGTCAAGTCAATTGTCTGACCAACTCGACTAACCGCCGCTCTAATGCAGGGGTGGTGCAGCCACTTCACATCACAATCACCACAATGGATTCTCAACATCAACAATTACTGGGACTAAACATGTTATCATTAATCACATATTATTGCAAAGATATACACGTTAAATTCAAAATTATATGTATACTGCTAGCAAAGCTATATTAGTCGGCACTTTTGACTATTGGGACGGAAAGGATTTTATGCATGATCTCCAATACTACGTGGAATTTACACGACTAAATAGATAAGTCTGCCAAAATTGTGAAAAGTAATTAATTGAAAAAATATATATTTCGAGTAACTGTCATGCCCAACACCATTCGTAATTGGAATATTACTTGTAATTTTTGCCTAACTGACTCCTGCTTGTTGCTTAGGAAAATCGCCACTCGTACTGCGTACACGTTTAGATTTTCTTCGCAACAATCAGTCGTGACCATATCGACAAAAATTTCAAATAAAATTCTAGTTACTTGTGGTATTACAAATGAGAATACAATTCTTATGTAAATCAGCCAATTGCAACACTTGAAAATGCTTTACCAATATGTGAAAATAATTTATTGTCCCTATAATACTTTGTTATTTCTTGATAGCAAGACTAGTAACAATGTAAATATTACATATAAACAAAAAATGACATTTAGGTCACAACAACAAAGATGGAGTGAATTAAGAGTAATTTTTTACTTCGCAGGAATTATGAGTAAATTTTAATTATTAAATACATGGCTCGAATTATGTTTGCTTGATTATTTCACGTATGACAATAGTTCAAACATAAAATATTTTATTTCAACAAAATATAACCACGATTATGATATTGTGGTTTAATCAAATTTCTTCATTGAAAAACTATCTATGGCCATCAAATGAAGCATTCTGATTAGGTGAAAATGACGTGTTTGAAATAATCATAATAAAGGTGACTTACTGTGTATTTAAAGAAGATCTGTATTCTCACATAAACTAAGTTTAGTTAGACTAGATAATGCTATTAATTTAGAGATATGCAGTCGAATAAATGTAAAACACATTCATACACATCCCTGCCTTACTAGGATTTGAATTCGAAACACCTTGGTTGTGAAGTCTAAGAACTAATAACAAATCCACTGAATAATTGATTGATTATGATATATTTTAGAAGATTATATCCACATCAGAAAGCACTTATTTACAAAAATATTAATAAGTAGTATTTCACCATCCTGAAGGATATTAATAATTCTCCGAAACTAGAAATAGTGGTAAAAGACTCAGAGAAAGATCTTGCACGAGAAATAAATTGTATCAATACTAGTTAAGAATAAAATAATGGAAAAAGTATAGAAACAGTCATGACTCAAAGATAAGAATTAATACATAACGAATTCCTTGACAGCAAGCAGTATAAACATATTGTAAATAATGAAAGGATAATAGAAATTTTATTATATGAGATTATATACCGTTCAAAATGTGCTTATTTGCAAAAATATCAATATGTAGTCGCTATTCACTAGTAGTTTAGACCTCCCTAGGAGAAAATAATAAGATTCTCAAGTATCTAAACAAGGCCTACAGGAGGCAGGCACCTTTACACCGCAGTCATTTATAAGCACTTACGCCAATTGTTCCCAGTGTGTTTAGAGTGGTATAAATCACATCTCAGCAGCTGGTGCTGGGCTCCCGTGATGACTCAGTCAGGCGCGCAGGGTCCCGAAGGCGCGAGCCGTGTGGACACTGGTCAACCGATCTCCCGGGGCGCCGGACTGTCCAGCTGCTAGCTCTTCACGCTCCACGGCGCTCTGGATGCTGCTATCTACGACGTGGGGTGGATGCAGGGTGGCAGTCAGGAGGACAAAGAGTTACCAAATGGTTGGCATTCCAAAATTATCAGTTTGTTTTTATAATCTAATTTAAAATGATATAGAGTCTAAGCTGCCTTATGAACCTAAAAGAACTACAATCTGTTGAAATCCGAGAGTAACTACAGGAAAGCAGATTATCACTTTAGCGCATTTTGATTTGGTAATGAATGTTAAAGTATCGTGATTTGTTTTAATACAGTGACTCTCGGATTTGAACGTAGTATAGTCAGTTTTAACGACACCTCGTTATTCGAAGAGAGCTACCTTTTTTAAAAAAATGTTGAAGATTTCACTGAATGGATTCAATTGATTTATTGTTATTAAATCTTGTAATGCTGTTCGACTCGAACTGAAAAGAATGTGTGATCTGGGGTTCAATTCCCAAGATGGCTAAGTATTCATCAAATGAAAAAATCCGCTGTATCCAAATAATTCGAAATATATTATAAGCTGTACAGAAACTTTAAGTTGGCAACTTACTTATCCAAAATGCAAAATTATCATGGAACAAGTGAAGTTCACATCTTAATTTCACCCGCAGCTTGTCCTAAATAATTTTAAGAATATTAAAACTTTTTGGAGTGTATAAATAAATATCGTCATATACCTACCTAATTTATAAACAAACTCCAACACAGTTTTTAAGTCTGAATATGAGGATTAATGGAGGCTGAGTCAAGGTAAATGTATTTTTCCAATGTTTATGAAACAATGGAATGAGAGTGACATGATGAAATTAAACGTTATTTTTTTAATAACTATATTAATCTGGTTTTAATATATTACTATTAGACATTAATTAAATTCTTATTTGTAGTAAGTATGAAACAAGTGATAAAAATATTTTATTTACATACATTAGAAGCGATTGGCAAAACTTTTTATTTTTATTTTTTAAAGATATCTGTTAGTTATTTAAATTCTTTGAAAGCTATATAATATTATATTTAACAAATGAAAAAAAAAATCTCTAATAAATTCAAAAAAGCGGGGAAATTGATGTTCTTATTCAGATATTATAAAGAAAACTCAAAACTTTCTTCATATAATTTTATTCCAAATATTTATCTTTCTTCAAAAGTCACAAAAAGAATTTAAAATGATAAAAATAAAACAAAACGAGTTGACTGATATCAGAACGTTACATAATGTGTTATTAAAATCCGTTCAATGCAGGCATCACACTGAAAATAATGAAATCTATTGGAAGTAAAAATCTCAAAATATTAAAATCAATATAGTTATAAAACTTTACTGTAGCTTTAGATTAAAAATTGACAATTATTTCTTTTCGCTCGTTATTTAATTTATTATATATTTTTTCAATATATGTTTATATTGGAAACTTATAGCAATTAAAAATAATGTGTAAAACATTTAACATCCGCTTAAAACTTGATTATTTTTTAAATTTATCAGTGTGCAATGCAGGTATTGTAAAACGAAATGTCAATTTGAAATATCCTGTGCCTGTCCTGGCAGTATCAGTATCTGTCAGCTTAATCACCGAAGGGGATGAGATGCTCGTTTGAGAGACGGTAAGAATGGTGTATATGGGCTGCTAAGCTGCATCTGCATGGGTTAACTGGACACACGATTTATTGTTGTGAAATACTCGCTGGTCAGTTAATAAACCTTGACTTGTGATTGTGGTTGTGACCCCTACTGATACTTTATTCCATGTTGTTTCTTTCATGATTATCATCTCCAGTAGCAGCCACAATGCCCACGGATTTATGTCATATTAAACCTCGCATTTAGTGGGGTCCATTCATACTTACTTTATTATTTACGCTTCTCTTTATTTGGTTAGTATTTTTATTAATTAATTGTAACACAAAAAGCTCAAGTAGCTTGCATTTTATTAATATTATATTAAAATTAAAATTTGTACATTACTCAATAGGTCGCTATACAAAAACACATTATTAAGTTGTTAATTAGAAAATTAGAAAATTAGTCGCCAAAAAAAATATATGAGAGGTTTCCGAAATTTGGGGCTAAACATGTATATTGTAGTGGAATCATAAGTACATTTTTTTATTCTTTTATTGCAAAGAGATTTTTTTTTCTTTTCAATAAGGTAATGTAGTTTATGGTCAATTTATTTACGTTTAAAATTAATATTTTATAGACTATTTTATTAGTAATTTCTGGCAAGTAAGCTCTGAATTATTATTACTTCTGAAATATTTTTTATTAAATTATAATTTTACTAACTTAAGTCAGGTATATTAAAAAAAAATCGAGGCAAATAAATGATTTAAAAAATGACAGGCATTGTTATCTTTATTAAATTTTATTATTTTAGAAAATAAAAAGAAATGTCTGATGCCTCCGACATTGTTTTAGGTTTTATTTATTTATAAAAAATAAAAATTTTGAATAATGAGACCCAAGTAAGTCATCAGGTAATGGCTGAATTTTTTTTTACCTACTTATTAAGGTGCTCTTAAAGAAAAATAATATTATATAAGGCTTCGTATGATTCATAACATCTATGGTTTGTTCAATAGCTTACTAGTTTAACATTATTAATAAATACTATTTTATAAAATTCTCTTCTGTGTAACGTTTTTGTGATCAAGTCAATTGACAATTGCCCTATATGTTATTTTGACAATTCTGTACTGAAAATATTAATTACCATATTGACTTGCCAAATTACATGGTATATAAGTAACAAGTATGACTTAGTTACCCTGCTTACTTTTGTTTATGTAAACAAAAGCTTAATATACTGAAACCGTTAAACTTATTATACAATACAACCAAATAATTACAGAAAATATTCAAATTGAAAGCCGTATTTTTTGTAATATTTTTATACATATACCTATTATTTTATTTTTTCATACATTTGTGTCAGAAACTGTCAACCTCTTTATACATTAAATCTCATTATAAAAAGGCATGTGGGGATAACAGATTTTAAAGTAATTATCGTGTAATAAAAATTATTACAAAAAGTCATACACTCCAAAGTGTATTTTGCAAAGTAAAAAAGAAGGTTTGCCCCTGTTATGTCTATGAAGCAACATTCCTGTCATCAAAGAATTTGACACAAAATATTTAAATTTCAAGGCGATATTCATTTGGTATTTTATATAAAATATTATTATATTATACGTATAAAATAAAGGTAAAATCAAAAATATTAAATAGTATATGCTCTTTTAGAGGGGCTATTCATAAAGATTTCGTCAACACCGTACTGATTTTCAGACCATTGTACTGATAAACAATTTGAAACATATTTTGTTCCTTCACGTCACTCGATCATTATTTGAATGCTTATATGAGTAATAAATACCCAGTATTATTTAGTCACATGTTATAACAAATAATGAAAAAAATCTAGCAATACTATTGCTTAAATTTTATTGCTATTGCTACAGTTTATAGTTATTTTCAAAAGCAAACAATGTTACTAAGTTAATAGTCAAAGGTGAAATCAATTGTTTTATTAGTGGAGTTGATAATAGCTATTTATGTAATAAGTAAGGAAACAATGGTGGTCATTTAACGCATGTGAAAATTATAAAACGAGACGATGATAAATAACCAACCAGTTCCCTTACGTTTCCTTATGAATAAGTATAAAAATGTTTTTCAATTTATGAATTTTTGAGATTATGACGACATTTGCAATATAAACAAAAAATAGCTATACCAAGGACTGCTTAATTTTGTTCGTTACTAAGTTATTATAACAAAATTGTTGGTTATAAAAAGATAAACGATAAAAATAAAGTTGTCATTTAAGTTTTTTGAATAGTAAAATACGAATGTCTGTCAATCTAGTAAATGTAATAATTAAATTACAAATACTTGTAAAAATAATAAAAAAAAATAAAATCCCATGTTAAAATCTTAAAGTTCCGCGTTTCGTTGCACACACTTTATACGTATATATATACTCAGATCTTGTTCTGATTTCAACAATAAAATAAATGACCACTGTAGATTTTTTTACAGAAAACCCGAAGTAGGTACATATATTTATTTCAGTTTGGAATCATAAACTTTTTTATACGCCCTCAAATGCGGGCGTAATTTGGCTTTTATCGCCAGAGGGCGTATAAAGTTGCTAAGCAATAGTACCTCAAACAAATTAAAATTGTGTTTAATGAATTATTGTATTATCTATTACTATAAATTTTAATTTTGATTAAATACGTATTCAGCATTCTCAGAACTATTCAAATTTCTTTTCATATAATTTTTTTTGAATTTCTAGAAACCAATTTGATCTGTGTAGCGTCAAATTCCATTAATATTTGGCCAGAATAATCAGTAAGTGATGCTCCATATATATTTGACAGTCACAGTGTCACATCAATTATATTAAATTTGTTTAAAAACAAAGAATCTAACAATGCCAACTATCTACAAAGAAACCACAGCATGGAATATATACAGGGTGATTTCTAACGTACGGACGAAACTGATAGGGCAACTAGAGGGGACTAAAATATAGTTTTTTTTACAATAAACTTTTGATCAAAATCGAATAACAAGAAAGATATAACGGTTTAAAGTTCTTATAAATTAGCGCCCACGTATTGAGTACCGCTGAGCTTACTGTCATTTGTCGATTTGGAAATCGTTCCAAATACATACGTCGTCCGCGTTCAGCGTTTCCTTCAGCAGCTCCATACACCATAATCATGTCTACGTATTCTTCGTTAGTGAAATTAACCATTTCAGTCGAATTAATGACATAACAAATAACCTATTTAATTTTTGACGTTTAAGTTATTTTGACTTACCTACATACATGATTAGATTAAATAAATCAGCGGTTCTCAATAAACGAACACCCATGACCGAATATTTCTAAGAACAATTTAAATAGCCATGCCTTTTATCTCATAAAAATTTTAATAAAATTTTAACTGAACTTTGTTTAATTAACTCTCAAATATTCTAAATTTGAATTCAAAACGTAAGTTATTACCGTATTTTATAAAAAAATGTTTAAGTTTATAAGAACTTTAAACCGTTGTATCTTTCTTGTTATTCGATTATGATCAAAAGTTTATTTAAAAAAAACTATATTTTGGTCCCCTCTAGTTGCCCTATCAGTTTCGTCCGTACGTTAGAAATCACCCTGTATTTCAACATATTTTTTTTTCATTCAAAGTACCAAAATGAAATAAAACGTTATGTGTACCCTCAGGAAATTTAAAGCTCGCCGCGAAACGGAGAGCTTTACACATTCCCTCTGCTACAATCTTTTAATTATGCTCTTAGTACATAAATATCTATTATTTGAATGTAAATGTAACACATACTGAAGGTTATGATATTTGACTTGACATAGTTTGTTTGTGTAGCTATGTTCACTACTTCTGTATTCTGTATTATACAATAAAAAACTGTCTTTCATGTCTTATGATATATATTATTTCACCTAAATTTGTATTAATTTATTTTTCATGTACTACGAATTTTTTTATGATACAAAAAATATAGGGATGTTTAATGTTTTTTATTTTGAAATTAACATATTAAAAATAGAAAAACCATGAAAGATATGATTTTCAGATAATATATAGTAATTCAAAACATATCTATATACGAGTGTTTCCATACTTAACGAAAAAAAAAAAAGAAAAAAACTATTTTTGTTCTATGATCAGTATATCTTTTAGTATATACCCTTAAATTTGTTTCCAGAAAAATGGAAACACCTACATATATATAGATACTATGGCTGGTATTCTGAGCTCCCGACTAAAGTTCGCGACTAAGAGCATGTAACTAGTCGCCGACTATCTTATTTAGTCGGTTGTCAATTCTTAGCCACGCGACTAAGCCCAACCAAGTAGTCATTTCTAATATTTCGTTTGTGACAAATGCGATAAGTTAGGTTAACTAACATTTCAAAGAAGAGTACTACCTTGTTTAATTTTCCGACTATATTTTAGCACATTGTCTAACTTAGTCGGGCTTAATCACCTGCTTAAAATATATTTATTAGTCGCCCGACTATATTTTAGTCGAGTTCCCTTAGCCGGACTTAGTCGCGCGGTCCAGATGCATTTCCTTAGTCGCTCGACTAAATATTAGTCGTTTTTTTTTAGTCGGGCTTAGTCGGGAGCTCAGAATACCAGCCTATATGTCTATGTGGTGTAAACAAGGAAAAGTTTTTTTTTTTTATTATTTACAAAAGGCTTCCAGTTATTGTGAAGAGGACGAGGCCAGAATTTACTGACATAATATAAATAGTTCCAATTGGGTTTCGCACTGATTGGATCCGGACCTGGGTTTAGGTTAGACTACTTACTTATGTTTGTATACTAATATTTTGTTATAAATAGTGACCATTTATTTAAAATGCGTTTAAAAATGTTTTAAGAAATGGATCCAATAAATAGCAACCTATTATTTATTCATAATTAAAATATAATTTATTTTATTGCAAGTATTTTATTACAAAATTTTTCAATAACGTACCAATAATATTACAGGAAACATTTGCAAAAAACTATAAAGTTTTTTATTTGCTCAAGTCATACACATGTTCTGATAATTTAATCTATTACTATAAATTTTAATTACAGAATAACAATGTTAACAATAAAATATGAATATTGGTTATTGAATAAGTACTGTAAAATTATTTGAGTGGCATTTATTGTAACATGGTTTCATTTGAATGTAGTAAAATTTAAACAACAATGAAATATGGTGGTATATCATTGTTTAATAATATTTTAAATAATATATGTACGGGTATATTTTTAAAAAATAACTTTGCAATCAACGTAATAATAAAATTCCTAAATTTCAATTATGATTATTCTTGTAATTAAATACAAATATTATAACTTCTTTCATGTATACAATATTTTCTTGTATGTTACGCACGAACATGTGTACACATCTTACTATTACACTCATTTTACAGTAAAAAACATTTTGTTTCTATTGTACCAATATTTATTTTTTGAAATATAATACCGATTGTTTTGTTTTTCCAACATTATCAAATTAAAAAAGAAAAGTTTTTAAAGGGGTCATAGGAAATCTATTTTTTGTAACCGCTATAAAAAAATTGACATTTACATATACATATCACATTGGCTAAACAATCTTATTTTCAGTAATTTTTAATAATTTTAGGAAAATCGTAGGAAATATTATTTGTGTAATAATTACTATGCTTCATAATAAAGAATCCCTTTACGCTCTAAATAAATAAAAAACTATTTAAAAGACCTAAGAATTGTTCATATATTATGAAACATTGACAATTACAGTTGTTAAATTTAAAGCAGGCCATACAAATACAAAAAATCAGTTGTGGCCACCAAAAAACCGACAGACACACGCCACAATCGATCGAATATATAAACTGCAATGAAATATCACAAAATAAATTTTCAAGGACAGGTTTTTACTTGTTTACTGACGTTCTTAAAATGATCTATCGATTTATTTTTGTTGCGAAATATCTGTAAAAAAAACACAAAAATGATGAAAGTAAATTCACTTGCGGTTGATGAAGTCTTACCAAAAATTAATCATAAAACTCCGTTCAACTTATTATACTTACGTGTACTCATCACGCTAAAAGCAATCAAAACCTATTAAAAAGACATTAATCTCTCTTTTTACCTATAAATGTAATGGAAATAAACGAAACACGAAACAAATGTATCAGAAATGCGAAATTAAAAATAATGCCGTTGGAAGTAAATTATAGCCAATAATAATCAATTCTGTTATTAATGTTAGTTCTAGATAATACTTATATATGTAACAAAATGATTATGCCATGCCCTTTGATAAGCTTAAAGCCAAGAGTATTTGAATTAAGGGGCATACAATTTATATACACACTTTTGTAAAATTGTGAAATAGTCTGAGCGAATGCTCATTTCTTCACGTTACTTCAAATATTAATACCAGTTTGTGTCTATAATACTACAGCTACTCATATTGCCCGCGATGATATTATAAACCCGATAATGTATCCATATCCACGCAAGACGCAAACAATAAACATGACTACTAGTAAAACATAGAATAATTTTATAAAATCTTGCAAAAAAAAAATAAGTGAATCTTTTTTTTTTATATAAATCGAACCTACCAAGTCTAATTTGTTGCTATGATGTAATTTTTTTTTATATATATTTTATGTAATATAATATCATATTAAAGTATCATACTAAAAAAGAAGTCGCAAAAATTGTGACGTCCGTAAGTTCTAGTGTAGTTATCCACGTGTAGATGCTAGATTTTAAATATTGTGGTTTGACGCGTTTGAAAGTTGGTGATGTAGACAGTACGTGATTTAAAGTATTGTAAGGCATTTGTGTGCCACTATATTTGCAGAAGATTATTCAATTTGTCAGTTTCGAAATTAAAAATAAAATTTGACGTTTGACACGAAGTGAAGTTTAGTAAGAGCCTTGATACGTCACTGGATAAGGGGTGAAGTGGAATAATTCAGCCGCGTTTTTCGTGCAAGACTCATTTAACTATTGTAGACAATTGTTTGAAAATTGAACCTATTTCATTTAGACAACTTTTATTCGCTATCTCATAATCGTACGTGTTACAGGTACATATGCTATCTCCCTCCGACCAACGACGAAAATGAAATAGAAACAGTAGTGTAACTGCGGTAACGGATATTTCCAAAATGTGTGTTGGAAATTTCGTAAGTTAAACTACAACTCTTTTTGTATGTTTGATTCATTATTATATTTGTATATAATACTATCAATCACGTTATCAACCCCCTTCCTCCCCCTAAAGATTTGAATCACATGGTTACGATTAATGAAGTGAGACATAAACATGCACAGATGATAAAAAAATTTTAACGACAAATTATAATAACCTAAAAGTCACAGTCATTAGAGTATAAGTACATATTTGTATGCATGAAATATAATTGAAATTACATGTAAATGATAAAGTATAATCTATCTTTCATCCGTCAGAGTAAGCTGAACATTTTGATTTGTGACGTTTGGACAAATGACGTTCTATTGAGATTTGAAATCGAAGCCCGTTTTCATAAAATTATATTTAACTTTCAGGAAAAAAATAAAACAGAAAATGTGGGACTATCCCATTGAGGTAATTATGTAAAGAAAATCTATTATTTAAATGCCTTCCAATAACTTTTTAGGCATTTACTGGCGTTAAAAGCAAGTCATAAGTAGTTATCTGTATGTCATCATGGCACCCGGATACTTTGAGAAAGAAATGATTCATGGATGTAAATTAATACGTAATTTGGGTAAACACTTTCCTGTAAAATGAAAAACAAACTTCTCGTTTGTAATTATATGTAACAAAGGAACTTGTTTATTAATTGAGGTTTAATTGTTTCCTACGTCGTTAAGTTTTGGAACGATGTGAAAGTTGTCAGCAAGAATATGCTTCTTCCTCAATACTCCAAATTTATTTGAATGCATGTGCTTTTGTTTCAACATTTTTTACCCAGGTATGTATACATTATTTAAATTTTAATAAAAGGAGTACAATGTACAACACTTTATACATAATGATATATCTAGGTAAAAACATTTGACTGGATACTTTTTATTATATTTTAAAATATTTTAAAAATTCAGTGTAAATTTTTTATATATTATGCTAGGGGTTCCCAAAATTTTAATCATTGTGACCCACATTTTAGATACACAATCTATCTCCTGAAGAAAATCCATGGGAGTGTATGAATAAATTTGGCTGATTTCCATTAATATCGTCGTTTAAATAAAAAAAAATCTATACCGCCCACTTCTTCCCCGGCACATTCCAGTTCTTGGCAATAAAAAAAAGACATTTTAGCAAACATAGTACTTTATGATACACGTGCGTAATTTAAATCTTTTTTACGTATGTCTAAGGTTTCGATTAAGAGCTAAGCGAGTGCTCTAAGAGGCAAAGTAGATCATAAAACGCATGTACATTAGAAATAATAAGTCACTATTTGTTGGTTCTTATCATAGTAACCTCCAATCTATTTTTTTATTAAATGTCATTTTAAAATGCCAACTGTCAACAATACTTTTATATATTTTTTATCAATGGTTTAAAACTGTTGGATAAAATGTTGTATGGCACACGTGTGTTAATTACTTAAGTCACTTGAAAATAATACCCCACTCGACCTAACAACCTCATGAGATAAATGTTTCTCATGTGACTTATTTGTAATGTAACACATTTGTACCATAAATAACTACTTTTAAAGCTATTTGACAATAAATGTGATTTCTATTTTTATTAAACAAAATCTCATGACAACCCTCACTCTCATTCCTCAAAACAACAATAAAAAATATATTTGTCAAACAATTATAAATGTCAATTATAAGTAAAAACTATTGTTGTTTTGTGGTAAAAATATATTCAAGTGAAGGAGATGGTCAAATATTACAATGTACTCGAAGTACGAAAAAAAAACATTGATACGACCGGAAATATGCTTCCAGAAGTACCTCGAGCAGTTTCTATCAAGTAATAACAAATCTGTATGAATTAGTGCAAGAAGTTCAAAAATTCACATCTGGTATTAATATAAATAATAGTAATATGCATATCACAATAAATAATATATAAATTATTTTGATTTAATCATTTTTCTTAAATAACTCTAGAATTTTTCAATTTTTTGTAAACTGTCAAAAAAAATATTTGCAACATATTTTTTTTATTATACCTGCATCATAATCCTTGCTTAACAAACTAAAAAGCGTGCGAAAACGCAAGATTAAAACACGCCGTGCTTTCAAGTTGCTAAGCATTAATAGAATCTAAAATCCAAAGTAAACAGCAAATGCTAATAGAACTCCGTATAAACATTATGAAACGTCAAAATCAAAATATCAGAATATCAGTGTGATACACGTGTATAGAGTCATTAAACCACTCGTGCCTTTAATTGGTGCCTTATACACTTGGACCATAATATAATTTTTTTGAATGAGGTTTAAAAAACAATAACTTTACAGTTGTAATGTCGGTTTCAAAATGTTAACATTTTAATTGACATGTTACAAAATAGTTATTTGTGTATCAAGGTTCTAAAAGTAATCTTTTTGGGCTGAAACCGAATTTTGCAGCCGAGGCAAAGCCGAGGCTACAAATCAGATGAGGCCCAAAAAGAACTTTTAGCCGAGGTGCACACAACATTTTTTAGGCGATTACAACAAGAAATTATGAATTTTCATTCAAAATCAATTTTTGACATCTGTCAAAATTTACTTTACAGCCGCATTTACTTTACGGCCGCTATTTTTACTTGCAAATTCATTACTTTTTCATTAATATTTGTAAAGTAATAGTTAAAATTTTACTTACATTTGTTATTATATTCTAAAATTATTACTTACATTAATATGAACTATGTAAATCTATAATGAACAAACAAGCGGCCAAAAATGTTGACTTTGACAGATGTCAAATGAAAATTGATACTTTAAGGTTGTCAGCAGATACGAAAAACAACAATTTATGTACCAGCCGCCTAAAATAGTATATTACATGTGAGGTGGGAAATGTTTCATTACAGCCGAGGGCTTATTATATGACCGAGAGGCGAAGCCTCGAGGCTCAGATATAGCGCAAGGCTGTAATGAAACTCCCACCGAACTATGTATACTATTTTATTCACAATTATCCAAATTAACTTCTACTCGTATATCGCCTTTTTCCAGTAAACTAAATTAATGTACGGTAGCAGTCTATGAAAACAAATGTTTAAATTTATTTTAATATGTTTGACAGCACTGATCACCTTACTTTTAGAGATTTATGACAGTATTACTAGGCAACCATAGTAAACACTTCCCCCCCAAGGGATTTTAAAGTATTTCCCACCCAAGAGATTGTCATTGCAGTTAAAAATGACATACGTTTCCAACCTGTGACAGGTTAGGAATTGACATATTACAATAGTGGTTGTGAATAAATACTTTTTTATCTTTTTATTTAATTTTTATCATTTTTTTATATATTTTTTGCTTTTATTTCCACCATATCTCAGGAACATTAATTTTTAAATCGTAAAAATATAATAAATATACATTGAAGATCTTGTTGCATCCCAAAAGTCTACTCACGATCCAGTAGTGGATCGTGACCCACATTTTAGGAACCTCAGCATTAAGCGATATCTGGTTCTATTTCTGTGAAATCCTGTCAATCCTATGATACAACTTTAGTAGTTAAATAAGAGTTTCATGAGAATTCTATGAATATCTTTGCAGGAATAGACCTATTAAAAATTTTATCACACATTGCTTATTACTCATTTCTGGATATGCCAATCTACTTTATTCATTTTGCGAATGAAAATAGTATGAATTTAAAATTACATGTGTATTGCATTAGATTCGTTTGAAAACGTTCTGTAATTGTTATTTATAAATCTGGCCATCCTACAGTAGAGGATATTTACCAAAAGTCGCCTCACTCTATTTTTATGTGGGAAATTGTTCGTAACGAACTAGACTTGGTGGAATTTGAACATGAATCTAAGATCTACAGCCAGTCATTCTACATTTTTCATATTTGTATATTTAACAAAACAAATAATAAGGATTGAAAAACAAATAATTATCATCATATGGAACGTCATTCGCAATCGCATCTTTTTCCCAGTTTAGTAGGACGTTAAAGAGTCTTAAACGTGGAGACTTTCTGCTTAGGGCTTGGTCACCGGTGAAAACTGAAACCAGTTAACCGTTTTTTTGTTCTAATTTTGAAAACCGAAATCGCAGTTTCTTCTCGAGATACCAAAAACAATTACATTTTTTTTTCTATTGTTAAGTACTTGAGTAGTATTAACGTCTAAATATTTTTCATTGTTAAATTCATTGAAATCGTAAAATAAAATTTTATGGATTCATTTGTATAAGCAACTGGCGATTGAATTGTTAGTTAGTCTTTATAAGATTTTAATTTTAAATTTTAGTTGAGTCACAGGTTTAAGATTTCATGTTGTGTACAAGCCCTTTTAAAAAATATTATTCTTTTCACATAAATATATTGCGTAGGTATATATTAAATTTTATGGTAAGTATAGTTTTATAGTTACTTTGAAAACGCATATAGTTGTTATACTATTTGACAAACATTGACAAAATTAATTTGTTTGTCACGGCTCGATGATACTTGAAATGCCCCTCCTTTCTTTTCATTGTTTTTTTGGAATTATCGCAAAAATAAAATCTTAAAGGAATGTAAGCGTACAACAAAATGTAATTATTTTTTTAGCGTAAATATGAAGCATAAGGTTTTGTTATAATTTAATAGACCGGTTAAAAACCAGTTAACCATAGTTTTCCTCATTCCTCTATTTCAGATCTCCGTAATATTTATACAAAAAAATCCAATTTATAAAAAGTATAATTAGCAGATATAGGTACTTTAACATACGGTATTTATTTTTCATAATTAATAATTATTAATATAATTTAATAATCAAATAATTTTTAGTGTACCTACTACTACGAATATTTACCAGAATAATGATTATTACTATGCTTATGTTACGAGCAAGAAATGGTCGAAATTTTATGACAAAGGCAAAAACTTAAAACTGAATATGTTAAGAGATAGAAACGTAGCAGTAGTATATAAAAAAATACAGATTTTAATTGGGAAACACAATAAATATCAAATTACAAAAAATGTATACTTGAGAAATATAAAGACGATAATATAAATTATTTATTTATTTGAATTACGACGCAGCTATGCTTATTGTTCTACTCTGTGTAATTTCGTATAATTCGCAATAATTTTCAATATAATTTCTTGGTAATATGTTTCATGTCATAATTCAATGGAAAAACACAAGCGTTAAAATATGATTGGTATCCGTGGAAAAGGTTTGTGAAACATCAAACACATCGGCAGAGCGAGAGCCGAAGCTGGCGTAAACCCATTAATAAATTATCGACTGAACTGATCATAAAGCTCGCAGATAAATAATCTGAGCTAAACATTTATACTCGTCATTGAAAACCAATCCAGAGAATAAAACTGTACCAACATAAAACATATTTTTCGCCGATTGCGCGTGATAAATATTTTTTTGTTATTTTCAAAACGAAAATTGCCTGAATAATTTATTCGGCGTTGTTAATTTTTATCTCGTGCCACTGTAAAAACGACAGTAACATAATACAGGGTAATAATTCACGGAGACAGCAGACAGTCGCTGTGTGCGTGCGCCAGTGTGTGTGGGAAGCGTCTCCAAGGAGTAGCACCTGAGCAAATGATCCCACCCTCTGCGTCCTTGTTTTACGCCTTCTTTCTCTCTGCACTGTCCTCTGTCCTCTTGTTACAAGCAGCAATAAAAACTGATTTCAGAGTTATATCCTTGTTTATTGTTCATTTTTCATTTTTTATTTATTTACTTGCATGTATGAAAAACTAGATCTTGACGTGCAATTTTATACCACTGATGTCACGCACAGGAATACATTATGAATGAAGACGCATGTCATACCTCATACAAGAATACTAATACATACATATTAGAAAATTATAAATTTCTACATATTTTAACTAAATAATAACTAATTCATTCCGCAAACTATTTGTACACGAAAAGTGACGTCCTCTTCAGAATAAATTTCATTACCAACATCTGCGATAAAGAAGAGTTCCACAACCAGAAATTGTTAATAAGTCGTGAATTTTATATTTATTTATTATTAAATAATTAATAATAAATAAATTACGAGCAGCGGTGGCTCTTTTGATTAGCGTGTTTTGAATCGCCTTGTGGAGTGTGCGTCGATAAATATTAACTATTAAAATTATCTGCAAACAAATGAATTCTCAATTCAATTACATCGGCCGCTTTACTGGAATGATAAGTATTAATAATGAATAAAAAATTATGCTTAACTTCCTTGCCAAATTCCTAAAACCTAGGTATAATTGCTGCCAACCCATATAGGAGTGACGTGTGACGTTACGAAAATTTTTATAACAGTCGTATAAGACTAAGACAGGCTGGTGACTCGAACAGCCGAACATATGGATTAACATGTAAAATCATAATTTCGTAATTTTCTACTTACCTAATTATTTTACGAAAGCAAAGTTTGTAATAACATTTGTAGAACATAAAATTCTGTATCTGAATCAATAAGCAAAATTAATTTTACGTACCTTGTAACCTCAGAAATTAGATATGAAAATAACATAAATAATAAATTAGCGGTAGCCATGGAATTGAAACAAAAATTAATAAATGTTACAGTTTATCTGTCACCTTACGCTAAAAAAATATAATTTGTTTTTATTTTTTAAATTTAAAAAGGAAAATATGATTTTACATGTTAATTCTTATATAGGTACCTACGAGTATTTAATATAAATAATATTGAATATAATGTAGTACTTGGTATCGAGTCGATTACTATCTAGTATTGTATTTCAACGATGGAAATAGAAAATGCAACAATTAAAATTTTGACAGGTGTTAATACGAATACAGTGAATAATTAATAAAATAAAATTATTATGTATCAAATTATAAAATATATTTGTGCAGGTACAACGTATTTCATTTGAATTGGACATTTTGAAATAGATTCTTTTAAATTATTGCCCTCTCATGTACTTTATGCATACTAGAGTATGCTTCTAAGGCTTATAAGCGTTAGTATTTTGATATTTTTATTTAAGTAAGAGGATTTGCAGCTTATAGTGGGTTCCGAATTTTTCGTACAAAGCAGTGTTTGATCCGGTTAATAATATATTATTCCAATATTTTAGTGTAGTTGCTATAGACTATAAAAAAGTAACAGTCCGGGAATATTTTTTTCCTGAAATCGGCCAGTAATCTATCAAATGGCTGCCGCAAAATAGGCAGGGAAATCCAATTTCCCTGCCTAGGCAGTGGTAAAATACAATGTTGCCAACTCTATTTTGACAAGTAGGTATATTTATATTTCAATACGAAACACTGTTTACGTGACCAATAAATAAAATTCAAATGTTTATAACATGTAGTATTTATACTAAATAAACTAAATTTAGAAGATCAATGCATTTAACAAATTACAATAAAAAAATTAATTTCTTAATTTGTGATCTGGCAACCATGAGCTTGCCCTGCGTGCCATGTGATAGCTAAACAAACAACAGAGCAGGTTGACACATAACCTCAGTAGCCTACAATGACAGTTACTCGTAAAATACATATAGGTTATGTATAAATACATATATTATTCGTTGATTTTAAAATTTTGTACGATTTCAGAAAAAATATAATACATATCTCGTCAGGGAGGTACCTTTTCATGACTCATTCATGGTTATTTGCCTCGGCCTGCGCCTCGGCAAACAATCTCCATATTCGTCATGAAAAGATTAACCTCCCTGCCATGATATGTAAATAACTATTCCGGCCTGTGACAAAGCATTCCCGTACCGTACGCAGTTCATTGTTTTCCGTAAATAAAAATACAAGCATATTTATTTCGCAATTATTGCCAATAAACCGATCGAAAAAAAAATACTATGTGTACTACGAGGAAAAATTTCTTCCTGGACGACGGCCTACGGCTTGTCCCGCAATTTCCGCCATCGTCCGGGAATATTTTTCCTATTAGATACACAATTTTCTATTTTCTATGACCACTATAGACACTCATACTATTCTCGTAGTGTATAATGCTTCAAGTTGCGTAATTTTCACAAACGAGGGTTAAAGTGTGAGAAATCATTTCCCATAGTATTTGCCAACACTATGCCTGAATGAAGGTTCTCTACAAAAGTTTATCTGCGCTATATTATACATTATGTCAAAAAGCTTTCGTAGGTACATATCTGTAAACATATAGGTAGTAGTGAGGTTGTAGAAAAAGAATAGTGTGCCACTTGTGCAACTTCTATTTCCCACTCTGTGTGATTCCAAAATTCAACTTCGTGTCGTGCCGAAAATTTCACACCTCGTGGGAAATAGGCGACTTTCCACACTTGTTGCACAATATACTATTTCTTGATCTTTGACATCATTGTAATTGCTAAAGAATTTTTCTTTAAAATGATTGATTTTATACTTGAAATATTTATTATTATTTAGGTTATTATAGGTACAATAATATTTTTATTGAGATAACAATTTTTGAGTTATTTGTATTAATCACTTGATATTTGACAATGATTATCAATTGCACATAATTTATGAAAAAAATATATTGAGGGATCATTTTGACATTTGATAACTGTCAGAACCTTTAAGTATACATCAACAAATAGCGGGAATAAATTCTATATGAGAAAAATAATAAATAAAATGAAATATATTTTTATTATTACTATAACGAATTCCAAGAGTAAGTGAGGCAGTAGAAGTAATATTTTTTAAATGTTAGTATTAATCAGCAAATATAATCTGTATCCGCTATTAGCGGTGGCGGGGTATTAGAGCGGTGGACCGCGACGACGACGACGGATGGCGAGTAAGTTTACCGGGCTCGTTGTGGGGCAGATAAGCCCTAGCCCTGGAGACAACGCATTATACAAATTCTCTCCCATTGTTTATCTGCACCGGGCGACCGCAATTATCCCCGTCACAAGGCGGCGATGGCTGAGGGTGGCGTCGGCGTCACTCCAGCCTCTCCCGAAATCACCACTTTTCAACGCGGTTTCCTGAGTTCATCCCTGCGTCATCAGATCCTGCTGCAATTATATTTTCATTTTGCATTTGTGTCGCTCATGTATAGCATAAGTGAGTCTTTTATTCGCCATCTCATTATCGTACTTGTTACAGATGAATACGTCTGCGTGTAACCAACGACAGAAATGAAATAGAAACAGTAGTGATTTTGATAACGACAATTTGTGCTTTTTTGTGTACTCGTATTAGTAGTTTCGTTAGTTTAATTTAGAACTCTTTTTTTTTATTTGATCCATTATTATATATGTGGGATTCTAATTCATATAGCCCACCATTGATACGCGCGAGAGCTAGGCAGCGTGAAAAACAAGAGAGGACAGTTGAATAGTTGGAATCTGTCAATATATAATTTGTTGTAACGTGTGTTAAAAATACTAAAAGATAATAAAACCTTTATAATAAGACCCAATACTGTTTCATCAATACCCCTAGACCACGATTATCCCACAGTTTTGGGGGCTCGTCCGGGATACACTGACCGGTCACCGAGAAATTAGACCAGAGAAGTAAGTTGTCTAAGGTGAAGTTAGTGTACAAAACGTGTTTTCTAGCGAGATATGGGGCCGCCAGATACCAACTATTTGCCAGTGACCGTCGATTCATTGCTATCATCGACAGATATGATGCAGAACCAGAGTCATGAATCTGATCTATCTGGTCACGATGGGAATCATGACGAAAGAGTTTTAATTGAGAGAGAAAGAGCATTGTTACAACGCGAGCGAGAGTTGATTGCCAAAGAAAGAGAGTTGCTGGAACTGCAACTGCGATTACACCGAATTCAGGTAGGTGCGGATACGCATGCAGGTCATGAAGATACGTCGTCGAGAGTGGGCGTAACCATGACACAGGGACGTCTTCAGAGTCGCGACGTTCCAGACGATGCAATTCCCGTATTTAACCCTGACGAAACAACGTGCATGAGTGCAACTAATTGGATTCGTAGGCTAGAAGAGATTGGCGCTGCGTACGATTGGTCTAACAATTTGTTGCTAGCACGTGCTACTGGTCGTCTGCAAGGACCGGCAAAGCTATGGTACAGTTCCATAGTCGGAAAAGTATCTACATGGGAGATGTTTACTGAAGATATAATTCGAGCGTTTCCTGTCATAGTTGACACAGCACGCACACATGCTGAGTTAGCGGCTCGAAAGAAACGTCGAGATGAATCATACACAACTTACGTTTACACAATGTTGGCGACGGCTCAGCGAGGTTGTGTCGACGAGTTGTCCACAGTCAACTACATCATACGTGGCCTTGAACCAAAGCTGTCAAACGTATTAGCAGTTAATTGTTACTCATCAGTCGAACTGTTATTGGCTGCTATTGGCCGATATGAGTCCCAAGTTGCTAGTGGAGTTGTTCATGAAACTAGAAACATGCGTCCAGTTGGAATTTCCCCATCTACAGTGGAATCGTTAACTGAAGACAACACTGGGCGTCCCAAACGAAGTACAATGCGATGCTACAGTTGCGGTGCAGCTGGACACCAGGCACGAGATTGCAGTCAACGAGAGAAAGGACTGCGCTGTTTTAAGTGTAAACAGTTCGGTCACCGAGCTGTAGAATGTCCAGTGAAAAAGACGTCAAATCAAGGTAAAATTAACCTAGTTTGTGACATGTTTAGAAAACCAGTACGAGTCAATGGTGCGCTGAAAGAAGCACTGTTAGATACTGGAGCCGACAGCCACTTAGTCACAGAACGACTCGTTCAAGAACAGCAAATGAAGAGTGAAAATATCGACTTAGCATTGAGTGGATTCGGTGGCGCTGAGGTACGCTGCAGGAAGCAAGTAGAATTCGAGATGGAGATTGACGCCTCCAAACACCGATTAACAGCAGCTGTGGTCGCAGACGCTGCTATCCCTACCGATATTGTAGTTGGAAGTCCTTTACTCAGTAAAATCCGTTTTGAGAGTAAGAATGGGTTGGTGCACATCAAAGAACAAGATTTAGACGTAAAGAAAATCGGAAATCAAGAGCCAGAAGACATCACGAGCGAAGAAGACCAAGCAGTTAATGGTAACGAAGGTAGTGAGCTCTTAAATATTCTGTCAGTAGATTCTGCCAGCGACAATGCCGCACTTGACTTGGACTTAGCGGGTTTATCGGCAGAACAGGAGCAGAAAATCCGGAAGTTGGTGTCTGCGTACAAACCGGAAGCTACTGAAATAGCAACTACAAAAACACGCGTTATTCTACTAGATCCTGAACCGGTAGCACAGCATCCTAGACGCCTTGCACCCGCTGAAAGAACAGCCGTAAACGACCAGGTACAAAAATGGTTAGATGAAGGTATCATCAGGCCTAGTGAGTCAGAATACTGTAGCCCAATCGTCCTAGCCAAGAAGAAGGACGGCACACTGCGAATGTGCATTGATTATAGGTCCTTGAACAAGAAAGTAGCGAAGGATCGGTTCCCGATGCCGCAGTTAGACGATCAGGTAGATAAATTGCAACGTTCCACCATCTTCAGTACTATCGATCTGAAGAATTGATTTTTTCACGTTCCGATGGAGGAAGCTAGTACAAAATTTACTGCCTTTGCGACTCCAACAGGGCAATTTGAGTTCTTGAGAACACCATTTGGCTACTGCAACTCACCTGCATCTTTTACAAGATTTATAGCTGAAGTATTCAAGCCACTAGTCGACGAAGGTATAGTAGCAGTCTACATGGATGACCTAGTTATCCTGGCAGAGGATGAGGAGCAAGCAATCGAGAGGCTAGAGCGAGTTCTGCAGCAGGCTGGCAAGTATGGATTGCAAATTAATTGGTCTAAATGTCAATTTTTAAGGAAACGCATCCGATTTCTGGGATATGAAATCGAGAAAGGCCGCTTACACCCAGACCCAGACAAAATAAAAGTCGTTGAGAGATTTCCACCGCCATACAACGATTTCTTGGTCTGACTGGCTACTTTCGACGATTTATTGCAAACTATGCCCAGATTGCCAAGCCGTTGACGAATCTGCTTCGCAAGAATGTTCCTTACGAGTTCAGCACTGACCAGAGCAATGCTTTTCAAGAGTTGAAAAAGAAATTGTGCGAGCATCCTGTTTTAGCCATCTACAACCCGGAAGCTGCAGAAACACAACTGCATACGGACGCTTGTCAGACAGGCCTTGCAGCAATTCTACTCCAAAGAAATGATGAGAACAGTTCATTGCATCCTGTATACTACTGGGGTAAGACAACGACACCAGCGCAACGCAATTACTCCAGTTATGAGCTCGAGATGTTAGCGGTAGTAGAAGCTTTGAAGAAGTTACGTGTCTATCTACTAGGCATCGAATTCACCATCGTAACAGACTGTGCAGCTTTCCAGCTCACCATGTCGAAAAAAGAAATTTCAACCAGAATTGCGAGATGGGCGTTGGCTCTAGAAGATTATAAATATAGAATTGTACACCGCCCAGGAACAGCAATGCGCCACGCCGATGCTTTGTCAAGAATAACGGTGATGCGCATCGAAGACGTTCTTGTAACCAAGATTAGAGAAGCAATGCAACACGACGATTATGCGCAACAAGTCATGGCGAAGGTGAAACAAGGCCGAAATGAAGGTTTTCTGGTTCGTGGAGGTATGCTGTATAGATTGAAAGATGGTAAAGATCTGCTGTATGTACCAAAGAAGCTGCAGTTCGAGCTGATACGTCGGTTACATGAAACTGGACACTTTGCTGTACGTAAAACAGCTGAAGCTTTTCGCAGAGACTACTGGGTGGCGAACCTAGAATCTAAAATACAGAAAGTAATAGAGCATTGCGTTCCATGTATTTTAGCTACAGCCAAACGTGGCAGACAAGAAGGCTTCTTACGGCCAATTGAAAAGAATGGCTGTCCTTTGGATACGGTTCATCTCGATCACCTTGGCCCATTGACTTCTAGTGGTAAGAGTTATAAATACTTGTTCGTAGCGATTGACTCTTTCACAAAGTTCACTTGGATCTTCCCAACGAAATCGACATCAGCGACTGAGACAATTAATAAGTTGCTAATAATGCAAAAGACTTTTGGAAATCCGAGACGGTTCATTACTGATCGAGGTACTGCGTTTACCAGTCGCGAATTCCAACGACACTGTTCAGAAGAAGAAATAGCACATACACTCATTACTACTGGCGTCCCACGAGGCAATGGACAGGTAGAACGGGTGCATCAGGTTATTAAAGCCGTCTTAACCAAGTTGTCGCTAGACAGGCCTGAGAATTGGTACAAGTACGTCCCAGCAACTCAGAGGTACCTTAATAGCAGTTACCAACGCAGCATTGATACTACACCGTTCGAGCTACTGATAGGTATTCCTATGAAAAATAAAGAAGACATCGAATTTCGACAGACTATTGAGCAAGTAATGAATGACATTTTTCGAAAGAACCGAGATGAATTACGTTTGCATGCTCGCCAACAAATATTTGATATACAGGAAGAAAATCGAAGAAGTTTTAACAAAAGAAGGAAAATTCCACGACTTTATCAGCCCGGCGACCTAGTCGCGATAAAGCGGACTCAGTATGTCACTGAAAGTAAATTTAAAACTCCTTTCTTAGGTCCATATCGAATCACGGCGATCTACGGAAGTGATCGTTATGAAGTCGAACGTGTTGGCGACGGAGAAGGCCCACGACGCTCCACCGCAAGTGTAGATCATCTTAAACCCTGGCCAGCTCCAGAACAACTACTCGACATCGAGGCTGAAAATGAAGAAGAGTGTGAAGCAAGCGACGAAGATGCTGAACATGGAACAGACTTCCAGGGCGAACAGAAGAGTGACGACAACTGCTCGCCGAAACTGCCATCATCGCTACTTTCTGCTATGAAGATCATTCCAGCCGACCCGTTGTCCAGTACTGCTAACCGAGCGACGGCCGTACAACAAGACACCCTGCGTGCCGAGGGCGTCCCGCAAACAGGATTGGCCGAGATGTGGGATTCTAATTCATATAGCCCACCATTGACACGCGCGAGAGCTAGGCAGCGTGAAAAACAAGAGAGGACAGTTGAATAGTTGGAATCTGTCAATATATAATTTGTTGTAACGTGTGTTAAAAATACTAAAAGATAATAAAACCTTTATAATAAGACCCAATACTGTTTCATCAATACCCCTAGACCACGATTATCCCACATATATGTATATAATAATGTCTATTTTGACATTTATTTACTTCAGAAAGAAAACGATTTCACCTAACAAGATGATATCATCAATTCCCTATTCCCCTTGGAGATTTGAATCATATAGTTACGATTGATGAACAGAGAATCAACTCAGGAAAACTGACTTTACATGTTCTTGTTACACAACTGTCAATTAGAGATACATTTTTGGAGGAAGCATTTATTAAATACAATAAAATTATTATAAAATTTCATAGAAGAAGAGAGGACAACAACAAATTAACAAAATAGAGGCAAACAAGAAGAGCTTACTATGATGAAAGAAATATATATTCCAAGATACTACATCAGAGAGATTGCGTTATACAACAACAAGAACAACAACGTAAGATTACAAACTCAAACTACACAATAGCAAGTATAAAATAGTCCAGATTACGTCAGTACCACGTTACTTATTAGATGAATAGGAAAACATCAAACGAATTGTGAGATTTAGATATGGTAACGAAGAAAGAAACAATAAATACTGACGACGAGAGAAGATCGGTTATATGGGAGAAAAATAGAACCCTTGAGGCATTTAAGAACGTCATGCAGAGAAATACAGAGGGAATGAAGAGAAGAAAAAGATCTGAGAGACAACTTGATATCAGAACAAGAATGGAAGAAACAAGATATAAAGAAGAGGGACATTCATTTATGGTACGTAATAATGATATAACGGGCAGTGGTGGCTTAGTTGGTTAGCACGCTTCGACTCGCTGAACATAGTCTGAGATCTTAGGTTCAAATCCCAGTAACGTCAAACCTGTAATCAAAAATAAATACCGCCGTGTCCGAGTGACTCGGAACCCACTATAAGCTGTAGGTCCCCTGTTCTGTAATTGGACTTCAATCTATTAGACAGTGTAAATTGCATAAATAAATATATAAATAACGATAATTGTATCATAATATAGATTCTAAGCCGATTGGCTTATTATATAAATTAATTAATGTAAATAATAAATAATAATATAAAATTTACCTAATATACATTTAGAAAAATTTCAAAAGTAACACAGTTATAAAGTTAACGCGGGGAATACGTTCTAAGTCCCAGTACTAAACGACGTAATCTAAACACGTAAATAATGGGAAAAGAATAGCTAAGTGAAACAGAACAGAGAATATGAAAATTTATTAGTTTCCTTTGTAATATTTATTATTAAATGTAGTATTATTGTTGCATTACATTTATTATGCACTTTTTTATTGCTAATATCGATAAAACATTAATGAAAATTAAAAAATGGAGTAAATAATTTATGTTTATCTCCATATTTGTTATATGTAAAGAAGTTATTTATCATCGTTTGTCTTTTCCTGTTTCGTATTTTGTGTAAACTAATCCATGTAGTCCATAAACTGCATGCAAATATATAAAAACAATAATAAAGTCGTGCGATTTTCGAAATACCGAAATTTTACTCCTCTTTTATATTAGAAAAAATACAGTTAAATTATAATAATAAGTTCTGAAATCACTATAATCTGGAGATCCGTTGCAGACTGTATGCTGACAATACTTCTAAAATGCAAGATCAAGTTTCATCGTGGAACGTGAAATATTTACAAATAGAGGTATTTTTGGCGATACGCTAGTTTGATACTAGTGCGTATTGTTTTAAAACTTATTATTACCCTTTTGAAATTGTTTTGAACCGGGCAGCAACAGCGATTTAAAATTGATTTGAAGTGGGTAGGAATAGCTTAATTTCAACAAACCTAAACAGTGTATATTATACAAATTTAAATTAATAATATCATAAACTTGTTGATGGTATGCTTTTGAATGGTTTATAATAGTTAAAAGTTTAAATTTACACAGATAGATATAAGATGATTGATTACCTTTTTAATCCAATTTACTTACTTTTTTATTGCATAGTTTTAATTTTGTTTCATTAATAATAACATGAAATATATTTAACATGATGTGATCAATAAAAAACACATTTTGTACATGGATGAAAAGAGAAAGGTCAAAATAGACCGCCACCTTATCAAATGCCCTGGGCTACATGTTTGTCACTTGTCATCATCACACCAACGCCTCCTATTTTACGCCAAAATGTGCACGTATCACACAGATAAAAACATGTCGGAAAGCACCACATTTTTATTTCTGAATTAAGCAAATATAATCAAAATAAATTCACAATTTTACCACTGACACCGTGCATAAAAACATCAAGTTAAGATAGACATTTATGAAATCATGTATTTTATAAATGTATATAATTAATTTGAATTTAAATTTGAATCGTCCTAAAGAATAAAATTTTTATCATACGAGTATATTTTATTATACAAGAAACGAACAACCCCACAGTAGTAGGTAGAATAATATTATTAATTATATGATTTTCCAATTCATAAATATTAAATAATCAATCTTCGTTAGGAGATATCTACTCTATACTTACTCATTTTTAAATCAGTTTATTTATTATAGTACGCATCAATTCCAGATTGTATGTATTTATTAAGTACCTAATTCTAAATTTATTTTGCTTAATAATTGCCACATTTTATTCGATTTATTTCTCTGGTAGTCATTTCAGAATTTCCTCCTGTGTATGCTAGGCTTGTTTATTGCATCTCATTTAATTTTGAGTTTTTGTTTTCATTTTACCCAATAATGGGAACGATCATATACGCTACCTCTTAGCTGTAAAACTAATAGAGGTAGTATGTATATAATTAATATAAATTTTTTTGAATGTTTCAATGTGAACATTTTTACAAAAAGAATTTTTGATATTAGAGTACTTATATAATAAATTCAGTGACGTCCGGTTGGTTTCAAATTTGGATAAGAGCAAAAAATAAACGCAAACTTAAACTTGAACAGAAAAAGCAACTGTATTAAATTATTTGAAAATAAGTTCGTTTCTTTTCTTTTTACTTTTTGTACGAAGTATGTCCTTTTTTTACAGTGTTTTCAATATTGGTTATATATAATGTTCTTTTTTTCAGTTTCCAAATTTTTGCAGGCTCTCAACGGATTTTCGGTATTTTTTTTTTTATTAAAGATTGGGGAGCTGGATTTGAACTCTAAGGGCCAGTTTTTCAATAACTAGTTAAGTTACGGTTAACTTAATCACGATTAGATTTAACCAGCATAGTTAATAATGGTTAGTGCAAAGAGCGTTTTTCAATCATGTAGACATTCTCGGTTAAATTAACCCTGGTTATCAAGTTTCTAATTTAGGTTGGCAACAAAAATATACGATTGCTCTCTTCATATTACTAGATCTGTCAGTTCATTTGTATTTGTTTATTTATATTTGAAGGTTATTGTGATAACATATGTAAAATGACAAAAAAAACAGAAGGGCAATTTTTTTCTGATGAAGAGTGTATTATTATGGTGAATTTAATTAAAGAATATGACAAAATTATAGAATGTAAGAAAACAGATTTAATAACAATAAAAGACAAAGAAAACTGCTGGAACAAAATTACCGATATATTCAATGTAAAAAGCGGCGTTCGGAGAACAACATATAAAGAATTAAGGCTGAAATATGAAAATTTATTTCTAGAAGAAATATTAGTACAAAATATAATATAATGAGAGTATTATATACACAAATTTATAATTGTTATATACACCTTTCTGTTGAATGACATAACCTCATCAATAAGTTCCAGTAAATATGGCACGGAACGTTTAGATAAAAGAAACCTTTGGCATAATTCCGCATCATCCTATTCGTTAAAATTATTTGGTTTTCGTCTTACTGTATAGTGTTTTTCATTAATCATATGATTAATTAATTCAAAATCTTTGTCAGAACTTATGTCATCCATTCCGGTTGTCGCTAACCCGTCAATTTTGATCGATTAGGAAATCATCGGTTAACAGTAATATTTAACCACGATTAGCAATTGAAAAACGCATTTTCGCATTTTAACCATGATTATCTCTAACCGAAGCACTAACCGATGATTGAAAAACTGGCCCTAAATATCATATTCCGCTCTCAAATATTAACATGCTTTAATGTGTGGTATAGGCTTTACTTTTAGCAGTATTTTCTATAGTTAATAGTTGGTATCCCTAGAAATCGAATCCTTGATCTTTTACTGTTAAACTATGTATATTTTTAATTTTGTATTTAAATTATTTTAATATCTTTGATATAATATTGAGGTCTTCTGTTTAATATTGATAATTATGTGCTAAAAATGAAGGTAGAATCATTGTAGAGGCAGGAGTTGTCGTAATTACATTTCATTTCAGCATAGCAAAATCCCCCCCTCAGTTTATTTCCCGTGGCTGCAGATGTGTTGCACATGACAACAGTCACGACGCGACACAACAAGCGAGCGTCGCGCCGTTCTCAGTTCTCGAATCTCGCGATCCAATTTTACGGCTCGTCGCCTCCACCAGCGACAGATTCGCACCAATGCGACACCGACTGGCATTTGTCAAAAGACAAGCTGCAGCCAGTTCGCTGTTTCTTCTCGTACTTTGCAGCTTCTGTATTGTTAGCTCTCATGGACAAATCGGTGACGCAACACCATCTATTTCAAATTGATGGAAATCCGATTTGCTTTTTCATTTTCCTTCTACTCTAAATAAACGAATTTCTGATTGAATAAGAGTCGTAATTATGTTATTTTGAATAACATTCTACAATAGTTTCATGTTAAAAATTTGGGTTCGATTCCCAGAAATAGTAAATGAAATATAATGTCAACTATATACAGGGTATGCAAAGACACGCAGAATATAGGACTTTAACATTAGATTTAAAAAAATTGCGTATACTCTCTCTCTCTCTCTCTCCTGGTAAATGTAGAGCAAAACTGCAAGAGTACGTAGTTGTTCAAAATTAAATTCTATATCATAATGATCACAAATGATGCAACATCACTTCTTTTTATATTGTTCGTTTTTATTAAAATTATAGCTGCAGCAATACCTCAAATTCTTCTTCTTTTCATAGTTTCTATGTACAAACAGCATAATCTATTTTAAATATTATTAATATTAATTTATAAAATACAATCAATTTTCTTTATGTTTTCGGAAACGAAAATTTGACATTTTGTGACAGCTGACAGTTTTATTTTTTAGTTGTAGAAAGGGTAGAAAGTATAGAGTTTGCATACTCTTGCAAGTAAAAAATAATACTAGAATTAAAATTAAAACTAAAATATGTGCAGGGAATGATTACGCACTTTGGTATATGATATGCTTTTCTTATGACACAACTAAATCATAAAATTAAAATTAAAACAGTAGTTGGGAAGAATACTTAAAAGTAGGATAAGTACATCAAATAAAACATATTTTTATTGGAAACATCCATTTTTAAATTAATTTTAGACTATAACAAAAAATAAAATTAATACGAAATTACATTCATTATAATGACATGCCATTAAATATCACAACTGACATAGATATTTTGTGGATATTTTCGTTTATTTCCATAGCTGTCTGTTGTATCAATTATGATCTTTTTTGATGTAGAATTTAATTTTGAACAAGTTTGTACTCTTGCAGCTTTACTCTAAATTCAACAGGAGAGAGTGAGTATCTACAATTTTTTTAAATCTTGTATTAAAGTTCTATGTTCCGCGATTCGTTGCACACACTGAAGAACCACTGATAATGTAAAGGAACTAAAAGTTTAGTATGTTTAAGTTATTCTGTTATTTGTTATAACATAATTCGTAGCTAACAAGAAGAAAGTATTATGATTCAACAATTTTTTAGTAAATATCGAAGTTATATTTTAGATTAAAATTACATGACTTTCACTCCCTGAAGAAAGCAAAATGTGGTTAGAAGTTAAAGTATCCCAATAGGAGTGTTAGACAAAACTTGTCATGTTCATCAGTATCCTTTCATTAAACCATTAGTCAAGAAAAATGTCTCTTTAGAAAAGTTAACACTAAGCTACCTGTGCAAGTGCTCGAACAGATCTATAAGTTGTTGGTCATCTTCCACCTCCCCGAAAGCCATAAAGGAACAAATGATGGTTGTAAAATTGGATATGGTAATAGAACGCTGAGCATGTAGGTAGAACGAAAGTGTAACAGTATCCTGTCCTGTAGATGTTTATAACAACTGCCGAAACGAACACGACATCTCACAACACAACACGGAGGGCCTGGGCCACCGGGCGCTGCTCTGATTAGATCCGGCGTCTGTCGGGCAGCCGCGCGTAATTCAATCCGGAGCCCGGACGTAATAAACAAATATGGCGGGCCGCGGCCAACTCGAGCCGACAGCGTGATTCGATTTGTAGGTAAGATTTGTATTCGGGCGATAAATCAACCCAGCGATCGGGATCCGACATCCGACCGGACGGTGGTTTTATTGTCGCGACACCAACAAGCTTCAGTTTGTTGCGCGCTTGCACAGGGCACCACCTCTACACTTAACATAACAACTACATTACCAATATTCAACTTTAAACTTCAACATCATAATCATTGTTTCTTCATCATCATCTGTGGCACTCAACACCCGTAAGTATGGGAGATGGGGGCTAAAAGTTACAATTTTAAAAAAAGAAGTTGTAACTCTCGATTTATCACTAATATTTTTTATAATTTGTAATATCTGAGTAATTAGGAAATCCAAGCCTGGATTTAAAGATGGACAGACCAAATTAACAATTTTGACAACGATTTACATTACTGCAAAATAAGAAAGAGCCAACTCGGAAAACACCAAAATATATGTACTTGTAACTTTATTAATGTACAACGGAATGGCTTAATTTTTAATAGAAAAAAATAATAGTGTCTTTAGTTGAGAATAATTTTTGTATAATTTAATAATAGAAAAAAAGTGCAGGATCATTTTCCAAACGTGGAAATCATCTTGAGAATTTATCTTGTTTTCATGATAAATTGCACTGCAGAAAAATCATTCTCAAAATTAATAATATTGAAATTTGGCTTGAGAACTGTTATGATCGAACAACGTCTAAAACATCATCTATTACTTCTGAGCATCAACAATGATATTTTAACATTATTATCATATGAAGATATTATAGAATAATTTACAAAAAAGAAAGCAAGAAAAGTGGTAAAACTAAATTTTATAATAAAAAATTGGTCTTATTCGACTGGATAATTAGTAATTAAGAAAAGCTTTTAGAATAGCAGTCATTAAATAAAATCAACTAAAACATGAATGTTTCGACAATAAATCAGTTCAGTCTTCATCAGGGTGATAAATGGTATTAAAAATTATTCAAGTACTTGTTAAATTAACAATTTATTAAAAAAAATCATAAAATATAGATTTTCAATTTTTATTCCATATTGAGAAAGGGGCCCCCACCAAACTTTTGCCAAGAGGCTCTCACCAACATAAATCCGGCCCTGTTCTGACCTCTTTGAATGAAAAGTTTTTCTTTTGTTGAGAATTTTGTTTAAAAAAAAGACTGGCACTTTTTGCTCCTTTCTGGGGCTAAAAGTTCCAGTCTCGAGACAAATTGTTACATAACTAACATGAAACATAAATTTTATGACTTTAAAATCTTGATCACGATTTATTGATAAGAATTATAAAATAATGTTTATTAATAACGTCTTCATTTTCTGAAACCAATACACTATTAAACCACGGATGATATGAATCACATCAGACCTTAGATGTCTTAGTATTTCAAACCTACATCTACAGCAGTTATGATACTCACAAACCTAGGTATATTAATGGCTACTTCCAGAAGTGCGTAGATATGTTTCAATTTCAATATTACCCCATTTTAATATTATTTTATTTATTTGAGAATACAATTCTTAAGAAAATCAGCCAATCACAACGCTTGAAAATGTTGTACCAATAAGTGGAAATAATATATTGTCTTCGATAATATTTTGATATTTTCAATAGCATCAGTAGTAACCATGTAAATATGATATACAACGAAAAAATTATTTGACAGTTGAAAAAAACTGTAGCACTGATTAGTGAAAAATGTGTGCTAAACGCTGAGGAAATTGCTCAGGTGAACTTATTACCAATGTAGTTACGCATAACACCAAATAGAATAACAAGTATTCATTGTATTCTCTTTCTAAATATAACTCGTGAGTCGCTTAAAAATCGATAATATTTGTAAAATTTATGAAAATATTATCAACAATATGGTTACAGCCTACCAGCTGTTAATTTACCTTTGACAAACAGCACAAGTACTATAATTCAATATAGGTATGTATAGTCCAATAAAAGAGTTGAGATAAAATACTAGAAATAATTAAAGGAAAAAAGGAAAATATACTTCTTGGTTGTGATTAAACTTTTCTATATAAAGAACTTATTCACATAATATAATGGCATACGAATTTGAATAAAGTAATTTTTCCATTACTATACGGATGTTGGATATCTCCTAACAAATAGTTGTGTGCGTGATACGATGATTTAGGTTTTAAGTAATGAAACGTTGCGGTTAGTGTGGTCAGCAGTTTAGTCTAAATGCGTTTTCTAATTTTGGAATAATTTAGCCACGAAGCTTGTTAACGTGAACGGTTTCTAATACCGGAAACACATCGGCAATGGAAACCACAACCAAGTAATAACGCTAATGGAACCAGCAACCAGCAAATCGCTTCAAAATTCTGACGGCTGGTTATTGCGTTACGAGAAATTTGATCGTTGTTTGAAATTAATTATGAAGTAAAAAAGCTGAAGCTACTATATTGGTTTTTCTTTTTTAGTGATACAAGACCCTAAATTTATATCTCTCTTCTAGATCCTGCACAGCAGGATAAAAACATAAAAATTTCATTCATAAAACAATCTTACACCGAAATTTTTTCCTACCGTGACAAACTTCTCCCATTTCATCTTCATTCATAATGTTTTTCATTTTCGTAAATCCTTTTTATATTTTCTCTTGTACCCACAAAGATTTGCTTTTATTAACTTTATCTAGTTTATCAAGTTTCTTAATATTTGCGCATGATATTTACACCTGGGTCCCCGAAAAAATATAACATGCTCTTTTGTAGTCATTTCACGATAACACAGAACTCATATTATTAATAAAAAGTCACTGATTTATATCTTTACTTATTTTAGTCAATACTTAGTAGATAGGTAAATGAGAAAATCTTAGGCCCCCTGCAATCCGTTATTTTTACAATGATTAAAATATTTACATTTTAAATTTACACAGTAATACATAATTCACTCAATTCTAATTATATGTCTTGTTTTTATAGCACATTGTTGAAAATATATTTAAAATATGTTGAATATAAACATATGCGGGACGAGCCCATATTATTCGAATGAAGACACGAATGCAATAATTACAGGTGTGAAGCAATTTGACTTAATGGATTTTAATGAATATTTAAACTTCACTGTTCTATATTGGCCAACTTTTAGTAAAATCCGGTCAAGTGGTAGCAAAATTTTACTTGTCATTTTTCGACTTTTTTTTCAGTTCATTATTCCACACATATCATTTTCTCTCAACCAGAATGCTTAGTTTGATGGAAGAAAGGTATTTTTTAGGATTTTTTTTTATAAAACTAGAATAGCATCATCATGGTTATATTTTAGTGATATGAAAATTTTATGTTTGAACTGTTGGCGTTCGTGAAATAATCAAGCAAATATAAGCTATGAATTAAAAAAAAAATTATTCTTGATGCCAGCGAAGTAACGACATCTCGGGTCACTAATGATTCTTAAATCACTCCATCGTGATCTAATAGTATATTTTACACTGAGGGACTAAAATGCATGATTTAATCCTGACAGTTACGTTTGTTTCACGAGCCGTAGGTCAAGGAACTAATCACTTTTGAGATTAAAAACATTTTAGTCCTGTGGTATACTCGTATACACTAATGTTTGCACTTCTGCATATACATTTTAAAATAATAATTATTTAATCATATTTATATAATAGTCAAATACATACATCCTTTTCCATGGTAATACAAACTTTTCTATATTTTTGATTGTGAAATATATACAATTATTTTCAATTAAGTGTAATACTATAAAAACGGTTCTAATGCTATTTAATCGTGGAATTATTTTTACAAATACCACTCGAAGTTTGAGTTTTAACGCGGAATATATTTTTATTTATAAATATTTACACTTGGTTCCTGTCAAAATCATTCAAGTTACGTTTTCGTAATTTTGTCGTACAAAAGTTTTCAATAACTTGCCAAGCAACTAATTGTTCATACAAATAAAAAAATATCCGGTCAAATCAAACTTCTAGTGGTATTACAATCGATAATTTCATGGCTTTTATTATATTGCTTATGATTATTCCACACACATCTTTTTCACCCAACTACAAGTGAAGAAAAATGATAAAATCACAGTTGCAAAGTCATGGTTACATTTTGTCGTTATGAAAAATTATATGTTTGCTCTGTTGTCATTCGTGAAATAATGAAGCAAATATAATTCGAGCATTGAGTTTAATCAGTAAAATTTACTCATAATTCCTGCGAAGTAACGACAACTCGAGTCAAAAATTATTCTTAAACCTACTACACAACAATTATTCGTAAAGTTTATCGATAAAATCAAGGCTCTTGTTTATTACTTAAGACAATTTTCTTTATTTAAATAAGATGTATCAATATTGTACTATATTATGTACCTTATTAGATGTGGTTGCAATTTGTAAATGGAAGGTAAATAAAAATACCCCTTCCCTGTGAAGTTAACAGCTTCATTTTGTTGCGACCAAATGATTTCCTGATTAATTTTCCAAAAAGAATATATCTCAAACTATATTGCAGTTGCCGCGTTTGAGCATCTGATTGCTGCGTTCAAATGTTCAAAATAATGTAACTTGTCCACACTTACCCCATTTATGAAGGCAAGTGAGACTTGACCTAAGCTTGATCAAAGATGAATTACTATGATCAACAATATATTCTTATACTTCAAACTATCGTAGTGCCTAAGAAAATACTTTTTTATAATAACTTACAGAAATGCTACGAACACAATTCCAACTTTTAAAATATTAGGTGGCATTTATCCTACCTGACATTATACATACACGGTTTTGTTATAATAAAAATTGAAAAAGCTTTGAAGCATTAGATTCAACATGAAATAAGAATATCGTAGGTTCCCAGAGTACACAATGGTGATTAGTATCCGATGAGTGTATTGGAGAGATTGAGGAGTGATTGTGGGTGACAGCGACGCCGCGCTGAGCACCGCGACGGGCGGTCAGGAATGTGCGCGACTCGCTCACGTCCACGCCTGTCCACCCGCCAATGAACCGGTTGCCCGCCCAGACAGTAACTACCATGGAATTCATAGAGAAGCCTACCACCAACCTACTACTGTCTGGATAATGTACCATTCATTTCAATACTCAATATGACAGATTTCAAAAATAGTTGTTGATTAAAGAAATTTAATAAATATAAATTTATTACTCGTATAAGGTTCTTTAGCATTCCATTAAAAAAATGTATTGAAAGAAACAATTGACTAATTTGTCTTTGCCCTTATAAAGCAGCAATGCGAGAGTGTAAAGTGAGCGCCAGTGTTCCAGACCCAAAGGGGTGGACTGAACCGGTGGGATAGTGGGACATTTTCCTCTGGGTTGCGATCATTGAAAAAGGAACAAAATAAGAAACTCCAATTCCATTGTAATGACAAGCATCGTCTTCTAATGCAACGCACCATTGATAACTAGGTGAACTAAAGTTTCAAAAATTTGACGCGGGTCGTTTAATTACTTTTTAATATTATTATTGTAGAATATTTATATTTATTAAGAAAATGGAAAGTTATACATTCAATAAATATATTTTTAACTAAATGAACATTTATAAAAATACAACATACTTGGAATATGAAATATACTTTTTGTTTCGTAACTGACTGAAAATTTGAGGATGATTCATTTGCATTGTTCCTTATATATTGAACTATGCCCGAGCGTCCGACTTATTTGTTTTTCCAAGTACATAATCTGCTATTTATATCATTTGAATTTAAAAAGCTATAAAATATTTTGAAATTAATATTAATATTCACGTGATTGCATTTTACTTTTCTGTAAAATAATAGATATGTTTGAAGTAATTTAATTAGTCAGGAAGTATATCAATTTTGGTACTTTAAAGAACTATAAATAGAAACTCTATAATTTATGGTCGCGATGTATTTGGGCCGACAGGGCTGATCATTGATAATGATAATACTTTTTATAAATATCGCAAAAAAATCAAATTTAAATTTTTCTTGATTTAATTCACCATTGTTTAAAATCGGGTCGGTTTTGCTCACTGTGTAACAGCAGATACAAATCCAAATCAATTGAAGTGATCATTTTGGAAACCGCAGCCAGACATGACACCTGAAAATATCGTTCCAGTTTCGATTATTTCTCAAATTGATACGGGTACTCGTACACATACAGCTATTGTAACAATAAACCCCGAAATAGGTTCTTAGATATGCCAAATGAAATTTTGTAGACCCTTATGTAATTGTTACTTCAAGATTTCATTTGCGTTAGGCTCCTCAGTAGAATGATGGATTACTATTCGAAATATTGCAAGAATTAAAAAATTAGAAAGTAGAAAGTAAAATTGTATAAATACAGAATCCCCAATAAAATTAGAAAATTAGAATTTAGACGTGGTGTTCGATATACAAAAAACTTATTAAGAAGTTTAAAGTTAATTTAGTTGGATTTAAAACAAATTTTCTTATATTTTTTAAACATAATACTAAATTTAAATTCTAAAAACTTTCTTGAAATTTTAATTAGACTATTGGACATTGAAGGATATAATTTAATTAATAAATACGCATAAGTACAAGTGAACAAATTAAATGGAATTGAAATAAAAACTTTTTATTCATAATTATAATATTTACTACTCTCTTAAATTTGGATTGGTAAAACAGTAATTACTTTCAAATTATAAACTATAAAATCTAATTTATGAACCAGAATATTCTCATTTACTTAAATGTTTAAACAATAAATATTAATTTCATACTATTTAATTATTAATAGTTATTTAAAAAAGATAATTCCTGCATTATATTATTTATGAAACTAAAAGCCGTGCGAAAATTCAATATTCTAGGTAACGCCAGAATCACCTATTTATTTTCGTTACAAATAATTGAAAATACCGAACCCATATAGTAACGTAAATGACATACGCTAACTAATCTACAGGTAGTCAAAAATATGTTACTTTTTTGACGAACACTAATGTAAATAGCCATTACTGTAAATGTATAGGTCATCTAAGTGTTAATTTACTAACGGCTATGTGTAAAATACGCCGATCGCAAAGTTAGGGAATTTTTGATTTACCGAAATTAGCTGTATAAATAAGAAAAAATAATTATAATTAATTTAAAACATTACAACTAATGAAGAAATAAACAAGAAATGTTCTACATAGTATTGTTTTATTGAGATGTAAATAGTTTTAATTTATTATTTTGAAGTTGACAGTTTTACATAGTTATTTTTATATTCTGTACTTGACGCTATTTACTAGTGATATTTGTTAACTGCTAATATTTTCAGTTCATTATGTAATCATGGTGTGAGTGAAATTCAGTCAAATAATGGTCTTACAAAAAATATCATACAATTCGGGTTGTAAAGCATTTATGCACATGTGAAATTATAAAAGTGGTCACTTCGCCGCACTCCTATAATTTTTCCACTGCAATTACATTATACGTATATATAAAATTATTATAATGAATATAAACTTCAAAACTGAAAATTCAAAAAAATTGACAGAAACGAGTAATGTTTTATTGTTTTTGTTTTACTTGTTTATAACATAGATCACTACAATAATCCAACTAACTAAAGTGGTGTAATATTCCATTTCTTTTAATTTGGTTTTAATTTCTTTTCGACACAATGGAATAAAAAATAGCGTATGATACACTGTTACGGACAAAAACGCTTTCAAACTCATATGGTTGCCAAATTTTACTTTGCATCTTTCGGAAATATTCCGTCTGACAAATTCCATTTTTCGTCCATGAATCATAAATAACTATTTTTTATATTATATTAATTTAGTACATGCATATCTATCAATATTTATTTTTGTGTAGAAGTTACAAGTTATAAAATTCTGGCTTATAAATATTGTTTAAGAAACGTTGGCCAGGTAATAAATTAAAATTTGATGAAGACAACATTCATTCAGCTGTCAGGTTTATATCTAACATCTAATGGCTATAAACTTCCAGCAATTTCACAAGCTTCGATAAAATAACACCTAACTCACCAAACAAAATAAAACATAATTCTGACGTCTCCAACCAGATACTCAAAACCTAAATCAATGTATGTTAAAAAGAAGAGGAGAAGAAAGAAAAATCGGTGTGGAGCAGACATCACAGCATCGTAACCCATTCAGCGTTTAGATTTTATCTGGGATTATGATCTCCCAGACCGAAAAGAGAAATATTTCATTTGGATGGCCCCGCTGGACAGAGGAGAGTTATACGCATTACTTATAGCATCATCAGCTCCTATCATTTTATACATCCAAATATACATTGCATTGGAAAAGCTGCATAAAATATGAAAACTGAAACTTGATAATAACAAATCTGAATATATCCGAAAGAACGAAACGATTGTTTTATTAAAATTAAGATGCTTCTCCACCAAGTACCGACTATGAACTTGCTTATAAATAGTAAAAAATACAGACATTTCTAGCTAGATTCACAAAATAGGCTTAGCTATTAAACTGGTTTAAATATGTCGAATTCAAGCTAAATTTGACCTATTTAAACTGGTTTAATAGCTAATCCAGTTTTGTGAATCTGGCTATTAATGTTTGGTTATTCTTAGTTTTAGTTTAGTAATTTATTTATTTAATAAGAATAATTTTTGAGTCGAGTTGTCGGTACTTCGCTGGAATTATGAATATTTCTTTTTTTAATTATTTGATTATTTTTAATCAAATACCTTTTTGTTACAATAATAATATTTTTTTTGCTACTGTTTAGTAATATATTCATTACTTATGCAATGGGGAAGTTTAGCGTGGTTGAAATTACATGTGAAATATATTTTAGTCGTAAGTATATGATTAATTATAACTTAATATGTAATTGAAAGTTAAAATTGTGTTGCCAATTATTTATAATTAATGATTTATCTTCGAGCCACACTGACGTCACAAGTAAGTTACGCGCTTGCGCAGAAGGGATGGCGTGACCTGACTTTTTGAACGTAGGTTGTATTTGCAGTATATGTATATTTTGGTTTTAGTGGGTCAGGAATTAAAGCACGCAGAAGTGTTTTCTGTAATTCTAGATCTGCTGAAACCAGAACACATTCTGGAGTAGATTTAGCTGCTTTAACTGCGGCATAAAGAATATAGAGCAGTACCCCCAAAGAAACCGCAACATTTTCTTACATCAATAATAAAGTCCACACTGTTATTATTTTAAAGAATATAAATAGGTGTAAGTTATACCCTTAAATATTTTAATTTTAAAATTCACATTAGATCAGCCACAATTACAGAATGAATATCAGCCAATAGGAATCCATATGACCGGTGCCCTGAAAGTAGTGTACTTCAGCCTGCCGCGAATTAGAGCACGCTAAAACTAGTTTACATACTGGAGCAGTTTTAGTTGCTCTTGTTTGAGTGAGTCATGAATTAGAGCACTCAGAAATGTTTTCTGTAATTCTAAGTCTGCTGAAACCAGAGCACATTCTGGAGCAAATATAGCTGCTTTAACTGGCATAAAGAATATGTTCTTTATATACATATGTACATATAAATATTAATGCCAATTAGTATGCACCTCTTCCAACAAATTCAATACTGTAATAATAATATGGGTGAAGTGTATAAAATCACAAAACATGAATATTTGTATTACACAAGTTTATTAAATAACGATAAAAATAACAAACACTATGATTTAAACGAAAATAACACAAATTAATCATAAAGATTAGTATTTACGCACGACAGTATTTATTTCTACGAAATTTATTTTCACACGATATCAAAATTTATTTCTAGTAAATATTTCTACTTCACATATCGCTGTTCTCCATTGAACTGCCTGTACTCCTTTCAGGCTAACTCTGCTCTATTCTCTAAGCCGCGACACTTATATTTGCAGGTAATTAATCTCTAACCTTCCTCCCGGACTCAATAAAATTTTCGAACAATAGCGGTGTTGCTCTTATCTCATCTCACCTATTTAGTGAGGCTACTTGTTCAGACATGTCGCCCGCGATGAGTCACCGGCAATAAGTCATCTGTTGTTTAATGTTCTGTGAGTAGTTGTGATTCTAACAACCTAATTTGGATTTCCGCCCACGTCTAATTCTTTGCCAACTATTTCCCACGTAAAATGATCTATGTGGTGCACTATCCAATCCAATAACAACTAACCGGTAGATGATGTCTAGTAAACGTCCTCTTTGGTATAAATATCATTTCCGATGTTTATAATAAAGTATATAAGCACATGTAGCAATGAGTTATAAGAAATTGCGATTTATACTTTACCGACGGCTAAAGAGTTATAGTTATTTAAGTAGTGTAAGTATAACATTCGAGAAGGATTGCAATGGAGCTTGCGGAGCTGAAGTACATGTTACCATACAAGATAATTGTATTAGATACTTACGTTCCGAGTTGCTTATTATATTTTTCGCTCCACCAACAGCATTTAACATCAAATAATGTTAAAGTATTTGTAAAATGTGAACCATTTGACAGATCAGATTAATTTGTATGCAACTTTTTATCATAATTTATATGAAATTAATATGATTTTTCACAATTACGGTCCTAGTAGGACAGTTATTTTCTATAACTCTCCGTTGACAATGGTAACCAAATAATAAATATGTTATCAAAAACTGACGACTTATGTTGCTATGGAAGTATACATGAACGATGGCAAAACACTTTGCAAATGTACTTGCGAATGACTCAGCTTTTTGCCTTTTATAATATTTCTATGAATTAACTATATGATTGAACTAACCACAACATATTAACTAAAACTACCATGGTACCTCTCCAATGAGTAATATTTCCATAGGAGATAAAGCGATATGTGTAGACATTGTGTAGTATTTAACTCATCCCTGTACCCCGATGTTGGTGATCTAATAAGCACAAGCAGCAGCAGGAGACAATTGGCCATTCTCCGGGTGACACGGAGCCGTCAGCGGTGAGCGATGGGACCCCACACGCGCCCATCCGTCAAGCCGTTATGACAGCGCCGATTCTTTACACGTCGCACGGGACGCTGCGGTTGTGCAACAACAACCGATCCGCAACCGGGACAAGCGTTTAGGAGATAATTTGATGGATAATGTCACGCATACAGGGCTGTTGGGGATGGTGTGAAAGTGGTTGACAACAGTCTCCACCCAGTACGATCACAATGTTGGCGGTTTCGACTACAATAGTTTTTCTTGTACAAAATAACACAAAATTTCACATGAAATTAAAAATTTTAATTTAAAAGGCTGTATTATCTAATCCCAATAATTAATGAATTTCGTCTAAGTGTTTATTATTGTAGTAAAGACATGACATTAAAATTCTCCCTCAATAAATTACCATTATGACAACTCATTATCATTATAGAAATATAGATGTTAATTTCATATTAAATATATTTTATATTTAAATTTGTTAAATTTAAATTACTTTATTCAAGCAAAAATTAAATTGAATGTAATAACAATTCATTTAAATGTACAAATATAGTTACTAGTAAAGTAATTTAAAAAAAAAATGCACAGTTTTCTCTAGGTGAAATACCATTATTTAACAAAAAACAATTGCCATCCATGAGGTTAAAAACTCATAATTGGAAATAAACGTGTACTTTAAAAACCATATTAAATCCTGTAAACACTAGGAAATAGGTAAAATTTGAATTTACATGTTTGTGTGTTTTAATTTTTTACATATTCATTCAAGATAAAATAACTTTAAATAAAAGAGCAACAAAAATTAAATCGTTAAAGAGCTTTGGAAAAAAAACTCAAAAATGTAAACAGTAAAAGGAAAATAAAAAATCTGATGTTGACACCACATGACTTCCTTCTACACTAAATTATACACATTTTTGCTGCACTTCATTTAAACTTATTTCGCTTGAAAGTGCTATCATTCTACAGTTAATCATTCGTTCGTTAACTTCCATTCATTTCGTATCTTTGAACTTCCCTTCGAAATGGATCATCTTTTGAAAATTTTATTAAAATGTTTTTCTATATTCTTTATTGCACTATACAAACTTATTTTAATAAAAAAAAACTTGTAAAGAAAGAGATATTTCGTACACATGTCTCAGAAATATATTCTGACAGTTGTGAATGTCAATTTATTAACAATAAATAAAATTAATAATAGTATATTATATACAGAGGGACTAAAGTGCATGATTTAATACTGAGAGTGAGGTTTATTTCAAGTTGCAGGCGAGAAATAATCACTTGAGGGATTAAAGGCATTTTAGTCGTGTGGTGTAACTTACACTCCCTGAAGAAGGCCTATGTGAGGCCGAAACTAGTTGGTGTTGTAATAAACTTTCAAAAACTTTGACTACAATCCAGAATTTAATTTTTCCTTCAACCATCCTAGTCAAAAAAATTTAAACTTCATTCAATAGCTATTGTATTTATAATAGTGGTCGTAGAACACAGTGTTTACTATTGCATTTTAAAACATCTTGAAAATACTTGATATGATTGTTTCCTTCCCCTCGCATCTCCCATCTCGCTTCACGCATCACCCCATGAATGCCGAAATCAAAGCCCAAGTCACATCGATCGCCCGGACATTGATTGTGAGTCCTCGGCTCTCGTTTCGGTTCGGACAATACCCTGTTGGATTACGGGACGGTTTCACGCGTCACTAGCACTAATCTGCTTACCGCTGACACTGATCAGGACGAATGGAGGTCCGCTGCTTCATTCCCGCCGAGGCCCTTAGGGAGGCCGCCCCTTGCACATGTAATTGATATTAAGACGCGGAGGTACACGTGTTTTTACATAACGAAGGTGTGAGGATGACAGGGGAATATGCTGACTTGCAGAATTGGATGGGATATACGTCGGTTCGAACATTTCCTAAACTGGTTAGTAGCGTTGAGAATATATTAGAGATGGCACCGAAGCCGAATAATTATTTGGTATTCGGCCTGTTCGGCCATATTTTCATTATTCGGTATTCAGCCTATTCGGCATATTTTAATACCGAATATTCGGTTACAAGATATATGTGAAGTACCAGGCTGTTTTGTTACGTTAAAATATACAAATATATAGATAATAAATTATAAGCAAAAGATATACATATTTTAGTTATTAATAATGTATCTACAATAGCAGTAAATAATTTGTCTAGTTATATTGTTTGGCAGTAAATTTCTTGAAAATAAAATAAGAAAATTTAATAATAATCAAACAAGAAATTACCTTAACAAAAGGCGAACATTGCAGAATAAATACTCCACTCTCCGCCACGAGGACAACCAATCACGCTTTCAGATTGTACAAAATTTATTCAGTAAAGCCGAATATTCGGTTAAAATTTCGCCGAATATTGGTTATTCGGTTATTCGGTTGAAAAAACTTTGAGTTGGTTAAATTATATAAAGAAAAACACAATAGTGACAGTAATGTTGGTGCTAATAAAACTTACAATAACTTATGTTTGTTCTAAAATAACCTCAGAACAGCTGATTAACAATGGTTGGGTGGATAGCGGATAATGACGGTCTACTTGATCCGCCACAGTTTTATAGGTATATTCCGTAAAATTAAACTATAATAAAAATAGTAAACCAAAGTCCAATATTTTATATTTCTCTAATAAAGAACATGTTTTATATCAAATTTTTAATATTTTACATTTCATAACATGGAAAAGTGACGTTGAGCTTCTTCTAGAATTCAATAAATGTTCAATTTTAGTATAATTAAAAACAGTTGCAGTTGCGGTGGAGGCAGCTGCCTCGGGCTTCATAAGTAAAGAGGTCTACTGAACGGACTACTTTTTTATAATACGACCAACTCGCGATTTATTTACAAAACTTAGTAAACTCATTTACAATATGAAACATATACAAAGTGAGCTTGGTACCTACTATATATACTTTTGAATCTTGATTATCGAAAAAGAACAAAGTACTAATAGTTAAAATTAAATAAATAAGTATATTTAAAAAAAAAACAATATTTTGGTAAAAGTTCTGTGAATATTCATTCAAAATCATTATAAAATTAGGTAAATAAGAAAACTATAAATAAATATGTAGTCAAGACAACAAGTTGACAATGATAAAGTGATAAAAGAACAAAAGTTAAAAAAAAAACAGAAACGTCATTATTACTGTTTTGAATACTTTTTCCATTATATTATATTACGAATGTCATGTCACTGATATTGTCATCTCTCAAATTTAGTCAACGGAAAACACTATTAACTGCCTCGTCTATGCTTACCCTGGCTAACAAATTGAGGTTCGTTTATAATCCGCCTGAACTCGATATATAAATAACTGTTTCGTGCACAATATTCCCTATCTAATTTTTATTGTATTAAAAAAATACGAATTTTGAGTAAATAAGGCAACAATCATGTTAAAGTAATATATTTTGATTTCGAGGAACTGCGCTGAAACTGTCTTACTCCGGCGCCTGGTATTTATATATTTGAATAGTGCTGACAACCAAAGTTGAGTTGTGTAGCAAGGCAGAAATTAATCGAATACATTATTAACAGTGCCGTATCTAGGGCAGGACCATAGGGGCACCTGCCCAGGGCGTAAACTCAGAGGGGGCGCAAATTCAGACTCTTTCCTGTTTCAAAAAGACTCAAACCACAGTACAGATAAATAAGCAGAAGCGACACACTCTCTTTTGCTATTATGTAGTTTTTTTTAATTTTGCTAAAATATAGTATAAAACATTTATTCAGGTAAATATATTACGAATAGCAAATATGAAATAACTTAAAAACGATGGTATTGATGTTATTGAGAATGTTTCTTATTATTTTAAAATTTCTGCTCTATTATTTAAGAGAATAACTGAGTTAGCTATAATGCTTGTTTTATAAATAAAATTCTCACAATCGTCATCTTCTGAGAGGTGACTTTTTAGTCGTTCGCGGAAAAATCGTTAGTTTGGTAATAAGCGGAGTATCGTTACAGTTTACTGCTTTAGTCATATTATCTATAGAGCATGATATCACAAAAACTCTTAATTATGACGAAATAATTAATAATTTTGTAAATGCAAACAAAGAACAGAATAATAACTGTTTTGGCATTAGATGTGTAACAGGTACGGTCGCCTAAGACGAAATCTAGTACCTGACATAAAAGGGTTTTAATTTATGAGTTTTACTTGCCTCAAAAGTAATCCACGAATTATATTAATGAACAACTTTTACACGAAACAAGGGTAACGATAGTCGCTGCCACCACTATCACTTTATTTATTTATTTAAAAGTCTGCCGTGATAGAAGCAGACAAAGGAATGATAATAATGATAACAGACGCGGTTTATTATAATTATGGTCAAATTGGTGCAGGATAGTAATTTTAGAATAATAGAGTTTTACTTACGCGTTGTGCTACCACATCACAAAGACAGGGGTTGGAATAGGATGGGCTGAATTAAACACGATATTCCAACAATAACAAAATTATATAAATTTTAATAATCAACCGCGATCAAAAACATTTATATAATTCAAATAAACTACAACGCGTAACTTGATTCTATATAAACTCTAAATTCTTACTTTTCTAATTTACAAACAATTTTGGAAACCTTTTTACATCGATCTACAAATCAATATTAATTCACACAGAATATAATAAAAACTACTTACAAATTTACACCACGATGAGAGAGCCTTTACATACAGTAAAACAACTAATTGGTTATTTCACTAAGAAATACCAAGGTATGTCTGACATTCAGTCAAGACATCCACAACAATCGACGAGTACAACAAGAGAGAGGGATTTCGAACTTCTAAACACTATTTAATAGTAAAAATCCAGAAGTTCTCAACCTATGTTTATCCGGCTCTTCTCATCCCCTAAGTACAAACTATGCTGAAAATAACCCAACTATTGATGTCCACCGAGGCATCATGTATCGGAAACGGACAGTTATGTCTTTGACAATAAGCTTGAAGGCGTAAAAAATGTGCGTCCTTCACCATAAATCTATCCATTCCTTACCATTTGGAGTACAACACTAACAAAAATTTACAAAAATACACAGCCGCCAAGCGACCGTGTTACAACTTTCCCTTTCCCCTTAAAATAAATTACATTTCTGAAGGAAATATAATTTATTAACTTAAGCGCTGGACGATGAATCCACTTCTTTGAGTTGGAATGTCCAAGGTCCAATGGGGATCTTGTTGGAACTCTACCTCAACTCCTAGCCCGTCGTGACTTGACCTGGAGGTGACGCCAGCCTTCCCGCGTCCACGCATCCGCCATCCAGCAGCATAGGAGTGTTCACAAAGAACAACTGTAACAAAATGTCTCCGGCAGATATGTGTCCCAACAAGCAACGCTACTTAATAGTACACTCAGTACTTTCATTCCAGCCAAATTCACAATATATGTGTAATAATTTTGATTTATCGAAACACTAAGTAATCGATTTCAACCATTCTTACAACCTGCATTTAATTTTCAAAATCACAAAGATCTCAACTTTATTACTCTTATTTTTCTCAATTTAATTTCTTAATTTTACTCATTCGCACTAAGTATATATTTAAAGAGCTACCTGGAATTTTATTCCTCGACGCTTTTCGTTGCACGAAGTTCGCGCCTAAACCTTGCTGTTTCTCGTCCACTCGGCTAGCTCTGCTCTCTTGAAGTCCGCTAGGATACCTGCTGGTTGCGATTGCGGCCGCCATTGTTCCACTTCCTCCTTGGATGGTGTCGGCTTGCCCTTTCTGACGTCTTCAGGTACTTCAGCTCGCTCCTCTCGATATTCCTTGCGTCTTCTGTTGTTACCTATCCCAGAACCAAAACCCTTGTAATATTTATTACCAGTGCACATACCTACCGTCTTGTCACGGTTCACAAAGATGTCGTGTGCGTGCTGGTCTTCTTCCTCTGATTTCACCACAGAAATCGCATCCAAGTCTTCGGGTTCCTCTACACCAGGGGTCGGCAACCTTTTAGCTGTGGTCTGCCAAGCCACTCTACCAATATGATTCAGGGTGCCGCCTTAATTCTAAATTATATAATGAGGTTCTAGAGGAGAAGAATTTTATACCAAATTTATCTTTTAAACATATTTATTAAAAAAATAACATAAAATTCTAACATAAATTAAAAAATTTTAATGCGACCCTTGTCCCTGCACATTTTTGCTTAATATTTCAATATCAGGGGTATAATTTGTGACTTTTAATTTCACACAAGATTCTGAATGTTCAGTTGTTAAACGACTTCTTTGTGGACTCAAAATATGTTTCATGTGAGAAAAAATTTGTTCACAGAGATATGTGGAACCAAAAGCGGAAAGGAGAGCACATGCAATTTTCTTTAAACAATTAAATCTTTCCGGCAATTACATCCAACAATATAATATAGCAGTCGATTTTTCCATAGAGTCATCTTCCAAATTTTTTCGTAATTCCTTAAATTTTGTTTTCCATAATTCTGAAGATATTAGTTCGATAAGTTCCATTTCAAAATTATCAACATTCATCCACTCAAAAATTGAAAAATCAAACGGTATTATTAATGGATCTATTAAATCTGGTTTTATGAGGAAGTAAAATATAGGCACATAAGCTTCAAAGTCTTTGCATCTTTTGGAAAATTCATCTTTAAGTGCTTTAACGTAGGTTTTAAGTTCATCTTTGTCTATGGTCGATTTATTTGCAAGCGCTTTAATATTTGGGAAGTATTTGTAGGTACTAGTATTAATATCACATAAAAATACATTTAATTTTGTAGCAAATCCTGTCCAATATTCAAAAAGTTCGAGTACAGTTTGGCGCTTTCCTTGCAATCTTAAGTTTAGTTCATTGAGATGTTTAGTTATATCAGTCAGAAACATCAATTTGCATAACCATTCTTTATCGTTCAATTCGGGGAAATGTTGTTCCTTTTCATTAAGAAAAACTTTAATGTGTTCCAGACATGACACAAACTTATTCAAGACATTGCCTCGACTAAGCCAGCGAACATGGCTGTATAAGGGGAGGTCAACATATTCACTTTCCATTTCTTCTAAAAGAGATTTAAATTGCCTGTGTGTCAATGAAGAGCGCGACACTATGAAATTAACTATTTTAACAACAGTGTTCATTACAGGAATTAAGCGCTGTGACGAAATTTTGGCAACTAAACTTTCCTGGTGTATTATAGAATGGAAGTTCAATATTTTATGTCCAATATGATTTTCAAGAAGTTTGACAAATCCTCTATCCTTGCCAATCATTGCAGGTGCGCCGTCAGTAGTTACACAAAATATTTTTTTGATATTAATGTTCTTGCTGTCAAAATAATTTATGAATGAAGAAAGAATATCCTGCCCCTTAGTTGTCCCAGACAGAGGAATCAAAATGCACAATTCTTCATAAACTTGACCTTTATCACAATACCGTGCACATACTGCAAGCCGCGCAATATCATTTACATCGGTACTTTCATCAACAGCGACGCTAAATGAAACAGCTTCTTTTAATCCAGAATTCTGTTTTGTTGTTACATTGTCTGCCATGTCAGTTATTCTTCTTTCAATTTATTCGCGCAGAAGCCGGTATTTCTCGAATTCGGGATAATATGGTTTGTTGGTTAGGTAAATCGCTAAACAACTTTTCAGCACTTTTTATGAAGATTTCCTGTATATATTCCCCATCTGTAAAGGGTTTGCCTTTGGCAGCTATGCAATGAGCAATTGCGAAGTTGCATTCTATCGCTTTAGCCTTCGTTCCAGTTATTCCACAAAAAAAAGTTACTTGTTTCTTATAACCAGAAACAGCTCTCTTTATAGTTTCACATTTCTCATCGTTGCTATTAAATGTGGACTGATGTTTGGTTTGGAAATGTCTTTGTACACTTGACGTGCGGCATACTACACTTTCGCGGCATATCGCACATACAGCACGATCCTTTTGTTGTATAAATCCATATTCATTCGTCCAATAGTCTTGAAAACCGCGAACATTTAGTTTTTGTTTCTTACCCTCCATTTGATTAAATATGGATGAATTATAACAAATATTAAACCAATAAGATACAAGTCTTCACAAAAAAGTTAGAACGGAAAGTAACGACCAGTATTAAACGAAATGCAAGTTTAACTGGTATTACAGGCAAATGGTGCGCAGTAGCAAAACGAGAAAGAGAGGGGCGAATGTCATTCCAGCTTGAACATTTGTGAAGTCCGCTTCGATAACTAGTCGGCGCTGCGCATTTTTCATCCCTTTTACTCCGAATGAGCTCTCACTCACCCTTCGCGCAGATTTCCGTGACATTAGCGAGCCACGTTAGATAAATAATTATAATTAAACATTTTCTCTTATTTAAAAATCCCTTCGTCTCGATGTTTTCGCGATTTCCCTGATTACTTTGTAGAGTGCCATTCAGAACCCCATCGCGTGCCAAGCCTGGCACGCGTGCCATAGGTTGCCGACGCCTGCTCTACACCAACAAAACGCACCTTCTTCTGAATACGTTTTGCGGTGTCGGCTCGTCCGGCATCTGCGTTGCTCAGCTCAGCCCCTGAACTAAGCTTTTGGCGGACATCTTCTCCCTGATGAAGCCTTCTCCTCCATACGGTCGCTCGCGCCTTATTTTTCCCGCGCATACTATCATCACTGACCGTATGTTCTGGGATATTTCTCTCGCACTGTTGTTTAGCATCTCTCTCGTGTATACTGTTTTCTCTGATTTTACTTTTCACACTAAGTGAACAACTACTCGCGATATGCCCATATTCGCGACAATTATAACAAATTTTGTACTTTAATTTATTTTTCACTTGTTTACAAAACTTTGAAATATGCCCAAATCTCTGACAACGGAAGCACAATTTACTACGATATCTATTTTTAAATGTTATTTGTCCTATTGTCTCATCTTCACTTTCTACTCCCGAATCTTCGCTATCACTAATTGCATATTTACACGTTGATTTATTTTTCCCGGCTTCACGTAGAAGTTCCGTTACTTTATTTATTAACTCATGTACTTTACTGTTTTCATTATTACTACTTAAAACACACGGGTCGCCTTTTTCTGGAGAATTTTGGAAACTTTTATGACTTATTGATTTATGATCTAAACTTGAGCTACTCTCCATTAATTTATCTACAGTCTCTACTCTTTTTGCTATTTCTATCGCTTCTACTAATGATTTTGGATCTTTTAATATGACATCGCGTTGTAACCGCGGTAACAGACCTAATAAAAACTGATTGTATAACCGTTTCTCCACATATTTACAATTAAATTCATTTTCTGTTTCATCTTCTGTATTATTTACTAAATTATACGCTAGTGATCTTAATTTAGATTGATATTCAATAACACTTTGTGTTTCTAATTGACAACAATTTACAAATTCTTTCTCTACTGTAAGAAAATGCGGTTTCTGTACATATCTACTTAACAATTCTTTTTTGAAAACTGACCAATCATTCGTATTTTTAATTATGCTATTATTCCTGACGAATTCTAAAGCATCTTTACCCAAACATAATTTTGCAATTGCTACTTGTCTGTTCTCCGGTTGTTTACTAATTTTGAAAAATATCTCGACTTTATCAATAAACTCTTCTACGCTAATATCTGAATTGCCGCTAAATTCTGGAATCTTATTTACCGCTCCAGCTAAACTACTAACCGTTTCTAATTTTAATGCCATATTTAAATATTTAAATTATTTTATTTTCAATGAACGCGGAATAATTACAAAAACTATTTTATTATCTCGTTTACAAATTTTCTTTTCGAGTACCTGCTTTAGGGTTAACGACACTACGAGGGTGAACATACACAAAAAAATACCGTTAGAGACTTTTCCCGCTTTTACTGACACACAAACTACCTGCACTCGTAACAACACAAAGTAAATTATTAGAGTTATTCAAATTTGACCACAATTAAAGACTTTACTGGTTTGAGTGGGTTTAGTTTTAGAAAATATTTAGATCCCAGCGCTTTGCCACCAAATCTGTAACAGGTACGGTCGCCTAAGACGAAATCTAGTACCTGACATAAAAGGGTTTTAATTTATGAGTTTTACTTGCCTCAAAAGTAATCCACGAATTATATTAATGAACAACTTTTACACGAAACAAGGGTAACGATAGTCGCTGCCACCACTATCACTTTATTTATTTATTTAAAAGTCTGCCGTGATAGAAGCAGACAAAGGAATGATAATAATGATAACAGACGCGGTTTATTATAATTATGGTCAAATTGGTGCAGGATAGTAATTTTAGAATAATAGAGTTTTACTTACGCGTTGTGCTACCACATCACAAAGACAGGGGTTGGAATAGGATGGGCTGAATTAAACACGATATTCCAACAATAACAAAATTATATAAATTTTAATAATCAACCGCGATCAAAAACATTTATATAATTCAAATAAACTACAACGCGTAACTTGATTCTATATAAACTCTAAATTCTTACTTTTCTAATTTACAAACAATTTTGGAAACCTTTTTACATCGATCTACAAATCAATATTAATTCACACAGAATATAATAAAAACTACTTACAAATTTACACCACGATGAGAGAGCCTTTACATACAGTAAAACAACTAATTGGTTATTTCACTAAGAAATACCAAGGTATGTCTGACATTCAGTCAAGACATCCACAACAATCGACGAGTACAACAAGAGAGAGGGATTTCGAACTTCTAAACACTATTTAATAGTAAAAATCCAGAAGTTCTCAACCTATGTTTATCCGGCTCTTCTCATCCCCTAAGTACAAACTATGCTGAAAATAACCCAACTATTGATGTCCACCGAGGCATCATGTATCGGAAACGGACAGTTATGTCTTTGACAATAAGCTTGAAGGCGTAAAAAAATGTGCGTCCTTCACCATAAATCTATCCATTCCTTACCATTTGGAGTACAACACTAACAAAAATTTACAAAAATACACAGCCGCCAAGCGACCGTGTTACAGATGAAAATGTAATCTGTTACAATTTGCTTCTTCTTCACATGCCCCAATGACATGAGCAATAATTTCTCTTGCACCGGTTCTAATAGTATGCCCATTACGATTCAATATTTTGTACAATATATGTATGTACATACGCCTTTTATAAGACTAGCAATAATTACCGTCTAAATTTAATTTATTGAATAATACAGTTAGCCAGAAATGGGATTCTCATAAACAAAGCGATAAAATAACAAAATCTAATTTGTACAACTGAAATTCAGTTCTATTTATTAAAAACAGTAAAACGCACAGGTGAATTATTAGTCTTGCTTTAACAAAATTGTCACGCGCTTCACATTGATAGTGACAAATGTTACATTTTTACGTTAGCTTTTGTGTTGTTGCTAGCACTATAGGTAAATATTTAAAAATAAAAAAAGACACTCGTATAAGCAATTTAAAATAATTATATTAATTTTAACGTATCATACATTTTCATCGTCATTTTTGTCTATCCTTCCGCTTAGACTAGACTGTACAGGGTAAGTAGGTGTGAGTGAGGTGGACCACTTTTTGAAAAAATAATTATTACTCTATATTAATGAACAATATTTAAAATACAAAATTTATTTTTAACCACATATAATTTTTTTGTTTGCCAGCAAAATTGATCTTTTTAACAATAAAAATCTGCTGGTCCATCTCTCCTTAACATAGGTGGTATATCTGTCCTCATAGCACATATACACCTGGTTAGAAAGTATGTACTTCAATAATTAGTTTAAATCTACCGAAGTAGTAATTGATTGACTGTGTATGTAAAGTACAATAAAATATTGGCAATTTTTTAAGTAAATCTAGGATTATTCAGTATTGACTGTATTCATTTTCAAGCGGTTACTTATACCGTCTTTAAACAACAAAATTAACTTTCCGTATGAGAGATATCAGTTTAATGTATTTTTAAGACCAAAAATCAATTTTTTTTTACTACTCCATCTCTTCCCCACTTTTCCTACATGTAGAGACAATTCGGCTAAAAAAATTAATAAAACATCGTCCACGAACATTGTTGGTATTAGTTAATAAACTTTTAGGTATTTTAGTGAACCGATTACAAGTTTATTTTTGTTATCTTGTAACATTTATATAAAAAATTGTTATATATTATATTGTTATATTTTATGGTAGATAATATCTTCAGAATACAAAAAAAGTTTAAAATTTGTAATGATAAAATTGGAAAGATATCTGTATAAAATTAAATATGATTTATAAGGACACTATTTCACGGATTGAACATCCCTTGTAAGTACCGGGATAAAAATCCAATAAATCATTGCTCATAATAAACTAATCTTATCTCCCACAATTCAAATCTAAATCTCATCATAAATGAGTGCAGTAATCCGCAAATCAAACACATTAGCATCCCCCATGCCGCTAATTCGCAGCTGAACAATCACCGAAACAACATCGTGCACATATCTCCTGATCCGGCGCGTCGAATGAAGAAATCATCGGGGGCCGGCGCATCCCTTAACGCGAGTAATTGATTCCTGGCTAGAACAAGGCATTCGGCACGGGCATACATCAGGGCGGCTTTGCGACGGCGACGGCGACGCCGAGCGGCGCTGGCGATTCGACGCGCCGGCCGCCGCATCAGGGTTAATGGCGTGCGTCGGATGAGACCATCCCCCTGTCATTCATCATGGGATTAGGAGCACGGCCTGGAGATGGGAAATGAAATTTTGTGGTTCAGCAACTCGTAAGAAATTACCAATGATCCTTAAACAATCCTACGGTAATTTGAGTACGACTATCAAACTAGGGGAGAATATGGACTTGTTTAAAACACTCCAATAAATATGTCTACTATGAATTATTGCTTATTTCCACGATATCAACCCAACACATAACTAACCCAAAAAATATTATGTTAATATGATGAAGTAATATTAACATTAAATATAAAATTGATGACTGATCGATCAGTCGTTTTCTGTGTAAACCTTGATAAATAGGAAATATAACATAAGGATTTAAAATGTAAATTCATAGTTTCGTAATGTCCTGCTTCCCTAATTGTTTTTAGTAAATAAAATCAAATAGTTGTAGAGCATAAAATTTTGGCTTGCTGATTCAGATGCAAAATGTTATGCCATAAAACTGTTATTTGAAGTATTTTTAATTTATTTATGTTCAAGCGTTTGAGTCACCACCCTGTATATTTTTAAAGCTTTATAATTCGTAAACCTTGTTATACGTACCGTAAAAAGAGTGTGTTGATATTAATAACGTCAGCTCAAATAAAAAAAAAACAATCAGGTGCTCTCCTCTACCAAGGACCTTCCCATTTCTAGTAGGAGTTTAGTTTAGAAGTTTATTTATTAAATTCGCTATTATTTACAAAACTTTAAATTGCTCAGTCATTGCAATTTCTAATTGGATGTGCTTTCAATTAAGCTAGAAAGTCCCATAAATATATACCATATATTTGTAATCTACTTGCGATTAGTAGTAAGTAAACGTAACACACAAATGTGGTTCAAATGAAATTTTGAAAAACGCTCTACAATTATAAGCGTTCACACGGGGGTGCTTAGAGGTAGATACCCAAGGGCTCCCCATTAGCAAATTAAAACTAACAAAACAATATCATTTTTTAAGTGGTAAAATGATTTTGAAATCCATTCTTATTTTATTAAAAAGTTGATTTAAGATGAAAGTAGTGTTACCATTTTGGTGATTTTGTCACTAATTCTAATGTTTTCAAATCACAATTTCAGAGAAAATATGTTGATTTCAGGCATGTCTGAATCTATTGTTTTTATTAATTGGTCATAAGTTATTTTATTGTTAATTTAATATTAAATCAGCTAGTAAAGTTGATGTTATCAAATTAATAAGTTTGTTGTTCGTTGGTTCAGTGCACGGCAATGGTATTAGTTGAGAAACCTTTTTTTTATTTATGGACAGAATGTATTTAATTAAATAGAGTGTTATTTAGATAAATTATATTTACATGAATTATGCAAAGATTTTTTAAATTAATATTTTAAATATAAATGTTTCGTTTTCCATTTCCCTCTAAAATATTTAAATCCATAAATCATTTTCTAAAGTTAATGATTTCTAGTGACTTTGTTTAATCAAATTCAAATATTCGTCAACCTACTATTGGTAATACTGGCTAAAATCGTTTTTATTAGAACTAGTGCCTGGGCCCTGGGCACCCCATTACTAACACTCTGTGCATGCCTCTGCCTATAATAGAGTCGCACGATACGTTTTTGTTATAAACAACTAAGCAGCGGTTAAAAATTTAGCCGTATGTCACCGTAAAAGACATATTTTCGTTATATGTATCTTACCGTTGGAAAGACTCTTTCCATCGTGTAATAACTATGTAGCATAGCAGAAGAATTATTTTAATATGCCGAATATATTTCCCGTAATCTTTATTTTGACTTGATTACATAAACGAATGTGGCGTCGATCATGCTCATAATTTGCTAAAATCCTGTCCGTTTGAAGTGGCGGGCAGATGGCGGTACCGGCCGCATCCTGCACCCACAGCGCCTGCACATCAAAGCCCCTGTCCTGCTTTACGACGCCTGCTCGTCACCGCCGCGTTTAATAGCACGTTGTTGTGCGCCGCTGTTCCGTAAACTTCGCCCCAGACCTGCTTCTTTTTGATGTTTGCGCCATGGCTGACCGCGATCGCACGTGTCCCGAGCTATTTTCATTTAACTGTCATATCACTTTGAAGATGATCATCTCAATTTCTTTTTATTTTAACGCTGAAAGACTCAATAAAATCTATATGGAGCGTTATATTGAGTTGTTCATGTGGTAGTTTACTACTGCTGTATTTTAATTCGTATTTTCATATTCCAATTATGAAGTAAGGTGGCCGGAAAAAGCAGAACAAGAAAAACAAAGAAGAAGAAATAGAACATACAAAGAAGAAAACATATAGAAAACAGAATATAGAAAAAATGAAAAGTATCAGAACATTCCATTACACCCATATCTACAATTTAGATAGTTTATTTTAAGCCAAATACATAATCACAAAATAAAAAGGCGATATCAAAAGAAACTCATGAAATTAACAACATTGACTAAATCGCTAATATCACAGTACTTGTAATCATAAACTTTTATTTCTACAAATAACATTTGTCTCAAATAAGAAATAAGGAAATTAGATCGGGTTATTCAGTAATGATATACAGCAACATAAATTAATTTTTCTGTTTTCTACTTCTATATCTATATTTTCAATTTTTCTATGATCGTGGACGAACGGAATACGCGATAAGGTATACAATTCTGAGGATGTAAAAAAAATTTCTGATATAATCTAAAAATTTCGAAAGAAAACTCGAAGATTAATAATGAACACTCCTTGGTTCGTCAAAAGTACAATAATTTAAATAGTTTTAGAATTATAAACAAAAAACAACATATATGAAGCAAGATATAAAAACTTCACTGTCATAACAATGAATTAGCATTATGTTTAACCAACAATGAAAAAAAGGCCACAGGATTTTGGTAATTGAATAAAATACTAATATATATCATGCTTGGGTGTAAGCGAACCAATGCATTATAAAAAAATATTGGCGAGATTTTCTTACAGACCCAATAATGTTTCTTCTTTCTTTTTAATTTTTTAAATTTTTATTAATGCTTTTTGATTTACTTTCAAAAACAAAATGCACTTTCTTTCCTCGATTACAAATAATTAAAAAAAAATATTCTTTTATTGCGCAGTTTTCCAAAATACAAAAACAGTTTGATTCAATTCACTAGATAATTCAATATAGGTAATAACGACAATAATTAATAACATCATAGTTCCGACAAATGACTTATGTATGAAGTTATTTTAAGGTATTCGCATCAAAATGCTTTCCACCTTAGTGATGTTCCGATACTTGTGATACGATACCCGTACCTATTGATACTTTTCTGTCGATACCGATATTTAAGTATCGATACCAATCTTCTTCCGATATTTTATTAAAATCAGTATATTTTATCAAGTATTGGAAAACTTTAATTTATTTAATCATATATAAAAAAATATATTTTTTTTACATTACACTTTTCTATCGATATTTCAAAATATCGATAATTTTCTTTCGATCCGATACTGGTACTATAATTTTTATTCGATATTTTTTAAATCCAAGTATCGGTACTTTCTCAGTATCGCATATCCCTACTTGCGCCTTTCTTTATGTCTACATAAAAATATTCTCAACTTATATTTTTTTCTTAACTTAGTACTATTATCCTTTTTTAGTCAGTAGACTACGTACCCGTCTCTAAAATTAACTCTGCCTACGCCCTTGTATTTTTTAAAGTAACAAATTACTTCTTAGCCTGGAAAAAGCCCGTAGTCAATTTAATGAAAACAATAAATAAAAAATATACCGTATCTACCTATGTCAATCAATAATTTTGCGTGAAAATATTATTGACTTGAAATTTTATACTTCATTTAGAAGAATTGCTCGCATAACAAGTCAATTTAGAACCTCCATGAGGTTATTATTGAAGGTAGTATTTAGTTAGTGGTTTGAAAGGAAACGGAAATGAGGGAAATCAAATCAAGTTATACGGAAAGAAAGAAATTTAAATATTTCGAGGTAAACAATTTGCAAGATGCTGTAATACAAATCCTTTAATTTGAATAAAATTAGCAGCAGTGTCTCATTTGGTTAGCATGCTTCGACTTGAACTGTCTACAGTGTGAGATCCGAAGTTCATATCTCAACTATTAACAAAAAGAAAAATGCTATTTCCAAATGGTTCGAAACGCACTATAAGATGTAGATCCTTTGCAGAGGCTGAATGTGGGCAACCTACATCTATTACAAAATGGAACTGAAACTTGTTTCGAAACATTTTCCTTCTGTGGAGTAATGTCGCCAGCCATTTTTATTTAGGTGGGCACAAGCCAGTCCGACAATTTTTAAGGTGGGCACCCAAAGTATAAAAAAACAATAATTACTAACTCATAAAATACAATTAAGTACAAAAAATGTATTCTTTATGAAAAAATAAAAAAATACATTATAAACAACTTTTAAAAGCTTAATTAAAAAACTCCTGATAAGAGAAACAATGGAAAGAACAATAGTCTAAGAAGTCTTAAAGCAAAGATGTCTACTTATTACTTTGTCCAAAATAAATAGATTTGCCAGTTGCCTCATAGTATTTTTTTTTAAGGAGTAAAGACACATCATCAATATTTGTAACTAGGTTATAACGTCACGAAATACAACGTTTGTAAGTGTATTAATTTATTCCAAATCGCTACTCTTTACAAATGCATAATTGATTTAAATTTTAATAACTAAAAGTTAAAATTATAACATACCTCGAAAACAGCTTTTAACATGAAAACGAAGAATCACAAAGAACAATACGACTCAAACGAAACAAAGATTATTTGTAGATAATTTGACAATTTGATCGATTGGCGTAACATATAATATAATATAATATTTTTTGTAACTAAATTTATTGTTGTTTTCGCAAATTATTTTTGTATTTTTAACTTTAATTAAATAAACTTGTTGCAATATATGTTATGAAATAGTTATTTTCTTCCACTGCAGCCTTTGATTTATTTTTTTCAATGCAATTTTAGTATAAATAACAATTTTTTGTTAATTTTTCTGTTAATTATAAAAATAAATTATTACTGTTTTATATCATTGTAAAGCTAAAAAAAATCTCTATTTAATAATACCATAGCTTAATATGACCTCCATATGAAAAATAAAAGTTGCTATCAGTAACTCGTAAATGGTTAGATATAAAAAAAAATTGAGTACTTCTGCAAATTCACCATACAAAAATGCCTTAAGAAAGTGCAAACCAGAATCTCGTATTATTTCATATAACAAAGTTATAAGCAAAAAAAGAAAATCGCTAAATTTACATTTTCCCCTATATCTAGTGACCTATGCATTTTTTCGCAAATAACAAAACACTATTAAAATAGCATCCTAACGGGGCAACTTTTGTCTAATTTAACCAACCTCGTAGCTCTTACGGTTCTCGAGATACCAATGCATTCGTACCTTAAATGGGACACCCTGTATATATATATATATATATATATATATATATATATATATATATATATATATATATATATATATATATATATACATGTAAATTCCATCAACAGTTCATAGTTGAAAACTCCGTTCACAGTTCAGAATTTTACGCGACTAACTTTCGCTTCGGCGATGATGTTGTTCAATTTCCTTTGTACCTTGTTTTCAAAATTATTAATATTTTGAAACTTACATCAAGTGTTTTTTTTCAAAATATTAATAATTTTGGTTAAAATGTTTCACCAAGTGCCTACAGCTGAATCAATAAATTTTACCTTGTTTTCATTGGTCAGATATTTTAAATCGTTTACTCTATTTCAAGTTAAGGAATTTTGCAAGTAATTTTATATTATTTTTATTAAAATCACTGAACAGACATTCGGAATCAGTAGCATTAATTCGAAAATGAATGAAAATAATGTAATATTTTTTCAAGAAACTAAAATGGCACCTTTAATTATAAAATCAATGAAGTTTCGGTCATGTATTTTTCAATAATAAGTATTAATTAGTGTTTTTAGATAGGTAATTCAGACAAAAATATTATATACAGGATGCTAAAAAGAATCTCAAATTTTGAAGACATATATTTTGACGTCCAGAATTTGTAAGAAAAAAATACCAATATTCAAAAATTCGATTATGAAGCAACAATTTTTAAATCACAGATTGGTTATAGGAGAGATTTCAATATTTAAGATTGTAAGTTATTCGTTAATTATAGTTAATATCATTAAAGAAATTAAGGAATTATAAAAAGTATGAAATATTTACTTCTTAAGTAAATTACCATTAATTTTGTGAATTTTAAATTTTACTTTTTAATATAAATTCACGACGTTAAGTACTCTTAAAATTTGTAACCCCTTTTTATTACCTTTAATTTAATTTGTACTACAATCTTATTGAAATCTCACAAAAAGTTATCAATTATTTTAATGTTTCTAAATAACGAAAATTTCCATTAAAGTATGCTCATTTGCTCATTTACTTAAAGAAAATATCGTCTTTATATTTCAAAACAGTTACGGAACATATTCTTAATTCAAAATTAAAATAAGTATTACATGATTATAATTGTTTTGTACCATTGTATTTAAAACATTCCGTTTTACAATCAAAGTTGTAAATATTTTAAAATGTAATTCATTGAAAAATAATATTGTTTAGTCTCTTAGTATTATTGTGTTGTAATTACTTCAATTATAAATTATTGGTTGAATTTGAATGTTTCTCGTATAAGTATGTTTTAATTATAAAATAAATTACTAATATACCTAGTACATTTGTTATAACAATATGAAATAGATTGCATCAGATTTAAATAACATTTCCTAAGCAGGTCTGTACGTGTAATTAGATTTAGGTATTCGGACTGGTTTAAATTCAAAATATTGTACTGCATATTCATAATACCTACAGCATCGATAAAAGAACAAAACATGAAGTACGAGTATAGCAATACCTGTCCTTAATGTAATTCCTAATTTCAATCTCAGAACATTTTCTCCAAGTGAAGCGTCTAAATACTCCATTAAAGTGAACTTAACTTGAAAATGAGGAATTATGTTACAAATTGCAAGCAAATAACACATTTCATTACACGCGTATCTTTTAAAAATAACAATCAAAACGTCATTTAATGCACAGTGATTACAGAAATTTGGCGAAAAACATTGATTAAAAACAGATTTGGATAGCCCGTGCTCTTGCAGACTTCTCAGCCCCGAGATAGTGAAGATCTTAATAGGCACACACGCGCAAATATCACCAGGGACACCTGTTAACGCTTTTTTCTTCTTTGGCACTATAACTTTAGATGAGCTTTGGCCGCAGGTGAAATCCAAATGAGAATTCTGCCCGTTCCATGACAATTGTTGCATTTTATATGTATAGAATCGTATAGTTAGTTTCTACATGGCTTGGAAATTGAACAAAAAACTCACATTTAACAATCCCAATTTTATGAAAAAAAAACTTTTTTCTATTTTTGCTTTTAAAATATGACTTATTGCACTGGCATTCATGGCGATATTAAGTATTATAAATGGTAAGGACATTTTACCGTTCGAAGAGTAGTGAAGCAACGATTCTAATTATTGCCAAAGACCTGAAATCCTTACCTTTCGTACTACTTATATAATTTTTTGCACGGTTAAAATTTAATTTCGCTTAATACAAGTAAAAAAGTATTCAAAATGAGATGTTGGTTTCCAGGGTATTTTTCAAACACTCGGTTCATTTTGCAATATGTCTAAATCCTGTCATTTATGGTTGTGTTTTTGTAGAAGAAATACCTGCAAAAATTATTTGCAAGGTACCATTATTTATCAATAATTTAATTTTAAAAGCAATAGATGAATTGACTAAATCATTTTTGCGAACTGGGTGCTTTCCATTCAGCGAGGCAAATCGACAGAAGTTGACTAGTGTCGATGCTTGTGCTTTCCGTTTATTTTGTGCGATTTTGTGTCGCTGTAAGTTGGCGACACAAGTCGACTCCAACCGACTCTGGAAATCTGTGAAGTTAAGGGAGTTAGCGCTATATTAAAAACAATATCCGAAAAACAAAGGCAAAGAGTAGGCAATAACTTCAAATTTAAACTAATTTTACTAATCCTCAAAAATATCCTTTTGTTTTTCTTAAAAATTTCTAGGTATTATATGACACTGACTAATTTACAGGAAGGTAAATAGAGGACACTAGTGCATATATTTACAGATTTACACCCATCCCATTTATAACAATGAGGCACAAGTCAACTCCTAAGTTGTGTAAATGAAAATTACCGATTAACCAAGAATCTACTTACCGTTCTAGAACCTACTTTTTTGGAAACCCAATCAATAAACCTTTTCTAATGCCCGATTGTGCAAAAAAGACATTTAATATAAAACTTTATAATCTGTAAAATCAAACCGTTTTACCCATGGGCTGAATCGCTTGAAGTTAGCATCCACTAACACTCACGACCTGGACGAGCTAAAATCATCAGGGTTGCCCGATTGGTCTGCTTTTTGCAAATTGGGTTATCTTTTAATTGTATTCGCTACTAAAAGTTAAGAGCTAGTGCTATTTGTGATATTTTGGGCACGTTTGGCAGTACTGAAAAATTAAAGTAACAAATTATCATACGGTTTTCATCCTTACCTGCATATATATTTAACAACGTTTTTATTAAATTTATTTTTTAAGCATCATTCATTCCAAGTATATACCATAGTAAAATATTATAATTATGTGGCATTTTCTTTTTCTTAAAATACAAAACTCCCGACTTTGGGCTACTTTTCGTTTGGCTTGAGAAATTAAAATCTGGCAACCCTGAAAGTCATAAGGTGAATACTTTTTACTCAAAACATCACATCACATCAGTTAATTTATTATTGTGACCGTTGGTCGTTATTTGTGTCACAAATCAAGTGTGATAAAGTAAAGAGATTTTTTTTCCCTTATGGACGCTGCCTGACCTCGTGAGGTTGTGCTTGCTGAGTTTTTAATGTCACTTGAAGAACTGAGTTACGTTTTACTGTCAGTCAATCAAATTGTTTCAATATTGAATTTAAAGTATTGTTATTTTATTTGTAATAATAACAAAAAATTGCTAAAAACATATTGGGTTATAAGTTTAAATTTTATATACAAACGAATAGTTAAAACAACGACATTTTAAAATTGTTTTCAAATTATCGTTTATTAAGTAAATGATACAAATGATGAGGACATCACGTAAGTAAAGTGACGCTTATCAAATTTTGCTACAATCCTATAATATACATTATTACATTTCTACAAGACAGCACAAATTGTCATAAATAAAAGAAAATCACACATCCAATTATAACTAATTCTTTATGCTTATCATCGTATATTTTCAATGCTTTCAGGTAGTTTAAATTGTCGAAAATTGCGGTTGCAGAAAATTTATTAAATAAATGAAAATAGATTTACATTTTTTTTGGAAGATGTCGACTACAATTAAATTTTATACTTTTTAGTTGCTATTTTATTTTTATTTACAGTAAATTTTCAAATTTCATTTACACAAAATCGGAAATTTGTAGGTATAGTCAAATCCACGTAAAAATTGCATTCCAATGTGATGACGTCACTTACTACGTTTATAAGAGATAGTAGTAAAAATTAAAATTTATTAACATCTGTCATAATTTGATATTTTTAAATTAAATAAATGTAATAAATTTACTTTTACTAATCATATAATAGATAGTTCATCAAATTGCAGAATAAGTAAATTCATCAATTCCTGTAACTTGCTTTTTACGATTTCTTTTTTTTTGGCGATGATAAGGTTCTACATTTCATTTCATTCAGGATCTTTGATATTATGGAATGTGACACACCGAAAGCAGCACAAACTCTCTAAGACAATAACCAACAATAACAATATCGAAAAATGTATAAATATAAAAAACACTTACTGTCATTAAACATATAACCTCAAAATATAATACTTACATCTTCTGAAGAAGAAAATGAAATTAGAGGACCAACTAAACGTTTTTCTTCATGAAAGTGCGGATATAAACATAGAAAATATCTATGCAGTTCAAGTACAGACGTACGTCAACACACGCTTTATGATATTAGCAACACTCCAAACAATCGCATAGCTACTAATGCATTTGCGTCACTTAATACATACACTCTAGTGACGTCATCACATTGGAATTTCAACAATGCCATTTTTACGTGGATTTGACTATATGTAAAAATTTTACAACATCAAAGAATAAAATACCAACTCCTGTCACTATATGAACTAGTGTTTTTAAAAGTCATATCTAAGATAAAAACAACACTTTTGCTTAACAATATATTTCTGAATAGTATCTGTAAATACATGAATACAATTATTTTGAAATTTTAACAATACGGTCTCAGTAAATATATTTATAAATACAACACAACTTAAATAAAATACAGATAAATACAAACCCCCGTGTAAAAAAAAATATGTTAAATCACTTGTCACCAACTTGTTACAAACTATAATATTCTGACTAATAAAAATATAAAAATGTTCACAAAATTTATATATCAAAATTCCCTAAATTTCTACATACACCAAAGACTAGCAGACACTTTCATGTGTTGACACGATTTTTACTAACAGTCAGCACAGTGGAACAAAGCTGTTAAAATAAATAAACTGATTTGGCAACATCAGACAGACCCCGGAACAGACACCGGTGACTGTCGCGGCACTTAACGTTCTAGACCATATATCCATGTTATACTTACAATTAATTACTAAATGTAGAATCTTTTTACCGCACTTCAGTTGTGAAAAGCGAGAAACGATAAAACAGTGCAAATTTGCATTTTATATAGAATTGATATAATTTCTTACACTCATTTCTATTAAAATAAAGGTGAAAATTTAAGAATTATATAACAACATCTATTTTCGAAAAAATAGTGGAGGAGCGAATGAAACATGTCCGCCCCCACAAGCGACAGCAGAGACACCTGTTAGCGCACACCAAATAACCTCAAAAACAACGGAGTGTGGTAATTGTTGCGCGGCTTCGAACTTTAATTAAAATGCGCCCGTAACTCAGGAATAATAAGAGTTATTACAGGACGTGTAGGTTTTCTTTATTGGGGTAATCCTTTTTTAATGCGGGCCTGCGCACGCGTTGCAAAGATTTGCGACATTAAAAAAGTTGAGGACGCGACTGTTTTATGTTTTATGGATCAGGGGCGGCGATGGTAATCTTCTCCTTGGACAATTGCAAGCGGGGCGCAGCCCTCTGCGACAGACAATTATTAAAACGCAAGATGTGTTGCGCGTATTAGTATTCACTCCGTTTCGATCAATTTGTAGGTTAGGTACACTCTTTGAGAAAATGCCCGCAAAATGGCGTCTGTTTACCTGGACTAGCAGATGAGATTTGCTTCTTTATTTGGGAAATTATAGGTGTTTTAAGTTATGGAATGGAATATCAATTTTCAAAGGCTATTTGGGTAGAATTTATGAATCTTAAATTAATTTTGGTAGTCGTTTTTCAGCGTTATTACATTTACAATTGGTTTATAATGACTCGTCATTACCAGGGTTATCTTTAAAATATTAATAACTGCACTTGCTTAATGTTTTAAACGCGTATTTAAATTTAATTTTTTCCTTCTTTTATAATTTGCGTGCAATAAATTCAGGAAATTTGTAATTTTAACCCTATTAGCTATTAGCCGACTGCACAAGAAAGGCCATAAATTATGCATGACATCACCCCGTCTATCCTTCAAAAGGTAGCAGAAAAAGCATACAGCACTTGCTGCTCTTATATTTTTGCTTTGGTGCTTAATTAAAAGCTCATTTCCTCACCGCAACACTTCATATATGTATTGAATATTGTAACAAATTACTCTAGTGAATCTACGTGACATAAAATAAATGCTTAAAAACAAACTTTCAATACAAAAAGTGAATTAATAAATTTCAAAATAGACCATAAATTAAAAGAAATAATAAATTACGTAAACCAGTAATTTAACCATGTACATCGTAATTAGCATTTGAAATTCAAGTAAATAAGGTAAGTTTAGAACTACAGCTATCATTTTACCAACAAACGAGAGAAGCGTGATAGTTAAGTACTTTACTAAGTTACAATATAAAAGCAAAGCAAAGTGCTACTTTTTTCAGCAAAAAGGACCTGGGAACATGACAAGTATTTTTATATATCCTGGCCTCTAAAATACCATCTACATGGAATTAGTAAAGCTGAATATAACAATGTCGGCTCTGCGACGAGGGCGAGGAAACTTCGCAACTCAACCATTTGGGCAAAAGGCTAATGAGATCAGAAATAATAACTTCAGAAGCTGTAGCAAACTTCTTAAAAGTTGCTTCCGAATATTAAATCAATGTCACATATTTAATAATTATAACATTATAATTTCATAATAATTTAAAAAGCTACAATACATACATATTTCTTACAAATTTCGTGTATTCATGAGAAATTTGTCTTAAGAAACCAATAATGGTTTGGCTACCAATTGTTAAATAGAACGAAATAATTTGAAATTATAATTGTTCTCATTGCAGTTGCATAATATTGGAGCAACAAATAAAGACTCGTGTATTAAACTAAACTTATCAATAAAAAATATCTATCGTTTTCTCTAAGATTTAGAGCAAAATGAGCTATAAATGTATTAAACAAATAAAATAAAATTCTAAACGATAAATTCACAAACTGCAAATAAAGTATATAGATAATAGACAGTGTTGCCGTTTTTAGTATGATTGTACTAAATTTAGTACAATTAAAATTATTTTAGAACACTAGTAGGTATTCTTTAAGGAATCTAGTACAATATATAAATTTGGCGAGTTTTGACGCTTTTATTACCATTACTAAAAATAAAATTCGTACGAAATCGAATTTCGCGCGATAATCTAGTTTGAAGGAAGTGACAGTTTTAATAGTAGATATTAGCATCACCACACGTAGGTGGATCTGCGTTGGTAATAATTAAAAAATTCGCGATTCCGTTGTTCAATGTACTGAAAACTAGAAAAACCGTAGCTTTTACTGTTGGTATATAGTTGGTAAAACAAGTACACAGTTTCCGTTTTCCGCACTTTTGCTTCTATCTTCATAACTTTGTTAAATGTTTGTTATGTACAATAAAAATATGAGTTTTTTGACATTATTCTTTAAAATTTTAAACTCTCGTTTAGTTCAATTTTTTAACATCTGACGGCAACACAGTTCGTACGAAAGCTAATAGTAAAATAGAGTAATAAATTAACAAAGTTTTCGTAAAGTAGCTATCTCCTATCAGCACAATAGGAGAAAGACAGAAAGTAGTGATTTTTTCCTTAGGTTGATGGATGTAATAAAATTATTAGATGTTAGTCAACTCCAACCGGTTTCGGCCGCACGTAGGACTTTAGTATATAAAAATCGAAACCGTATTTGAGATAAAAGTTTGATAAAATTTGACTAAACTCCAACAATCTGAGTCCATCCATAAACCTTCAGTCAAGAAGGAAGATCTCCATTTTCCTTTAGTTACCACAAGTTCAAAGTTTTGTGCTAAAAGGTAGTGAAGATTTGTTACGTACACGATTTTTTATGAAAAATTCTTTCATGTTTCATATTCGTACAGTTTGCAATGTAGGCTGGCAATTCCAATATGGCTGGCGCATTTCCTCTTGCGTTTTTTCTTAGCGAGTGTACCCGCGGTGCGAGGGCCGTTCCTCCCCCGGATAGGGGACAGTCGCTATTAAATCTTGACGCGCGAGGCCGAACTTCTTTTTATATTGAATAACTTTGAAAGCTATTTAAAAGTGCTGGCGGCACAGCTGCGGACCGGATTAAGTTGAGCGTAAGCGGCGGTGCGATGCGCCAATTTGTGCCCCGGGCCGGCGTCGCGTCACGTTGGCCTAACGACGTCGCCCATACGCCGCGCACGTGCCCACCCCCTAACTACTTATTAATTACAATAGGTGCTGAGACAATGCGCCGCACCTTCTTACCTGTTTTTGTATGAGTAACATTGACTTACAGGAGGAATCGCCGGGTTTCAGTCAGTAAAAACGCATAACTCACATTGACGTGAATCTGTTGTATTTGACTATTGATTTAATATACATTATTTTTTATATATATTCACTCTTTGTTATACATTTATAGCATAAATATAAAATTTATGTTCGTTATAATATAAAATATATTCGTCGATGTGAATTATTCGTTTTTACTGACTGAAACCTGGCAATTCTTCCTTTAAATCAACGTCCAGTCAAGAAATCTTCCATTCTAGTAACATTATCGTTCACTATATTGCTTTTGTATACTACTTATTTGATATTTACTCCTTCGCCTATATAATTAAATATTGTTGCCACCTCTTCTTTTATTATTAATGAACATAAGTGATATTCACCCAATCAAAATACTTCATTTGTTCGAAGTAGGCAGTCATGGTAATATTTTGTTGATAAAAATATTACTCATATGTTTGAACTGTTATAATACAAGGCATGGGCGTTGGGATGGGAGGTGCAAGGGATGTGCTTGCAAATCCGTCGCTTAAAAAAAAGAAAACAAGCGTAATTTATGTGAAAAAAATAGTTATTTATGTAACCAGTTAGAAAATGCCTCATTTTGTGTTAACGGTGGGAAAATCCAAGTTACACAAAATTGCGTTTTCTAATGTGTTTCATAAAATATTTTTTCTAATTTTATTTGAACTCTTTTAATTTAAATATATAAAAAAAATATTTCTTAACTGATTACGAGAAGTTGAGGCTTTTGAAATGTCAGTCAATTTTGAAAAGTAACACTTTATATGTGAAAATTAGAAAAATTGCATTTAGATCACGATGGAGTGATGTAAGGAATCATTTTTGTCCCGAGCTGTCGTTGTTACTAGTGGTGTCAAAGTCCGGAAAAATTTGAGTCGGACCCAAGGAAAAAAAAAGTCCGGACTTAAAAAAGTCCGAACTTTTCGGACAGTGTAAAATGCTCCTTCACGGTTCGGACCCGTCCGGTGCATTTGTGTACCAGTGCACGGTCCGGTCCGGTGCGGTGCATAAATAAATTTACGACGCAAATAAAATTAAGTTTAAGTGAAAAGTATATTTTTGACAGCAATGATTTTAATACCCTAAAAGAAAGAAAACCGATTATTATATGTTAAATTAAATAAATTTGCATGGAAGTAATTTACTTGGCTGTATATAAAATATATAATACTTTTACTTATTTAAGTTAAGAATGCTAAATAATTTTTTAGGATGGAACCGGCCGGGTCCGGACTGTCGCGGGTCCGGACTATCGCAGGACCGGACTATCGCAGGTCCGAACACGGACGGGTCCGGACTCGGACGGGTCCGGATTTTTTCATTAATAGGGTCCGGACTTAGTCCGGACTCAAAGTACGGACTCAAAAAAATCCGGTCTCCGTTGCCAGCACTAGTTGTTACCTCACAGGAATTATGAGTAAATTTTACCGGTTCAATTAATAGCTGGAATCAAGAGCGCCGGTAGGATTTTATTCAGGGGGAGGGGGGGTGTTTCTTATATAAATGTCTAGAAAAACTTTGCATTTATATTTTGAAATCGAATTGTAGTTAAAAATATCTGATGATGTTTCTCCCATTTCTCTCGATTGACTGTCTCATGAAAAGTTAAAATTCAATATAGTATCACTATTCAGACTTAACTATATTATATTCATCTGGTGCCTATATTAATTATTATCATATAAGATTCAAGATTATATTTTATTTTTATTTTTATATAAACAATATCATCAGATTAAACAAATGTAATCGATATACAAATCGGTCGAGTTTCGATAACACCGTATTCATTTAGCATTTTAAAGGAGTAAAAGACGAATACATTGATAATAGGACAATCAAATTTGAACAGCAACCAAAGCGACTTCAGGTTTTGTTCAAAGAATAATTCAATTACCTATACTACCTATACTTTCGTTGAAATAAAAATATTTTCATTAATAAGCTATTATTTTGTCTGATACACAACTACTATTTGCAAAATTTAACGATAAATTCATGGCTCTTGTTAATATTACCTACTTGTGAAAAAATCTAATTAATGCAACACATTACCTCCCAGTATTAGACAGCGATTATTCACTTGGTATGAGCGCTCCGACTCGAACAGAGTGGAGTGTCTGGGGATCGATTCCCAGAGTCATCAATTTTTAATCAAATAAAAAATATCGCTGTGTTCGAGTGCCCCCTTGCAGAGGTTTTACGCTGACAACCTCCTCCACCGAAATGCAAGTAAAATAGTAACGAAACAGATAAAGTTCACTTATTAATTTCACCTGTGGCCATAACTCGTCTAGAGTTGTAATGTCAATTATGATGATTTAGCTTTTAATGTTCAAAAGTATAGTCAAAGCGCGCTTCACATCGAGTGTGAAATCCGGGGTTTCCTGTAGGTCCCCTGCCCTGTTACTGGACGTTGGTCTGTTAGACAGTGTAAATTAAATAAATAAATATATAAATAAATTAACCGTGGCACGTCATAAATTTCATGAGGTTTCATGTACTGCGTTTACAGTTTTCATTTACACAAAGTGTCTGTCTGTCATTGATTACGTTAGGTAATCTGCTTTTCAATAATTGGCAACGTAGAGTTCGATTTTCTAACACGCGAGTGGAGCGGAGGCAGGTGACCTGCTGAACATGTTCAGTTCGAGTTTGAACTCTCTAGTCATTTAGTTATACGTAGCGATTTTTTTCGTGAAACAGTTTTTTCTAGTACATTCTAAAAATGAGTAACGTCATTTTCAAACAACGGTGTACTATCAGGTTTTGCTTAAGACTTGGGCACAGTGCAATGGAAACTTTTACAAAAGAAGCAGACATACAGAGGAAGCGTTATTTCAATAGGCCAGGTTTTTCGGTCGTTTTAGGCATTTTTAGAAGGAAAAGAATCGAAGAAGATGAAACACGCAGCGGAACGCTGAATGAATGGAGAAGAGTTGAATTTGGGAGAAGAAATATCTGCGCAAAAATGGTTCAAAAAAATTATTTTTGGCAAGTTACAACATTCCTATGGCTCCTTGGTCTCCTTATTCGCCTGACTTGAGTTCTTGTGACTTTTCCTCTTCTCGAAATTAAAAAATCAACTAATTTGGGACACCCCAAAATATTTAAACGGCTGTAATCGATCACATGAAGGCTATTCCATTTTCCAAGTAGCAGCACTGCTATGAGGAATGGAAGAACCGTCTCCAGCACTGTATGGCTTCCTATCCTTCCTAGCGAATTGTAATTCTATTCGAATATTTTTTTTTTAATCATTCTCATTACTTAATTTACATACCATGTATATCATACAACATATAGGGACAATTATGCGGAATTAAAAAAAAAAACTTTACCTGAACCTTCATTAAAGAACAATCGAAGCGAGGATATATTGTTGCAAAGATGTTAAAATTGGATTGTAAGGACACTAAACAAAGTGCTTATTCGTCAAAACCTCGACATGCGATTTTAGCACGCTGCCTAATACGGTACTTACGTATGTAACGCGAGAAAAAATAATCAACAAATCTTATGATTTGGAAGGAAAAATAAATGCTACTCACAAAATTAATTTGTTTACTCAGCTAACGTTACTATTTTTTTTTCGGTTAACTCGGACTCGAAGTTGATAAACCTAATTTAAAGTCGAATTTCATCAAAATTTTAACTGAAAACATATTTGACTAAATTTGATTAATGAGTACAATTTCTTTAAAAGAAAAACGATATATGGAATTGATTTCGTAATTGACATATTTATAAATGTCAGTATACATTAAACAACAAAAGAATAACATACAAGTATGCATGGCCACCAACAAACAACCACAATACCAGTTCAGTAGTGGATACGTTTATAAGTAAATCACGTTTTTAAAATAACAAATGCACTGAAAGCACAACGTAAGCTTACACGACGCATAACAACTGATGTTACGAATTCAAAACACTAAAATAATACCGAGAGTTTATTTTAAACTGAAGCATGGGATTTGTCATATCATCATGTTATATATAAATATAGTATTTACGATATTATCAATTAGATTGAACAATACAGGTTATAGAACATTCCTCTTACGTCACAGCTTATGAGGACCAACGCCTTGAGTATCTAAGATATTTGTGTTTTACTTGCATTTTAGTGGAGTTAAGTACAAATCATAAAAAAAGCAAATTTTATTAATAGATGGTAATAATAGTAAATTATAACTTTCAAGAAAGTATGAACTGAGGTGGAGCATGCACAACCGAATTTCATGGTATTATATTTTTCGTGATACCAACAGCAATTAACTGCAAATAATGTTAAAATATTTGTAAAATGTGACAGATCTCTTGACAGTCCAGACTTATTTATTTGCAACTTTTTTTGTCCGTTGCTAGATGACCAATGGATGTGAAATTCGTATGATTTTTATAATTACCCTGCTATTAGGACAGTTATTTTCATAACTTTCCATTGGCAATTACAATTATAACCAAAAACCTAATAAGTTATTAGGAACTTACGACTGTTGCTAAAGAAGTAAGTTAAACTTACGTGAACGGTGTCGCGAAGAACTATATTTAGAAAACATTGTATTGAATAAAATAAAAACTAGAAGTACTATTTCCTCGTTAACGTTGTATCTGTAATATGATTTTATGGGCGTAGATAATCTATAATATTATATATAATGACGTTAAAAACGATGTTTTTATACAATTCAAAAGTTTTTTCAAAACAGGTTTCACGTTACTAAACTTTCTGTCCAATTAAGAATCAATAAGACCTTAAAAGTTTTATAAAATAAAAAGGGTTTGCGATGGGTTATAATTAAGTGATTTTTCTGTCACAACATTCCACCCCTTCATCCCAGATTGTATTCTAGTTCTGGTACCTGTTGTTTGAACAACTCATTCTTCGAATATCGACATCTGATTCTTTGTCTTCAAGAATCAATGAACTTTAAAGTTAGATATTTGCCGCAATTTTTTTTAAAACAGCTTCAAATCTCCTTTTTCTATAACCGACTTCTTTGTTTTGTTAATAATTGGACTATTGCACTAAATCCTTTTTCCACAACGTATGAAGTGAGAAAAGTCAGAATTAACAATTTGATTTCTAATCATAATTTATTAAATTCATTTCTGTTTTTAATCCAGAAATCTTTTTTTTTGCTTCAATGTTAATTTGTAAATCAATCATAATTTCTTCAGGTGTATACTGGAGTTAGTGGCGGCTCGTGAACTAAAATTTTGGTGAGGCAGGCGATAGAAACTGAATAAAAACTTATTGTAATCATTTGTTTATTTATCAGAAAATTAACAATGTCAGTGCACCGAACGTCATTTATTATCTGCATACCACAAGAACCTGCTGCCATTTTTTAATAGTAAACTTATACTATATTTTGAACAACTGCAAATGCAGAGGTCAATATTTTAAAAGCATTCACTTTGGTTATATGTTCGCTTAGCCCATGTGCAAACAGATCAATCAGAAAGCACGAGAGGCATGCCTCAAGACTCTCTTTTCGGATGAAGGTAGAGTAGCGAGAGAAAAACAGTACAGTCATACACATGTTGATGAAGTTTGAGACAGGAGAATTTTTGCCTCTGCATTTATGTAGTCGGCACTAGGCTGGCTTTATTCGACTGTATATACCTAGAGGTAAGAAAACACTGGTAATTTAAAATAATCTTGTAGGGATATTGCGCGCTAAATTTAAAATTTCTAGATGATTGAAATTTCAAAATACAATGCAAAATTATCTTCTCCTCATTTTGTATTGTGAGGCACCTGACGAACCGCCGCTGATTGGAATAGAACTTGAAACGCAGCATTTTTGAAAAGTACCAGGGTGGTGCATGACAGGAATCTAAGACATAATACAGTAAGGTTATAGATGTGTTTGGTTTTGAATGAAGAAAGGGTTGATATATCTGTCATTAGAACAACTCACTCAGTGCGAGCGGCGGATCTCGGCGGGTAATTGCCGGTTGCCCGGGAGACAAAACAGTAATTGAAACGCGGCGGCCACGTGGGCGGACACCCGACAGCGCCGCCGATTACAGTCCTCGTCTCGCGTCAATTAGCTACGGCTTGTCATTAGCCGCCGAGCCGCTGCACGAGGAAGCCGCTAAGGTGCGGATACGTGGCAGGAGATGCAGCACTTCTGCAACACCTCTGCACTAGTACAAAGGAAACGGGAACTCAAATACTACTCGTAGGCATTAGCTTTTCAATTGGAGCACCCTCTCTTGAGAAATTATACGTTACTATAATTTTGCTTAATTAATATTTTAACAAGGAATAAATTTTTCCTCACTTCTAGTACTTACCCTTGAAATTTACACTTGCTCTTGAATGGGGACTTCCGCGTTGCGAGCTTTTCACAAAATTTTAATTGCATATTAATTCTATCTTCAAATAAGTTCGTAAAAAGTTAGAAAATATATTTTAGAAAAACTAATTCAGCAAATAGCCTCGTGACGTATTACCCCTGAAGCCAATCGGACTTAGAGCGCATGTCTCGAAATCATTTAAATCAGCAGCCAGTTCAAGCTTGTTTCATACTTCATACTTATTTTAATAAGCACTTAATTAAGAAAATATATTAATAAAAACATGTCTTTGATAATACATGCGCGAAATTCACAAACAAGCGTGGTTGAAACGAGAGGTTATGTTTGCACGACCAGTCTGATAGTAAGATGGTCCGTGGTTTGCACTGGCAATGTTTATATACAAGTTTGAATTTGACGTTACGCGCGACATTTGTAATGCTATGTTCACGTTGGTTACTATATCTATCTCTTTCTAACATCTTGTCTTCTTTGTCTGTCAGGGATAATACGTCACAAACCTATTTGCGAACATTTTTTAGCAAAACTATTAATTTATTTGCAAAATAAAAAAATACGGGTCTTTTATTTTTAAATTTAGATTCATTTAAAAAAATAAAAAAAAATGACGGAAGTCCCCATTTTATATAATATTAATTCCACTGTTCTATATGGATTTACGAAAATATTTCAAACAGTATTAGTAGTGATTATTCTACTAGTTAAAATAAAAAAAATACACAAAGATTAAGCACATCCACTCTTAATGTCTCTATACTGAAGTAGACGAATATGACATAAGAAATAGTATATTGTGCAACAAGTGTAGAAAGTCGTATATTTCCCACGAGGTGCGAAAGTTTCGGCACGAGACAAGGTTGAGTGTTAAATTCAAACAAGTTGGGAAATAGGTGATTCTGCACGAAAACAATTTGACATAAAGAACAAAATGGCGACCGTTACCTCACAAAGAGTATCTTCACGTATGCGCAGTGTTGGCAATTACTCTGAGAAATTATATTTCCCACATTGCACATGCGTAGTGTTGGCAAATATTGTGAAAAATGATTTCTCACATTTTAACCCACGATTGTGGGATATGAAAATATAAATCTGTAAATTCTACAAAAGCAATTATATATTTATTGCAGGGGTGTGGAGTCGGAGCCGATATCAGTAGTTGGAGTCATGGAGTCGGGCATTTTTTTATGGAGTCGAAGTCGGAGCCGGAGTGTTTTAAATCTTTCGACTCCGACTTCAAATTTTATAAAATAAATTACTTTCTTTACTACTACGTACATTATCATTCTTGAATGTGCTACATTACGCAGATCTGCGAAAGCAATAACTATAGTTTTATTCAACAAATAAATGTATTACTAAATATCCCCTTTATATGATATGCTACAGTGCTACAGACGGTAAGAATGATTTAATAATTAGTATTTAGAGTCGGAGTCAGGAGTCAAAGTGAAGTCGGAGTCGGAGTCAGTGTCGGAGTCGAATTTTTAAAATTTCAGGAGTTTTAGTCGGAGTCAGAGTCGCATTTTTTTTCCCGACTCCACAGTCCTAATTTATTATTGGCTTATATGTAATTACATTTTCAGCGGTTCACGGTCTGCAGTTTCGTTTTGTTTTTACAGACAATATTCTCTTTGTTATATAAATTTGGTTGATTTAAATTGACTTAATTGAATAATTTTATATCGTCCATTTTCTCCCTCAAAGTATGTACCACGAAGTATACCGAATTACGCCGAATTTGCTCAAACATGAAATACAGACAGAAAATGAACATTGATAATTTCTTAAACTGGGCAGATCTGTTTTGTGTTCTATGTTTCGTATAAATGGATAATTGTAACTATTGTAAAAAATTAAGGAGTGACGAGACGTCGTCAATATTTATGACTAGGTTACGACGTCATGAAGTACAATGGTTATATGTGCTTTTATTTATTTCAAATCCGCTGTTCTCTACAAATGCATAATTTATATCATAAATTTTAATAATTAAAAATAAAAAATTTAAGATACTTCTACAACAACCTTTAACATGAAAACGAACAATACAATACAACTCAAACAAAGATTATTTATAGATAATTTCCCAATTCGATCAATCGGCGTGACATAAATCCACCATAAATCACTTATGTAAACAAATTCAAATCGAATCGTAGCCAACGAGTGTTGAAAAGAAAATATACTGCAATTATTTTAAATAATTGAAATGTCATTGAAAAATAAAATATTATGTTTCACTTTAAAATAATTGTAAATATATGCCTGTAAAAAAATTATAATTAAATTTCAGCTTATTATTCAAAATAAAAATTGTATTTGTTTAAGTAAATGTGGTATGAACGTGGTTTATATACTATTTCTAATTTCGCAGAGAATGTAAGTTTGAAATTCGCAGCTACATTGCTGATTCGTTCTGCATTTCAAAGGTGGAGTTAACACACCTACAACAACAAAACTCATATGCCTTGAACGATCAACATGAAACAAATTATTTTTCCATCACAGTGTTATAACGAGAACCAATGTAGTTTTCAATTTACTTTTATTTTATTATATTTTGGAATTTACATTGTTTGCTAGTACTACAAGTATCTATTAGGTATTATTCGTTGTCTTTTTCAAGAACAACGGTATATGTGCTATTGATTACTTTTTTCAATATTTTTAGAATATATTATTTGGGAACTTCAGAATTGATTTAAAATTGAAAACATTGTAAAACAAGATACATCTACAAGGGCTGTTTGAGTTAGAGTTTGTAAAGAGTCACTTTTCACGCACTAATGAAAAGTACCCATTGCTAGGCAACATAAATACATTTATCAATGGTTTTACTTACTTTTGAAACTGATTTTTATTAATATTTCGGTTGTAGGAAAAATGTAGTATGCAACAAGTGTATAACATAGTGTTTTTTATCACGTGCTATAATTTATGTTTAGTTAAGCAGCACTCAACTAAGAAACACTTTATGTTACAATTTAACAATTTAATATTTATAAACAACTTTCATTTTTCTTTGGTTATAGAAGTAAGTATTATGATATTTTTGTAAGATGTCAACAAAATATTATTATTTTTTTCTTCATTTCAATAGATAATGCAAATAATCATTTTGTACCCTTACAATATAATCAGTTGTTTCGCGTCATTTAAGAAACAAGAAACGTCGCAAGTCTCAACTTCCCACAGATTAGTGTGCGGAAATTTTCGGAAAAAAACGCTACTATTTGGTTTCAATATCGCCCCTCGAATCCGTCACTGTCGTCTAGTTAAGTGTTCCATTCTGATCGACTCTAAAATAATATTATCTATTTTTACCGAATGTGGTAGGACAGACATTCGTGGTTTAATGCTGGCTTTGTACAATTATGTAGTTGTAGTAATAAACATTTTTGAGATCGCTCTACTCTAATTTCCCGAAGAGAAATTGATTTCTTCTAGAATCAGTCTAGATACATTACATTAGTAGGTATTGCTAGTATTGTTAAAATAGCACCAATTTCAGTATGAAATTAGCCAGAACAGGAACAGCATCACTATACCATATCTAGAAGTGCTGTAGGGATTTGTTGAGCACTCCTTATTGAATGCAGTGTGCAGGCAACATCGAGTTTCCGTGCGCGCTACTTGTGGTTGTTGCGGTAAATCGTGCATGGCTTATGAGCTGGGCAGGGCCTACTGCGCCTATGCGTGAAAGATTAGAAGTCATGTATGTACATATGCCCCTGTGCGGTCCCTAACTACCGTAGCTATGTACTGAATATATCATAAAATGGAGATTGCATTGTTCGATACCGGAATGCTGGGAATGCCTGGTTCCGTGCTTCGCCATTATTTGTTGAAAGCCGTTCTACAAAATGAAATAATAATTAAGATATTTCATAAAAGGTACTTGTACATGGATAACTTGTGTATTATGTTGCTAAAGCAAAATAAAATTCATTTACATCGTATTGTATGTTAATGTTACTCATATCTTTATTTCTCTTTCCGATCTCATCTACACGATCTTGTTCTCGTGAGGTAGGAATTCATATTAAGTGCTCAGATTTCCGAATCGCATAAATTTACACACTCACATTTATATCATTATACTTTCAAATCATATTTGCGTTATTTTATATTATCTACGAAAATATTCCCAACTTTTTGCTGTAAAAAAATGTATAACTAGATTGTAATATTGCCATACGAGACAAAACGACTTTAGATTGGTCTTATGTCGGTCTTGAGTACAAGATCTCGTCTTGATCTGGAGTTTTTAACTGGCACAGATCATAGAACATTGTTTAGCACAAGAAGATGTTGAAGGTTTATAAATGTTTCCTAAGACACAGACATCTGCAGTGGCGGATTTACATTTCTTGAAAGCAAAAGCCAATAAAGTGTATGTCAAACACATTTATCCAGGTTTGTAATCGTTTTTATGCCGATCCTTCGATTTACCAGGACATAACTCTATTAAAACTTTATTAGCTTCTAGCAAAATTTCGTAAATAATTTCTTCAACATTTTTTTAATCCCCGTACTTGACATTTTTATTTATTTTCACACTTGTTTTCGTGCTTTTTAGACAAAAACAAAAAGTTACCAATTCAACATATCTGCTTAATGTTCTTATTCGTACATTAAAAATTACATTCCATTTAGTTGCAGTAATGCCTAATGCGTAAAACGTTGCACCTACCTTAAGCCAAAATAGATTTACACCCTTGGACGAATAAAAGCCCTCCACATTTGTTCGCAAACAGAACCTTCTCTTTGAGCATTCTGTGCGTACATAACTATTATGTTTTTTCTCCTATCCTGTAATTGTTTTTACAACCTGTTAGATAATGTATAATAAAATAAATAAAAATAATAATTTTGGAACAGCGCCGGTTTGGAAATTGTAATAATTGTATTTAAAATAAGAAACTTTGAGGTAACGTCAACTTCGGAGATGCGACCGAATTAAAAGTATTAATTTACATATTCTATTATTTAGGTACTATAAACAACTTTTGAAATAATATATTCTATACGTATTTCTTATAAACTCTGACATTTTTACATTTATTAACAATTTACATTTGTAATAATAACGGTGCAGACGAAATTCGGCACTGGTTTCCTTTCTAGTATAGAGATAGATATTAATGCCATGATTAAAAAGAGACAAGATTGAAACTGGTCTAGAACCTTGTAGGAAATCTATTTGAATCATTTCAGATGAATAGTTAAACTTTTGAAGAGTTGCTAAACTGGTTTCAGCGGTATAGAAAAACCGGTTTGTTGGAAAAATGTTTTTGCAGCAAAACCGGTTAACCAGTGCGATTAACGACTTCTTGAAAAAAAATAATGAATTATGATCATATATATATGAAAGAAATACTTGAATATATGTAATACCAGAAATTTTATTCATGTTTGATCTTTTAAAATCTAACAATCAAAAGCATGGTAAAATATGTCAAAGGTATTGGTTATTAGTTTGTTTTAAGCTCGATTTAATAGTTTTGGTGTTCAATGAGTTATTGGCGGTTAACCGGTTTTAGTTATAAATTGGTTATGCGGTCTAAGAACCACAGTTTGTTGTTACGCATTAAACGATTTTACTATTTTCGACGGTTTTCGACAGCACTAGATCAGACAACTCTTGCCTTGTCCACAGACTGTCTGACAATACATATTCATTGATTTAAATATTCCATTCTGAAAGTTAAATATTAAAAACAACAATGGAAATCTATATGTTGTATGCAAATCGTTGAAAGTTTCCCCTGACAAATCAGTATGTATAAATTCTTTTCAATACTCCTCACAAAAAATATTTGATGAGTAAACACTGGGTTGCAGAGCCGTCAATCACGGTGAGTCTAGCGGAGCAATAAATCCGTTCCCCGTGGAATAATTGACGTTGGGAGCCGAGTCGGGCATCGGCGCAGCGGTGTCAACGCGTGAAGACACCTGATGGGAACACGCCAACAATCCACGGCCACACACCACGCTCTACACGAAAAAACTACCAGCCGTGTGAAAAATGACGCCTGTCTAGCAACTGGAACTGCTGCTGCAACAAATACCGTGTACCTTGTAGGTAGCCCTTCATTCTATTAGTCGTGCTGTCAGAAATACACACAAAAAATAAAACAAATATCGGGGTTATTATGACCGGAGTCTAATTAAATTTAATGCAACGTAGCTAAAGGTATTTTGATGTTTATATATGAGGAGGCTGGTCAGGATATACGGCTAGTTGTTAGCCATTTGTATGTTGCTCACAGGCAGTTGGCATACGTACTATTAAAATGCTATAAAAATAAAATCAAATGCTGAGAATATTACGCAAAAATTGCAAAAGCTAATATAATTAAATGTTTTGCTATAACTCACAGAAACCCTACTTCATCAACAAAGCATCCATTGAAGAAAGAGAAACTATGGCTTCGTTTAAACGTATAGTAAAAATGTATTTCAAAAAGTTCTACGCAATATATTTTACTTTAGAATTGTGACTTATCATTGACTTTACTTGTCAGAAAATCAATTTGTTCTTATGTAATGTTACAATTTACTGCAAAAAAATTGCATCAATAACAAATTAACGTACCTTTGCGTTTAAATTATATGAAACAGGATTTCTTGAAAGTCACTTATATAAGTTGAACTTGATATAATTTAGGCTTGACTTATTGTAGAAAAGTTAAGTAAAACAAAAGTACGACAGTGTTACCACAATAACAAAAAGTGCCTTTTTAGAGTCAAATTGAAGCCAAACTACTTTTTTGCCGTAACTAAGGTAATCATTTGTACTGATAAACTACTTGAAATATATTTTGTACTGATTTTTTATATAGCCTACTGACTGAACTGATTTTAGATTTTTTATAATTATTTGATTATAGATATTTATAGATTTTGATACAATTTAAATATTAACTAAAATATCTGCCATCTGCCATCTATTTATCGAATCCAATAATAAAATAATTGAATTAACATTTGACTAGAGGCAGACAGTGTGGTAGCTAACAATTTTAGCACCCGGAACAAAATATTTTCTGACTGCAAAAAAGTACATTATTATTTTTAATAAATTTCTACCAAAATTAAACTGCCCTTTTAAAAGGCCGAATAGAACAGAACTACATAAATCAAATTTCAAAATTCTACTGCTAATCGTTTTTTGAGTTATGCGAAAAATTAAAAAAAAAATCTCTACGAGAAAAGTGCCTTTTTAGCACTGCCGATTACAATAGAAACCGGAGGTGCACAACTACATGTTATAAAACTGATTACTCTTGACAAGAACTGTAAACAATTACAGCAATGTCATTAAAATCATAGCAACAATATTGCTAACATATGTCTTGTACCGATTTTATCAAAAAATAAATGTTCACTCTATGGAATCAGTTAGTCTAAATGTTCCTAAATTTATATAACAATAATATAATAATAGTACCTCACCATTCCATTGAGGAACATAGGGAATATGGAATCGATATGAGAATTCCATCTGTTACTAGACAATTTTACTTGCATGTAAGCATAAAAGTTGTTTTCTTACATAGCCTGTGCCAGGCTAATTTCTAATGCTTATAGAAGGTTGCTAACCACTCGGACCTAACGATGTTTTTATTTGGTTAAAGTTTGGTGACCTTGTCCAATTCAACTGTTTTCCAGAATTTTTTTGCCATATTCCTAGCTATTTACAATATTACATTATTCTTAAGATACCTCATTCGTGCGCGGCTGAATGTAATTTTAAAATATTTTTTATGATAGAAACGCAAATACAGATTTGTGCGTTCTAAAACTGTCAATAACACAGATTGAACTACTTCGCTCGTTGCCGTACCAGAACAAATAGTTCTGTTTTGGTCTAATATTACTGGGACAAGAGCAAATTTTTGTGCATTTATTATTATTATTTTATATTTTCTCGCATGTAGAACATTAATTATATATACTTAATTATTATTAAATAAAGTGGAAAATATATTAAAATTATATAATTTAATTTAAAACATACATGGAAAAATAATAACGATGTAATTTATACTTAATTTATAAAAGCCAAATACAACAAATTATATTATTAATTTCATAGTATTTACCACGATACACAGAGTGTGGTATTGACTAGCGCATGGCATTACATGGATATTCGTGACTTTCATATTTCTGGCTAATAAGAACTCTGTTATATCAATGAGAAGTCTATCATTATTGTCCAAGCGATAAGATTGAACTCATTCGGGGGCCCTCTCTATCATATAAATCTTCTTTAAAAAATAAAAACCAGTGTGTGTTTCTTGACGTAAATTTTTTTACGCTGGGAGCGACGAAAGTGAATCTAATCTCTCTTACTGCACGCTGCTCCTTAGTTGATTTTTTATCTATTTTAATTGCAAGAACGATTGTTCTCCGGTGCAAACCATTAAAGTCAAAAAGAGTCTATTTTTATTTTCAATTTTAAGTAAACATTCATCTCTAAATAAACCCGGGTCCACCAAAAACAAGAATCTGTTTGGCGTTATATTGTTCTAGTGATGCGGGAAATTTTAATCAACAAATGATTTTTTAAAGATATATTTTGGATGTTAATGGTTTTATTTAATGCAGTATTGGTACCTATACATCTGCGGAAAAAATATTTGATGGAAATTCTCGGAGCCCCTATTTAGCTATGGCCCCAAGCACGTGCTGAGTTTGCTTATGCATAAGTCCAGCCTGACAGGATTACAAAACTTATTTAAATTAGAGGGCAAATTTAAACTGAGAACTTCTTGTCTTGAACTTCTTTAGAACAAGAACGTGACAGTTTGCATTATTGAAATACGTCATATAGTAGGTGTCTGGGCTAGTAGTGAAAATAATATTTTTTACAATTTAGTAAGTATTTTACGATGTTTATATAAGTTTTTCTATTCTAGTTTACGAACCTAGTGTATCTAGCATCTGAAAGTGACAAAAGGATTCTTATAGAAAATTCATAGGTATACTTAATTTATTCTCGTTGGAAAACACATGACGTTGTCAAGAAAAGAAAAATAGCAAATTATTATGTATTCCAGTATTCCTATTCGTGATTCGTTGCAATTATATGCAAAGTAAATACTTGCATATCTAGCTATTACATACATTTTGTCTTCAATTGGAGCTATTCATTATCTGCTAAATAATTACTAAATGAAATGTGACTTCAGCTTACAAATGGATAATTATACTTGTATTTTCTATTTTAATATTTTACTATATAAGTGAAAAGGCTATTATGTTAATAAATAAGTAAACACTCTTGTACAAGAAATACCATTGGTCCTATTTTAATCGTAATTATCTTATACCTAGGTATATACATTTAATTTCATAGAATTAAAAGATTCGGTTTTAAAATCCTTTGTCTCCACACCGGAGATTATGTGAACAAATTGGACGCGTACAACTCATTCATTATTATCGGTGGCATATTGTGAAGAAAATACATTTTGAATACTATATAAACTGACCCGACCCCAAACTTCTAAAAGGCCCTAACAAACCGATAGATGACCATAATTGATATGATAATATTTTCATATAACAACAGAACGAATCCGTCATAGATGAAATTTTATTTATACATGACAGTTTATATTCTATTATCATTGACTTTAACTAAATATATATATAATATTACTTCTATTTATATTTCTAATGATAAATTAACTATGATTTTGGAAACGATTTCTTTACTATTGCATATGAGAAACAAAAATAAAACTATTGGAACAAGAAAGGAAAGAAAGATTATGATAAATTTTATCTAATTCATCTCAATCCAAATGCATTCAGAAACTATTTAAAAATGGATGAAAATGTATCAGTTTAATTTTGTTAAATATTGAATATAATTAATTTCAAAATGTTGTGCTTTTGTGCTTAAATATGTGAAATCGGCATGAAGTCAATGATTATCGATAAAAAAGCGGATCCTTTATTTTCACTTTGTAGATATATACAGTTTTCATCGATGGCCATCGAATCGATAATGTTTTATAGTCATCTACCGATGTGTCAGGAGTTTTATAGTTACATTTTGGTTGATTTTAACCAGCGACTGAAAAAGGTTGCAATCGCTTGGTCAAAATTAACTCTTCTCAGTATACCAAATCAGTTTAAATTTTTATATATTTTTTGTTTAATAGAAATATGGTGGATGTAACATACTTACATATATACATGTCATTATTGTAAAATTTTATTCATCAAAATCATTTGCGTATATGACAGGCAGGAGGAAACATAAAAAGAATATATGCATGTGTATCTATTAGTAAAAGATAAATTACATTTTTAATACCTCTGTTATAAGTCTGCAATTAAATTTACTTTACTTCATGGTTAGTTTAATTTATGTCTATTTCAAAAGAAAAGTAATTTGAATTTGACACATATACATGTCAAAATTTTATTATATTATTTATATTACTATCAATATTTTGATTGTTATTTGAGGAAGTAAATTTAACTAGACACTAGACAATAAATTTTTATAATACTGGACTTAAATTTATTATATTAATTCTGAAAATATGTCATTAGAAGTCAGAATATCATTAATGATATAATTATTCTGAAAATAATAAGAAATAAAACAAAGACATCTATCCAATTATTTTTAATTTAATTATTTATATATTCAAAGAAGTAAACACTCAGATTAATAAAATCTTATAATGCAATTTTATTAAATATCTACTAACATTGTAAAAAATAAGAAAATTGAAATAGTGTTTCAAACTAATCCATTCTAAATATTAATTCCAAAAAACTTTCTTTAAATAAATATTGTTGTAAAATTTATGATTTAGTCAAGAATCAACCAATATTATGAATTGTCTCTGAATATATAACAAGTACTGACATCTGTTGCTAATATTCAGAACTGTGGTATCTTTAACAAAATGGTTTATATTTCAAAAATTAGGAATTCTATAAAAAAAACCTGATATAGACACCGTTAAAATATATTTTTGAACTACTTCAAGCTGTAAGTTTCCCTTAAATAATGATTAGTACTGGAGAATAAAACAAAAACTCGCAGTATCCAAAATGATGATAGATTCATATTTTTTGGAACAAGTTATGTATGTTAGCAAAATTTGGTTATTTAATAATAACACCAGGCATTAACAATAACCTACCAATATTGTAACAAGATAAGATATTTTGAATACCATTGTTCTCAAATAAAGTTTTGTATGCAATATTTATGCTGTTGAAATTATACAGATTGCCGTTAAAAAATCTTTTGCGTATAACAGCTGACAGTTCTCAAATGTTACATTTACAGTTGGTTTGTTATTTCTTTTACATTTTTGTATTTAACATTTCATATTTACCTCTTTTATCTTTAAAAATGACGTACGTTAAATTTAATTAAATTTGTTAGAACTTACAAACCTATTAATTTCTGTGTATTCATAAATTTTATCCAGAAGTAAAAAAATATTAACGTAGACTCGAGGAAAAACAAAAAACTGTGTTTTATAGGAATAGTATTTGCAAAAAAAAGAAATTTAGTTGATTCAGAAAATATAGCTTAACTTAAAGAAAAGTGTCATTTCCGGTTGACCAACGAAATCTAGTGATTTTTTCCGATATTACAAAATCTTTGATTTTCTACACATAACATTATAATAAAATACAACTTCTTTGTTTTCCTTCTAGGACCTCATATAATACAGGCTCGCCAGTCATTTCTTCCTGAAGAAACAAGTAAAAACCGTTTTGCCTCGTTAATACTGTAAAATACTATTATTAACCTGAAAAATTTAAAACAATAGCTGTTTTGAAATTCATTATTTCTTTTATATATACATATACTTTCTATTACTCCGATTTTTTATGATTCAAGACATTTTGCTTTAATGTAAAATAATTTTTCTGAATAAAAGATTTTTAAAACAATAACAATATGTTTTTAATTTTTAGTATTTAGCGAATTATTTGATAAAGTGTAATTGTTAATATTATTTTGTTAAAGATGAAGAATATATGAGCGATAAACTTCTTAATAGCGGTGGAGAGCGATGGTAGCTAGAGTTAGTGACGTCATGTTTAATTCAGACTTGTGAAGCGTTAAATTAGGCAAGCCTCGCGGGTCCGCTAGCATTGACCCTTTCCTCGCTTCGCCGCCGACAAAAAAATCAAATCACGCTAACGGCGAACGCGGGAGCGATTTCGGACTCTCCGGGACGTGCTCCGGAACTAATCGCCGCCTCCGGGATCGCGCCCGCCGCCTGCCGACGTGTCACCGCGAACGCGTTTAACGACTGCGACTGTGGTCCAACCGTCACTGTCGCCGAATACTATATTGTGTTTTGGCTGCCGCGTCCAGTTATAATTTACCACTGACATGGACCTTAATCGAATCAGATTTAATGAACTCCCCAGAGTAAATAATTGCAACCATAAACAATGCAATGCTGTAAATTACTGGAATTATTGATGTTTATTGAATCCGGCTCAAGTATCAAATGAAAATCGTGACTTTTATAATATTCCTGAAATGTTGTTTTAAACAAAGTGTTCAATTATTAAACAACAAGTGATACATTAATATCCAGTAACAAAGTTATAAATACATAAAATTTCAATAAAATAATGTAAAATGTTTACTTCAAAAATCATCTCAATGTGGTATAAGTAGCACAACCTATGAAACACTAGCTGCATTACAAGAATTGTACACTCAAGAACATAAGCTCAACAATACTAATTTACAAAACGGAAAGTAGATGTCGCCAAACAGAATACATTTCACTAACAATTCCATAGACATCTAAAATGTATTTGGAAAGATAATATACTTGGATGTAGTTTCATACGGCACCGCTAGTGTTGCTGTTGGCGCTATTATATTTCCAGGTGCTATTTTTACAGTAAAAGGAACAACAGTTCATCGATCAATTTTAAATTAAATGGTTTCTGAACAACATTGACTAAATTCTTATGTAACAAGAAATATCAATAATAAAAAATTATTTTAGAAAATCTCTTTCATAGGAATGTAACATTCAAAATGCATGACCATTTTTAAAATCTTATTAGGGTAAATATTATTTTATAAATAATATTTTTAGTAATAAATGTATGCGTCCTTAATTTATTTTTCATTTAAAAATGTCATTTCATTTTTAAATTCAAACCTATAATACGAAGTGCACATTTATTCAATAACGCAATCCAGCATCGCTAGGTGGCTCCACCGAATCTTGATTTTATTTGTATTTTACTGTTAAATCTTTATATGTTATATATCCGGATCTTTGAGAACCAGAAACATAACCTCAATACTGTGCGAACTATTAAAATTATTTGTATTTTTGGTAATGCATTGCTAACAAATAAAAAATGTCAGCTTTATTAAACAAAGGTAAATGTTATAAGATTTAACATTATTACATTATTAATAATTGTTATTCCTTTTTAGTACCTCGCCTTGTGCAGAACAACAATATATTAATACAACCAAAGCGTTTTCGTGGTAAAATAAACATTCAAAAACCACGGGCACCACATTATGAAAAAGCTAGAATATTAAAGTTCACCGAACCCTATTTTCCAAGCAAAAAGAAAAATTTGTCTCTTGTAGAACTATGTAGTAATTTGAAACCAAAAGTTGATAAAGCTAGCTTAGAAAATCCATATCAAAAAATATTGGCTAAAGAGTGTTTAAATTGGTTCAATCATTCGAGATTAGTAACATTATTTCATTTAAATCCCATGTCTTCTGATGAGCGTTTCAATGCACATATTGCTTTTAAAAAGCATAATATGCACATGAAGGTATATGGTAAACAGACTTTAAAATTAGCGTTAGATGGTACCAAATATGAAGCTTTTACCGATCATTATATTTCACAAAACGTTATTGTATTTAGCCCGGAACCAAACATCAAACAAATGCTGAAAATCAGTAAAAAGATTCCACAAATTATTATGATGTGTAAGTATTAGCTGCACTATTTTTATTTATTTTTGTTAAAAATATGTTTTTAGCTGCCATATTTGAAGGAAGATTTATAAATAAAGATGAAATACTGAAATATTCTGCAATTCCCGATATCCAAGTAGCCCGAGCACAATTTGTGCAAACTCTTGAAAGTATAGGAGGTCAGTTTGTGCAACGACTTACACAAACACAAAATACTTTAGTTACACGTTTACAAGATAGAGCAGAACAATTAAAGGAACCTGTATCTTAAATGTAAATAAAATAAATAATTTCTTAATATATTATGTAATGTTAAAAACTTTTATTTATTTACACACACTCTTTCACATAAATATATAACAAACTTTAACATAGGATGCTTGTATAATTCCTTGAAAATTACTACTTAAGCATGAATATACAATATTTGCAAATAAGATTGTATTCTTCATGTTTAGCCCACATAGGCCAGGAAAGAATACGGATTGTATTATTATTAACGTATTAAGATGTGAATAAGCATTTTCCAAGACCCTTACATTTTGATGTAATATTTTCACGTCAAAAAGATAAATAAAAAAATTATTAAATGTACAAATTACATATTTTTGAAAATTTACACGATTATGTTGTGTTACTTGCATATGTGTTTGTAAAATAAAAATTAGATATGGTGTAGTTATTACAAATCTTTGCGACAATGTAAATAAAATATGGATGGCATAATTATTTTTTAACTGGTTGTTTTTTCGTTGAATATGTTTCACTTAAAAATGTAAATTTATTTTAAAAAGTATGACTAGAATGGGATTCATTTAAGGAAACTTTACTCCAACATATGTATCAATTTGTTTTTATAATATGAAGTCATCAAAAATAATAAACAATGAACTAAGCCACCGTGAAGTTCAAACTTGACACTCCTGATTAAATTACCATTATTCATGCCAATATCTGGAACAATCTTATTTGCAAATAATAAAATATTATACTTGCTAGAATGATCACAGTCGTTGTTCTAAGCATAAAAAATAGAATTGACTACATATCAGCTGGCTGATGCACTGGTACAGGCCAATCTAGTAAGTGCTTCAGCTGCATCTAGTTCTTCTCGACCATGTTGTACCTTTGCTTCCCGTTTCTTCTTTCCGTTCATTCGAGATCTTCTTTGCTCCCATCCCGCGTAGTTTTCCCTTCGTGGTCGGAAGTTCACAGCACTTTGTAACCATTTGGATAAAATTTGAGGTCGATCATCTATAGTTTCACTATTATTGTCAGTTTCTTCCTCATCGTTATCTTCGTTTGTGTCGGTATTTAAATCTCGAAGGTATTTTTCCATTATATGACTCTTGTACTTTTCTCCGCCATTTACAGTTTCTTCTTCGTCCATTATTGTCGTGTAACAATGATCTACTGTAGCTGCCTGGCTTTGTTGTTCTTCCCATATGCTGTCATCGGAACAGATACTAAAATGTTCTACATTGCCGTGTGCTTGATTATTATAAGCTTTAATTAAGTGACCCCAGGTTGATCGCTGCGGCTCTCCGCCTGCATTTTTTAATTTTCTGCGCCAGTTTGCAAACCAATTACAAACTTGAACGTATGTAAGACCTGTTTGTATAGCTAAAGATTTTTTTTCGTCGCGATTTGGGTACGGATTATCCCGTCTTCGAACGAGCCAACTTTTTAGAAAGCGTTTAATTTCTGGGGTAAAAAGTCTTTTTGCTGGACGTCGTTCATCTAAGCCGCAGGGATGTACACGTCTGGAAAAAGAAAGCGTACAATATTTATGACCACAATAAAACTTCGAGTTAAAACCTTATCACTACAATATGCAGGAAGTTATGGTTCAGATAAGGGGATGACGAAATTTTCTAAATAATTACATTTTTATTTCCGATATTCATTAAAATTAATAAAGGAAAAAGAAAAGTGTACAAGATGAAGGATTTTCAGAAAGGTATGTTATGTAGGAATAATGCCAAATAGGGCTCTTTTCCTGTAATCAGACGCCAGTTACGCATAACATGTTTACGTGTTTTGTGCTCTAACCTGTGCTGCCTCCTGCTGCTGCTCCTGCGTTCCACTCGTCCCGCGACGCCCGATTGCTCCATGCCGTACCACGTGCTTTGCAGCTAATATTATGTATAGCAAAGACGTCACAACGTGGACGGCCCCGAAAACATTTCTTGTAATTCACTGTAGCAAGCACACCTGCTCGGTCTCTAACTTGCAACCCTCCTGTATCCTTCGGCGACACTTTTTCGACGTCCGCAATGCTTTACTCACCGAAGAATTGTGTAACAGTTACCGAAGAAATGAAAAAACATCGTCGCAACACTGGCGATTATCAACGGCGTCGCGAACGCGCAAACAAATGGGAGGAATTTTATTTGGGATACAGGAGGAGGATATTAATGGGATCGTATCGTGCAGAGTCTAGTTGTCGCGGTGCACTGTCTTGGCCCCGACACGGCTCGCCCGGCGACGATGCGACTCTTCCCGACAGTTTTATTTTAAGCATTGCGCGTCTCCCGCGTCGGCGATACATCACCATTTGAAAGTGGACGAGATACTTAGATCTTTGTACATTCTAGTCTAATTAAAAAGTATGCGTAAGTGCATCTTATCAAAATTTAATCAGTGTCATAAAATTCGTGGAAATCGTATCGAATTGAAAATAAAGTTTTTCCTGTTTATCAATTCATTTTCAATCAGCAAAATATTTTCGCTATATCTATTAATTGAAGTCATGTCAATAGCAATACGAGTTCTACGCATCAGTAGCACGTATTTGGGTGAGAGTGTAGTACTATGAATACATCACCGTAACGTAGCTACTCTGAAGTGGTGATGGATTTGATCTGGGGCGGGTGAGCGGCAGGTAAACAATGTAGAATTTGGGTGCGCTTGCGCGAAGAAGTTGTAGACGGCTAGCGTGAACCATGCGGCGATTGCACATTTTGAGCGTCGTCATTTACCGCGCCGGTTGGAAGTGCACACCGCGAACGACGTGACGCAATGACAGCGGAGGAACAGCCTTCCTCTACGTCAGTGGACAATGACGCTGGCAAGGTGGTTCTCGAGAGGAAGATTACGCTGATGAACGGCGTGGCTCTGATCGTAGGTACGATCATCGGAAGTGGCATTTTCGTGTCTCCGACCGGCGTGTTCGAAAGCACGAAGTCTGTCGGCGTGTCGATCATTGTTTGGATTCTTTCGGGATTATTGTCCACCTTGGGCGCGTTATGCTACGCCGAATTGGGAACATCGATTACTCGATCTGGAGGAGATTATGCTTACATTTACGTCGCATTCGGACCTCTCGCGGCATTTCTTCGGCTGTGGATGGCTATCCTTATCATCAGACCTACTACTCAAGCAATCGTAGCAATTACATTTGCTCAATACGCGGCGAAACCCTTCTTTCCCACTTGCGACCCACCTGGGCAAGCTATCAAACTGCTTGCAGCGGTTTGTCTTTGTAAGTATTCTTATATTACTTCCGCCTACGCAGTTTTTTTATTGCTTAGTGTAATCATTATTCTAGGTTTGTTAACGGCCGTCAACTGTGCGAGTGTGAGATGGGCAATGCGAATTCAAAGTGTTTTTACAGCAGCAAAGTTAGCCGCATTAGCCGCTATCATTTTTGTGGGTGGATGGCATTTGATTATTTCGGGTGCGTTGCAAACCACCTGTTACATTGTTACAAATTTAACGCATGCTCATTTGCTTTAAGGTCGTACGGAAAATTTTAATAATGCATTCAATGGAGATTACGGACCAGAAGAAATAGCTATCGCTTTCTATTCCGGTTTGTTCGCCTTTGGCGGATGGAATTTCTTAAATTTTGTTACAGAGGAGTTGCAAGATCCTTACAGGTGGGGAAGGAGTAATTGAAGTTCGTTTCGCTTCGCTTCTGTCGTGCTGTCACTTATTATAAAACAATTAGACGTAAATGAACGAGAGCACGTTCACGTCTTCTCATTTGATGTTCTAGTCAGCGTGGTTTCCAGTCGATAAATGTGGAGCATTCGCTTGAGCGGCCTCATTTTGTTAGAAGCACGTGCGGGATGCGGGCACGGGCTGGTAATAAAAGGTGGGGGTTGGGTGGCGAAACGAAGCGAGACGATTCATTTCATCCTCTTTGGCCTGTAGAGTGTTCATGCTTAATGCATGATGTTTGCACTCTCCTGCCTCTATCGCTTCCGTTTAGCTGAGATTGTTCTCGTGATTGATTGCGCAGGAACTTACCAAGAGCAATATGGATAGCCCTGCCCACGGTCACACTTGTCTACGTCTTGGCCAATGTTGCGTATTTCACTATTCTTTCGGGGGATCAGATGTTGAGTTCGGCTGCTGTTGCAGTGGTCAGTGCTTTTAATTTGATAATATTATCGATTTAATGAATTAATTATTTTTTTATTCTTATTGTGAAATGTTTTATTATCATAATCGTCACGTATATTTCTTTTAAAGGAAATACGGGTATAATTATTCAAATTACACTTTAAAAAAAGATTAGAAATAATAAGTGAACTTTTTATAATGCAATGTAAAAAGAAAAGGAAATACTTGTATATTGAAGCGAAACGTTATAAATAACTTGCCAAGCAAGTAGTCTTTTGTTTTTCGTTTTAAATTCCTGCCGAAAAATAGTTCATTCAATCGATGATTAGATCAATGTATTTTTTATATGTGTTACATGAAAATAATTATTTCAGAGTTTTGGAAATAGTACATTTGGACCAATAGCCTGGATTGTTCCAATATTTGTGGCATTATCAACATTTGGAGGAGTAAACGGCATTCTTTTTACCAGTTCCCGTCTTTTCTTAACCGGTTCTCAGGAGGGTCATCTTCCCGAATTATTCTCTTACGTTCATGTATCGCGTCATACCCCTATACCTTCTTTACTGTTTACCTGTCTTGCATCTTTGGCCATGTTACTTACTGATGACGTATTTGTACTTATTAAATACTACAGCCAAATATTATGGTTTTCAGTAGCTGCCAGTGTTGGTGGAATGCTGTGGTTGAGGTACAAACAACCTGATATTCCCAGGCCGATTCGTACTAATGTCATTATTCCTGTTATCTTTTTGATTAGTTGCATGTTTTTAGTTTTATTTCCTCTAGCATCAAATCCTTGGAATGCTGTTTACAGTATTGCTTTAACGTTAACAGGTACTACTTTAGAAGAAATATAAGAAATATTTTTTAATATAACGTTATTCTTATAGGTGTTCCCATTTATTACTTGTGCGTTAAAGGAGCAAGTAAAAGTGAAAAATATGGGTCTTTCTCAAAACAAATTACTTATTTTGTACAAAAAATATTGGATGTTACTTTTACGGAAGATATACAAAAATTATCTGATACTTAAGTAATTAATATTTATTCAATTCGTCCAGGATATTAGGATCTCAGCTTTACCATGATTACGACCAATATGAAGACTATCATATTATACATTTTATTACAATAATATATATTTTATTTATAATGAGAAAGTATATTACTTTTATTTAAATATATGAATGCAATATATGCAAAAATATTATTTTTGTATATTTTAATTGTAAAATAATTTATAAAATATATTAAATGTATATGAAGAAGTAAATATTGAACTATATGGATCCTTTTTGTACGCAGGGTTTAATTTTCAATATAACTAATCCATTTTCCTGGTTTATAGATTTCTACAGATCCAAATAATATGAACTTGTTCAGAAGTACAGATTTTTTTTTAGTTTAGAAAACTTAGAAACAGTTTTGTTTAAAACACTCATCCCCATTACCAATTACACCTGTTTTTTTGTGTAAGATATAAATGTTTATATTAATATTGGAAATTGTTAAAAGCTAAAACGAGTAAATTCATAATTTCGATATTGTAATTTTCGATTTTTCGTTCACAGAACGTGTTTCCGTGTTTGATACTTCTTCTTTAACTTTTAATTGAATGTCAAGCTTCGTATAGGTTATGTTTACGTGCGTTTGAGTTTTGTGTACAGAAAAGAAAGTTCTAGGATACTTTAAGCATAGCAAATGAAAGTGAAATAATTATTTTAAAATGCCTTCGGGATCAGATAGTGATTCAAGTCGTAGTGTAAGTCCAACACCTAGTTTAAATCAAGGACCAGTTCCAACACCGGGGCATGGATTAGACCAAGGATCAAGGTATATTTTATAATTTTTCGATACATAAAAAATTTTTAAACAATAATTGTTTCAGATCAAACTCGCCCTTTAATAATTCTGGATCTAGAGCAGGAAGTCCAGCATCAAATAGGTCTCGTAGTCTCTCGGGATCAAATCGGTCTAGATCACCAAGTGCAGAATCAAATAGATCACGATCACAAGCTAGTGGAAGTAGATCTAGGTCGAATTCACCAGGTTCAAATAAATCTGGAGGTTCTAATAGAACAGGTAGCCCTAAATCCCCTGGTTCAAACAGATCCAGATCAAAAACACCAGCATCAAATAGATCACATTCTGCAGGATCTAATAAGTCAAATAGATCAAGATCCAATTCTGGTTCAAATAAATCAGGAGGATCTAGGCGATCAAGGTCTGTAAATCGTAGATCGCGATCCAAAAGTGTAGCATCTAATAGAACTGGATCGAATGCATCTGATAGATCCAGGTCTGGATCCGCTGCTTCTAAAAGATCTGGATCACCAGCTTCTAAAAGATCTGGATCAGCGGCTTCTAAAAGATCTGGATCACCAGCTTCTAAAAGATCTGGATCACCAGCTTCTAAAAGATCGGGATCACCAGCTTCTAAAAGATCTGGATCAGCGGCTTCCAGACGATCCGGCTCAGCTCATTCAAGACGTTCTGGATCTGCACAGTCAGCCAGATCTGGATCAGCTCATTCTAGAAGATCTGGTTCAGCACAATCGAGAGCATCAGGTGATGCTCATTCAAGGAGGTCTGGCTCTGCTCAATCAAGAAGGTCTGGATCAGCACATTCACACAGATCGGGCTCTGCTGGTTCAGTACGATCCCGTCGATCTGGATCTGGGGGTTCTCGTCGATCCGGGGGTTCTCGTCGATCCGGAGGTTCTCGTCGATCCGGAGGTTCTCGTCGATCCGGAGGTTCTCGTAGATCCGGATCTGCTGGATCGCAGAGATCAGCTGTATCTGCTCGTTCTAGATCCAAAAGTGCAGATTCGCAGCGATCTAGATCTAAATCACAAGAATCACGTAAATCTGGTGGTGATCGTTCAAGATCACAATCTAAAGAACGACAACAAAATGACGATAGTCGTTCTAATTCTCCAAATTTACAAATTGATGCAGGGTCTAATGCATCTTCACCAGCTTCAGAAATTGGAAGAAAACGAAAACGGGAGGATTCAGAGGAAAAAAGTACTAAGCGGAAACCAATGGGATCAGACAGTGAAAATGATGAAAACGGAGGTATGAATAACTATACTCATATTTATGTCGTATTTTTTTATGATTCAAATCTCATATTTAGATATCAAGAATTAAAAACACTAAATATGATTTTGCAAAATTAAAACTAATATTAAAGCAATTAATTATTAAATATTTGTATATATATAATTTTGTAGAAAATAGTTCGTGTCTATCAGTTCACAGTTTTTAAATAATATTTTTAGTTTAGTTCCTTTTCACGATTTATGAAAATTAGCTAGACAATTTAAATTAATAAATTTGTATATTATAGAAGCACCTCAAAATGCAGCAGAATTGTTTGGCGATGCTGATGATATAAGTAGCGATGAAGATAAGGATAAGGCAGACAAAGAAGAGCAAAGAATATCAGACAGAGATGAAAGAGAAGATGATAATCGAGATCGGGATAGATCTCGAGAACGATCGGAAGATGAAGAAGAAACTGGCGAACAACGACCTATGATAGATGAAGTAATAATTTATTATTATTATTTATGAATACATAAAATCATACCATTTTCCACGATAAGAAATCCGATATACATTAATGGAACAATCATCTTCCTCCACTCATATCTATCGAAGCACATTTTATTCATTTCTTTCATATTCATATCGATCCCTCCTAACATATCCATATAAGCCCCGAAAATATCTCATTTCTACAGCAGTCATTTTCTTTTATATAAAAATGTTTACCTATTTAACAAATTGTAGGAGGAGGAAAGGGAACCAGAACCTATTCCAGAGACTCGTATCGATGTTGAAATACCAAAAATTACCACCGATTTGGGTAGAGATATTCATTTTGTAAAATTACCAAATTTCTTGTCCGTGGAAACACGGCCGTTTGATCCCGAAACGTATGAAGACGAAATTGACGAAGAAGAAACATTAGATGAAGAAGGTCGTGCTAGATTAAAATTGAAAGTAGAAAATACAATTCGTTGGAGAGAATCTTTCGATAAAGAGGGTAATGTAATGCGGCAATCAAATGCACGATTTATTAAATGGTCCGATGGAAGTTTGAGTTTGCATTTGGGTTCTGAAATTTTTGATGTTTATAAACAGCCATTGCAGGTATATTAAGTAGAATTATAATTTGTCTGAAAATATAATGTATGATTTATAGGGTGATCATAATCATTTATTCATTCGTCAAGGAACTGGGTTGCAAGGTCAAGCTGTATTCCGAACAAAATTATCTTTCAGACCACATTCAACAGAGAGTTTCACTCATCGTAAGATGACTCTTTCATTAGCCGATCGTTCACAGAAAACATCTGGTATTAAAATATTGTCTCAAGTTGGTATTGATCCAGACCAAGACCGGAAAAGTTTACTTAAAGTGAGTTTTCATAAATATAACTTTAATCTAAGTATGGAACTAAACTTAATCAAATTAATTTCGAAATTTTATACCTAAAAATGCATGCTCTTGAAGAAATTAGTTATAAAATATTTTCTCTGAGAATTAAAAAAATGCAATATGCAGTCATATTTTGTTAAAAATATTTAATTCTTACACGCTTTTTCTGAAGTAATGTAGAAAAATCTCAAAAAATTGCAGATTAAAATTATTTTACAAAAAATATTTTATTTTAAATTTTATTTCATAAAAGAAATGTTATGGTAGGGTAAAAATAACATGCAATCATATGGTTGCTATTTTAATTAGAATGACAATTGATTTTTTAAAACCATGAGAAAAAATCTTATTGTAGAAAGAAGAGGAGAAATTACGACAAACAGCAAGAGCATCCAAACCTCGAAAACGTGGGGAATCAGGATCAACAAGGACCCATAGTGGTAGCAATCCTTACAGGGAAGAAGAAGGAAGTGATGAAGAGGGCGCCATATCACTGGCTGCTATTAAAAATAAGTATAAAAGTGGAGCTGCAAGTAATAAAAGCGGCGCCAATATTTATTCGTCGGACGAAGAAGGTTCTGATTTTGAAGCTCGAAGAGTTAAAAAACTTGATAAGAGTAAAGCAATTCGAGATTCAGAGTCAGAATCTCATGAAAGTGACTAATGTAATGAAATAATATTATAAAAAAATAATTATGAATAAAAGTAATTGTATTTTATCATTTGATTATTCATTCTTACATAACAATTGAACATATGACATAAGGTGGTTTGAAAATGTATATAATATTTACTTTTTATAATAATTTCCTTTTTTCCTTGATTAGTATTAATCATGTAGCCTCGGTAGTCTATCGGTCATTCTCAATATTTTCTGACAGTCTCTTGTGAAATTTTGACCGAAGAAGAAGTACACTTCAAACATGGATTTAGAATCAGATGACGAAAATGTAATTGATGAAGATTATTATGCTTTTCTCAATGTTGCAAAAGAGGTAATATTAATATATTATGTCATAAAATATTTTTAAGATAATAAACAAATTTAAACCAAAAAATTATGTCCTTGTTAGGTTACAAATAGTTTTAAATGAAAATAATAATTATTATGAAAAATTAAATAAATATAAACTGTTTACTTACAGTATAATGTAAAATATAATATAATAAATTGCAAACTTTCAAAATATTTTATTTATCTTTAAAGTGAGGTTAACCGTTGATTATTTCTACAGGCTACAAACGAAGAAATTTGCAATGCTTACAGGAGACTGAGTAGATTATATCACCCTGACAAACATGTGGATCCCGAAAAGAAAAAGAAGGCGGAAACCTTGTTTAATAAAACTAAAAGAGCTTATGAAAGTAAGAGTAACTTTTAAATTATTTTCTTTTCTCTAACAGCAGTTTTCAGTTTTATCCGACCCACATCGCCGAGCAATATATGATAGTTTAGGAATGAAGGGATTAGAAACAGAAGGATGGGAAGTAGTTCAGAGAACTAAAACTCCAGCCGAAATTCGGGCCGAATATGAGCAGCTAGCACAAGAACGAGCTGACCGGCGTATGCAACAAAGTACAAATCCTCGTGGTTCTGTTACCGTTAATATAAACGCAACTGATTGTTTTAACCCTTATTTTGATGAATTAGATTATGAAGAACTCGAACTGTAAGTATTTATCTCAATGTTCATAGGGATTCGAACTGCAAGAAATAACAATTCGGTTTTGGATGCCGAATGAAACTTTTTGTTAGTTTCTGTTTTCCATTCCGGTTCGTAATTTTAAATTTAAACAGGTTTGATAACCTGTTTTATTCAAACAGTTCGGTTCTGGTTTATAAATTTTTTCATCACTAAATAACTGATTTTGCAAATTCAAGCGTCATTAATTTAATAAGTTCAATACATTAAAAAAATATAAACACAAAAATAAATATTAAATCAAAGCAGTTCATTAGGATGCCGACGTATGGCTTTATTATTTATTGATATTCAATGTGTTAAAAAGTACATGAAATAAAAATTTGAGTTTTTTTTTCGAAGTTCTGTTTGATTCGAATCCCTGCAAATATATATTTTTTGTTGTACAACATTAAATATTTTTGGTTTATTAATGTCCATAAAGCGGTGGTCCAAGTCTGTTACCTAGTATTGAAGTATCGGGTATGAGTTTTACACAATCCGTAGAATTTCCTTTAACTCAAAAAGATACATGCACATTATCTGGACAGTTGCAAACTCAAAATGGAACAGGTATATCAACATAATATGAATGTTATAATTCAAAATAATTCAAAAAAATCATTTTACTAGGGGTTGGAAATGTAAATTTAGGCTGGAGAAAATTATTATCACATAAAGGATGGGTGGAAACAGAAATTGGAGCTGGAAACGGTCCATCCCTAACATTAAAAGGTTTTAGAACACTATCCAAAAGATTCTTTTGGAATGGCGGCACTGTTTTACAATTTACACCCGCTGGAATACGACCTGGACTTATGTCAAGTAATAATTTATTTAAAGTATTACGCATATCTTTTATTAACTAATGCACGTTTTAGCGTTAGCAATGCAAATTGACAAATATTCTGTAGGATATTTCACATATAGAGGCGGAATACAGTCATTGTTATCAACTTCTATTGTTAGAGACACAGGTTTAGTCAAAATAAAATTAAGCATTATTAAGTACTGAAATAATGTATGTTTTAGAGTTTGCACATTATAATGCATCTATTCAGTTTGGTCTTCCGCATTCATACGCTTCTGTTAGTTATTCACGTAAAATGTTAAAGCAAGAATTAAAATTGCGATTTTCATTTAAGTAAGTGAATTGTTATCATGTTTGTTTGTGTATAAAACAATTTATTTTAGAATTGGTACTTTTGGTGGTTTAATTGAATATGGAGCTGAAAAAAAAGTATCAAAACATAGTAATTTATCAGCAACAGTTATTGTTGGCATGCCTGCCGGAGTTAAATTAAAAATAAGATTAACTAGAGCCAACCAAGTATACACTTTCCCTATTCATTTATGTGAAGAAATAATACCGGCTCCTATATTTTATGCAACAGTAGTGCCAATATGTGTATATGTTGTAGTTAAAAAAGCAATTGTAGAACCATTCTTAAAAGAAAAGCAGCAACGCAAATTAGAAAAACAAAGAGAAAATAATAGAACAAGGTAAAGTTATTCTATAATAATTTATAAATAACAGTATTTTTTATAATTTTGTAACAGATTAATAGAAAAGCGACGCGAAGCTGAAGCAGCTATAGAATTAATGCGAGCTACTTATTCCCGAATTAAGAGCGAAGAAGAATCCAAAAAAGGATTAATTATAGTGAGAGCAGTTTACGGAAAAGTTATTGACAGTAAGAAAATATCAATAATGCTCAATACTTTATTAAACATCAAACTTTTTTTTAAGATACGGAACAAAATATGGGCGACGGAGAATACGAAAGGGAAGTGCTTGAGGTAACAGTTCCACTACAGTGCCTTGTAAAAGATAGTAAACTTATTTTACACGAGCAATCTAAGGTAAGAACAATTAATATATATATTCGATTTAATAATAATATATTTGATATTTGCGCAATTGTTTTGTTTGTTTTATTTTTTAAATGGGGGAGTTGAACTAAATCAAATTAATTTCCTATATCTTACTTGAGAATAGTTATTTATATAACATGGCAGAGAAATTAGTCTTTTCATGAAGAATATAGCAATTGTATGCTGAGGCGTAAGTAAAGTTAAAAAGTCGTAAATGAGTTATGAAAAGAAACATTCCTGACGAGATGATTTTTTTTTCTGAAATCGTACAAGAATTCAAATCGCTGATTAATATGTGTATTTATACACAACATATTTGTATTTTACTAGGAACTGCTAAATGTATTAATTTATGTTGTCAGTACTTTATTGTTTGTTTTGCGCATGAACGGAAAAAACGTTGCCGATAACAAACTAAGAGATTAATAAGTAGTAGTATACTATTATACGAGTTTTATAACAGGTGTCATTCGTCATTCAATTCGTGAAACAATACATCGTATAAATTGAGTATAATATACTATTTTTTATACTTGGCTTAACTTGTTTTATAAAAATCTCAAAAAAATTACAAAAATTTATTAATTGTATTACAGGGATTTTTGTAAAATATAGTAACCTAATTGAATGAAGTTGGACACTTATAACTGACATAATTAATTTATAATATTGTTTATTTATTTTTTATATATATAATAATTTCAAATTGTATAAAGAAAACATTTTAAAATATTTGAGGTTATCAATATATCATTTACCATGGGGCAAAGAATAAAAAAATACCAAAAACGGTTTAACATTATCCAATATTATTAAACCGTTTTCGACATAACAATAGAGCAATTGTTAACGCAAAGTATAAAAAATATTATAAATTATTATGTTTTGATCTTAAGTTTAGTTCATTTAATATAAATAATACATATTAATAAAATTTGAAATTAACTTATTGATTACATAAATCATCGTATTTGGTATTGAAATAAAATATATTCTTGTCGAAAAAGATTCGGCAACATTTCATTTTACTATTCCCTAGGCAGTGAAATTGAATTTCAATTTACAAAAACTATTTGTGTATTAGAAAAAGTATAGTCTTAAACTCGTATGAAATTATCTATTCCATACTTATAATATTATACAATTTTATGGACATATACGCCAATTCACTTAAATACTACTAGTATTAAAAAAATATTCCCCTTTTTTTTTATTTTTTTCTCACTTATTTTTGATACAAAACAAAAATAATATTTTAAATGTTTCCTGTTATAATTTTAGAGCCAGTTACCCGGATTTTTTGATCCATGTGTTGGTGAAGATAAATGGTTGCTTATAGAGTACAAATATCACTCTGCAGATTATGTAGTCACAATTAAAGATAATGAGTCATTGAGAATACCGAAACCATGTGAGTAATATAATGCTTTATTCACAATTTATACTGAACTACATGATAATCATTAAAATTATATAATATAACAATGAAAATTACTTCTTTCTAGCCCATCGTACAAATCTTACCTAATTAAAAATACGGGTGTACACAAGTCCTTGTTACGGTTGTTACAACACCATTGTTACCATCTTGTGTTGTTGAACAATTGAACATGTAATAAATTATTAGTCGACAATAGATGATTTCAGTATTTTTGGTAAACACTGCGTCTCAATTGTAGTAAAAATAATTCGATGAAATTTAAGGTTGTAACAATGCTGTTTTCATTTTTTGTTAGATCTTTATAAGCTAATATAAAGATGTTTTTAAAATAATATTAAGTTTTATTTACATCTCCATTTCTGATTCTTCAACACCGAATGTTATTGAGGGTTTATTAGTTTTAGAAGAGAGTATTTTTTGTAACATAATATTTTGGCTGTTTCTATTTGTAATTTGATCTTCTGGTGTCCAAGAATGATCTGCTTCTAAACGAAAAGCTCCAAGAAATTCGTGTGGGTGATTTACCCATTCTTTAAAAAAGTGTTTTTTAATTCAAATAATTAATATAAATTTATGCTATACTTACTTCTGGTGAAAGCATACTGAAATATTTTTGTCCAGATGGCCGTAAGTACAAATAATAAGTATTACCGGGAATTTTTTTAAAATTACACGCTACTTCATGTAATTCCAAATTTATTTTTGTTTCTCGTAATATCTGTTGAGCTTGTTCATGTAGAAATCGCACCTTTAAATATTTTATTATTAGTAGTATTTTATAGGATAATTTAAGTCTTGTTAAATGATTGGCCGATATTTTAAATCTAAATTGCACAATAATTGGAATTTTATTAACTAGTTAATTTAAATGTCTTTTTTTTAAGAAATTTATTAATCGGAATATTTTTCCAACATATTTATGAATAATAAGCTATTTTTCAACTTATTACGTTTTTGATTTATTATTTTCTTCGATTTCTTGTCTTAATATTTTAACTAAGTGTTAACAATACCTGTTCTGCTATAATTCCTAATTTACTGCAAGCTGTAGCATTAACAAAATCATTGGCCTAAAAATAAAAGCATTAAAATAATAATACTTGAATTATGTAATTTATACTTTTTGTATCTCCATAGCTAAATCTACCAAATCATTTGGAGCCTTTTTAGCGACTGCCTTAGTATTAACTAATGGAACTCCATTTGGAATTGGATTTCGTTCCACAAGAACAACTAAAAATATTAAAATTAATGTATTTTAATTATTAAATAAAGTTTTAAGAACCTTTTTTGTTGATACTATAATCCATTCCAATTTCGAATACACTGAAATTTCGCTTCATACAACAATATTATTTAATTTTATATGAAGTTAGAAAGTAATTTATAATTTTTGATTATTATTTATTGCAAAATTTAGAAAAATTTAACAATTACTTTAACCAAAACAGCAATATGTGACCCAGTGAGTATGTTCGTGCTCGGATTTCGTTCAACAAATTATGTAATATTTTATCCGTTATAATTCTTCATTTAGTGAACAGTATGTATAATACATTCGCAAATTGGTACGTAGATTGCAATACAAACGATTATTTATATGTATTGAAATAATCGCGTGTTTGTAATTATTTAGAGGTTATGTGTCAATGTCAAAAATTCTTTATTTCTAGTTTTAAATGTCCAAACACCAATTTATTTATTTCCTGCACACAAATACGAAATATATCTGCTAAAGAAATATCAACAGCACTGCGCCAATTTTACTTCTCCGTTCATCCAGATTTATTTGGAAAATATCCAGATCAAAGAGTAAGTACAACTGTCTCTACAATTTTCCTTTACTATTTGTGTTTATAATTGTAGGTAACAAACGAAAATTCTTTAAAACAACTTAGTGAGTATATAGAAAAAGTAAGGACTCACAAACCATTTCGCCCATGTACAATTTCCTTTTATTTAAAAAAATCTAAACTTAATGATGATGGCAAATTTCGTTCAGTTCAAATTTCATTAACGGAACCAAATATTCATAATACTATTACAAATATTTTAAAGACATGTAATTTATCAACAGAATATATTGATACCATCCCTCAACCTAGTCCGCCTCCTCGTTATAATCCACCCCCGCCACCTAAATCACAATTTTATACTTATGAACAACAATACAAACAACAGTACGAGCAAGAGTATGATATGGATAATATGGTAAAGATGAAACAGCGAATAAAAAAACAAAAACAAAAAATCGAAAAAAATCTAAGGTATACATAAAATATTGAAATAAAGAGAAAATGTACAAATTAATTTGTAGAGATTTTCTGGATGAGAACGCGAACGTTGCTAAACAAAAGTATGACGATAATATAGAGTTAAGAAAAGATATTAAGAGCATGTGTGATGATCTATACAAAAGATTGGAATTAAAAAATATAAAATGGGATTGCGGCTGGAATGATATACATATAAGAGGTTGCTTACGAAGTTTTACATCATTAAGCAATGAATATCCTGAGAAAATGGCAGTTTTACAAGGTATTTAAAAGAAAATACTTTTACCTTTCGTTTATAAAATTTTGCTGGTCAGACTTTAACAAAATATTCTAAAATATCTTAGTGAAAATATATATCCATAGATTATATACTTGAGATCTAAAATACAATATTTTTCAGATAAATATTTATTTATGTTAGCAGTCAGTTTATGTTGAATATCTTTCCATTTATATAGATGTATTATCTTTATATAAATTTTATGCTACACCTAGTACCATAAGAAATTTGACATTTACCGGTCAGACCAGCAAAATTTGATAAAATGGCCTGAACTGGAAAATTATTTCGCAAATGAACCTATTAACACCGGTCAGCGTCAAATATACTAATAGTTATTTACGTGGCCAGTGGTGTAAGTTAATATTTACAGGGCGAGCTGGAAATTTGTGAGGCGAGCGACGAGGAGGAAGCTCTCATACTCCAGTGAGCCCAGTAAAGTGTAATTGCACGCGTGCCTCGTACAAAATTTTATTTCCACCTTCATAGCATTTTTTTTTTATTAATTTAATTTTTTCTGTAGCAGATGTTAAAGTGCAATTTTATCAACTCAAAATAGTGGATAAAGTAGCACTTTAACCGCAAGGGTAGATAAAGTAACACTTTAACAGCAAGGGTAAATAAAGTACTTTAACTTTTGTTTATTAGAAGTACATTTCCATAACAACGCACACTACTGACATTTTAAAATTTTTCTTAAATAATAATTTAATTTTTCTAATTCTTTTCTCTTCAAAACCTACTATACTCGTAGAAAAAAATAGAATTTTATACACGACGATAAAATTAAATTATCGACTCGCGATTATATCGCTCGTGAATTAACACTTTCCGCTTGTCGATAAAATATTATTTTATCGTCTTGTATAAAAAATAAGGATTATTCTTCAAATTTATTTACTTAGTTACCAAGAAGCCAATTATATAGACGGTGGAAATCAAATGATTTTTAATCTTGTTCTATTTTACCTAAAAATAAGGTAAAACACAGAGTTTTGCCGCAAAAAAACAGAATAAATAGTCATATATTTAATTATTATTGTTTCATTATTTAGATAGAACATTGGTATTTGCTCCATTTACGGGCGTCAGTTTAGATGGTCATATAATGTTAAATAGTGGAGACGTTCGACATAAATGGTTAGATGTAAGTTAATTTCGAAAAATCTTGATGTAAATTTTATTATTGTATTTTGCAGCTTATAAAAAACCTCAGAACACAGGATGCTGCTTTACTGAGAATCCCTAGTTTTGAAATGGCTTTGTCTCAAGTTCTTAGGAATATTAGAGTTGTGCGTAGGTATGTAATAAATATATTTGAAATGTTATTTTTATTATTCATTTTTATTTATTTAGGAAATTTATGCCTAAAATTACTGCAAAAACGTATGAAAATAATTTGCAATTATTGATGACTAATGTTAATGATTTCTGTAGCCGTAATACATTTCCAAAAAGTTGGCCTGAATCTTTAAGAAACTTTCAGTTAGTTGTTGAAACGTAAGGTATATTTATACAAAAATTTAAACCTTACTTATCAATTACATTACAGTGGAGCTGGACCTCTAATGTTATCTCCAACAGGACAATTTATAGTGCCATCTACTTGTCCAGGTGTAATTTTAGTTAATTTTTTCACAGAAAATTTTCAAAATGCTGCACAAAACATAATGAACTATAATGCGTAATTATATATTTATTTTTCTTACAAATTACTTTGTTAACTTATTTTTTTTTTTTATAGGCAAAAACATATTGAAAAATTTCTTCACGCACTCTGTGTTAAAGAACTAAAATTGAATGAATTACGAAAAGATGATAATGTAACTCCTGATCTGATGATCAAATGTTTAGAAACTCTCTTAGAACATAAAGCAGACTTAGTTTCTTTGGAAGGACTACAGCTAAATATTTGCACCTATTATTCAGTTTTGGCTGATGGTGTAGTGTGTATACCATGGTATTGTAAAGTTTAATACATTAATAAATTATTAGTAACTTAAAATTCACCTACTTTGTATACTCGTGTCCCAAATAACTTGTTAAGCATGAGGATCTCAAGAACGCTAAAAGATAACAAGGTCGGTTAAATTAGACCAAAGTTGAAGTTGATGAACGAAACTGTAAATTTTACAGTTTTTAATTTTTACTCATATCTTCCAAAATTAAAAGATTAAGTTATTTTACTGTGTACTCTATTCAAAATTATCATAATCTACTACAAGCTCCTTATGAAAAATTAAAGTTTTTTTAAGTATAAAACTGGACTATAGGACATGTCGGCACTTCGGTCGTTTTGAATGGCAAGCAAACTTGAGAACAGTGAAAAAAATAAGAAAAAAATTTAAATAGAATCAAATTAAAATTTACCGTTGTCTTTAATCTAACTTAATTATTTCTCATACATGTAATTATCATAAAGATAAAATATACTACATTACTTCTATCGGTACATATCAGCAATCAATACATAACGTGGCCACAAGCAGAAACAAGAGAAGAAATATCTCTAAATTTTGCTAATCATCACAATATAAGAGGAATTACTGGCGGTATTGATGACTGACATATTTACATAATAACCTAGAAAAAAAAATGATTTCGCTTGAAATAAAGATCTCTTTATTTCACTAGTGAAATAATGAAATCGATAGTTCAATACATAATACTAGATTGATGAAATATTCTGGGTTATATTAATTAATTACAGATGGAAATAATAAACCTTGATAATTAATTTTACTAGGAGATTCAGCCAATTCAAATTTGTCATGATGACAATACATACGATTTGTTCATGAAACTATTTACCAAAATTATAGATATATGGGTTTGTTAAAGTAGATTCAGAAGAATGGAATATTTTATAATAGAAATTTAAATTTTATAGTAATAACAATAATTTCGACATATATTTCGTAATATACTGTTTTTTTTTTTTAGGTAAAAAAGCTTCAAATAACAGTAGTAGAGCATAAAATTTTGCATCTGAATCAAAGAGCAAATAGTTATTTGTATCACTAGTCCAGAAACTAAACTTTTGTGAGAGTGAGTTTTATTTTGCAAATAATGCGAGATCTCGCAAAAGTTTCTGGGCGTGTGACACACAATATTTTTTGGGCCGATAACATATTTAATTTATTAAAGAAATATAATTACTACTTAAAATTTTATATACTATAGGTTTTTATGTATATTAGGCATTAGGTATGAAGGTAGAAAAAAATGATTATCAGTTTAGCTGCGTTAGTTTATTTTTATTATTATCTAAAATTACTGTTGAAATGAACAATATATATTTTTTTTTATATATAAATTAAATGTGTCATCGGCGCAAAAAAATCTTGTGTATCACACGCCCAGACACTCTTGCGAGATCTCGAACTATTTGCAGGCCTTGCTTTCAGCTCGGCCTGTCAAAATAAGCTCACTCTCACAAAAGCTTAGTTTCTGGACTAGTGACACAAATTACTATTGTGTCACTAGTCAACTGAATATTTGCGAGAGCGAGTTTTTATTGACAGGCCGAGCTGAAAACGACACCTGCAAATGCGAGATCTCGCAAAAGAGTTTCTGAGGGTGTGATATACAAGATTTTTTGCGTCCATGACACTCTAAAAATTAAAAATTTTGACAGAATATTATGATAAAATATTTTGGTTGTCATTCCTACATTTTAGCCGAGTTAGGCCGCCAAATAGAGATTTTCTGGACGATTTTGAGTTTTGTAATACTAATCATATCGGACGGAGGCTCGAAAAATTAATTTTGCTTATTGATTCAGATGCCGAATTTTATGCTCTACAACTGATATATGAAGTTTTTTTTATTTAAAATAATTAGGGAAGCAGGTAATTACGAAAATATTTTACATGTTAAATCCCTACGTTCGGATTTTCGAATCATTGTTCTTTATGTATAAACACAGACTAGTTATGTAACTATTCTGTGGTATAAATTTAAATGGTTTAGTTTAGATTAGAGGATGATCAAGAAATTAATATTCCAGGTCATTTTGATAATAGGTAAGTAATTTATAATAAAATTGATAATCGACAACAAATAATGAATATGGGAGCTCTCGCGTAAAACTATTCTAGATGGCAGTATAGTTCCAGTCCCAAAATATAAGAATACGTTGAAGGTAACAGTCAAATTTTCACATATTAATTTGCTGATTTATTATTAGAGTTTTTAATATAGAAATATATCATTTCAAAACTTTAGGAAGATTAATTTGAACTCATTTAAACGTCAAATACATTTAGGGGTAAAAAAATGCTTTAAGTCTGGAACACTTGCAATCACTATAAGCTGGCATTAATTTAAAATGAAAAATAAAGCACTTGTTTCTTTTAAAATATATTTATTAATTAGAAAATAATGTTTATGCTGTACATACAGGTGTTCATTTTAAGTGGTACTCTATTGCCATATCCAGAATTATGTGAGACATGTTGTTTAAATTACCAAACAATTTCAAATACGAATACTTTTGCCATGAGCCAACGAAGTACCTGACATTTGGTGGCAAAATTTAAAATAAGAGTACTAGGGAAAACATTCCGGCGATTATATGCTAGTTGTATAGGGGAGTTAGCTTTTGGAATGTAAAACGTCTTTTAAATCAAAAAAATATTGTTCAATAACCCAAGGCAGTAATTATATTATTGCAAAAATAAATGGTAAATTGCATTATAGATAGGGAAACAGGTAACTCCAATATCAACATTTTTTCTGCTCAATTGTTGCCTTCAGATTATCTTCATTGCAAATACTATATAACGTTTCACATATATTTTTTTAATATTAAACGATATTTATACCTAGAACTCCAAATAGAAAAACAATTTTATAAAGAGGTATTATTTGTTTATTTTTAATTCAACAATTTTATTTAATCATTCAAAATTTTGAGTGTAAATTGACAAGTGGAATTAAATAAATTATGACAATATGTATGAAATAGCAACAAATAAATAAATAAAAAAAGATTATTTAAATTTATATTTCATCCATTTTATAGACGTTTTTGCTACTTAAAAAGCTATGTAACAATGAAAAATTGACAAGTCTGGATTTTTCCTGGGTAAATTCGATTGTGTTAATGTTTTATGATTCGGTTTGCATTTAAACGAATGGGGTATGTGACCATTATCGAATTTCTGTATATAAGTCTTAAAATATAATAAGTAACTGTAACTCCTTATTATAATAATAAAAACTAAAAATTAGTTTGCAATAATAAAGTTATTAGCAATTTAATGTTCGGAGAAATTAGTTTGCAATTAGCAATGTTCGGAGAAGGGACGTATGACGTCAATATGGTAGGGTCGATGAAAAACTCAGGTAGACGGTCACTTACGCTCCCAGTCTCTCTCTTTCACGATTTTACGACGATGACGTGAGAGCATCCCTCTACAAATTTTTAATAATTATTATCTCGTAAACTAAGAATAATGAATCGATTAAAAAAAATACGGGTATTTTTTTTTTTTGTCTAGTATCATATATGTAAAAATCAATATTTGATCACATACCTCATTTCAGAGCCAGAATTGCAGTTTATAATTTACGGTCGGTTGTACCAGAATTAATAGATTTTTAAGTTTCCCTTAAATAGACAATATAATATCGCAATAAAATATCAAATTAACTAGTTAACATTGCTGTCAAAATTTTGATTAGAATTTTTTTAAGAGTTGTTTAAAATTTAAGCCTTGTTGGTGCAACATTAAAAACAACGACCAGGAGTTCTCAAAATATGGGACGTATGGGACCCAATTTATTATATTAAATGTCAATTGAACATGCTAATTTAATCCACACTAAATCTCAAAGTTGTCGAAATAGCAATAGTGTACCACTTAAAATGAATACTCTGAATATACAAAGAACACAAAAAATATCACAATCTGAAAATAAAAACTAAAAAGAAAAATAAAAGTTGTCATAATAATAATGTATAAAATAATGTACTTCGCAAAAAATAAAAAAAAACATATAGCTAAGTTCAAATATAAAAAATTATACGTCCTTATTCCTTTGGTTTGCCATGACTTCTAATATCCTAACCTTTTTTTCTTCTAGTTCCATTTTTTTCTTAAATAATTCTAATTTTAAATTTTCTTCTATTTTTTTATCCTCCCTCCTTTTTCTCCATTCCGCTTCCTTACTTTCAAAAAACTGTTTTTTATAATTTATGTAGTCTATCTGTACCTTTTCCTGTTCCGTCCTTCCTTTGGGTTTTATTGGTGGAGAATTATCTTCATTTTGTTCTTCGGAGCTAATGCTCCCTGTACGACGTCGTTTTAAAGATTCACAAGTATTCAAACTGCTTGCCTCACGTTCACATCTAGAGATGGATGGGCTTGCAATATTTGAGCTGCAAAAAAATAACAAAAAATAAAAATAGCTATGTTTTAATTATAAAAAATTACATAATCTTGTTCCTTTGGTTTACCAGCTTTTCTAATATCTGTATCTTTCTTTCTTCTAGTTCCATTTTTTTCTTAAATAGTTCTAATTTTAAATTTTCTCTTTCTTTTTTATCCTCCCTTCTTTTTCTCCATTCTGCTTCCTTACCTTCATAAAATTGTTTTTTGTAATTTATGTAGTCTATCTGTACATTTTTTCGTTTATTCCCTTTATGTGTGACTGGTGGTGAATTATCTTCATTTTGTTCTTCGGAGCTAATGCTTACTGTGCGAACACGTTTTAAAGGTTCGTAAGTATTCAAGCTGCTTGCATTGCTTGTCTCATGTTCACTGTTGTGTGCACTGATGCTAGATGGACTTTCAATATTTGGGCTGCAGCCAGAGATATTACTATTAACAGCATTAATATTTATTACGTTTAACGCGTGTTTGCTATCTATATGCGGTTTGTCTCCTATAACCTCATCAATCTTCTCAAAAAACTGAAATCGCATTGGGCCTCTTCCATTTTTGTTTCTGTTTTCTATACAAGACCTATACGATCTCAACATATTTTGCCACTTTTTGCTGCATACGTTTGCTGTGGCCTAAAACAATAATATTAATTTACAGTCTTAAATCAATATTGTTACGTATATAAATACATACAAATATATTCATACTCTCCAAATCCATGGAGATATTTTCCCATACATGTTTCCTTTCTCGTGAATGATACAACTCATCATATCTTGCCTGCACAATACTTATGAGGGATAGAGTTTCGTCATATGTCCAAAATTTTTTTTTGTATTCCGTTTCTGAAATTAAAATATAAAATAATAATACAAAAATAACATTTTCATTAAAAACATAACCTTACCATCATGTTTTGTTTCGTCCGGATAATTGGGATAATTTTGATCATTATGAATTAATACAATTTCAGGTATTTCTTCCATTTTCTCTGCAACAGCAACAATAAATTATTTTCAATTATTAATTAGGTAATAATTTATTACAATACTTCTCAAAACGTTTGTCTATTAACTGTAAACAGCTATTCACTTCACTCCATCAACATCAAATACAAGTTGTCGTTCTTTTTACTCTTAAAAAACTCAGCTCAGTTCACGTTAAAGTAAGATGGGATGAGGCTGATGATAACAAAAAAGCGAATTTTTTGAAGATTAGTAATAAATTTATATGCTAATTTTTTCACCTCTGGTTAAAGTGCCGGTTACATTTAAACATCAGTTTATAGAAAAAATTGACATACGTTGTCAAAAAGTATACGTTTTTTACTATTTCGATGCGATACTTTTCTTTTAACCGATGTTCAAGGTAACCGGCACTTTAACCAGAGGTGACAATCGGCCCTTAATTTGATTTATAAATAAATAATAAAAACACGACATATTAAAATTTATTACAATGTTTTAAATTTATCATTTATAGAGAGATGTAAATATTTACATTCGAAGTGATTTTTGGAGATCGTATTGAAGCTGACCACAATAATAATAATAATAACGTTCTTTTTTGGTGAGATGAAGCAGATAACAAAAAGAATGCTACTTCATCACATTATCTAAGCAATTCTCAGTAAAATAAAAAACAGTTCTGTATATATACGTATTCTAAGAGCTATTTTCGCTTGTATAAAATAATGACAGTTCTTGAAAATCTTTTCCCTTTCTCTTTAACCTCGTGGCAAGTCTGACATACGAATGAGAGGAATCTGTGCTTTCACCCGTATTCTTAACATAACTTTAAAAGCTGTTAACACAAAAGTTATCAATTATTCGGTAATACGTCATATTAGTATATCACCGGCTTGCTGTCAAGAGTGGGGTAGCAAGAAAAAGCACAGACAAATAAAATTACATTTTTCCGTGGATATTATGGCAGATCCTAAAATTGAAGAAATTTTAGCTCCTCTCAGAGCAAGTGTTAAAGAACAGGTAATCATTGTTTTTCACTTAACACATATAGGTTATACTTATACATTATTGCATCATTTTATTAGGGCGACTTGGTCCGACAACTTAAAGCAGATGGGGCCCCAGAATTGGATGTTAAAAAAGCAGTAGCGGAATTAAAACTTCGTAAAAAAGTTTTAGAGGATAAAGAATTAAGTTTGGTACCAGATGCAGCAACTTTTGATAGAGCGAAAATGGAGGATCTTCTTAAAAGAAGATTCTTTTTTGATCAGTCATTTGCTATTTATGGAGGCATTACAGGCCAGTTTGATTTTGGACCTATGGGTTGTGCATTCAAAGCCAATCTTCTCAACAATTGGAGACAGTTCTTTGTTTTGGAAGAACAGATGTTGGAAGTTGATTGTTCAATTCTTACTCCAGAACCAGTTTTGAAGTAACATTGTTTATTTTACAAATGTTTTTTTTATTTTATTGACTACCTTTTTAGAGCTTCCGGCCACGTTGATCGTTTTGCTGATCTGATGACAAAAGATGTGGGAACTGGCGAATGTTTTCGCTTAGATCACTTAATTAAAGCTCATCTTGAAAAAATTGCAGCTGATAAAAAAACCACTGATGATGTTAAAGCTGAATGTCGCGATATTGTTGTTAAAGTATGTATCATGTTGATAAAATAATTGCAAGTATTAATACTATTTGTTTAGTTGGATGGTATGACCAAAGATGAAATGTCTGCTGTTATGAAAAAATTCAATATGCGAAGTCCGTTAACTGGCAATGAATTAACAGAACCAATTGAGTTTAACTTAATGTTTGGAACTCAAATTGGTCCATCTGGTCTTATTAAAGGGTAATATAACTATCAAAAATTTTAAATAAATAACTAAATCCGAATATTTCAGCTTTCTACGACCCGAAACTGCTCAGGGAATTTTTGTAAATTTTAAACGTTTACTAGAATTTAATCAGGGTCGTTTACCATTTGCTGCTGCTCAAATTGGTAATGCATTCCGTAATGAAATTTCTCCTAGATCTGGATTAATTCGTGTCAGAGAATTCACTATGGCGGAAATTGAGCATTTCTGTGATCCAAATGATAAGCAGCATCCCAAATTTGACTATGTTAGGGATACTGAATTAGTTCTCTATTCTGCATGTAATCAAATGGATGGAAAGTCCGCTGAAAGACATACTATTGGATCTGCTGTCGACTCTGTATGATCAATTAATTTTTTATAATAATTTGTACTGACAATACATTTTCTAGGGCCTTGTAGCAAATCAGACTTTGGGTTATTTCATGGCTCGAATTCAACAATTTTTAGTTCGTGTTGGTGTTGATCCCAACAAGTTGCGGTTTAGGCAACACATGGCTAATGAAATGGCGCATTACGCGTGCGATTGTTGGGATGCTGAATGTCTTACCAGTTATGTAAGAAATTTTCATTAATAATATAAAAAGAGAGTGAGAATAAATTGAAAAAATTCAAGAAAGTCCCAAGTATTTTCCGCTTATTTTATATTTATCTGACATATTATGTCAACAAAAAGAAAAGCTAAGTGAATATTTCCGGGAATAATCTGTAGAGCTTTATTCTCACTATAATAATGACAAGACTGGTTAAAACTCAGACACTTTATAAACTATGAAACATTTCATTGGTTTAAAGAAACGTTAAAAAGAATTATATATTTTTTTCTATCTTTAATGTTTTTTTTGCACAGGGTTGGATAGAATGCGTCGGTTGTGCAGATAGATCTGCTTATGATTTAACACAGCACACAAAAGCTACTGGTGTTCGTTTAGCAGCTGAGAAAAAACTACCCGAACCAAAAGTTATCGATGTAGTTGAACCAGTTCCTAATAAAGGCGTACTTGGCAAAGCTTTTAAAAAAGATGCAAAAGTTGTTACTGAGTATTTAGCAGCTTTGGAACCTAATCAAGTTCAAGATTTGGAAAATGCTCTCCAAACAAATGGGTTTGTAGTACTTATTATTGTTTTTAATTTAAAATGGTGTAATATTTTCTTATAAGTAAAAAATAATAATTATTGCGATTTATAAATATTACACAAGTTGTTTCAAAAAAATATCGACAAACTTTCACAAACTACTAATTGTTAACAGTTAGCTGTTGATTGTTAATGAACTAATTCGGTGCCACATATTGTTTTAACAATTATTATTCAAAATTATTGTAATATATGTAATTTGAACAAATTCATAATTTACATGTTCCTATATTTTACTACTTAATTCGGTGTCCGACCGAAATTTCCCTTCCAGCCAAAAATGTTGGTTTCGGCCAAAATTTAGCTGAAACTAGTCAAGTCATGTCTATCGCTTTCAGGTTTGTTCGGAATGGATTCACTCGCTTATTTTTTTTTTGTTTGTTATTTAATAGTTTTGTTTTGTACGTTATTTCAATTTTCTTTCTTTCGAAATCATAATTCTTATTTTATTATCATTATTCTGAGGCCGTTAGAGGTGCCAAGTGCAAGATGATGCAAGATCCCATTAATTTAATTTGTAGAATTGAGACAAAGACTTTTTGTAGAATTAAGGGAAAAATAACATTATTTTAAGAGAATAGAGTACATTATAATAGAACCTGTTAGTTCTTAACAAATACTTCTTGAAAAGATTTAACTAAGTTTTAAGTTTTAACTTAACTACATAAGTTTCTATTTCGGTTACGTTTTCGGTCGAAACTAGACGAGGAGCCGAATTGTCGGTTACGGTTTCGGTTTCGACTGAAAATCGTGTTTTGGTCGGACACTAATAATAATAATGGAACTGTGCTATTCCCTGTCTGAATAATTTGGTTGTTATGTAAATTTATGTTTAATATTAAAATCGCACTTTTGTAATGTTTTTGACTATATTGTTGTCAGTGTTCCAGTTTTTTTTTTGTTGATCGCTAATTCACAATTTGTTTTGCAAATGCGAAATAATTATTTATTTGAATAACTTGCTGATATGCACTTTTGTTATGGCTTTGCTAATTTTAATGCAATCTTTATATTCAAACGAATGGTGGTCATTTTGAGTAACTATTGTAAATTCAAATAATTTACTTATGAATCAAATAAAAAAATCTCAAAATATTTTTCTTGAGAATTTTTTTACTAACAAAAAGTGATTGTTTTAATGTTGTCTGCAACTGTTGAAAGTTTATCGATATTTTTTTGAAACATCTGTATGCTGGCGGTCGGTAATTTCATAATTATTGTATTTGTAGCGAATACAAATTTAAACTTGGCGAAAATGAATTTTCTCTGGGTAAAGATATGGTATCAGTGAAGAAATATCAGAAAACTGTGCACGTTGAAGAAATTACACCCAGTGTTATTGAGCCGTCGTTCGGTGTTGGTCGTGTTATGTACGCCATTTTCGAACATAATTTCCGAACAAGGGAAAACGATGAGCAGCGTACTTATTTAACTCTTCCTGCTATTGTTGCACCAATTAAATGCAGTGTTTTGCCGTTATCATCCAATGCTGAGTTCCAACCGTTTGTGCGACAGTTATGTAAGTGACCTGTCCTATAAATAATTGATTATTGTTATTTCTTTATTATTTATTTAGCCCGAAGTTTAACTTCTGTGGATGTGTCCCACAAAGTTGATGATAGTTCTGGTTCAATTGGAAGACGTTATGCCAGAACCGATGAAATTGCTATTCCGTACGGAATAACTATAGATTTTGATACTTTAAAAGAACCTCACACTGTTACATTAAGAGAAAGAGATTCTATGGGACAAGTGCGACTTCCTGTAAGTTTTTAATTCTGTAAAATTTTATAAATACATAACATTTTCTTATTTCAGTTGGATGATGTATCATCCGTTGTTCGAGATCTCTCATTTAGAAAATTACTTTGGTCTGATATTGAGAGTAAGTATCCCAAATTTGAACAACAAGAAAGTAAAACAGGAGCTTAATTTATATTTCACAATTATTGGCTGTCAGCATTTATAGGAATAAGTAGGTGCATTTATACATTTTCATGTTCATATTAAATATGCACTGCAATAAAACTTATTTCATTCATTATGCCTATTATTATATTTACCAATAAATGGTTTTAAACTATTTTGAAATAAACTAGCTCATTTTTTTTATTGAGAACATGAGTGTTTTATGTGTACTATGTTTCTACAATTTATTTTGGGGTATATTATCAGCTCGTCATTTCATATTTACGCGTATTCAAACAATGTTCTTTCAGGTTTAGGGTTTATTAAAAAGGATTTTGTAATAGATTGGAGTGAATTGATGTTTTTTATTAAAATTATTTTAGGTCGTTCAAATACAAACTTCCTGATTTTCCAAGCCGAAATTTCTTTGTGAGTTACCAACTTAAAACAAATATATGTACATATTTTATGACCGTGAATGTTAATGATTTATATACGTCGTATTTTTTTTTAATTTTCCCATTTGGATTTTGCTGGCGAAAAAAAAAGTAAAAATTCCCTAAAAAATTGGAACCAAAAATCCCTGAAAAATATATAATAATTTTAAAAAGTTCAATGTTTTTTTACACTGATAATGAGACACCTGTAAATTTTCGAAAGTTTAAATTGCTATCATTTAGGGTTTTTTGATTTGTTAGGTAGAAAATCACAGAATACACCTTCTACACCTTCAGTCATTTTAAAAAATGTATATGAAATTAAGTAGATAATTAATAAGTAAATAATTTTTGTGCTTTTATATGTAATACAATATGTTTGGCTGAATATTTTTTAATAATTAACTACGTGATTTCCATATTGGCAGATATTATTACTCTTCGAACCTTGAAAAGAATGATAGAAAAAGTCAATTTCTTTTCAAATTTTTGAATTTTCATATATGTTAGCAATAAAATGAAACATAGTTTTTTTAAATTGTTATCAAATACAAACTATTAATTCCCAGCCAGCTTATTGTTAAAACCGATTTCATTTGAATTATGGGAGTTGTTTGCGTCTTTATCAACATATGTTACACGTACTATTAAATTGAAGGTCAATTATTGGTACGTGTACTATAGACATTAGGGATTTATAAATGAATATGCATTTCTGATATAAACAATGACAGCTTTATTACGTTCGTATTTTACTGGTACAGCGTAAATACAATAACAATAAATTGTTTTGTTCTAAAATTGTTTAAAAATTTCGTTCCAGTTGATAGACACAAATATAACCCTTTAAACCATTAGGTGGAATTATTTGCGAATAAAATAAAACTAAGATTTTCCTGCTAAGACACTTGGGTTAGGTAAAAATAAAGTGCAATCGGAATAGATCTAATATTTATATTTTACATCCGACATTCCAATGCTTTGATTGAAATAAAAAAGGAATCGAAAAAAAAACCTATCTTAAATTATAAATTTTGGTAATACACGTTTGTAATCGTAGCTAAAATCATAAAGACATTCAAAACGAAACTCTACAAAATGTTATGAATGCAACGGCTCAATGGTCTGTAGCTACGATTACATATCGAATTCTGTATAAAAATTACACTTCAACGGCAGTCACTACTCAAGGTCGGGAAGTTCTTCGTCGTCTGAGTCTCCTGAGCCAGCATCGAGATCATCGAATGACGGTTTATCTCCTCCAGCACCCAGGCCGCCCATTTGGCGCATCATTTCTTCAAAATCTCCCCCTCCCATTCCTGGAACAATTACAACCAATATTATGTAAAAAAATATTTTGCATTCGAGATACTGTTCTGTTATTACCAAATAATATTTAATCTTGATACAGTTCTTTAGAAAAATATGTTTGATATTTTTAAAATTAAATTATTTGTAATGTAATAATCAATTATATTGTAGGAATATGATGCCAAATATTTTACGAAACTATCATCAATACTGGTAACGGGATACTTAGCCGATACCAGTAATGTAGTCTCTGTCTTTATCCAATATCAATAGTAAAAAGTTGAAATTGTTAAACGAATTATTTCTTACAGTATTGTATTAATCATATATAACAAAATTATTTTTAATATTGTTACTATTTTTATACATCTTGATACAATATTTTTAATTAACAAAATGAGTTTTTTAATGTCGGTTTCATTTTTTGAAATATAGCTTTGCTACATCAATTATTGCCGCATCGATATATTTATTTATTGAATAATTAACGAATCCGTACCTTCATCACCGGAGTCGTCTTCGTCCTGCCATTTGTTGAAATCACACTTGAGCCAATGGTATTTCTTCTTATCTGCTGTTAGTGTTGGCCAGTACGGTCCTTCTGTAGATGCTTTTGCTAGGACTAATTCAATACATCTATCCCGGTTAAATGTTTTGCTCTTTTCAGTATCAATTTCTTTAAATAATGGAATTTTTACTTCGTGCATTTTCTGATCCGAACCACCAACACCTTTGAAATATACAGAATCTTTTTCTAATCTGAAATTATAAAATACGATTACAACAATTATCTTCATGTACATTTTTGCTACTTACTTAATTTCTGGGTTTTTACAATCTTCTAAATTAATTGTAACTAAAACAACTCCAGATCTTTGGGCCCACATTACAGAAGGAGGCGGCGCTCTAAAAAAGTAAGGTTAAAGTTCAGAGTGCGGAAATGACATGACTTTTTTAAAATTGTTCATATATATAATTTATAACATACATAAATGTTTTAATGACATATTTTGTAGTTTAATAATCATATAAATGTCAAATTTCTACGATCAACATTTTCTTCTAGAACATTCTTTGATCAATAAAATTTCTTGTTTTCAACATGGCCGGCACTCCTCGCACGAGGATAAACTTTTTTCATGTATTTCAATATTTATTACATAACATAGGACGCAATTTTTAAATTCGAAGTATAATTTTAATATAATACTCTCTCTATACAATAATTAAAATACTTACGTCTCTTGTGTGGTCATTTTATTAAATATTTCTTGTGACTCGCGCTTCGCACACTACAACAAAACCGGAATAAATGACTTGAAGTGAGCGCTAGTATTCAATGCTGCAGTCTGCAGAAATTAAAAATTTTCCAGAGAAATCTTATAAAATGTAATATTATGATTTGCAATATTCTGACAAAATGTATATAATGTCTCCAAATTATAATTTTATCTAGAATGTTATTTTCAATAATTCCGCATTATTCGTCTGTTGCATATTTCACGTTATTTAATATTTTTTACTTACCGTATAAAACTTTGTTGATATATTGATAAACTTCTTCGTAAACCGTAAATTATTTATTACATTGACAAATAGGTATGAGGGAGAAATATATGATATATACGTCAATTTGTTATTTAATATATTGCGATGGAAACGCACATGTAAAGATTTTAAGAATTGTTCATAAACAAAAAATCAATGATTTATTTTTTTCATAAGGCTTAGCTTTTTAAAAATTTAAATTTGTTAAAATAACAATAATTTTTTATTGTTAGGGTAATCCGGAATTTGAAAAAAATCATATTAAAGATATTAATAGATTTGGCCGTTGGTCCCATTTTTTATAAAGTACGTTAGGATAGATTAGCGCAAATAACAATTCAATTGAGAATAACAAGGAAATATTTAATTCAAATTTTAAACTTTCAACCAATTATAAATGTTAAGTTTTAGTCACATGGTACGGCTGAGCGCCAATGGGAAAGTAGAGCGGCACAGCGTCAGGTGGTTTTATTAAAAATGTTTTCGGTTGACTGTCAGTTGTTGTGCGGTGTGTAACTTGATAGCGTCGTGTTTTATTAGGCCTACTATGATATTTGCGAATTATTAACACGTGATATATGAAAATATTATTGTTTTGTTGATTGTTGTAGTAAATGTTATCATTTTTGAGTGATGTCAGTGTCTAAATAAAAAACTATCAATTTTAAATATTAGTGTTTATAAAACAATGCGCTTTAATACAGACTTTTCTGGATAATACTGTTTCGTCTCAACATGTCCATTTTCAAGGATAATTCTTGGGTAAGTAATTTATAAGAATTGGATTATTTTTAATTATATAAATAGACAAAAAATGATAAAAAGTAATTTAATTATTTAAATATCAAAATAGATAGAAAAAATAATAGCCTGGAACTATATAATATACGCAGAGATTTAAAACAATGACAATAATGAATATACATTTACACCTTGTTTTACTTTTGTTTGTCGGTATTTAAAAAAACTTTTCGCAGACAGCCTCGCCGCAGGCGCAGTTGTCTGACACACATCTTCGACTTCTTTCAATTTCTTCTGACATCGGTCATTGATGAAAATATAGTGCGGAGAGTTGCGTCTAGGTCACGATGCGCAAAAATTGATTAACAGTTTACAAGATAACTCGACGTTTATTTGCGTTTCTAATGGTTAGAGTATAGACATTTTGTGTCATAAATAATCTTGTAAATACAATTTCAATATGCAGCTTAGTTTTATATTGGCAATAAATATACATTATAGATGGGTTAGACTATTTTATGATAATGGTATATATTAAGAAAATATTTCTTTACAAGTAGGTTAATTCTTGATTTTAAAATACAACATTGCGAAGAAGATAATTTTTCGTATTATATTTAATAAAATAACGGGCAGCGAAAACCATGAGAATTTTTTAACATGAAACATGGGATTTATCATATCTACGGTTATGACTTGATATTTGATTAACAGCAATGTATGTTTACTTGTTTCATTTAAAATGAAACATAGGGAAAGAATTTGACATTTGCTTTTTGGATTATAAAATTTTCTGACACGCCTACACCTAGTGCAACAACAATTTTAAGAATCATTAATAACTTTAGAGGAATTGATAGAATAGTAGAATGTTCTGCTACACAACAAGTAAATATAATAACGAACAATTAAACAATTATTATTGTATAAATTCCATCCATATATTGTCAATATTATCAAAAACTGTCAACAGTTTGACAAATTTTACATTTTTTTTACATTCTGCCATATTCGGACCAATTTCCTAAATTTATCCTACTGGCAAAATTTTATCAGCAGCATAAAGTAGCTGCATCCTCCTATCATCTAAGATTTATCCTCATAGTAACACTAACAAGATGTAAAACAGAAATTCGTGGTTACCATGAGGATTAATTTAACAGAGATTTATGAGATACTTATCAAGACATTGTAAAATCGGCCCTAAATGAGACAAGCAAATATACATTGCTATCAATCAAATATAAAGTCTTACCATGTATATGATAAATCCCATGTTTCACGTTAAAAATACTCACGGTATAGAAAAATGTTTATGATTTAAGCTATTTATGTATTTGTACTTAGCGTTTGTCTGGTGACTGATGCGTTTCAAAGTACACTAACGGAAAGTGAGAAATAACGCTATCACAAAATCGGAAGTGGTGCTTTGTTGATATATTTTTGTATTTGTCTAATTTAGCCAATTTACGTTAGTTTTGATATTTATGCGTACATTTTTGTAATTATATTTGCCAATTTAAAAACTGAAATATTATATACTTATTACATTTTTTCACCTATATAAATAAATTTTGGAAATATTGCTTACGTAGCGAAGTACATGTATCATTTCTGTGTATTGTAACTGTAACACTGTAAGGGTAGATGTACTATTTTAAATGATATTTATAAAAGAAGTCAAACGATGCACATATTATCATTAATTTTCCTTAGGTGACCTTTTCAGAAAAACAAATTGCAAGTGTAACTTTAAGTGATGTGTATGTAAAAGTTATGTAAGTTTTCTATTTACGATGTTTGTCAGCGTGAGTCAGGTAATATTATTTGTTACTCATATATCAATATACCTGTTGATTCATTTTACGTTCTGTTTTTTTTTTTATAGTTTGTAAGTAACATATCTTTCTTTATTGAAGATTAAATATATAAATACTGATTGAAGCGTAACTTTTTTACCCACAGATTAATAACTTACAAATTTGAGATTTAACTATTAAAGTGTCAGTGGTTGGATACGTTTCCATGGATACATCATCGTTTTTTGATTCTAGGACATGAGGTCCCTTTGGTCGATATATACATTGGTATAAAATTATTTAGTAGTGGTTTAAACCAATATATTTTCGCGTTGCAACGGTAACGTCAGAGAGGACAAATTTAAAACAGTAATACATGCAAATATATTTGCAATACACAATTACAAATAAAAAATATATTACTGAAATAGAGAATTGTTAAAATTTGATTTTCCATAATTTCTACAAAAATAGGTATTACTTTTATTTACGATAATTTCGATGAACAAATATTAATGTTTTGTGACCATTGACAGCTTTTCGGAACGATGGTTTATAAAAGTTTTAAACCATTGTATTTTAGCAATATACAAATTAATGACGTCACAAATCAACCTAGTTTGAAACCGTACGAACCTGGTTCAATAGCCAAAAAAATTTTAGAAGTAGCATTTTTACTGCAGTTGATAAATTACATTCCTGAAATAACGTTCTTTTAGTACCGATAAATTTTGAAATAATAGTGTCATATTCAAGTGGGTGATAAGAACATTTGAAATAATACAATAAGAATATTCTGCTGATAATTTGTGCTTTCGAAAAGGATAGAGTTACAAAGTTTAAATGGGATATATAATGATTTTTAAATTTACATAAACATTTGAGAGGATATATGTGACGCCAAAGGTTTGGTACCATTACCCAGAGATTTTTAAATGCCACCGATTTGCACAAAACAAACATAACAAAAACAGAAACCCTTTATATCTAAGTTAGCAGCACGGAACTGCCATCTAAACTCCAAGAAATATCATTTACGTTCCGCCGTTCCGCCTCATGTTGCCATTTTCAATATAATTTTCATTAGAGTTGTTAAGGTTGATGGTTTTTGTTTAAAAGTTGTCAAGCACAAAATATTAACGTATGTATTGAATTGATTTCAATCTGCTTTCTCGGCTTTGTAGTTTAATTTAGATAGTTATTTTTTTTTATGCAAACATAACTTGACATTGGTATCAGCTACCCTATATAAATATGTAAGAACATTGTACCTTCTACTTTCCTATACTTAATTGTTTTTCTAAATCGGAAGGAAAAGCAATTAATGATATAGATAAAAGGAAGTAACCTATTGGTGCTATTATGACATTGTTGTTGACAAAACCAATTTTTTAACAGGCACCTGTTTGCATAAAGGTGTCCTTGAAAAATGTCAGGTGTAAATGCAAAAACCTGTTTAGAAATTGTTTTACTGCCAAACTCATTGCCTCTATTCTGTCGTTAGTGTTTGTTTTTATTGTTGACTTTTTGTTTAGTTTAGAACGTGCTGGCATTACTTTTTAATTGTTTAGAAATTTAATTTTTGTTTTACCACGTGGTAAAGTAAATGTTAGGTCTAATTAAGTGCTACAGTTTTTATGGATTTAGTGTTACTTATCGACAGTCCTAATTATCAAAATATAACTTGATTAATGTGACTGTAAAGTATCCATTTTTTATTTACATTTATTGGCCCCAATGGTACAGCCTATCTATGCTGTAAAAATTTATAAGTATCAATTACAAAAAAACAAAAGCTTTGTACTCTTTTTAGGCAACTTAAAGTTGTCTTCTTTAACTAACTTCATTATGTTAGTGATTCATTCTTGTAAGTATAAAAAAATTCAAATGCATAATTTTCGCGTTTATTTGTAATAATAGCAAAACCCAAATAGAATTAGAGTTGACAGGAGTCAATAGTCGCATTCTTTTTACACAAAATTTCAGTGTATCTTATCTCACCTCAGTTGGCCCACTTATTTTGATCGTACTTATTGTGACAACTACACTGAAATAAAATGAGGAGCTTTGTTCTGCCTTAGCCACCTCGAAAGGTCGTGATTTGAGTTTTTAATCTCAAATGAAGAATTAGGTTATGTTTTGCTGTCAATCAACAAAATTGATTCACCACTTTGTTTTATTGCAATCGGCAGTTCAAAAGGACACTTTGCTCGTAGTATTTTTTTTTTTTAATTTTTTGCATAACTCAAAAATAATTTTGTTTATGGAATTACTATTACATCTATGGTTATGCTCCTCCATTTTTGGTTCCAAATGGTCTTTCCAAAGGGCAGTTTACTTTTGGCAAAAACTTAATAAAAATAACAATTTAGTCTCGAATTTAGTTGGCATTTAATTTTTGTAAGAAACATTTTTTTGACATTGAAAATTGTTCAAATATATTCCTGATCTGAGACATGTACGAAATATCTGTTTATTTTTAAGTTTTATGTGCAATAAGGAATAGTGATAAAAATTTTAATAAAATTTTCGAAAGATGATCCATTTTGAATAGAAGTTCGAAGATATGAAACGACTGAAATGGTTAGCCGTAGAATGATCTCACTTTCAAGTGAAAGAAGTTTAAATGAAGTGCAGCAAAAAAATGTTTAAAATTTAGCGTACAAGGAAGTCTTATGGTGTCCACATCAGATTTTTTTTATTTGTAATAATAACAAATTGCCAAAAATATTGAAGATAGTGTTATAATTTTTTTTATATAAAAAAATTGTTCAAGACACGTTAATTTAAAATTTATAACAATGTTTTAAATAGATTATTAAGGGCAGTTATTAAATAAGGTGTAAATTACAGGGACATAATGTTCTTATTTACATCTAGTTCGACGAATAGTCCAAATTTTCTGAGATAGTTCTGAAGCCTCGTCTGAAGCTAACCACAATGAGGGGCGGATAGGTAGTTACAAACCTCCCCGAGAAAACAATTTTGGCGGCCCACATTTATAATAAATAGTGTGTATTTTTTTAAAACCAGTATATCTTTTAGAATCATAACAAAAAATTACTTATTTTTACCCGGGATATATTGATCATATACAGACCATATACTAAACATATATTGGCTATATACTGCACATATATTAAGCAAATGTATGGTATATTGGAAATTCCATAAATGGGAAATTCTATATTCCAATTGACTATTTTTAAAAGTGTGTTTAAAATGCTACGTAAAACATTAGTGTACATACTTTTATTATATATTTATGTATTCAGAAAAATTATTTGAAGAAATTAAAAATCATTGATATAAAAAAAAAAAACATTTTTTTTATTTTTTCAATTTTTAAAGATATTTAAGTGTTATAGCATTTTTTAAAATTCTTTTATAAGCTATATTTATTTCGTAAATGAAAACGAAATCTGTAATAAAAACCAAACAACTAATCTGTATATAACTAGGTAAGAGTAACGAAGAATTTTTATTTTTAGTTATACATTTAAATAATTATATTTTACTTCCGTCACATGACAATGAAAGTGACATAATTTAATTTTAAGATATTATAATATATAGAACATCTTTTTGTTATTATTAATAGTTTTGCTTTTCCTGAGATTTTCAAGATTTTCATCGAATATTTATGAAATATAGCAAGTTGGCGCCACCTTGCGATCGCTGGGTAGCCGGGTGGGTCACTCCGGGCCTGCATACCAATAATAACATTTATTTCATTTTTTTATTTTGTGATTTTTACGACAATCATAGCAAAATGACGCAAATAGAATTTCATATTTGACAGGACACGATGTAGGTATGTATGTAGGACAGTCAGTAACTGACTTGTCTTAAATTTGAGACCTGTGTTCCTATCTAACATTTCGTAACATATTGAAACACCGTTTATCAGTAACGAGACACTGATACGCTGCAGATTGGTTTGTGCAGCGGGAGATATCATTTACATGATTTATATATAAAAAAATCATGTATTAAAATTTATTTATTTTATTATATTATGAAGTAGTATATTGAAATATTTAAAAACATAGGTGGGTAGTATGTTTAGTTGATTAAAATTCGTCGCAATGACTAATACTTGATTTAACATGTCAAACCCTATACACATAATCATCTGCTTATCACAGTTAATTAACAAAAGCTTATATAAAATATACACATATACTTGATATACCTCTGTTAAGATTATACTTCCGTTCGTGTAAATAGTTAGAATGTTTTTAAAATATTGTGAACGAGCTGTAAACTTTGACAATTAAGTATGCCATAAAATGTCGTAAGGATGATTTACAATTAACATAAGCATAAAACAAAGGTGATATTTTATAATATTTTATGCATTTTGAATTGTAATTCTTGATGTGTGCAATTTTAATGACTTAATTTGTACGGTAATTAAGGTAAAATGATTTAATTTCTTCCGTAGTTCGCAAATGAGATCATGACAATGACAGAGAACTAAATAATTTCTTATAATTAGATTGTTAGGCTCATATGAGAAAAGGGAAAGTCATTTTCTCGCTAAATATAACAATGCGATCATTTAATTTATACAATTTTATTAATAATAGTAAGAGTTATAGTACATTGTGTATTGGATATAATTACAGAGAAACTAAATAATTTATTATGCACAGTACATATTTGGTTTTGCGTATAACTGCAACTTTGTTTTAAAAACGGTCAACTATTTTAATTAGGTCTTACCGTTATAATATTGCAAGTTTATTAGAAGTAGGAAATATTAATAATGTCAACTTTCTGTAATATATAAGAAATTGGAAGAGAAACAGTAAATAAGAAGAAGCAATGAGATCTTGTACCGTACAAGCTGTACGATTCTTTATGACGATAAAAAAATGTAGCTAGCACATATAACGTCCTGTTTTGCAATTTACTTGAAAACAAAATTAAATACACCTACAGTGGCTCACAAAATTATTCATACACCTAATTTTTTTTTTAGTATAAATCAATAAATGATACACTTTCCGCATTATATTTTACTTAACACGTTAACTGCCACCATTAAAAAAAAAGGTGGGTCCCTTGGGTCAATTTTTCTTTTTTACAGATTTAGGGTGTTTTCATATTAGAAAATACAAGTATGATAACAGAATTGATTTTTTTTAATATTGCTCTAAAATTTGAAGAATTTTATTGAGGCACAAAAGTTGCAGTATTTTATCATTTCAGAGACTAAAAAACAAAAAATCATGCGCTAAGAATAAGTTTTGGTCTGCCAGGCCACCGAGAATTAAACTACGTTTACAGATATGCTTTGCGAGGTACAAACATTAGACCACGGAGCATAATGTGTATTCAAACACTGAGGCACAAACGATGTATCTCAGAGCATGCGAGGATATTTTAGTGAGACACATAAGATGTACCTCATGGCAGTTAACGTGTTAACAAAATTTACTAATAAATATAGTAAAATTTTTAGCTAAGCTGTAGATATTTTGGTATCTAATTTAGAATTTATTCATTTCTCCGGCAGTTTTTCTATTTTATGTGGGCAATCTAGTCCTCAATTCTGCCCATATGCAATAAAAGATCTGTAGTATGAGGAGTTTTTTTTTAATTGTTTGTGAGATTATGTAATAATCAACCCTAATTAATATTGGCAGTAATAATAATTACATCCCAGACCAAGTTTATCAGTAATTTATTTAAAAAAAAAATAATATTGGTAGGTAGTCAATTTTGTTCAATATACCTTCAAGCAAATGAGGACTTGATATAAAGCCCCTAACTATTATGTTCTCGAAAGAAAAAAATTACCATTGGACGCAAATAGGTTCAATTTACTTAACTGAAAAATTAAAAAAGTTATTCGAATAGTCTTCGTTACAATAGATTTTATTTCATTGAGCTGAGCGTTACATGAAATTAAAACCACGTATATTGAGCATATATCGTTCATTTTGCTGATTTAATTTTTTTTATGAGTACTTGAATCCCTGAAGCTTCTTTATGATAAATAGGTAGAAATCATGACATCTATTGCGGAATTATTTTATTAACTATTAGAAAGGTACTATCTGTAACCTGTAACGAGACTATTAATTGCAATGTTATCAATATATTAAAGATTTCACAAAATAATTAATTCATCGATTATTCGCTAAAAAGTGTTCCGTTTTCTTGCTATATGAACTGAAAAATATCCTAGTTAATTATACTGCAAAACATGTAATAAAATTTCATTTTTTGTTGGAGTAAAAGTATTGCGAATTATAATTTCGATTTTTACGTGAAATTAAGCACGTAAGTTCGTAATATCCTTTGTTTTTAGCGATCATTTTCTAGTTGAGTAGCCGCAAACCTTTCAACGGATTTCCTCCATTTCCACACATACACCAAATATTTTTTTCTCCCGAACAATGCAATGTATTTATTTGTTTGATGCATCAGAATGGTAATTACAGTGGAATGATGTTTTGATTGTAATGACTTTGAAACGAGAAAGAGAAAGGATTGGGTGATTTTTTGCCCAGATTATAGTTTCGATAGGACAGAAAAAGTAGGTAGATAGAAGAGTTTTTGTAAAAGTAGGTGATGGTGCGTGCGTTGGTAATTAAATGTAATTCAATTACTAGTTACTTGAAAGGTTAGTTTATTGCGTATAACGGTGATTTAAGAACGGATTAGTGCTGATCAAACGGATATGTGCATCAATTAGTTACTTTATTTATGTATTTCACTGCGAGCTTTCACAGAACATGATATAAAACTGTCATTCAATGGACACAAACATTGCGACAAATATTTACATACCTATACGTGAAACCTTCAAAACATTCTTTTATCATTAAAAATATATACCCTTGAAAATAATAACACATAAATAATATACACTTTATTTCCCGCTGTTGATCCTCACGTCATCAATTGTTACCAAGTGATTCAAATCGTTGGGGAAGGGAGATTGATGACATCGACATCATCTTGTTGGGTGAAATCATATGATTTCCGAAGTAGGTAAATATATTTCAAAATTGACAGTATTGTATACAAACATATTAATCGATGTAGCATACAAAAAGAATTGCAAATACATAATAAATCACAAATTGTCGACGCCAAAATCACTTTCATAAATGACATAAATGACATGTATGACATACTCATTTTTATTAAATATTTGAAAATATCGTTTACCGCTGTTACATTACTATTATTATTATTTTATCGTTGGTTGTATTCAGATAGCACATGTACCCCTCTGATACACGTACGATAATGAAATAGCGAATAAAAGTCTCATCTGCGCTATCCGTATACGACAAAGATTCAAGATAGAAGTTTGCAACAGAAATTGACGACGTGTTCAAAGTGATCAACTGCGGGAAATAGAGTATATGTTCCTTCTTAAATACAAAATATTTTCACAAATATTATTCAGGTGCTCCTGGATTCAATGTTATACAGGGTGGCCCAGCGAAAATTATCAGCGCATTTTTTTGCCACTTAACATTAATTTTGCAAAAAACGTTCGAACACGTCAATTTTAGTATAAAGGGGAACACCTGAATGGATTAGTACCAATGGCATAACTTCAACCCTAAAATGGGGGTGGACTGCACCTCAAAAATTTTAAATGGAAAAGGGTGTCAAACATGACATAGTTCGAAGTGGTCAAAAACTGCGCTGATAATTTTCGCTGAACCACCCTGTATAATTTGCGTAACTAATAGATGGTCAACAAAGTTTTAGAAGAATATAATTTCTAACTAAATCTTATATTTATTAAAAAATAAAAACGGTATTAAGTAGCAAACACATACAGCTAACAAACATGGAACAGAAATTAGATTATTTTAACAAATGATATACATATGGGTGAGTTGGTAAATTATAATAGAAATGTTTTTTTTACAGTTTTTCAGTTTTTTGAAAGCTTTATATACAGATTGCACATACCTACATACATATATATGTATAAATTGAGTGCAGTCTTCATGCAACCAACGACTGCAAAGGACACGTTGAATCCAATCGACATGTTTTTTCGTATCAGTATATTCTTTATCGCAACCGCAATGCAGAATTCGTCGTTCTCGTCCTGCAGTTCCGGTTCCGTATTATTTGATAATGTTTCGGGTTTTATTATCCTAAACCACGCTTTACTCTCTTTTCTATTTGTCTTGGACTGTAAAAGTACTCGCCGTCTATTTCATTTTACATTGGAGAGATACGAATGCTTACGTTCAAAATAAAACACTCGTGCGAATGTGTTCTAAGTTTAGATACATTAGGTAAGTTATAAAGTGTTAGTATATATTAAATAATACCATACATTTTAACTTAGTCTTTTTCAACCCAAAAAATAAAAATAAAGTTCGACGAGGAATAATGAACGTTTTTTACTTATTCTCATATACAAGCATTTAATCACAATTTCGAATTTTGCACAGAACTAGCATTTGAAATGGAAAACAAGTTTTGTAGAGTAACCAGAGTTATGTAACAGCTAGTACCGAAATTAAAAGTATTCTACGTCTTATCCACTATCACCGATACTCCCAAAGTTATTCTGTGAATATGAACCAAAATTTTTCATTTTTCTCTGGTTTTCATGTTTTAATGCTTGTTTAGAAATATAATGAATAGATATATTTTATGGAACTTTTCTAAAACAAATTGTAATTCTACCCACGGGCGCCGACTTTTCAAATTTCCTTGGGGGCAAAATTTTTTACTTAAATGAAAAAAAAAATTATTAGGTATTAATATATTACAAAAAAAAGAAATACTGAAAAGGGATGAAAGAAAAATATTTCTATTTCTAGCTAACTCATGTCACATCACATCACTATGTAACTGTTGATGTGAGTTTAAATAATATTAATTCAGGGCTTTGTTATTAATTAAAAGAAAAAATGTCTCTCTAACGAATATGTTTCCTTTGCTCCAAGGAGAATTTTTTTTATAGGTATAAACCTCTGTTCTGACTTTGACATTCCCTGATTTTAATGGATGTTTATGATATAAGGTTTTTAAGTAACTTTTTGGGTAAATTTCTCTGGCTGGAGATATGTAAATATGTTGATATTTCATAAAATCTTATATTGTTTTCATATAAATACAGCAAATAGATGTAAATCATCAAACAGAAGTGCCAGTTTCTACTAACTTTTTTAGTTGCAAATATACTCGCGTCATGTAAAAATTTGAGAATAAGTGCAGTAAAACGTGGAAATAACAATATACGTTATTTGCTTTTGGTTATTTTTCATCATATAGCGTACTTATTATATGATGGTGATTGATTCTATGGTAGTCAAAATTTTATATTTTTATAGTATAGTTTGTAAAAAATAACTGGTACTTCACAATTTATAATTAACAAACGCAAATGACTCACTTATTTATATTATATAATTTTCCAATGGAAATATTTGCACTCCAATATTGTGAAATATGTAACTAATAAATTAGTCTTATAGTTTCAAACCAACATAATATTTTTTTGAATTTATAGCACCAGTAATCGAAGTAGGTTGTAGTTTATTTATGATATTTATTATAACTTGTTTACTGTTTATTGGCTACTTGTTTTCAAATTGGCATAGGTGCGATTAACTTTAATTTATATCTACTTTTTTCTAGTTACTCGTACAAAAGGTAGCTAATTCTAATATTTTATCGTAATACATTCACGCAAAGTTTTAGAACTAAGTTATTTCAGAGGAGCACCTTACCAATTTTACTTTTTTTATATAAAAGAAAAAAAATTACATTTTTTTACTACTCCCTGTTCTATTGGCATTATAGCTAATCCTTCCAATCTTTCCTGTTTTATTATGTGCCAATAATTTTTAGAGTTGGTACACGTTAAGAAGGAAAATACGCAAAACCAAAATTCGTTCGAACGAGTTTAACTCGTAAAAATGGAGTTATTAGAATAAATTTCAGCTGCCGTAGTGCAGTTTTCTACTAAATACAATTAATACATACATAACAAAAATGCTGTCTGTACCCTACAATGTTTGTACATATTTATTATTTTTAATTTATTTACAATAATTTTTATAATAAATAAATATTTTATACCTACGATTTTTGTACGATATACACCTTAGTTGTAGTTAATATTATTGCGGTGGGTAGTAAATATGCTGTAGCGGCCAGTTTTCCTTTATCTAAATGGACGAGCTCTAGAACAAAAAGGCGCGGGCCACTTTATGCACGAAATCTCGGGAAAATTTCGAAGTCACTATATTTGAGCTGGTCCTATATAGACATCATCGACAAAATCAGATTGTAAGGTCGAATCTTTTCACCAAATTTGCTAGCACGATCATTACGGTTTTATAATCTTACACCCAGTTACCTAGTTAACGCAAGTAAAAAGTAAAAATAAATTACAGTTATCGCCACATCTTTTTAAAAGCTTGTAAACATGCATATGCAATATTATGTGTGTGTTTACATCTCTACGGTACTTAGAATTTTATTATGTAATAACAAGTATTAAATGTCAAGAAAAATACTTTCATCTTCCCTTTCAGTAAACATTTTTGTGTAAAACCAGGAAACGCAAATGTCGATTATTCATGTCTTGATGTCTGAATTGTGTACATGTCTAGAGAATATCCACTTAATGTTTGTAGAAAGTGGCCTTAGGCCTTCATTCTTTGACACGTTCTGTTTCATACCCAAATTAAATAATTATTAATAAGATTCTTTCAATAACATGCCTCATTGAATTCATTGGATTTTTTTGGCGATAGAAAGATAGGAATTAGTGCAAGGTGTTTGTGAATTTAAATTAAATTTTGGTTCGATGGGTAATATATTTTATATTTTTGGGTCATGTAAATGTTAATGTTTGAGATATAAGATGTTGTATATAATTTACAATTTTGTTACGATATTGGTGATTGACTTGAAAGTACAAAATCATGGCGTTTATTTAATAGTTTTAGTTCTCAACTTTTGAATTTGAATCTTCTGATGTCTTCGAATACCTATACAATGCGTTTATAACATTTAAACAAAGTTAAGAATAGGTACCTAAATTAACCCTTTAGCTTCTTATAATTACCATAAATATTATAAATAATATTATATTTTTATTGATTTCACTTTTAAAATTCAGTATTCAAATAATGTAGGTATCAGTAGAAATGTACCTATTTACAACATGGAGGTCGTTTAATCAAACATCACCTCCGGATACGCTAGCTGGCATGGAGAACGCACCTCAAGCGGCATAATTTCCACAATTGATTTTTTGATTCATATCCACAATTAGAAGTAAAATACATAGAACGTTAACGGTTTCACTACTGAATTCCTTTTGTCAAAATACATATGACTATGAATTTTTACTTAAAAATTTGTATTAATATTTCGCGCGACTTCTATCCCTATATCTAGATTTAAGAACTAGATTTTACCTTCAAGAGCATTCGTGTAATACAGATGATCCAGACTTTGGTTTACTGCAGTAATTCAAGAATAAGATCACTCTTTTGAAAATGGATACCATTTTAGAGCAGATGGCTCCTTGGAATGTGTACTGGTTTTAGGAGGCTATGAATTAAGTCATTTATAAGAATTTGCTTTAATCTTGACTTATTCAAGAGTAAATGCCTTGGAATGGGCAAAATTAGAGCAAATATTTAATATTTCTCTGATTCTTGACTTCTTAAAATTGGATAACATTGCAGTATAAATATTAATGTTCGAGGCTCTGGTTTGGTTTCAATTATAATTTGATGCAGTGTGAGTGCAAGTCCGTGAGAGAATGTTCTTATTCTTGACTTGTAGAAACTAGAACATAATCCAGAGCAAATTTTGCTGCTCCAGAATGCTATTTTTGCTCATTAGTGTGAATAATTCATATATTTTTTTATTTGATTTAATTTGAAATCTTGTAGATAAACAAAAAATAATATATTTTAGTGGAATAACAGACTTAGTCTAAAAAAATAAGGATCTTACATGTATATTTCTTTTTAAACATTGATATTTGATCATTCATGCTGTTAATTTGGGTGGGTTACTACAGAACGGCTCGATGTTTGCTAATCTTGCAAAGACTGCAGGTTGACAACATGCATCACTAAAATAGAAGTAAAGCTTTTCGTGTACTTACCTAACGAATTTGAGACCCTATAGTGCTACATACGATAAAGATATTGATATTCAGGTCATTTTTAGCAAAATAATTTTTTTATTCATTAAGCGAGGTACGGTGTTACAAGAAATTAAATTTAGTTGTATTATGTATTAAAAAGGAAGTATCAATTAGATGAGTTTTTTTAAATATAAAAAACAATTTCATAGAAATCATTTACTTCGGATATTTTATTAGCAATTACTGATCTGTTTCTTAGTTTATCAAGAAAGGATAGGAAGACCTAAAGTAATTCACGCACTATGGAGTATTACTTGATGTTTACACCATTTGGTGTGGGTGACATATTTTTCTCGGTTGGGCATAAACAACTTCATGCTCTTGGTAGGTATATAAATAACTATAAAATATTAATAAATTATTTTTAGATATCATTACTAATTTTAAATATCAAAATTACTTTTTTATAAATTTATAATAAGTACTTTGAATCGTTTGACTTTTTGAATATAAATTAATTACAATTTCTTTTTTATATTCACTCATCATTCTTGTATTAATATTTGATTTCTCTGTGTTTTTTTAACAATATGTCAAAAATTTATTTTACAATTTTTTGCTAAATGTAGTATTAAATGTCAAACAGTATTATAAGCAATAAACAAGTTTTTATAAAAGTAAAATTATAATGTGAGGCATTTAGAAGTGCATGATTATTATGCATACATATTAAAATTCTATAAAATGGAAAGCCGTGACTTCGTCATCACGAATCGCCTTGAACGTCGATCGTCGGATGTTGCTATACGTGAAGCTGTTCTGCTTTCTGACTTTCAATGTCTAGGTTCACTGTTCATTGCTCTGCACGACAATCAGACTTTGTCGTTAGCTTGTTATTAGCGATAGAAAAACTTCTACTTCCAATGTAAACACCACCTGCAATTCTTTCTTTCCTCTCTTAATTGGACACGTCGATTTGTAATTGAAATTTAAATTTCTTACAGGATATGTTTTGAAATTTGACCATGGCTTATAATATTAACCCATTTTTATGTACCAGTCTTTATATTGCAATATAGGAACCGAATATTATTTCACTGTTTTGCCTGCTGTAATACTTAAATACAAAAAAATTAATTCAATTCCTAAATTTATTAAATCTGTATTATACGTGATATAATTAATACATTTTATTTTGTACTAGCTGGAAATTGTAGCTTTTTTACCAAAGCTACTTTGAGTAGCTTTTTTCTAGCTTTAGATCTGCTAAATTTGCATCTATTTGTTACTTTTTATAGTTGAAAAGCAACACACATGTACAGCAATAAGCACCCTTTTTATTAATTTTTATTTGTCCTAAATTGAATGGTATTTAAATTTTTATCAATAAATAATTAGATATAAATGTATTTATTTTTTATTTGTTACCAAATTTGTTCAAACAAAATAGCTATAAAAGTAGATGTAAATAGCAGCTGCAGCCTGTAGCTAATTTAGATGTAAATTACACCTACATCTAGTAGATAGTAGTAACCAACCCAGCTATTTACAACTTAAAGTAGCTGTAGATGATGCTAAGTTACTTTTTTTTACTAGTTTGCTTAATTTTGGATGTCGGCATAATAAATTCATTAATATTTCTCAAAATTTATAATGTATCTAAATAATAAAGTAATTATATTTAAATTTGCCTTAACATTCCAAGAAATATAATTATAAATGGACATTGTGGTTCTGAATTTTAACAATGTAGGTACTTTTGAATATAGGTTAAAGCTACCCATTTTTTATAAATAATTCCATTCGTTCAAAAATGAGCCTTATCGCTAGGTATATGACCGAATGAAAAGTATCGATACTTGTACTTGTATTAGTATTAGATGAAAAGTATCGGTACTAGTAAAGTATCGATAGAAAAATATCAATACTAATAAATATCAAGTACCTGTATCGAATGAGTACTTCTATTTACTGATTTTGAATTATACAAACTGTATTACAGGTGTTTTTTTTATATTTTTGATTAACAAATTATTATATTAAATTTATGTTTTTCATTGTTTTAATTTATAAACCCTTATTTCTTCGGTGAGGTAGCATTCCGCTAAATTTCCCAAAAACCTATTTCTTGTTTTTGTTAAGGAAGCCCCTGTTTTTTAAAATAGTAGCATCTTTTATCACAGAATAAATTATATCTTAGTTTATAAAATAACAAAAGGATATATTATAATTTCTCTTTTTTGAAACGAATATACATATCTACTAATGAATATTTTCATTCGATACTTGAATACCAGCTCTAAAAAGTGCTCAGAATAAAATATCGAATATAAAAAGTATCCATAATACTTTTTTCGTATATCTACTTATCGTCTATCATCCATTAATAATTTATCTCGTAAAGTGGTTTAGAATATTTATCAATATCAAGTAGGTTCTGTGAATCTATATTTACAGTATCAAACAAATAAAGCAATAATAATTCAATAGCCGTCACCGCTAGACTAGTGGTTAGTGTCCAGGGTATATAACCCAGATGTTGCTGGTTCTCTCACGAAGGTATGTATTTAATTTCATCGTATTACCCTCACTCGATTATATATGACTTTAGTAGTTGAGCGGATGCTAAACATACAGTAAAAATATATGAATTTTTATTATTTGCCTACTATTGCTTTCTATTGTTAGGTATACGTTTAATGTATAAAATATTCCTCCTAGGGCCTATTTTTCACCTCTAGTTAAAGTGCCGATTATACTTTAACCATTGGTTAACAAAAAATCACATCGAAGTAGCAAGTAGTGTACATTTTTGACAACTTACATTAGTTTTTCAATGAGCTATTTTTCTATTAACCGATGTTTAAGGTAACCGGCACCTTAAACAGTGAAATTCAAACCTTCAAATTATGTTAATATTTTTACTTGTTACTGACTTGTAAACTATCATTTATCTTAACTCGTTGTTGCCAGGTAAATTAATTTTTACAAGCTACTACATTGTAAAAATGACAGCTGTCAGATTTACCAGTACCTAGCATGTTAAGATGACACCTGTCAGATTTACTGGCTAGTAGTTCCATTGTTTATTGTCTTCCAAGGCTTACGATATATCATTTAAAACAATTTTTGACACAAAATTAGTAACTGTCAAAATTTGGTTTTAATTTTAATTTTATTTACAAGTCAATAACAAGTAAACTATTGTACATTATACGCCAGGTAACAGTTTTTACTGGTTCAAGGAGATGACAGGCTCGCCTAAACGGCTCGCCAGTCAATTCCTCCTATCACCAGTAAAAACTGTTTTACCTGGCTAATATTGTAAAATACTATAACAAATTTATAGAAAAAAATATTTAATTTTTTTCGCAAAAAATGTTTAAGTCAATTTATTAAAATTTAATTAAACTCGACCGGTTTCGGCCCTACTTCTCACTTGGATCACCATCAAGAGGTGATTAGTTATATAGTTTTTCATAAATGAGCACGGTTTTTGATGTTTACGTAAATATTTTAATTCTGTTATGTGTTACACATTTTATTTGCTTTTTTATTATAGTTATGATCTATTGTACATTTTAATGATTAATCACCCCATTGGTAATGACCCAAATAAAATTTTAATAAATTGACTGTATCCCATCAGTATTGTTTTTATTATCCTACAAGTTCCTCAGGCAAGAAGCTTCCAGTGTTGATTTATTATTATCGCAATATTCCTTTTCAACATAATCCCTTCCTTCTATAACCAAGGCGGCAGAAGATAAATTTAAATATGAATAACTGTGAAAGGAATTCATAATTGGCATTTGAACTTCTTTATTTGAATATAGAGACGTTCGAAAGATAAAACAATCATTCTATAACAAATAAATGTGGAAATTTTAAATGCAATTTTCTAAGATTTTATTAAAAATTGAAAATAAATGTAATTAACAAATTTAACGTTTACGACGACATTTTGTGTCAGAGTTGAGAAAATCATGATTTTTAAAAAATAAAATATCATTCATTTTTTTAAATAAATAAAAATAAAATATGATTGTTTTTATTTTTTTGCATTAATGACGTTATTATAAACGTAAATCATATTTAAAATATTAAGATAAAATATTTAAAAATTGAAAGTTACTATAATCATAGATGTGTGTCTACTTGAAAATACTATCATGAAACCCAAAAATTGTTAATCTTACATGTTTAATAACTAATTTCAAGACTAGCGATTCGGCTTTTTATGATAATAAATTTATTATTATAAATAAAATTTTGTGCTTAATATATTATTAGATAAAAGTTAATAATTCAATGAATTTATAAAAAAAAACAAATTAAATAGTAATTAATATCAAATGTTTTACATCAGGTCAACTTTGTTTTGTTTAAATAAGAAATTGATACAGTAAACATTCATTTATACTCGAAAAAACTCAGTTACGTTATATTTTTTTATGTTTTATAATATCTACAAAGTTGCTATATATAATATGTAGGCTTTACAGATCACTGATATTTCTGAAGAGGAAATTAGATACGGCAAATAATAAATAGTAATTTGTAGTTCGTAGCCACAATAATAAAGTCATATTAAGTAGAAATGTAATTCAATTTTGCAATCTCAGAAATAATATGTAAGCAAAGAATGTATCTGGAAGGCACACTTTGCAACCAGTGCATGACTTCATTTAGCATTTTTCAATTCATCTGGGTTATACAATATGTAGCATTTAATAATCTGATCGGGTGCTCCTCTTCAATGAGGAAGCAATCTTGAAGTGTTGATTTTTACGTAATGGAATAGAAAAATCTCCCATACATCTTATGATTGTGCATCTTGACATTTGCAGTGTGGTCAGATAATAGCAAGGTAATACATTGGAAAGTAGTGGTATTCAGAAAATTATACTCGTGTTTACTTAGTGTTGTGAACTTAATCAAACGTTGCTGGTAATCCTTTCATTTTCACTCAGATTTTCACTTTTTCTATAAAATTCTCTAGGCCTGTGAAGTGAAATCTTATTATGCATTAATACATGATATTTATTCAAATGTTTTATAATTAATAAGAATTTCTATCAATATTTGCTGTATAATTATTTTCTGCATTTTCCCAAATTATGCAAATTGTAAACTTTCCTCTTTGTAAGTAATAAATATTATTTATTTGCTTTGTTTTTTATAACTTATAATAATTTATGATTTCTAAAATACATAAAATTCTCAAAAAATTAGACCGTTTTTTTTTCCTTTTAATCCTCAGCAACTATATTAGATAAATTGAATTCATACTAAAAGTCAGTAATTAGAATTTTGATGAAAAGAATTTGATATTTACAAATCGAATTTAAAATTTTCGCGAAGATATCGATGTTTTATTAAGTTTTTTAAATTACAGTGGTACGTCTGCTATGAAATAAGTCCAACTAGTTATTGATAAACATCTTATACGGACGCGAAAAATTTTGTGTCATTTGTTTTGAATATGACTTAACTTTTCAAAGAAGTACCATCCAAACAAAGTCAAAACCACCTATAATAGCATTGTCTGGACTGACAGGATAATGTCACATTTCCGAAACATCCTCAAGACAAGGCGGAAACAAAGTTCTTCGGACTGATTTTCAATAAACGTCAAAATTGTTGATTCTCAACCAGGTCAACTAGGGAAAAGGGAAAATTAAAATTTTGTTATTTTTTTGCTTTTATATTTATGTATTTTAGTTGTAATTAGTGTTTATGTGATACAGGATGATTAATCGCAAGTAATAGTTCTGTGACTGGCATTTTTTTTAATGATATCTAAACTATACTTTTAGGAAAACAATTTGATATTCAAGTTCATGGTCATCAAAAATATAATTTATTTATTTGTTCCAACCAATAACTGAATAAGTTAGAAAAACTGTTCTAAATAAATAAATAAAAAACGTAAGGGATATTTGAAGAATTGACAAGAAAAATAAATAATAACAATGCACGCCTATGTCAATATATATTTCCACGGAATAAAATTTGAGAACCAAGCAAGTCACGTGACTATCTGTACTACACATACAACCAAAACCTTGTGTATAATATGTGAATATGACAATAAGAATATATTTTTTTTATCTTGGAAACGGATTACTCATTTTTCCTTTATTTCTTGAGAAAAATTCGTTTGGTATAAACCTGTTCTGTTCGGTATAAATTCAAGAATCTGGAAAGGACGTATGCCGAGGTTCCACTTTATAGATAGGTGTTTGGGGAAAAGCCGACACCAAAACTATTTCGTTTATATTAAGAGATACAAAAAAAATATCAAAGAGAAAAATTAAACTAGAAAAAATGGCTCATAAAATGATCGTAGTAAGTATTTGGTGTCTGGTGTTAGCGGAAATGTGTACATCTTTAATTCTAGTATAGGGAATCGGTATTTATTTTTTTTCGGAATGTACATATAATTAGTTTTGTAATATCAAAATATTTTTATTTTACATCAACCATTCTAAAATGGCGATACTTTATTTTTTAGTTGCATTGTTTACATTATTAAAAGTTGTGTTTTATTACTGTCATATACAAATTTTTGTCACAATTTTATTATGTGATAGAATTTTGTTATAATTTTAAATTTATTTATAAATAAATAACAAACTTTACATTATATGCAATAAGATACAAACCTATGATAGGTATGAGAATCATAACTGCCGCAGATGTGAATTGAATTCCGAGCTCGGAGAGCGAGGATTTTGAAACATATAAGGACTAGTATGATTCATAATATCCGCAGTTTCTTCAATAGTTTATGGTTTCACTTTATTAATAAATGATATTTTATAAAATTCACTTGTGAGTAACGATTTTATGGTGAAGTCTGTATATATGGTTTGATTGAAATGATATGACCATTGTCCTATCTTATTTTGAAAATTCTCTTCGGTAAATATTAATTATCATACTGCCTTGCCAAATTATAGTATACAATTATGATTTAGTTACCCTGCTTACTTTTGTCTGTGTAAACAATAGCTGAATTTTTTGAAACCGGTAAACACTTTTACTGCTACAAACTCACTTGTTATTTTCTCCTATCAAGTAATAATCTTACCTTGCTAATAACGTAAAACAATATTAAAAGTGAAATAAAATGAAAATTTCTATAAAATTTGCATGAAAATTAAACTTCCGGTCTCCGGTGGAGTGAGGGATAAAAAGTTTCCAAGAAAGTAGTTTTTTATATACAACAGTCTACAAAACTTCAATCAAGAAAGCAGAAAGTTATTGATGATCGTTAAAAACATGAATTTACACGTACACGTACGTACATTGTTTAATGTTAATACTTCTTGGAACTTAATATAAATTTAAAACAAGAATACAATATATTTATATAATAAAGAAGACAAATGTACCTACATAAAATTTAAAATTTTGTAGCCAGCGACTTTATTTCTGACGATTCCAAGTCGAATCCGGTTGTTGACAATTTTCATTAACTATTTATCATAAAGAATTGCTCCTTTGTTGCACTTTCTACATCATTCTGTGAAAAGATATTTGATAAAAGCTCTTGTCAGTAAAGATCTGTCAATGAGCAATATCGACATCAAATATTTTTGTTATATTTTACACCTGACAGGAAGTGTTGAAAGAATATCAAGCACTCATTTTGAGGCCATATTTTTTGCATTTTAATGTCACAAGAACTTGTCCTTAAGTTAATATTTTATGTTTCTTAAGTGCTTCATACTACTTAAATCCGGCTGCATTTTAAACCAGTTCTGGCACAAAACAATAGCAACTTATAAATCATGCCAAAAGTCCACCGTATGGCACAATAAACCATTTAACTATATTGTTATAGTAAATAAAATCATGTACCATAAACAGTTATACGTAGATCGTTGTTATCATGTTTTATGTAGGACATAGCTGGCGTTGATAAAACAAAAGAATAAAAATCTGGATTGCTAGTTTTTGTTGTGCATTTGATTTGCGATACCAGAAATATTTTATAACTGCATGCTGAACCTATGTAGATGAGCAGATAGGTACATAAGATATATTTATGTGTATTTATAGTTATTTTTCATTTGAAGGAACACATTTGTACAAAATAATTATTTAAATGATATAACAAGAATTGAAAAAAAATGGAAAGGTTGTTGGTATTCATAATTCATAAGATAAAATAAAAATAAAGTAAATCTAATTATGATGATATTATAAAATAAATTAAATTGATAATTAAAACATTTGTAAATGAATAAAGATTAGTTTAAATTTTACACGAAACTTCATCTGCAAATGTGAAACATGCAGGATTCGACGCTACTTGCTACATCCCTCAGTACACAGATGGCTCCCCTATCCTATAGGGTCCCAAGTTGTCAAGCGTGCGAGTATTGATGCATAGTTGCAAGTTAAAAATACTTAGAAACAGAACTTGGCTTTTGACTTATTTTTTCTGCTATACAGGATGTATTAAATAAACTTCTAAATCTAGGTAACAAAATTTAAGGGTAGGTAGACGTATAATATTGGAAGCACTAATCTAAAAGAATTTCATAAATTGAAAAATAGGTTGAAGCAAATGATCAATTTTAGTTGCGCCACTGGATATATAGGTACTTTCAATATTATTATTGAATTAAATTTCATTATGCTTACGAACAATGCATAATATATTTAGTTTCATTTTTTCATATCGGAATGTTAAAACCAGTGATTCATGCTCTGTATGTCCAATATTATAGTTACTATAGGATATACCCTTAAATTTTGTCACATAGGTATTCGTAGAAGCAATAGATAAGATAACATATAACCAGGGCATGTAACCGAAAAAAATACTGGTTAACGGTTAACCCTTATAGAGAACGTTATAATAATAACGGTTTTAGTTCGAAAACCGATTTTTGAAAATTGGAAACCGGTTTAAACCGGTTAATATATCGGTTAACAAAATAATTAAAATTAATTAAAAAAATTAATTATAAAATTTTGATTACAAAAAAATTACAAAATAATTAATTAAATTTTTTTTTAAAAATATACCAACTGAGAAAAATATAACAATTAAAAAAAAGCAATTTAATTAATGAATATTCACAAAAATTCCCGTAATATCTTAAGAAAAACGCAGGTCACTTTTCAATTTTAAACTTGCCTGTGTTGACAAAGGCCGTATTTATTTGGGACTTTTTAAGTAACCTTAACGGCAAAAGAGACTACCTACATTTATGACTCTCTAATAAAATGTTAATTGTAAAAACTGTCATGACTCATGTTCAAATACAAATAGAAAACACAGATATAAAAAAAATATTAAAATTTTTTAAATGATATTAAAATAAAGGTTAATGTTCGCTAAAACCGGTTTTTTTTTTTTTTGGTTAACGGTTACCGGTATTTTCGGCCTGAAAAATATCGGTTAAAATTACGGTTAAAGTTCGCAATTTTCGTTCAAAATATCGGTTACCGGTTTTTGTTAACCGGTTTTTTTAACCGGTTACATGCCCTGCATATAACTAAAAAAAATTGTAGATTATTATATAAAAATTGCGATTGAGGTTAAGGTTGCGGGTTTAGACGGAAATTTATATCCTTTTTGTTTTATGTGTATATTTTTAATAAATGTATCATAATAAATAATATACTTGTACAGTATGCACAATTATTTTTTTTCTTCTACTTATAGCTTTATGTAAAAATTTAGAGATTTTGAAGTTATCTATTTGTTTTTCGTATTGTCTGTTAGTCTGTCCGTATATTCCATAGGAAAGTAGTGTATTGGACGAACGGTATTTGTAAAACTCCTTATTTAAGCTTTTGATATCAGTGCAATTAGTTGATTAACAGGGAGTGAAAATATCATTTTTAATATTTTACAATAAAATAATATATTGAATAGAATTTTTGAGCAACTTTTTTTTCTTATAGTTTTGCTTTAAATATGTATGTACCTATTTTTGTTGATACTTTTATAATTTATCTGCTTCATATGTCTAAATTAAAAGTTTAATTAAAAAGATAAAAAGTGTAAGTCCTAGTTTTGTCTAATTTTAGAAAACAGAAAATGGCCTGTTTTTATTATTTATTATACAATTATATATACTCATACTATATGGGGGCCAAGTCTCAAGTTACCAACGTCGCCAATCTTGTTTGAGTGATATGGATATCAGTCGTAGGTCCTTTATAGAGACTATAGGATCAAGCTCAAAACATATTTACTAAGATATCAGTAATATTATCTAGCTTCTAGCAACAGAATTATTATATTGATTGCTTATGCTTTATGTTGCCCAGTAGTATGATTGGACAAAACTCATATTATTGTTGAACTATTTTTGCAATTATTCAATTGTTTCACGACCGCATTGATTTAAAAAATACCACATCATGTAATAGAGTTGTACGTGGTGTAATGAATTTGTAACACGAAAAGAGGGTACATGTAACACGAAGCCGTTATGCAGTACATTACATCACACCCGAATTGAATTACGCATTACAAGTGCATCGCAATCTGAACTCAATACATCAAGCTGTGTTTGACACCGGGGTACTGTTAGCTGTTGTGCAAACAATTACGCCGCCACTAGCGGTTCCTGGGTCGTGATTCGTGCCAGCCTAAACATTTACTTACATTTAGCACGCTTCGAGTGTTTGTTGCGGTACACTTTTCATTATTTGCTCCATGATCCCAGAGTAATGAAGTGTGCGATGTTAGGAGCCGCTGAACAATAATGATTCAATCATAATTCCGTGGGCTTTTTCTAACAAAATTGTCAGTGATTACTGTTATCTTAATTAGTATTGTACGAAGATTTATGACTTGAAAGTATTACACAAGTCTACTACATATGGGTTTTAACTTTTGAGTCAATCGGAAGTGACAGTCATTGTTAATATATTTTTTTACGATTATTTCGTAAAAAAAACATTTGAATTTATCGATTTTTACCAATGAAGGGCAGACCGATAGACATACCAAAAAAATTATCTAAATTTTTATATAAATCTCAATTCTCAACTCGTATTTATCCTTTAAAATTTCGAAATCGGTATGATTACAATTCTTCCTTCACTTTTAGCATATACATATGTAGATGATCGGTGAATATAGAACACATTACTTCCTGACATACTCGTACTTTTAAATTTCTTGTGTGGTAGTGTCGATGTTTGTTACCTTTCTTCTGATTATGGATCAGTGGATAGGACAACGGGAAATATTGCGGGGCAAGAAAAATTTGTCCTCTGCCCTGTTTATCTTTATAAAAACTAGCCATCTACAATTCTTTTTATAATCAGCATTTGTTATTCATTAAAAAACTATAATTGTCCAGATGCCTATAACTAAAATATAGCTCATAAAAAATGCAGCTCTACATGGAAAGCAGGGACATACTTTCTATTGTCTTATATCAAAACTTGATGAAGAAAATGTAATCCCGTTATTTCTGAACATTTAGAAACCTTCACGTTAAATCATTATATATAAAATAGTATTGAAATTTTCAAAATTTGAATGATACAAATTGAAAAAAGAACCGGCATTATAAAACAGTTCTGGAGAATTTTCTGTTTAATTTTTTTCCTGAAAGTCTATTGGCTGCAATATAAATATGTAGAACTATTTTCTTACCATTTGTATACATTGTTTTGTAATCATAATTAAAAGGACGCCATTTACCCAAATGTCACAAATCGCAGAAATTCAGCTCACTCTTCAAGACGAAATGTAAATAAAGGTAGTTTATATTTTTATGTTTGCATGTAATTTCATTTACATTTCATACATACAATCCTGTAGTTACACACTAATAAAATATTTACCATATTCTTATTTTTGGTATTTTATAGTAATCTTAAGTTACACTTTTTATTAAAATGGTTATGATCGGTTTGGATATTGGTCACGAAAGGTTCTTTGCATAAATTAGGTACTGAGAGCAACAACGACAATCTGAGCAAATTACAGCTCATTGCTAATAAGTTGGTAATAATGGTGGGCTGTAGGCGAGCATGTGCCTCCCATTCATCAGATCACGTTGACAAGCGCAGTCACCGTGCCGGAATCCCGTTCACTTCCGCTGTACCTCCGGCATTGTTGCGCGGTATGCGCTTGGAGGAAGTGCTTATTAGCCGCTGCTGATGATGCTATGTGCTCACACGAGGATGTCCAATGTATTTACATTTGTTGCTGGAAGCTGGAACTGAAAGTGGAAATACAGAGTACAGTACAATACGGATATGGTTACAGATGCTTACATGTTGTTTTAAATTATGTGTGTAGGAAGGCTTGTTGAGATGTCCGTAATTAAAAGTTTGGTTTCCGTTTCTAAGTATTACGGACAGTGGTGGCTTATTTGGTTAGCGCTTTAACCCTTAAACGGATATTCTGTAAAGGGATAAATAATTACCCCAAGAAAATTTAAATTTGAATTGTGGTTTACACATGTTTCTTGATTTTCGTAGCACTGTGGATATCAGCAGTTCCGTACTACCAACGGTGCAAGAAATGCACATCGCACTAGGGCGGCAAAATCTGAAGGGCAGCGAAAACTTAAAAGATATAATTAATAATTGTTATAAATATTAATTACAAAATTTGAGATATATTTTCAACTAATAATTCATTTTTGTTGACTGTTAGTTGAAAGGAAGCGTAGCTATGTACAGTGCAAACATACTTTATATCTACAACTACAATAATGATATTGTAGTTATAGTTTTGTATGTATTTCTCTATTCAATAATGTTACTTCACAAAACGATATTGTTTTAATAAATAATAATATTGTTACTTGTATAGTTTTCTTAAATATACCTATGAACTTGTACGTTATAAAGAAAAGATTTATGTAGTATACAAAATGTTTGATGTCACATCACAGAATAGGTTTATACAGAAGCGACAGTAAGACAGAGAAGCGAAAATTAGAGAGAGATGGAGAATGTGAACAAATTTAAAGGGCCCAGTGTTTAAAATCGGAAAGTTTCCTCACATCTGAGAGAGATAAGTATAGGTGAAGAGCACAAATTTAAAGGTCTACACAATGCTTCAAGGTCATAGAACTGACTAGGGGAACATGAAAGGTACCGACACGGAGTGTCGCATCTGTGTGTAACTATTCTGTAGTCACATATTAAAGTAAAGTTTTTGAATTTATTTTGTACCGCGTAATGATGCCGGTAATTAGCTGATGAATTACTGACAATTTCACATTTTGGAACATTTAATTGTATGCCGAATATTAAATTATTCCTGCACCAATAATTTATCTCGACTCAAATTAGTTTTTATGACTTTGAATATTATTAACAATGCCTGTATCGGTAGGTAGCACTGAGCTATGGGCTCTGCTATGAGCTATAATATATATTGAAACTGATATTAGTATGTGTCTCTTCAGACATAAATAATATTATAACGGACTTTGCTGCAGTGAAAGCAAGACATGGTAATTTGTTGTATAGGGTTCAGGAATTAAAAATGTATTCAGATAATAAATGACTAAAAAAATATAATTTTTGCTTTTTAATTCAACTTTTTTGAGGAAAATTTTTGGAGGAGGAGGGGCGCGATATAGCTTGGTACGGCCCTAGCTATCAGTATTCTTTTTTGGCGTTATGAGCTTTATTTACACATGTGCTGATTTGCATATTTATAGTATTATAGTTTAATACAAAAAATAGATAAATTAGGGATTTGTGTAAGTAGAAAATATATAATGCATACAGTGATGACGTCAAGAAATTCTATTATATTTGCAAATTCAGATTGTCAATATAAACTTAATATAGTTATGCAAATCTTACAATAATTAAATAAGTTCATACTTGTACGTATTTTCTTTATAATATACTTTATCGTAGCTTAGTTCATAGAGCAACATCCCGGGAAGATGTAGGTCTCGGGTTCAAATCCTTGCAGTTGTCATATTCTTTTCACAAGTTATTTCAATTTAATATACATTTTGTTTGAATAAATACAATTTCTTTCTTGAGGTAAAATATTAGTGTAAAAATTATAATAATAAAGGATAATAAAATCCCTATGACCCGAACTGAGCGGAGAGAGATCTGGGTTTCAAATCCAAGTTACCACAGCCAAACCAAAGAAGTGGAACCTATAAGCTGTAGGTTCCCTGTCCTGTTACTGCACTTCGATCTGTTGGATATTATAAATTAAATAAATAAAAGATAAATAATAAAACCAAATAATTTTCTATTGTTTAAAATTTTAAAATGATAAGAATAAACTGTAACTCTTGCAAAAATATAAATGTTAATCATTAAAAAGGTACATTCACATAAGTATTTAGTTTTAAGATTTACAATTGTGTATTTGATTAAGAATTGACTAATTAAATCGTTATGAAAAAAAATTAAATCTAGACGATTATAATATTGAAGCTCGTATTGAAGTGTAGGCTTAAGGTGGCTGGTTAAATTAATTATAAATGCAGGAAATATTATCCCATAAAAATTTAAATTTATAAGCATGTGACTTATACTAGAATTATTAGTAAATTATGATTAATTATAATTTATACCTGTTCCTTTTTGTTTCTAACTAGACACAATTATATTTTATAGCAGTATTGTTGACAGCTGTTTACAATTTTGGTGTATGACAAGTAGGTATTTATTTTGAAACGTTTTGAAGTATGGAATATAAAGTAGTTGTAAATAATAATTATCGATGATAATAATAGACTACAGGAGTAGTATCCATATTTGCAATATAATTAAAACTTAATCACATACTCATTGTTTTTCATGCATTATTTATAATAAGTGAGAGATATTACAGTCAAACTACGTTTGATTGATTGCATCTAAGAACATTCTCACTAATTGTTTTGGAAAATCGAAAAGTTTTTATAATGAAATAACGCGTGGAAATATTTATTTCCCATTCGAACAATTGCATATTTATTATAGAAATCGGACAGGAAGTTGTTAATTGCTCATTTAAATACATTTGGAAGGTTTTCTAAAGTTTTCGCACATAAAAAATATTTTAAGAGGCATTAGACAATCCAATATGCAAATAAGGGAAAGATGAAAGAGGAAGACAATATAGAATCTAAATGATAGTTTATTCACATGAAAGAATAAAGTTAGTATGAATAAAAAGTGAAATTAAAAGATGTGAAAAAAGAATTGTTGTATTAAATTAATAATTTCAAACTAATTTCTTCAAAATATTTCAATTTTGTATACTTCCGTTTTGGTCCATTCAAAAAATTTTGAGGCATATTTCATTATTCTGAAATCCGGTTACTACAGATAATCAAAAAATTTAAATAATGGAGATATATATATATATATATATATATATATATATATATATATATATATATACAGGGTGTCCCTATAAGCTTGCTCACTATTGCTAACTTTTTTATTTGAAGAGTTACAAGTTTGGTTAAATGAGTAAAATTGTGCCATTTTAAACAAGAAATTTAATGGTTCTTGAAAAAATAAAATATTACCAGTGGTTGCCAAAATATGGGATAAAATATATATTTTTTAAATGGAATCATATATTTTTTATTTTCTAATTAGAAAGAGTTTTTTTTTTCTCTTTTCAAAAAGCTAATATTGTTTATGTACAATTTTTACAAATAAACGAGTTATTAACATTTAAAAATAAAATTGGTCAATTTGGCCAAGTAAGCCATGGAATCAATTGTTTTACACCATCTTTTTATTTTGTTAACTTATTTTACAATAATATGACTAAAATAATACAAATAAAAAAATAATTAATTTAAATATTTAAATTGAAAACCATTATTTCTTAAGCACATTTCACATCTTTTGGAAACAGATCTGACCGCTCTTCGTAACTGATGTCTAGATACATCTTGACAAGCCTGAAAAACTCTTTCTTGTAATTCTTCAATGCTATTAACTTCGTTAATATAAACTTGATCTTTGAGGTGTCCCCATAAAAAAAAGTCCATTGGCGTAATATCAGGTGATCTCGCCGGCCAAGCAATAGGACCATGAGTTCCAATCCAACAACCAGGATAATTTAAATTTAAATAATTTCTAATAATATGGGAATTATGTGCGGGAGCACCGTCTTGTTGAAAGTATTTTAATTGTCGTATGTACATTAATGGGATATTTTCCAGTAAGGGCTCTACATCATTTTGGAGTAAAGCAAGGTATCGATTTGCATTTAATGTCTCTTCAAAAATTATGGGGCCTATCAAACAATTATTTAAAATACCACACCAGACATTAAATCCAAACCGTTCTTGAAATCTGGTAGTTCTAATTTGGTGAGGATTTTCCACGGAGTAAAAATGGTGATTATGTCTATTATACAATCCATTATTAGTGAATCTACTTTCATCAGACCAAAGTATTTTTTGATAAAATTGTGGATCTGCCTGATTTTGTTGTAAAAACCAGTTACAAAATTCGGTCCGTCTGATTTCATCACCCGGTCTTAGATTATGTACTAAATTGATTTTAAATGGCCTGAATTTATGTTTTCTTAAAATTCTGTTGACAGAAGATTTGCTTATAGCACAATGTTGACTTATCTCTCTTGTAGATGATGTTGGATTTGCCGTCACAAAAGCTAACACATTTGTTTCATTTTCTTCATTATTAACAATTCTAGCCCTAGTGTTGTTCTCTTTACAGAATGAACCAGAAGTTTTTAGTGCCAATTCCAATCGCTTAAACATTGTCCTATGGGGTTGATTCCGCTGCGGAAACAATCTTCGATATTCGGCACAAGCTAGCACGGAATTCTTATTACACTTTCCATACAACAATAACATATCTACCTTTTCTTCGTTTGTAAAATTATTAAACATAATTGCTATTAACAACAGCGTAGTAATTAAACGTCAACGAAAGAAACAAAACACAAAGCATAAACATTGAAAAAAGATTCAATTGATTCCATGGCTTACTTGGCCAAATTGACCAATTTTATTTTTAAATGTTAATAAATCATTTATTTGTAAAAATTGTACATAAACAACATTACTTTTTTGAAAAGAGAATAAAAAACTCTTTCTAATTAAAATATAAAAAATATTTGTTTCCATTTAAAAAATATATATTTTGTCCCATATTTTGGGAACCACTGGTAATATTTTATTTTTTCAAGAACCATTAAATTTCTTGTTTAAAATGGCACATTTTTGCTCATTTAACCAAACTTGTAACTCTTCAAATAAAAAAGTTAGCAATAGTGAGCAAGCTTATAGGGACACTCTGTATATATATATATACAGAAGTAGAACAACTTAATTTTATCAAAGAGGTTCTAAATGAATTTGCATTTGTTTAAGCCTACTTGATTGCAGTTTTGCGCACCTGATAATATTTGTTTTAAACTATATTTCTCTGGAACTAATGATCGGTTTTGAAAAATAAATAAACTGTTGAAAAGAAAATTGAAAGGCCTTTCAAACTGTGTTATGTTTGACACCCTTTTCCATTTAAAATTTTTGAGGTGCAGGCCACCCCCATTTTAGGGTTGAAGTTATGCCATTGGTACTAATCCATTCAGATGTCCCCCTTTATACTAAAATTGACGTGTTCGAGCGTTTTTTTGTAAAATTGATGTTAAGTGGCCAAAAATTGCGCTGATAATTTTCACTGGGCCACCCTGTATACTGGCATCGCCAATACCTATTTCTTTCTAAACAATTATATTGTTTTATACCTATGTTTAAGAATGTAATTATTTTTTATAATACTTTTGTTTTTTGAATTTTCTCTCCCTGAAAAATATCCCACGGGGCCACGGACTTCCATGAATGAAATTCGATATACCGTTTGCATGTTCTATAGTAATAGTCATGGACCCGGAACTAAATAATTTTTGGTTTTGTTTCGATTCAGTTCCGATAAAAATAATTTAGTCGTCCCTGCTTAAATAAAATTTCGTTTCCGTTCGAATGAAAATTACATTTTGTTCCGAACCGGTTATTTCGTTTCAGATTTTTTTATATACCTACTATTTTATCTATTAGGAACAAAATTATAACGTTATTTATTAAACGGAATTTTTATTTCAGTAATTTCATTTTCGCTCCAGAAATAAGATTCAGTATTTCGTTTCGTTTCTGTTTCAGTTTTTTTTTTTGTTGTTTATTTCTTTTATCGTTTTCGTTTCCGGATCTCAGATAGTAATCACAGGTACAGTTTTTGACATTTCGTGTTTTGAATGAATGTGCACGAATTATATTTTAAAAACTTTCAACGTGAACCTTTAGTAATAACAAAAATATGATCGAATTGTTTAATTTGTTATATAGTTTATTTTATGGGTGATCTTGTTTCTTTTACAACATAATGCATTATTTTCAGGATTTGAGAATCCTTTTCTTACTTATTAGGTAAACAAATCTGAATTACAGTTTTTTACATTGTTTTCAGATGTGTGTTCTTATCTAATTTGAAATAAAGAGTGCGAATTTAATGTGGGTGAATTGATGTTGTATATGCTAATGAGCGTTCCCCACTGTTATAAGAAAACAGAGCCTTGAAAGACAAATTACATTTCCGGTTATGCTTAGTAGTTCAGTAATGAGTTCCAATGGATACATTTGGCGCCACAGTTTTTCACATTGACAGAATTTTTATTTAATAAAAAACTAAATTTGACAAATTATGTATAAGTTTCAGTATAAATTCAATTTGTGCGTTCCACAATTGAATAGAAAGAGTAAGTTATTATATTGTAACGTTTATTTATATGGGGGAAGTGTAAAAATAAATGAAATACGAATATTTATATACCTAGCTATGCTTAATGAAAAATAATAAATTATAAAAAGATAATAAAAGTAAGTAACACTATGAATAAACTAATATGAACACTAATTTAATAATAACAATTATTAATAAAAACTTAAACACTAAGATTATTTATTTAAACATTTAACACTACGCACTATTTATTTACTACTTATTTATTTCACCAACTATTTATTTATATCACCAACTATTCATGTTCACTATACGTATATTAATATCAGACTGTCATCGCGGTCTCTTCTAATCGGCTTAAATTGTAGAGCAATTACGTTCGCGAATGTTCTCGCACCCTCGAGAGTTAGCACAATAGCAGCGTTGCGAACAAGCCTTTCTGGTTTGCTAGCGGCTATCGCCCGCGACGTGATCTTGGAATCGCTACAATATTTTGTATATTATTAGAATCCCTTATGGCCAGTTGCACTGTTGTTACTTAAATTTTAAGTTTTCCTTAAACGAACAATATCAAGTCGGGATAAAATGTCAAATGAACCATTTAACATTGCTGTTTAAATTTAAATTAGATTTTTTTGTTAAAGTGTTTAAAATTTAAACCTGGCTTGTGCAACTGGGCATTCATCCTTGAATATTGCATTATGTAGCTTGCAGATGTAGAGTTACATAAAAATTAATTATCTCCAAAGGGCGAACGCCGAACGTATCATGAACATGAACCTGATGAAGTTACAATTTTTATTTTTTCTCATTTTACAACGTAAGATATATGTGACATAAATATTTAATTGTAAACATAATGTTGTAATTGTGTTTTCTAATTTTAAAATATTATATTAAGTACACATGTTCCATAAAGTAGTAGATTTCTAAATCGAATTTATTTAAGTGATGTGTTCATAGGGGGCAAAATAAACATAGTATGCGATTTTATGTAGGACTTTCATGTCTTTCTATGTAGTGGTCCATGTAGGAAAATGTTTACATAGTAATCTAGTGATGTTTATGTTAGCTACAAATATATGTCTACTTTTACGTTATTACCAACAAACTGCAATGACATAATTTTAACACTTAGCGATAAAGAATGATTTAAAGACTCGTTACAAAACTATTATAAGACGAAAAATAAAATGTGTTATCAAGTTATTATATCATCGCAGTATCATAACCAGGCAATAACAATGTCCGCCCGTTTAGGATAATGCCAATTTATGACTACTTTCTCCGTATCATTGTACCTTAAATTAAATTTTACTTTAAAATTAATAAATAATACGTTTCTATTGTGTTTTGATTATATAACAGATTATACACAAATAAATGTAGAAAAGATAATTTCCTTTTACAGATGTGGCCTAGTTTAAACAATGGCGATGCTCTTAAGGAAGTAGGCACAATGGCAGATCTGGATTAAAATTCAATTTAGATTTAGGTCGGTCGTGTAAACGCCACGCCTAACCCTGTATGAATTTATAGGTACATAATGCTACAGCCAGCAGATATATTTAGTCACTTTAGTGTTTTAAATTGAGAGAAAGTTCCTATCGTGACTATTAATATCGCTAATACGTCGAGCGTATCACGGAGTATAGAATCATCAGTATGCAGTTTATAGCTTATGAAAAATTTAATTTCTCGTTTTACTGGAACTTTACTATAAATAACGCAAATGTTATATAACTTCATGTAAGGCTTGCCTCGCAAATACACACATGCTCCATTAGTTTAATATGAAGATAATGTAGAAAAATAAAACCTAGATTCATAAAAGCGAGTAGCCACTATCTTAGATTATTTACCCCAAAGTTATAGCTGTTGTTAACATCCTGAAATGTCAAACTAACTACAATCCCAATTCATAAAAAGGATTAAGTATATTATTTACTTCCAAAGATAACTTTACTAGTTTGAGCTTATCAGCATTTCTAAATAATACACAGGAATATTTGTAGTGATATTTGATAACCTAGAAGTAAAATACGTTGATTACACGCATGCGCAAAGCATTCATTGAATTGTGGTTCTATTCATTTTTTAAAATATGTTTTTTTATTAAATTCATATTACATGGAACAGAAACGTTAAAATTAATCTTTTTTATTTTATAATTTATAGTAATTGGAAGTTTCACATTTCAGGAAGTAAACAAAGGGTATAACTTTCGGATTTACTAATACGGGTTAGTGATTAATCTCTTTTATGAATCTGAGTGTAAGCGTATATCATTTTATAACATTATAATTGAAAAATGTAGCGTTTTATAATAAATATTTCGTACTTGTATACTTCATTAAAGTAGGTGTTTAAATAGCTAGAATGAAGTTTATTGTGACAGTCACTCAGTCACTTAAGGTACCAAAAACACTTGAGTCCTACATATATTACCGTTAAAGAGTAAATGCCATATGGAACGACTAGCTATTTATCAATGAAACACCTACAACAAATAGTTAAACTATGAAATTGTTTGCTAGTCTATAATATATTTATTTAATACAATATCAGCTGTAGTGTGTAAACTATGCTATTGCCAAATACGAGTGTATAATTAGTTTTAGATCTAATATGTTTTACTATATGTATATGATTATAAATAATCTATTTAATATGAACTAGGACATGCTAATAATAAAGGTAAAAGATATTTTGCAAATTATTTTTTGCATATTTTTCAAATACAAAATTTTGCAGTTATATTTTTCTGGAATATAATCGTTAATACCAAATATTTAATTACTATTGAAATGTATTTCTTGAAATAGTTATACCTACTTGATACCAAATACCGAAATTATACGTTTTAACAGTAACGCACAGCATTGTACTCTTTTCTATTCTATACCCGAGATCCCAAACTCAAACGCAACAAAGGACTAATAAAGTGCAAATATTTTAATTTTATGTGATTTGATTCAGTTCCTCCTTATTTAATAATATGTCACTGTCTGTATTTCCTTTCGTGTTGCAATATAAAATGTTGCATTTTAATCTATTCTATTATACCTATACAATAGAATAGATAGAAAATAGGTAAGATTAGCATCACTGCTTCCATTTATAGACTCTGAACTGATTTGTAGCTTTTCTAAGTTACTAATAGAATTCATACAGTCTTTATCATATGCCAGTGGATATTGACTTGTGGATTACGCGGGACTAACTTAGTTGTCTCGGATATAACTTAAATCAATTAAAACATATTTTTTAATATACTACTAGCTTGATTGCGAAGATAAATGGTACACACCAACAAAAAATTCCTACTCATTGGTTATAGTTCGATATCAATTATTTTTTTTCCTCTGCCATAGAACTATTTTAATTTCATGTTATTATCTGTTATTGTTGAATAAAATAATATTTTTTTTTAATTAATTAATAATGTCATCGGCGCTAAAAATCTTGTGTACCACACGCCCAGAAACCCTTTGGCGAGATCTCGCCGAGCTGAAAGTGAAGCCGGTCAATACGAACTCCCTCTTACAAAAGTTCAGTTTCTGGACTAGTGTTACAAATAACTATTTAATTGGTGCAATAAAGAAACAATGTGTAATAGAAACAGTTGTATAATGTTTCTGTCGAGAAATGAGTACTAAAGAAACTTCGAAATGTAATAGATTTATTATCATGTAAAAAGAATGTTTTTGGCTCTAATGCCTTGTCCCGGATTGGGGATTGGTATCCAAAAAATCTGAGAACAGTAGACACGTGCAGGATTTATTTCACGAGATTAAATTGTAGACTATTGCAGTTATATTTAAATTTTTAAAAGTTTAAATTTGTTTCTGTCTTTCTTTTCACAAGACCTTGTTAGAAATATTAATTTATAGAAAAGATGACAGCAAACAAGATGTCGAACGGATACAGTCTTTGAGGGTTGTGTGTTGTATTTGGTCAGCGGGATAACAGTTTGTCTATACGTTTGAAACGGTTAAAAATAGTGACTTGAGTTTTGATAATTTATATTCCATATGAAACTTTAAATTTAATTATTCAATATTGGACCTTTCTACAAATTATGAGTCATAAATTTAAAATGTTTTGTGTATATTAATTTTAAACTTTTACTTTGGGTCATATCAACCTGTATCTCAAACATTTTGCAATGAAAATTTGAATTTTGAAAATATTTGTCGTAGATATTAAAAGTTATAACATAATCATCATACTTTAAAAAATACATACATACATATATCTAAAATACTGGGAACTTCTGAAAGCTGATGTATGAACCTGTATTACTCACTTTATTAAAATTATAAGAAAAAATATATAAAAAAATGTGATATGACTCCATTAAGCAATGAACCATAAACAAGAATTAATAACAGTTATTTATAAATATTTTTAAATGCATGTAATTAGAATATTATTGGTTGTTAACAATAACGACATTATGTTTTTTATACTTTTTTATGACAACACTTACTTATTTGTCTCTTTAGTCTCCGGCGGTCTTTCAAAACCATATAATAAATATTATTTTGTCCCTGAAGAAAGTACTAAATATTTTTATAATACCGTATCGTTGCGTTTCCCAATATACATTTATTATTAAAGAAACTTACGACTAACAAAGAATCTAAGAATTTAAAGAAAAACACCAATCAACATCATCCTTTTTTTAGACAGACGAGGGATTAAGTTAAGAAAAGGAGACGAATTTACGAAACTTTAATATTTTATTCTTTTTAATAAGTGTATTGTTTAAAAATAAAAATAATGCAACTTGGTCGATGCATCACAATGATTAATTGAAATGCCATCCAAGTCTTCCGCAATACCGCTATCTGCATCGAGTTCACGGTAGCCCAAATATATTACCAGCCAACTTGTCAAAGTAGGTGTCTAATGTTCTAATGCAAACCGTTTCATTCGACACAGTATTTCTTTTAACCTGAGTCATGGACTGATGCACTCTTAGATAAGATACGAATTTAGAAAAATCTTCAGATACCATGAGAACCGTACAGTGAAAGTTGGATGCTCGTTAATACATGAATTTTTATGTGAAATTGATGAATTTAACCTAAAACGGAAATAATGGTCATTTCGATGACTTTTGAATGTCGACATTTGCATTTGTTTATTAATTTCACTTTAATTTGAACTGATGATATTAGAGATTAATGAGCTTCAAATCCTTGTTTGGTCATCAGGGATATGATATTAGCATATGTAATTCATATGTTTATATAATATTGGTTTTAACCACAGGAAATATTTTTTGTGGTTTTGCAATATTTATGTATATGCAATAAGACGCATGATTATTATTTTGAAGCAAATAAAAGTGTTTGATAAATATTATGGTTACATGTGTACTCAATAATTTACTTACAAATATACTAATATCATAGGTATTACCAATAGGGAAAATTAATAGGTATGACAAAATATAGAATGTGTTATTTATACATATAATATATTTTTCTTATATTTATATATCATTCTATTAGGTAAATCAGAGGATAAGTAGACATTTTCTTTATTAGTTTTGGAATTTAAAACAAACAATAATAACATAATTTTTATAATACTTACGTTACTGCAGATTTAAATTTTGCCAAGTAAATAGTTGACTTCCTTTTACGGTAAAATTAGGAATAACCATAGGAATCGTAATAAGAACTATAGTAATATGATAATAATTTTGACATGCACCCAAAACAATTAGCCTCTGTACACCAGTAAAGGAAAAAAGTATTCTATTCTTTTAAAGCTTGTTATTGACACCATATAAGCACAGAACCTCCACCATATTTTACTGTTCGGCGTTGGGCATAATTTTTTTGTTTTCATTTGTTCATTCTTCCTTGTCCAAACAATAATTTGTTCATCTAATCCAAAAAGGTTTATTTTAATTCATTTGAAAGAATTCCTGAATTCTAGAAGGTTTCAGGATGGTTTATATATTTTAAAAACAAAGCGCAAAAATATGTATTTACATGGTAAATACATTTCTTACGAATATAAGTTATGAATTTATGAATCTAGACCTTTTAATTCTGACTTCTACTCGATATGAAAGATTTTATTTCATCTTTGAATAAATAGTTACAACAAATTAATTAATATATGAACATTTCATTTATAAACCCTGGTGCGCTTCTGTAACAAAAAATATCATTTTTTCTATAACCTACATGAAATGATGACATTTCATACCTCCTGTCAGTTGCAGACACATCACATTTTATTTCAAGGGACAGAAGTATTAGTATTTCTATCCCTTGAGATAGAAATACTTTGTCACCAACACAACAAGTTGACAAATACGATAACATTAGAACAAGTAACAACCTAACCTACTATTCTATAATTAATTTGAAAAACATGTTTCGCTTTTCTTATTGAACTTAATTTTTTAAATATTTCACAGTGGTTATAGAAAAATAGTATATTATTTAATAAGCATAATATGTATGGTAGCGAGTATATTTAATCATCCGAGTGTAATGTAGCCATATTATGCGAGTCAAATACTATACTTTATCCACAACTAACAGCCATATAAAAAATCTGATATTATTTGTTAAATATTCAGTTAAGTGTGAGTAGTTCATATATAGCTTAACAGATGGCGCCACAGTAGCACTTAAATGTCAAAATAACTATTCAAATTGTATTTATTATACTTTTATAACCCTTTATATTGATATTTATAATAAAAAATATATTATTAATATACTAACAGTTTATTAAAATGTTATGTGTTAAATTATATGCTCTATTTATTACAGAAAAGTATAGCGTGTAATATAACATTTCATATTACACTTGTGTAATATGAGTAGTATATTATATGTAGTATCACACGTATAATGTACCCATATTTCAATAGTTGTAGATAAAATATTGTATTATATACGGGGTAAATAACAGATTTTAGCGCTCTGTGTGATTGTAACCCTCCACTCCTCGTCGGGATACAAATGTCACACCTTGCGCTAAAATCTGTTACTTTTACCCCTTATATAATAAATACATATCTTTTTTTGCGCTTTTGTCATACGCCGCTATATTTCTATAAAAATATTTGTTATATTATGTAAACAAGTGAATGTTAATCATAAATCATTTAAATTTTACAACTTATCACATAATAATATAAACTTTCCTTATTTTTATGTAGTTATGTTAATTTAAACGAGCAATTATAAATAATTATTTATACGGCTAAATAATTGTACTAAAATGTAAAACATATAGTTCTGGTAAGGAAAGAAGAGCTCCCGAAAGAATGTAACATTTGTCACTATTGGTATGAAGCACTTGACAATTTTGTTAAACGAAGGCTAATAATTTACCTACTTCACTGTTTTTGGGACTTAGAACTAAATTACAGTTGCCCAGATAAGTTTTTGTTTTGTTTGTTTTTGAGAATTACATAACTGGCAAATTTTATTATTTAATAAATTAAATTAAGGTAGTAATAAATGTTAGTCGCACCCAAGGCGTATGTATGTATATTGTACAAAATGTTGAAACGTAAAGAGAGACTATTACAAGTGGTGCAAGAGAAATTATTGCACACGGCATTGGGGCAACTGATGAAGAAGCAAAATGTAACAGGTTAAAATCTACTATGCTTTTATATGATAAAAAATTATGCGCCACCTATGTTTGATGACATATTCGATAAACATCTCTCCTGCCGCACAGCTCCTTACCGCAACTATATTTGATAAAATACATAGAAAACATTTGTTCATTTGTCTGTACGAGTAGATAGGATATAAAGATATCAAAATTGTTCAATTTTTGTGTTAAGTACAATTTACGGACGATCCCTATTATGGTCATCTTTTTTTGATATACGATAATATATTGACGTTGAGATTAATGCTAATGGCCCGTATTCCAAGCTCACTTTTATAATAAAATCGTTTTCAGGAAGCCTGATTTTACATTATAATCTTATGAGTCCAAACGTCATTTTTCACAAAAGCATTTTTGTACGATTGATCTCGGAATACGGACCAATGTTTTTATGTTACGTCTAGCTACTAAGTACTACATCATTATGAAACTCTTCAGCAATATACCACTTGTTCTTCCATATTAAGAAAAAGCAACACTATATAAAATTTGTGTAAGAGTTCTTTGGTTAAATAAACTCCCGTAACTATGCTAATGAGAACATAACTTAAGCAGTAAAATAGTGACACGTAATTTTACTACATTTTCTATTTTACTTTTTTTAAACTATTTAGTAAATATATAAGCTGTTTGAAATTTGCTGTACTTAAATAATTATTTATGGCATCTGTCAAAACTCTGAACAGAAGCGTGGTTAAATTTATTTCTTTCAATTTGGGTTTAACAAGCTGTTCACGCGATCAAGGAAATTACAAAACATCTAATCCTTGCAAAATACGAACATTTAATCCGTTATAATCATTACAACATTCACAAGTATTTAAATCAATTCTTGGTTAACCTTGACATAATCAGCATCCTCCTTTAAAGATCACATATGAAAATTCACTTTTTTGCATTCTTGAACGCCTCTTCATCTGATCGGAACAGCTAGTCTTCTGTTTCCATGACTCGCTCTCATTTCCATTTCTAATCGCTTCAATGGCCTACGCGATCAGACGTATTGCGTTGTTGTTTATCTAAGTGGGTAGAGATATCCATGCCGGTAGTTACGTAAATAAAGCGACTGAGAATAATTCAATTTGTTTATTTATTTGCAGGAAAGAAGTGGTGTGTACATGCGTGTACTCCAAATGTCAACTTGATGGAAAGAGCCGTTATGTAATTTTATTTAAATTTAATGCATTTTACGTTGCGGTGTTTTAATTTTCGGTACGGTTTATTTTCATTGTGAGATGACACAATATTATAAATAATATTACGCTCATATTTTTGCACGTTCATTCTTTTGTTACTATTATGTAATAATTATATAAGAATACTTTATTAAAGTGAAAAATTATATTGCTTTTTAAAGGAGACTCCTTGTATAATTGTAATAGTGTAGGTTTAATACTTAGTTGATTTTACAAAGACAATTATTTAAAAAACAATTTTTTTTAATATTCTCCCGCCCGAATTGAGTGGAATGTGAAATCTGGGCTTCGAATCCCAGCTCTTTATCCAAATATCTGGAAATTAATATGCAAATAAAATGTCATAAAAAAGAACCTAGATGCTTGAGGGCCAGTTCCCTCTTGAATCAAAGACGATGATGTCTCCGTCGACTTGGGTAATTTTCTTGTTATTACTTCCTCTATTGTCTAATCAAGAAACGTCTAGGGTCTAGGTTCATAGACGTGCGCAGAAGTTTTATTTTAGGTGTGCCAAAATTAATTTTTATGATTATTATTATTATAAAATAAAACTAATAAATGTAAGTTGAACCATTTAATTTAGTATTATTACTTCACACTATGTATCCTGAAAAATCAATAAAGAAAATATATATTATCCCATAAACAAAATATTATGTAAATAAAATTAATTACAACAATATTCTTGTGTTAGAGTCTGTTATCGATTTAAATTCTTCAATAACTTCATTGTAATCTACTTTTGTAGTTCTTTCCTGTTACCGGTAAAATTTATGTAAATAAGTAGATACTTTATTTTAACATTTATACTATATGTTTCCAGTTAAATAATTTCCTACATTAATATTAAATTTAGTATTTTGTGGGATATCCATCCGCTCTTATCACTGCATGTAGACGTTTTGTCATCGAATTTACTAATGTTGTTGTTATATCGACTCTAACGTTACAATAATTTTTTTTGATATACTTAGTTACTTTTTATTTTTTAAAGTTACTGTTATATTTGTTTAAAAGTAAAAATAAATTAATAAACAATATTTATAAATGAAAAATAAAATCGTGTTTTTAACTGTAATATAAAAATATAAAACTAAAACGAAGTTTAAAAAAAGATCTGCAAAATATCATATCTTAAAAACATAACTGGTCAGCATCATATGCAATTAAAAATTGATCTAATAGAAAATGTAAGTAGCTGTCTAAATATAACCTTCAAATCTACTTTTGAGTTACAAGTTTTTGCTGATAGAAGATGAATGTTAATAGAGATTGATATTTTGACGTCAGGAAAAGAAGTGAAAAATGGTGTCACTCTTTTCCTCCATAATTACCTTTTTGTTCTACAGATTTAAAAAACCATAATCGATTTTAAATGATTAAGCAAGCAACATTCGATTTCTTGTTATACTACAATCATTAAATTTTACATAATTGTAGTTATCGTTTTTCACGAACAATTTTAATTAATGTAAAGTAACAAAATTGATATATAAATATAGATTGATATATTTATTTTACATTTCATAAGAATTAATTATTCAGTTAATCAATTCAAATTACGACATGAGTAATTTGCATTATTTAATTTATTTAATAGGTCGAAGTATTAAACTCTATTTGCACTACATTATTGGCTGCTTTTTCGCACTAAACAATGTGTTACCTAATAAGATTCGAATATATGTACATATGAATATTAATTTAAGTATTTTCCTTTCAACTACTTTTTATTTGATTAATAGTTTTAAACATTTTTATTCAGTATTAGAAGGCTCTGAGTTCGAAATCTAGTTGAGTAATTCGAATTTTGTTTTACAATTTGTTCTACGGTGTACTCTGAGGGCACCTCACAAGTCCCGGAAAAATAAATAAAATTAAAAAAATGGGGAACAATCCCATTGTACGTAGAATACAAAAATGGCGGCGCAAAATAAGTGCGCGCCCTCGTTTTTAATAACAACCGGCTCGTACTGATAAAATGCCATTTAATACTGACAGCTAATTAATGATTGAAAAATATTCATATATAATGATATTTTTTTTAAAAAATATTTACCAATAATAATTAATAAAAATACTAACCAAATTAGTAGTACTACTACTTTTTTATATTAATTTTTTGATTGCATTATAAATTATATGCTATAATTGAAGGTCTTAATTATTTGTGCAAATGACGTTAACATTAATAATTCAAAATTGTAATTAATAAGATGTAAAAATAATGTTCACATTGCCAATTAAATGTATCACTTTCTAGTTTCTTTATTAGGATAATAAAAATAGGAATTGAAATTCGGAAAAAATTGCTTTCAAATTGTAATAATACTAATAATTATTTATATAATTGCAATACCTTTCTATTTTACATCAATTATATTTAAGTTACGTTGACTTGATTTAAATAGGGCAAACATTTGCATATGCTTTTTGTGATTTTGGTGCTCTGTGTAAAGCGGTAGATATTTGATATGCTAACTGAATGCAAATTAAGTAATAGAATGTATTTCGAATTGGAACAATTGTAAAGCTAATGGTAGAGAGATATTAATTAAGTTGACCAATATTACACAATCTATATGGCTGAAAATATTATTTTCAATGGGGGTTTCCAATACAACGCCTTTTGAAAATATATATTCTGCATATCAATTTTGGTCGTGAGTATATTGTAATAAAACTAAAATAGTATGTAATTGTTGAATACTTTATTTAAAAATTGAAATTAAAATTTTATTTAAATGACCTTGTGACGTCATTCCCCTGATCAGTGTTGCCAACTATAAGTAAGTTTTAATTTCACCGGTTCGCAACACTGCCCCCGATAGCTAGCTTCATGTGATAAAATGACAGTGCAACAAGTATAAAACAATACTTAACAATAATAGCCACAAAGAAAATTGCAAGTATAAAAGCAGCGATAGCAAGAAAATCTAAATAATATTCATTCATAACTAAAATAAAATACTTTATGTATAAGTACATTCTTTTTTCATTAAATATTATTATAAATTCAGTACCTGATATTTATATCCTGCCTGGATTTCAAAATATATGAGAACACACACACGTGGTAACTGGTAAATGCATCTATCGAAAGCATGAATCACGAAAGCAGGTTATGTTTATATTCAATGTTTGAATTTAAGCGGTACTCGTAGCCTAACTTCACTTCAGTTTTTTAGCTACTTATAGTTCTATCTCATAGCGCACATGGACTATCTTTTTCTAGTCAGGGGAATGACGTCACATCCATTGTCCCTAAACTTTATTAATTTTTTTCTCGGATACTATCAACTTTTTGGAAAAATAAAAAAATATGGGTCCAATATTTTGTTTTAAAGTTTATCATATAAAAAAATCAAAAAATCTTGGAACCCCCTATTCTACTAATGAAAATTTGTACTTATGTATTATCTATGTACGATATATAGGAACATATATTATAATGGATATACACGAAGTAAAACCTTCATATTACGTTTGAATTATGTTAAACTTGATGTCTGTCAGTTTCGTTTTGATCGTACATATACATACATACATATATGAAAACGTCTATTTTTTTAATTTTATTTATTCCTCAAGATTCCTCAATATAATTATTAAAAGTGTATCTAACAAAAATCCTTATCCTACAGGGATTCTTTCAAACCTAGGTCCCAAAGGTCCCAAGCATACTCAAACTCAAGAGCTCTGATAAGAGAGTACTGGTTGCAGAAATTTAAAAGAAATTTCATATACAGTTTCTGAAATCAATAGTACCTATAGGTTTATAAACTTATGGTAAAAATAATTCATGTAGAAATTTTTTTAAATTACAATCTTTAGAAATTGTTAAGCATATTTTCAAAAAATTATATATGATAATAAATAATGTTTAAAATACAGTTAAAGTCGCATATAACGTTTCTCAAGGGACTAAAAATGTAAAAATACGGGCGTTACATGCGACTGGATGTGATGTACGAGGGTAACAAAATTAATATTTTTAATCAGAAAAATTACTTTAGTATGTACATGTATTATATATATTATAAATAGACAAAAATTCGGAAAAAAACTAAAAAGAAATATTTATTGCTAGAAATATAAACGCATAATGTAAGAACATAAAACTCAGGATTTCAGGATACAGCGATTCTGTAGACCGTTATACGACGCAATATTTGTTCTTAATGCTAAACAATCCATAAATCCAGAAGTTATGAGACTTCATCGCTAAAACTGGCGACATTAAATTCGAATTATTTTTCGTTGTTATAAACGATTTTTAGTTATAAACGGCTTTCACTGTATAATGTTTTCATTTTTTTCTTTTTCTTTATTCCATCATTGATGTGATTTGAAGCAATAAAACAGATATTGTCTCTTTTTAAAATTATCGAGGAATAAATTTTGTATATATATAAAAATAAAATTATATTTATAGTCATTAAAATTTATTTTTTATTGTCATTAGGTAACATAAAAAAATAATGATCATAGTGAACCGTTTGCAGATATTGTATTATGACCCTCAATTTTATGACTTAGACACAGAATAGTTACACATAGGCGCGACACTCCGTGTCGGTACCTTTCATGTTCCCCATTCCAGTTCTATGACCTTGAAGCATTGTGTAGACCTTTAAATTTGTGCTCTTCCCCTATCTCTCTCTCTCTCAGATGTGAGGAAACTTTCCGATTTTAAACAATGGGCCTTAAATTTGTGCACATTCTCCATCTCTCTCTAATTTTCGCTTCTCTGTCTTACTGTCGCTTCTGTATAAACCTATCCTGTGATTTAGATCCTACTTATACACAATATAAATGCATTTTTGGTCGAGTTGCTATATTACGTTTAAAACCTTGTTTCAGCAAACTTATCTATTAATTTTTCATTGTAGTTTTCTGACAATAAATTTTCGGGTTTCTTTATTTTCTCAATCAAATCTCTCATTCTAGTTTCAGTTCATTTTTTTTCATTATGATCGTCCGGAAACAGCAAACACGGAAAACAAAACAAAGTATTCTTCTCGTTAGGACCACAACCCCCAGTTATTTTTTTAATGTTTTTTAATTTGTCTTTTATATGGTTTACCGCGACTTTTACCCGAAATTTCTATGTTTAGTATAGATAGATAGATTTATATACATATATTTTGTTAAAGAATGATGATGCTGATATTTGAACCCCAGATCTTACACTTAGACGTGTATATGACAACTTGAAATAGTTATTTAAATTTTAAAAGAAATATCATTATATATCACACTCCAGTAGTTATTGAAAGTATTTAACTGTTTTAGTATAACATGTTTTAATAGTCGGTTTTAAAATGTAGTTACACAATCGTAATTCTTAAAATAAAAAATATATTAATTTATTATCTTGTTTTGATCCGAATGGTAAAAGTAAACTGTTTTTGTAGGAAACACTATTTTCAGATGTAGGTTTATATTATTTTTCGACATTATTAGATTAATTAATATAAAAATTTGGAAATATCATTATTTATATGAAAGTAACCTGGTTTTCCACATGTCATAAACAGAATGTTGTGTTAATAAACTCATAAAATTAGTATCGGAACATGAGAAAATTTTTAAGATAAACTAATTTCGTAATTGTCAACAAGATTTCTTTGTTGCTTTCTCAGTAGATAATATCAGTCGATATGTAGATAAAGGTTTATTACTCAATATACAAACAACCGTTCCGATAGTTTCACAAGATTGGAAAGACAAAAAGAAACAACTCAACCACAAAATAATGCTATCTCTGAGTGGCAACATTCAGGTTGTTTATGTAGATAGAGCATGTAGGATGTCTTCTTTGTATTGAAATTTCTAGTTCCTTTCATTTTATTGGTTTATTAGTATTAACTCGTCCTCTTTGTCCGGTTTTGGTTTCATGTGTAAATGTAATTATACTCTGCTTTTACCAGAAGTGTATGAAATTAACATGACCAACAATCAAGTCAACTATCTGTTTTAAACTACAGTTCGAAAATTGGAACAAATAATTAGCTACAGAAATATTATATGAATTTCATTAAATATTTAATCTAATTAGGCATTTATTGTAACCCCGGTAAACCATAAATTAGTTTACAATATTTTGGATCATTTAAATTCGTAAGAGAAATACTGAAGCGGAATTTCCTTCCGTAATTTCTTTATACATATTTATTTCAATTGATATTTAGTTTCCTATATATTGTATCCTTCCGACAAAAGTGACACTACGTTTTTTAGAAATAGCGAAAAACTGTATGATAATTTAATGAACATTACAAATGCTTCACTTATTTTTCTTTACCTTTTACAATAACAAAATTCGGAAACTAATTAAATGTGTCTTTTAGAAAAAAATATTTAGGGAGTTATTTATAGGACTACTTTTAATGAAATAATTATTACTAAGAATAATCAGCTCTTGGAATTAATATTCAAATTTGAGAAACCACTTTTGGGTAGGTATATAATCCTTCATAAAATAAAAATCTACAGGTCATCATAAGAGTATCATGCTAAAAATGTTAAAATTCAAATTTGTAGATCACTAAAACCCAGTGGCAGTTCGTGAACTAAAATTTTGGTGAGGCAAACGGTAGTAACTGAATAAAAACTATAAACTGCGTAAAGTAAATTTAAATTTAAAACCAAAGATATCCAGTGTCCACGTCCTTCCACATATGCTACATTTGAACTATTCTAAATGCACCGGTCAAAATTTCAAAAGCATTCATCTCGGTTCTATGTTCGTCCACGCACAAACAGACCGATCAGAATGCACTTGAGGCATGCCTCAATATTCTCTTTTCTGAAGTAGCACAGTCGTACACATACATTGATGAAGTTTGAGGCAGGAAAATTTTTGCCTGTGCACTTCTGTAGTCGGCACTCGGCACTGTGCTGGGCGTACCGTGAGATTTGAAAACTAGATCTTGTGGAAATATTGCGTGCTAAATTTAAAACTTCTACAAGATTTAAATTTGAAAATACAATGCAAAATTCTCTTATCCTCATTCTGTATGGCGAGGCACTGCCTCACCTGCCTCCCCTGACGAGCCGCCATTGCTAAAACCTAAGTTTTTTTTTAGTACGAATATCACTCCGGCCGTCGAGAAATAAAAACAATGAATAAATAGTAAACTTTTATTTCAATTAACCAAATTTCACGAAAAGTTGACCAACTCGAGTTATAGATGTATTAAAATCAATGTCTCATATTATGAACTCGTTTTATAATAAAATCGCTTTTAGGAAGCGTGCTTTTACATTATAGCCTTATAAGCGCTCCATAAAAGTCAGCTTGTAATAATAAATAATAGTTGATAAAGAAATTGTCAATTATTTGTATATACCTATATTTTTTTAACTCAAGTAAGTTTATGTAAAAATATTGCTATAATAAAGATGTATAACAAGTACCAATAAATTGAATATATTCAATATGAATCATAAAATTATAATTTCATTACAAATTCAAATATTTGTTTGTTCTAGAATGACTCATACTGTAATGTTTATGTTATACATTATGGTTTACCAACATTTCAACGGTTTATAAAAACAGTTTCCTTCGTGTAACAAAACAATCAAACAATTAACAGCAACAATCAACATCGTTCTACTTTTCTCTTTTCGTGTGCATACGTGCTCTTTTCATCGATTCCCGACGCTGTCAAGTTTACACGTTCCCAAGCGTGTATTCCCCGCAGCGTTTTGACTAATCAACATCACACACGAAATCAGAATCTAGATGCTTCGGCCTTACGCAATGTTGTTGGATCATTTCACAATTGATTCCAATCGAGATGAGAATGAAAGATCGAACTGGTCGGTGGATAGCGAAAGCAAGAGGCTGCTGCTTCATTCTTCGTCGAGATGGTTGTGAAAGATAATGTTTTAACTTAAATATGTTTTTTATTTTTGTTTCAAAATAAGTTGCAGTTTTATTTAAAACGAACACAGGAAATAGGTTTTCATTTTTTAAACGTTTCACAACAAGTGATTTGTGTTTCTATTAACATAAACAATAGCTGTTCGTAGGTTATTAATCTCGGTGATTGACCGATTGTAGATTATTTTGTTTTTGTATTATAATTGTTATAAATCATTATTTTTGTTCTCCAGATTTTAGAAGTACTTATAAATATATTTAAATATATATCGGTGTCCTATTTGAGTTCTACGCAAATTCTGATAAACTGCTCGTAAAATTCACTTTTATAATTATTATGTTATGTTTAAAAAAAATGTTCTATTAGTTAACTAACTTCTTCTTTGAAGATTGATTGACATGTTGATTGTATGTTAACATTTTCGCATACACTTACTGTGTGTTAGCTGCCATTAGTAACTTTATAGCATAATAAAATTATAAAGATCCTGTCCTGTCTCATATAAATTAAGTAAACAATATGTGATTAATTTATTGACTTCTTATTGTTGACGAATTAATGTAAAATGTCTACACTATACCTAATTAAATTATTCATTTGTTTTTCCATAATAATAATAATAATAACAATTTTCACATAAAGTCTTAAGTGTAAATGGATTTATGATGGATTTAATTTATAAATTTAGATTTACAAATTTATATTTGAAATTTACAATTTACCGTGTTGGTTTATAGTGAATACAAAGGTATGGTATGTGTCCAATTAACTTCATACATTGGGATTGGGTCATATGGTTTGACAGAAACGAGATGACAGTTATATAACCTCGAAAAGAATAAAAATCAAAGTTTACAATAATACAATCATGCTTAAGACATTTATCATAAACTAATCTGTATTTTTCTACAGATAATATTAATAATATATGCATGTTTTCGTAATCCAATTTATTGTCAATCACACTGTCACTTTAAACTGTCATTCTCCCGGTCAAAATTATTGTTTGAAATACTGTGAAATGATTGGACATATTTAGAAATTTACATTTAGAATATAAATTATGGGGATATTTAAATGAAAATTGTAAATCATAAATTTATTAAATTCATCATGAACCAGTGAAGGCAGATATGTACAATTTATATTTATAAATGTAAATTCGTAAAATTAAATTTTTAAATTAAATCCATCATAAACAGCCTTTTCCTGACAGCAATTTAACGCGAAAACTGTTCAAAAAATAAGTTACTCCACATGTGGAGTCGTGATTTTATTAATACAGTTTTCTTGTCAAATTTCTAGGTTACAAGGTTTTGTGATCAACAGAAATTTATCCGATAAGATAAAAAGCCCTTGTATAATTACAGTAAATAATGTAAGATATAAGCAACATTGCTGTCAAATTTTTGTATGTCTCATCAATTGTTTGTTTTGACATTTATACGATATCTATATACCTATATAAGTGTTTTAGATGCAAGGAAAAGTATAATAAATTTTAACTTCAATTAGTCAACCGGAAGTGGTACTTATTTTAATTTTAAAATAAAATTACTTGAAAAATACCTTTAAATACATTTTTTTCGCTCATTCAATCATTATCACAAGTTTTTTCCTACGAATCTGCCTACATTAATATGATCATACTTCTATACAATTTGTGGTTTACGAGCAGTGGTGGCTCACTTTTCAAACCCCAAATAAAAATACCGCTGTTTCCGAATGATTTGGGACCTACTATAAGATGTAGGTCCCTTGTCGAAGCTTTAGATTGACAATCTATTCCAACGTAAAATGCAAGTAAAAATATTCATGGAACAGGTTCACTTTTTAATTTCACCTGCCACTGATTTTTATTTATAGTTATAAGAAAAAAAATTGAAAAGAAAATTTGTATTTTAAATGAAAACAAAGCAGGAAAACATGTTAGAAAGAAACTACATGACTTGTGAATAATACAGTGCGTTATACAATAGTAAATATTATTTGCCTTTGAGATAAAAGAATATTTAACTTTCATAAGAGAAAAGAATCTATATTTTATTACACAATTTTCTACGAATAACTATTACTATCCATCTGTATCCCAGTGAGTATATATTGTGGCTTTTAATTCACGCTTTCTCGGTTAAAGAAAACGAAATTAATTTAATATTCTATATTAATGTTTACAACTTTTGCTAATTGCCCTATATATATTTCAGATCCCTCATTTATAAATATATTTATTTTCCATTAAAAAATTGAAACACCGTCTACGTTTCCACATCAGCAATCAGTAATTTACTCACAATTATTAATTTATATTTACACGTTCAATGCTGATTAACATAAAGCGTATAACAGTTAATACAGTTAATAGAGAATTTTCCAATTAACGGTATTATTAATTATCAATTATTTTATTTAAATTATGAATTGTTTCCCATGAAAAATGATTACATAAAAATAACTGCATAGTTTATGTAGTAACGGTTGTAGTTTCATTGAATTACAAGAATAATGTTAAATTATGTAAAGGGTTTCCTTATCCGGCATTTACATTAGCATCATTTGAAGATTTCCATTGTTTTTATTTTAAATTACAGAGCTCTATTTATTACTTTTATTATTTATTTTATATTAACAATGGAAAACAAATTTAAATAATATATGCATGTCGTGATAATAAAATTTGCTTGATATTTATGTGTTTGAAGTTAATTTTTCTAGATGAATTTTACTGTAGGTAAAATTTAGATGATTAAAGATACATTTACATAATTTTGAATTGCGTGCTGTAAAATTTTAGAAAAATAATTATTGTAAGTATTTTAAAATAATTGGATGAAATATCAAGGTTGTTTACGTAGTTAATTCTTCGTTAGGAATATTTTATTTTAGGTTAAGTGTAAGTCGTTTTAATAAATGTCATTTATTTCTATTCTGTTTTGACTAAATAAATACAATTGATGTTAAGGAAGAAATTATTCGAAAATCTTGTTTGTTGCCATGAATATAATTCAACGGCGGCTTGTGCTACATATTTGTGGGTTTAGCATCAAACAAAAAAGGAAATAAAATATTAATCAAAGTATTTCAATTTTCTTCATAGGGTTTTTTGATTTTCTCAGTCAAATGTAACAAATGTCTCACTCTAGTTTCAGTTCACATTTTTTTTCACAACGATCGTTTGTAAACAGCAAACACGGAAAACAAAACTAAGCATTCTTGTGTTACAACTTACAACCACAAATCCAGTTGTTTCTTAAATATTTGTGTTTGTTAAGTTTCTTTTATGCGATTTACCGCAACTTTTACTCTATATTTTAGTTCAGGTTTAATTGCCAATTGTTCCTGATAAGTAAAGTTGGAAAACTAATTTTTATGTTATTGAATAATTACAATCATTTTGAAACATGTATTTAAAAGAGAAAATTAATTTAAGGTAAATTATAATTTGTAAATAATTTTTTATTTTAATTAGATTTTTTATTTAAATTTGATTTTTTTTTGATATTTTCAAAATCGTATTTCGTATTTCACAACAAAATAATTTATTATGGAAACATTATATAGTAAAGAATAAGTAAAAATTAAAAGGAAAAATAAAGAATACAGTATAATTAGTAAGTAACTGGTTATAACGTTAAAATTATGATCATCCCTTTGAAAATCCATATACATAATATGTATGCTAAATTTATTTTACTTTCATTGGTATAACACTGCGACATTTTTGGTAGTGCCTTGGATTGCTTTATAACCTTATTTTACTGTATCACATGTAAAAGTAAATTAAACAAAATTTAGAATTTATTATTATTAAAATTGTCCACGATATAAGTTCAAAATATTACCTCACGACGCCAATAAAGTCGTTTTACCGACGAAGCTAAAATTTCTTGAAAGTATTACTACATGGTAAAACTACCAACACCTGGGTTTTTAAATAATAATTGCAGAGAATGTGCTTTAAATCAATGCAGGCCTGCTATGATATTTTCAGTCTTTTCCATGGTCTGCTTCCAAAGAAAAGTAGGCTTATTAAATTTCGCACCCCCTTTAAAAACAATATTTTATTTTAAAATAAATTTCAGTTTTTCCATTGAAAACGAGACACTAGAATAGTGGTTCTCAAACTTTTTATGTGAAGGCACCCCAAATGTATTATGTAGGCCGTATTTATTTGGAAAATTAGTATATAACCCTAAACTGATCCTAACCTTACCCGTGTTGGTACCAAATAAACAACCAAATTTTATACTTCGTGAAAATTTTAAATGGTAAATTTAAGTGATTTATTAAAATTATTTATTTAAGTTTTCCATTTTAACCTATAAAAGATATAACTTCTGACAGAAATTAAAAAAGAAGCAATGTGTAAACAAAGATAGAAAACAGGTTCAACTCAACAACCCAGCAAAATAGCTGAGTGAGTTGGGTCAGTTCGAGATCAGTTCTGGGTTACTTCAAATGTGCTAAGTAAATAGAATTAACCTACCAGGTTACTTAAAAAATCCCAAATAAATACGGCCGTAAAATTTCCTGAACCCCAAAATCATGTGCATGAAATTTTATTAATTTAAATAAGATTGATACATGAGCTAGATGTAGGTAATTAACATAATTACTTTATATTTGGATGTATTTTGGACAAAATTCGCATTTTATGTTTTAGGACTTATTCTTTCCATGCATCTGTTCAGATTTTATTTTAACAAACATAGAAAATCTTAAGTCTCATTCTAATGAAAATTCAAAATATTTCATTAGCAAAGTATGATCATTTTGAATTTCTATTATTTCCTCTTTTCTTTATACTTAAATTCTAATTTATAGGATTTGATGTTGGATGATAATTCCATGAACTAATTTAGTATCCTGTCAATATTATGAATAGACATATCTTTGTTCCCAGTGTTAATAAGTGTTCAATAAATCAATTTAATTATTTTTTTTTGCGTTCCGTGTTCTTGTAAACATTTCCAACTTGCTTCCATTTTTAAAAATTCTGTCTTGTCTTTAAAAGTTCTAATTTTATCAATTTTAACAAATTTTCATTTCTTATTTTTTGCATGCTGGAATTTACTTTATTCAATTTATTAAACCAAAAATTCATTTTTCAACAATTCACAAAATTAAAGTTTATTTTCTCAAAAAAAGTGAGTAGTAGTACTTTGAAAACCACTGCACTAGAAAATAAAATCACTTTAAATTAATATATATTATAATGGTTCTTCGTAGTTTGCATTTAGTAAATATATGTATTAAATTATATTACAGAAATTTCGATTACCGGTTTCGTAATGTAACAGTTAAACTTTAGGTTAAAAATTAGGGATCAACAAACTTTTATTTTCACGAAAGCGAACGTACGTAGGAGGCTCTTTAGCTGAGCTGTCGATATTAACTCCAGATTAACCAAAACATCCAATATCGGCCTCCTTTTTTGGTGTCACTAATGACGTGTGTTTTTAAAAATGGCAAACCGTGCTGCATAAGGCAGACAAAGCATTTACATTTTAACAGTAACATGTCCATTATCGCGATACCAAAAACGGATGTGTGAATGAACCTTCAAAACAAACTAACAAAAAAAACTTTGATATTGTGATGCAATTATAATCTATAGCTACTTTTGCATAATCTTTGCAATGTATCATTGTTTTCATAATGCGCACCATTTAGGATGGCAGTAGGCCTTGACTCGCAGCCCACTTAGGATCTTACATAGAAACGACACTTGATTCGCAATTTTTCTCTTTATTTATTAAACGTCACAACTTGCACATTTTATTAATTGTTTTGAATGTATAGATGATGGATTAATATTTCTTTAGAAAACATTAATAACATTTGCAGTTAATTTAAATTTATATATCCATGAGAAAATTTTACCTTCCGCCACCTAAGTTAAGGGAAGGATAAAATTATGTTGTATAACATCTGGTTTAATATATTTAAAACTTAAAAATTGTTTGGCTTTTATCCAAGTCAATGTATAGGTTATATGACTAAATATATATTTGTGAAATATTATTCTAGATCTAGACATTATTATAACTGTATTTTTTATATCGTCTAACTATATATGTAGGTATATCTTAGTTTAGAGTTTATGAGGAAATTGTGTTTAAAAGTTATAAATATAAATATTTATAATGAAATATAATATAATATTTGTTAATTATCAAATTTTACTGATGGGTTAAAAACATATGTAGTTGAAACATCTGAATTAAAAAAATAAATAAAAATAAGATACAAAAAGTACGCATATCACCAACAAAAGGAGAAATATATAACGCCACACCCTCTTGCAATAAATCAAGTAATTTAAATCAATGTAACCCTGTTATTATTATCATTATAATTTATTTTTTCTTGCCAACCAAATTAGAATCTTCATTTGTATTTAAAGTTTAATTACAGTACATATAATGATTCACAGTCATACATCATACAAACCTTCCTATTCTTAATAACTTCTTTCATCCTGTCATGTACTGACCCCAAATTGTCTAATACAACCTATTTTCTTTTGTTTTTCTCCGAACTTCCCTGCATGATACAAGATACGAATAAAAATATGATTTTTATACGTAAGAAGTAATGAAACATATGTACGAGTATAATAGCGAGAAGTAATGTGTTGAACACAGCCGATTTTTATTCTTTATTAAGCATTACAACTTGCACATTTATTAATCGGTTTGATTTTATGAATAGATAAATGTCATCTTTTAATACCTTTAGAACACATTATTAACATTTGCCTTTAATTTGAATTTAAATATCCATGGGAAATGTTTCTGATGTGATTGCATCATGATGTCTATCATAAATTATTTTTCTTGCAAAATTTTAGATTCGAGCTATAGGTCAGTGCTGGTTACCGTTGTTTCCTTATTACACGGCTGAAAATAAGTAATATAGTCATTAGTTTGATTGAAAGCAATGGATAGAAGAACATGTAAATAATCAATCATACACTGTTGAAAATTTCAAATTGTCAATATTTTGTTGATCAAATTTTGTTAGAATTTGCTAGACATGTAGTTATATTAACAAAAAACTTAGTTGAAACCAAAAATTTTTAGTTAAAATTTGAATTTGTTAACATTTAACAAATATAAATGTCGATATTTAACTGTAACAAAAGCTGTTGTGTTATTAACGAAATAGTTTTTATTGATTAACAATAAGTTTTGTTAATTTCAACAAAGTGTGTTATGTCAGATGAAAACAAAATTACAAGTTAAAAGAAGACAAAATATTTTGTACACATTCACAAAAAAAATTGTTACAATAACTAAATATTTTGTTACGTTAGCAATATTATTTGTATTTTTCATAAAGTAACAAAATATTTTGTTAAATTCACGAACAAGATTTTTTTGGAACGCGTATGTATTGCGTTGCAGTTTAGTTCAGCTGTAGAGAGTCAAACGGACAACAGTGATTAAAATTGAGGTTAGATTTTGTGTTTTACTCTTGATTAACAATTATTTATTTTAAAAAATGGACAAAAATGTGGTAGACATTTCTCCGACAGAATCGACGGAATTACTTCGGCAACTAATACAAAAGAAGTTATACTTCAGACTGAAATACTGAATACTGAACAATAAATCGTCGTGATCGTACGACATTAAATTATTTCAGAAACAAAGTCGGCATCGGCAGCACCTACACCGCCTTTGCCAACAGAAGATAATGATTTAGAGAAAACTGAAGATGTCATCCATTGGCTCAAATCATCTACCCCGCAAAACACAAAACAAATAGAGTTAATATTAAAAAAAACAGAACTTACTCTCCATTATAGACGACAAAATAAATCAATCAACATATTAGAAACATTTCCTAGGTTTGCCGATACAAAAGGCTTGGTATAAACTTTGTTTCATTTACTGTGGTTACGTTATACCTACTATGTGAATTTATTTCAGATCAATTACGAGAGAAACAAAAATTTATTAACACTGCTGACAAAATATTCTCTGTTTATAAAGAAACAATAAAAAATGCTAATTGTTCAGTTACATCAGAAACTGGTTGGAATAAAACCACAAGGATTTTTGTAGCCCTACATTTGCTTCCTCCTACCTAATGTACACGATTACACGATTTATATACTTGTGTAAAAATATGGAGATTTTTGTTTTTGCAATAAATTATATACTTTGTCTAATAAAATGTTTTATTGTTACCTAATTTTACATTATATTTTGTTATAATATTTACTAAAATATTTGTTAATATTTTTAAAATAAAATTGCATTTAACAAATGGATTTGTACAATTTAACTAAATTATTTGCTACTAAAAACTAAATTAATTGCTAATTTAACAACAACAGATTGTATTTTGTGCAAAATAAGTTGTAGAAATAACTACATATTTTGTTAGATAACAACAAATCGTGTTATTAAATTAACTAAAATTTTTGTCAATTGTAACAAATACATTTTGTTAAATTTCACAAAATCGAGAGGTAAATTAAACAAATATGGGTGCTAAAAAGTAACAAATTGATTTTGTTACAATTTAACAAATTATGTTAACAACTTCATTTTAACAAAAGTTTAACAAAATTTTTAGTGGACCTGGTGAGCCCTTTAATTTTGTTAATATTTAGTTAATTTTAACAACCAATTTCTAACTGTGTACGGTACCAAAGAGTAGAAATACTTGTACTTATTTGGTTGCGCTGTTAATCTAATATTTTCATCAAGTAATACAAGATAAATGTTGCATTATTTGTTGTTTATTTTGTAACGTAAAATAAATGAATTAATCTTAATTCATATTTGAAGGATGAAGTAAGATTACAAACATTAACTTTTGCAACTTTTATGTGTATATTGTAATTTATTATTAATTTACGACAAATACAAATTTTAGAGATTTTACCTATTATTTTTATATCATTCATAACTGGGTCATTGAAAATTATTTTAGATATTCACAAATTGAAGTCTGTACTCATCATTTTTACTAAGATTTTTGTCTGCCTAAAGATTCTTAGATAAGTGTAGGACAAAATACTGGACGGAACGGATTTTGATGAAACTTCTTATTTAAACTCGAAACTTCTTATTTAAACTCCAGATACAAGTAACGCTGGGTTCTGGTATTTCTTGATTGGATTGAAGGTATGGTAGAAAGAAAAGTTCTGGAAATCAGTCAATTGTTTAATTATTATTCTCTTTTAGTTTCGACGCCTATTGCGTCATCTTCAAGAGGTGAAACTTAACAAATGTATAATAACATGGAAACTGGATTACAATTTTTTAAAATATTAAAAATATACAACACAACATATTTCTGCCATAAATAACAGTATTCGATCGTCTTTCGGTAAAATGAAGTCAGAGATACAAATACAAATATTTCAACAAAATGGAAACTTTTAATTGAAAACTTGTTTAAATATTTTTATTTAATTCTTGCCAATCTAAGTATTCAGAACATCGCTTAAAATAAATACAAATGAGTTTTATTTTGTTTTACTATCAAATTAAAAAAATAATTTTATATATTTTAATATTTTAAAAAAATAATGTAATAATATTTTTCGATTATAATTGTAGTACTTAGTACAATGCAATAATCGTCATTATGTCCGAACCATACATTTATAGTTATCTATTGTGAGTTATTCTATTGTAATATTTTCTATATATACTGTGTAACTGAATTGTAATGATTAATGAGGTTGTAATAAATGATAATTATATACATATTTATATTTGTGCACTGTTTCGAATGCATTAACAGGGTGTTACGAAGGGCACAAAATTTGAGGTTAATTTTAATTGTTTTCTCCGTATAATTTGTTGTATTTGGTTTACATTTATTTTACATTATAAGTACCTATAATAACTTATAAATGAAAGCAGAAATATGTTTAAAACTTCTTTAAGTAGTTATGGTTATTTTGATGAATACATACAGTATATAGTAATAGATGAAATCGCAGTGTACATATGTATATGTACACATGTAGTTTGTGTAAGTTCTAATATTGTCTCACAGCTGTTCAAACTTCACATACTTTAAGATTCTATTTAAACAAAAGTTCTAACTTCAATGAACTTACATTCAAACATCCTAATATATACCTATATATAGATTATCTATTTAAACTTACAATGAAACACAGATATTTCATTATGTATTTCAATTGATGACCCATTGGCGCGAATGTCTTCAGTGGACTACACTGAACTCAAAACCTGTTAAGGAATTATAAAGAAAGAAATTGGTTAATAATTAATAGGTACTTGATTGTGTCGTCATAATAATAATTGTGCTATAAATCTTTCCTAATTGCTAATAATCATCAAAATCTAAAAATCCTTTAATAAAATATGCTACAATTGTTTGTCACTATAATGTTTTTAATAAGATTTTTTTTACAGAAGTCGACGAAAATGTTTATCTGAAATTTTTAAACACAAATTAGTCCGGTGCTTCATGTTTCCGTATACACGTATCCGTACATATTCATCAAGTTGTTTGCAAGCAATAGAGAATAAATCCAGTTTCCGTTTTCATTTCCTTGTCCATTACGAAAATAAGACTTCACTATAAATGTATTTATTCCTGAATAAACATTTTACTGTAAAGCAGTTCAAAAATAAATTTATATTTTACTTTAAGTTGAGTTTGATTTATGTCATACTATGACGTTTCAATTTATTACTGAGAATAAACCCAATGCTATAATAGAGACATAAAGACTTACGGAACATTCATTATTTAAAACAAGTAACTGATGTTTATATATTTTCACAGATAAATTTTGTTATCGTAGGTTAAATAATTTGAATTTAAAATAAATTATTGCAAATTTTAAATATACTCGTAATATTATACCAAATATAGCTTAAACTACAAAGAAAATGTAAATTAAATTAATTTCGAAAATATTTAAATACATATTTAAATACAATGTAACAATCATAGGTCTAATGACTTCATTTAATGTCGTAATTAGGGTTTTATCAAGTCATGTAGCTTGATGTTTTTGTGAATTACTTGACTTGACTTGAAAATCAAGGTTATCTTAAATTCACTATTTGACTTAATTTGATTTTCTATCTTAGCTACTTGACTTGATATTAAGCAATTTCAAGCTACTTAATATTACTTGATAAATAGATTGCACTTTAAATTTATCACCAGAATGAAGTAAGGGAACTGGAAAATAACTGATTGAAGTGAACAAGAGCTCGAGTTACCGAGGACTATTTCATTATATTGTAGTTATCATTTGACTCCAAAAATTGCTAGTCAACCTTATAATTGCGAGCTTTGCTAAGAAGCAGGTTGTTGCAAATAAAAAGACATACATAAATGATATTAGTAATTACTTGTTTTATTATTATTTTACAATAGCACGCCTAGACATGCTTTTACTGCGATTTGTACAATGCAACAAAGGGTAACAAAGCATTTTTTAACGAAATTAGCTTTGATACAATACAATTATACTGTGTGCCAACGACATTATGAAGGTGTTTATGCCTGTAGACGCAAACGTCAAGCAATGCTCTATGTTGCTTACAAGACTGTATCGTACTATAACATTATAAATAACTAAGTAAATTAATAGATCAGAGCTTATTAATAAAATTTTCAAAGTAGTATATGAATGCAATTGATATTTCAATGTCATTAATAGCTGTTGTAATATATTAAGTCCACTAAAAATGATCGAAAATTTTACATGAAAATGTGTGTTGCCTAGAAACTGGATGAGTTTGATTTGATACGAAGTTGATAAAAAGTGCCCGAATCTTAGTCGAGGGTACTTTTTCTGTCAAATTACTATCAAAATAAACGAACCTAGTTTTTTACAGGCAAAATATTTTAAATGTTGAATAATTAGATCATTTCTAAAGCACAAAATGTATTTTTTTAGACTATTTCCAGAACAATCTGTCAAACCAATTTTTTTTTTTAAATATGGTTCACATCTGTTTATTTATATTGAATATTACAAACCCTTGACATAAAGCAACCCAACTTTTTAATAAAAAATTATAATTTTATACAAGTTATCATTAAAAAGTAATTCAATCTTTTTCATTTCTCAGGACTGTTTAAAATTATTAAAAAAATTAAAAGTTCAATAAAACACATTGACAATTTTGACTATTGTCGCTGTCATTTTCGAAAATTTTCACATACAATGCAATTTTTGCTGTATGTATAATCTGATTGATTCAAATATTTAAAATCTTTATATTTCACTAGTTATTACTCTATCATGTATCTGGTGTTCACATAATTGATATCGAAATGTCAAGTTTTGTGAATAAATTATACAAAACTTGAAACTCAAAGGTGTGTTGTAATAACCCCGTTACCATGTTTCTTGGTCTTGTAACAAGTTATAAATTTTGTAAACTCTTAACATCCTCTTCAGTAGAGTACTTTCATTGAAAAGGAAAAGGAAGCAGAAACAGTATTTCAATTGATTCTCGGTTTTAAAGAACATGCAAATATTCAGTATTACCATAAAAACAAACTGATTTCATATGCAATGCCATCACCGGAGCATCATTACATGCACACGCCTGATTATCATAGTGATTGTGCAACGCTTGCGTGTTCATATGCGTTCATTTCCTGCCGTGTTCCCCGTATCGGAATCATCGCGACAACCGCTGCAACTGCTACTGCACTGCAATGTAGGAAGGATTACATGCTAATACATTCCAGGCAAGGACGGAGGTGGGATCAACCATTCCAAGGAGTTAAGTCGTAATTGCATTCGTTGCGATATTAAGACCATGAGTAGAAAAATTATTAACATATAGTAAATAATAGTATTATCTATCATCCTTGAATGTAAATAGATAAATGTCTCGTTAATTGATATAAGTACGTATAGATACAAGTGTTGATTTAACATAAACATGATATGTAGATCCTATTTCTATTACCATGGGTACCGATATACATTCGAATCACTCTATCTTGATAATAATAATAAATCAAGTTACAATTACATTAGATAATAACTCAACAAACAATTTAATGCAGTTACATTATGATAAAATGTATTATTTACTAAAATAGTCATTTGGTAAGATTCTACAGTCATTTTGTAAATTTTTTATATAGCATTGTAAAAAAATTAAGGGTATATACAATTTGATGTACTGATTATAATGCGAAAAGATTTTTCTTCAGAATTCGCAAAAATAATCGCACGGTCTTTACAGCTGACATTTTTGGGCACTGGACTGATAGGTTACGTAAACGAATAAAAAAGAGTAAACATTAAAATAATTTTATTTAATTAAATTGTGTACTTACATTTTTAATGTTTACTAATTTGTATTCGTATTCGCAAGCTGTCAGTCCAGTGGTCTAAAAAAGTCTGCTCTAAGGATCGTGCGATTATTATTGCGAATTTTTAAAAAAATCTTTTTGCACTACATTCAGTACATATAATTGTATAAATCCTTAATTTTCTTACAATACTTTTAAAACACCTTTAATACAGTGATTTGTAGTACCGTCGCTTATAACGAAATTCGCAATTGTTCATTTGTTTTAGCCTACTTGATGGCAATTTTGAACACCTGATAAAATTTGTTTTAAACGATATTTCTCTGAAACTAATGATCGGATTTGAAAAATAAAAAAACTGTTGAAAAGAGAATTGAAAGGCCTTTCGAACTGTGTGTTTGACACCCTTTTCAATTTAAAATTTTTGAGGTGCAGTCCATACCCATTTTAGGGTTGAAGTTATGCCATTGGTACTAATCCATTTAGGTGTCCCCCTTTATATTAAAATTGACGTGTTCGAGCGTTTTTAGCAAAATTAATGTTAAGTGGCCAAAAATTGCGCTGATAATTTTCCCTGGGCCACCCTGTATAATTTAATATACTGATTTTATATATTTTTTTAATTCGCCACCATACAGGCAGTGTATTAGTTATGAACATTTTTAGTGCCTCTAGTTTGATAGTACAATTAATATGGTTTTAAACAGCTACATAATATCTAATTAATAAATGAATGTTTGTGAGCAGTGTTTATATTTGTATTTCATTTGTAACAAAATTACAAATAATTAAATTTACTATTAAAACAGTGGCACTAAACATATAATCAGTATATCAAATTATATGCCATTAAAGTTTTGTGGTGAGGTACAGAAACATCCTATAGTGTTCGGACACAGGACTGCTATACCATGAGTTTTTTTACCTACATATGCATAATATATGATAATTTATTTTTTTACAAATGAATTTTTGTCTTTTTACTTTATAATACATCTAAGAATTACATCATAATGTAATTTTTCAAATTAAATATTATTTCAAAATAATATTTAGTCATGACAACAGAATTTTAAGATAAGATGTCGCAGAGAAATTCTTTCCTTTTAAATATTAATTATATATAAATATTTAAGATTTTAGAATAATTTTTATAGCATTATACTCTACGAAGCCCTGATGCTTTTTAATTGTAATCTCGGAAAAAACTATTAGATAGATGGCATATTGAATAGTATGTGTTTAAAAAATGCAAGTAAACGAAACAAGTACATCAGATACTGCAAGAATGAATTGCAAAAAGAATACCGAAGTTATTTAAAAATAAATTCTAAATATGTATGTATATTATTAATAAAATTAATACAAATTATGAGAAATTAGGAACACAGCAATTTAAAATAATTTTGAAAATTTAACTGAAGATCCGTTTTCAATTTAACCAAAATTCCTGTTTCGCATTATTATTATGCTTACTTATGGTTTTAAAAGTTGTAAAAGTCTTTTGAAAAATATGTATAATTATTTTACATATTAGTATAATGAATGACTAAATACACTTTTAGAATGATGGACGGATGGATGAAATTATAAGACTTTTACTAAGAAACCTCCAGTCAAGTAATCAAACTTTTGGTATATATTGGAACAATTTTTTTTTTAAATAATATTATTTCATTTTTAGAAATTAAAACTATTTTTGATTTTAGAAAATTCTCACTGCATAATAACCACTAAACAATAATTATGACTCTTCTTTGAATATTACAAATATTTTTGTTGGACAAATGTTATTTAAATAATTATTTAATAAACAATATCTTATCGAAATGTTAATTATATTATTTCATATTGATATCACAATTAAGTATTATCTGTAAATAATGAATTTAACGAATCATTGTAAACAAGAAAAACCTTTGGTGTTTTGAATTTTTTTAAAAGTACTTTTTCGTGTTAAAATGCTGTAACATATTATCAGTATGTCGTGAAACATAAATTTATCGAAAGAAAATAAAGTTAACTATTGTTATTTTATTTATAATATTCAATGTGATCAATAATGCTTTTACTTTCTGACCTATTTTACATTGGGGTTAAATTATCAATTAAAATTAAATACTTCTGAAATTTAGATCTATTTATAATAACATTTATGAACCAAATTTATGTTATTTCTCTTCAAAGCGAGAACTTACAGAGCCATTAAAATTTAATTGCAATTCCACAAGACTGAATTAAATTTAGAGATTTAATGATTCCAAAAGTACTTCCTTCTTCAAAACTATGTACTTTAACTTCTTGAACTGGTCTTTAACTGTGAAATGTCAACATTGTGTTATGGTGCCAACTCATCTTTCAACTGTAACTTAAGACGGCTTGTTCTCTAAATTAGAAATTTCTATCAAGGTCATTCTGAACCCCATTTCTTCTCTTCATTTACATTTGAAAGCAATAAAGAATAAATTTATTCGTTAGAGTTGAATAACTTCCACTTATAGGGATATAAACAAACGTAGCAATCAACGGTGGAATAGACTCGTACGGAGAATTTCAAAATCAGTAATTTGTATCGAATGGTGAGTGCTAATCAGGCAATGTAGATGCATAGAAACCCGTGGTCACCTAGGGAATGAATATTGGTGTCGCAGGTTATGAAATACCGGGTTAATGACTTTCTATTCTGGTTTTTGTCAAGATGAAGTGGTACGAGGATTCGCCAACTATTTGCGACCAAATTTGTAAACACTAAAGTAGGTTAAAGTTTTGATAAATATTTGAATTGTTGCTAATGAAAAGTGATTCATAAATAAAAATTAAACAAAATATAATATTTAGCAATAAAGTATGAAATTGTTGTGTCATATTTTCATGATGAGTACAAAGTTTTGAATTTAAGAATAATATTTTGCTGCTGATTTATGGTAGAAAGACACAGCAAATTATATTTATTGAATAGGTGATTCATAACGGTTGAAATAAAATTAAACCATATATTGAGTAACTATAAGGCCTAACCTGTCTCAGTATTACAAGTACTATGAGTATCTATTCGATTGCAGCCATTATAGTGTGATTTTATGGCTAACACCCTCTACATTTGAAAATTATGCGATGCAACAGGCACTGATCTACTGTAGAACGAAACACTTTATGCCCGGAGATCTCGTTGACCACTTAAAAATTCTAAGGGACAAACTAGCCTTGTCTGTCGGTGACACGTTAACAATAAAATACAATTTTGATCACAAATATAAGATGGTAATCGCCTTGAATGGGCAGCGGGAAGACCTGTTCGTGTATGTGTGGTTCGCTGAAGGATCAAAATTGGACACAGGAGGAATTGTAGTATGTGTGCTTAATACAAATTTTCAAATTAAAGAATCCATAAGCACTTGCTCTACAATTTTTCAAGCTGAAATTTATGCCATAAATCTTTGTGCTCATCTAAATCTAGAAAAAGGTCTAAAAGGAGCAACAATCAATATAATCACAGACAGCCAGGCAGCTTTACAGGCATTAAATGCTTTCACTTCTAAATCAAAGTTAGTCTAGAACTGCAGAAACACCCTCCAATTACTATCCAAGGCAAACCACATCACCTTATGGTATAGGTACTAAGGGCACGAATAAATCCTAGAAAACGAGAAAGCTGATGAACTTGCAAAAAAGGGGGCTAAATTTTCATACTACGGACCGGAACCTTCATGGGGTCTTCCGCAAAGCCACTATAAGAATAAGGTGGTCAAAAACTGGGAGGAATCTACCATATACTCAATTTGGAAAAACACTCTAGGCCTCAGTCAAACAAGAAAATTAATTTCTCTAGCTACAACAAACGCCAAGGAGCTACTAGCTCTTAGCAAAAAGAACCTTAGAATAATGACAGGAGTTCTCACTGGCTATGGTCCTTTAAAATACCATTTGTACGAAATTGGTAACACTGAAAATGACTATCGGAATCTGTCAAAAGGACGAAGAATGTGACATAATACTAAAATTAAATTAAATATTAATAAGTTAGTGTACCTAATTTCAATAAAAAATTCAATTTGCTTGGCAAAAATAAAAACAGTCAATGAAATCAAAAACATTTATTGTTTTAACTAAAGTGATAACATTTCAGAAAAAAACTCCCATTATGTCTCATTTTAGTAAGATAATTCTTGATAGGTCGTTATGAAATTGATTTTTTAAACTAGCTTTGTACCATTAAGAAAAACATGAAAATATTTGGAATTAAATATTTCCGGACATTTTCTCAAATGAACTTGTCACCTTATTTTTAGATGTTTAATCCATTGCTTAAATTACGATGTTTAACTCTGGGACAACTATATAATAAGAGCCATGAATTTATTGAAAATAAAATACGAATAGTTGTCCTGTAGTAACAGACAAACGACTGTCAAAAATGACATTTAAGCTAGAGTGATTTAAGAGTTATTTTCCCGAGTTGTCTTTACGTCGCAGGAATTATGAGTAAATTTTCCCAATTTAGTTCATAGCTCGAATTATATTTGCTTGATTATTTCACGAACGACAATAGTTCAAACATAAAATTTCCACAAAATATAACCATGGCGATTGGTAACGTGGTTTTATTAAATTCTTTCACAAAAAAACTGATAGAAGAATCAAATGAAGCATTCTAATGGGTTAAAATAACATATGTGGAATTATCAGTTATATTTTACATTTTCATTCCAAATCGTGTAATATAACGAAAGCCATGAATTTATCTGTAAATATCACGAATAGTTGTTGCATAGTACTGGTGACAGACAAACGAATATAAAAAATGACAATATTTTTTCACCGAAGTTATCGTTACTTCGCACGCAGGAATTATGGGTAAATTTTACCGATTAAATTCATAGCTAGAAATATATTTCCTTGATTATGATAAACATAATATTTTTTATAATAACTTCCATCAAATGAAGCATTCTGATAGAGAGAAAATGACAAGTGTGGAAAAATAAGTAATATTTTTATATTTTCATTCCAAATTATGAGTACAAAATTTTACGTCAAAATATTTTATTAATTTATTATTATTTACAATTGGATTTTTTTACGAAAGAAATCCTGTCTAATATTTTTATTTAAAACTAATACTAAAATATACATAAGTATATAGAAATGTATGGAAGAGCTCTCATTCATAATGGTCAGAAGTTGATACATAAAAAGGGTGAATAAATAAATTTAGTTTATTGCTTATATATTCAATTACATTAACTGCAATACCAGGTACATTTGCTAGTTAATTATAAATAATTGTTGACGTAGGTAATAGAACAGTGTGAAATATATCTTACATTACTATAACCATAAATTAACAAGTACTTACTAATTAAATTTGTATGTATGTCATCATGTACATATATTTGAATATTTGTTCTAAGTTTTATATTTCAGATAAGCGTTATCTATTTTTGTTAAGGTGTGTAAATGATTGTAAGGTTAATGTCATAGAGTGCTCTCCACAATAGTAAAGTTTAGAAATTGTGGTGTAATGCTTTCTACTATTGATACGTGATAATTATATCAATCCTAGTGTTGTTTACCTTTATTTTCCTACAAATAGCTCGCAATGCAGTCAGTAAATTCTGCTCGCTGCACCAATTTCTCCGATTTCAAAATAATTTCCATCAATCTAAACTAACTAGCCATATGTTACTTTACGGTTAGGTTCGAACCGGATAACTATATATAGAGTTTGACATTTCGCAATTAACGTATCCGCAGCGTTCGGCATCCCAGCACTCAAATCACTGCAAATTCTCTTTGAAATAATTAACAGTTCGCGTGAATGCAGTGTCTTGTTGCATAGACTTAAGCTCGTTTGACACGATGATTAAAAATGAATTCATTTAAGTATGAGAATTAAAACTTACAAAATAAGTATCGTATCATATTATAAATTTATTTAAATACTGAATTCAGTACGTAAAATTAGAACATGCGCTATTTTCTCGTATTAAAATTGCGCGAACGAGTGCGCAGTGATCTTGTCATTTCTCATTGGTCAAACAGAAAAATACCTGTTGTTGCGCATGAAAATATCAGTTTTTGTAATGTCATTTTTTTTATAAAATCAAGCAGATTCTGAAACTGCTCATTTGTCAAGTCGTAAATAATTTTTACACGAAGAAGGATCCGCAGGTAGTTCACGATTAAACATATTTAACATCCCTTCTCCGCAACCAATTTCTGCACCAAATAGTTCTTTTGTTCCTGGAAGTTATTCTATTTTTAAATTTTATTAATTTGTTAAGTAATTAGTAGTTAGGTTACTTACTAGTTGTATGGTTATATGAAATGTCAAAATAAAATCAGTTACTGCGCATGCCTACAACATTATTTTAATACAAGATCTTTTATCTGTTGCATACGTAGTTTAATTTCAAAACTTATTTCAAACATTAAATTATTATCGTATTTAATTCCATATTGAAATAAGTGCAATTTTAATCACCGTGTCAAACGAGCTTAATATCTGATGCAGGCATCAGGTATCGGAGAACAGAAGGCTCTGTCGTGATGTTCATATGTCCGTGTTTATTATAAACGTGCACCTGTTTTCTGGTTTCATGGCTATCCGGATTTAGATGTTGCATTTATCTTACTTTGGTTTTGTTTCTGTATGTCAGAGTTCAGCATAGATCACGTAACAGGAAAAGTTTGCATTAAACAGACATACAATGTTTTAAATGTCTTACTTTACATATTTCACTTTTTTGTGATTTATATGTATGGAATTATAAGCATTACTAATATTTGTTTTTTTTTAGGTGAGTCCTGTTTTCTCTCGATATTATGAAGGCAACAGATGTATGACAGTGTACATATGGTATCGGTATGAAATGATATTGTAAACTGTTTATAAATAGCTATCTATATAATCATTTAATTATCAAACAAACTTTATATGAGAAATAATTATATTGGTATATTTTTCCGCGAATAAATTAATGTGTCACCTAAATACTTCTCAGATATCTATAATAGTTGGTTTATTTACATTTATTTATTAAAATATAATAATGAAAATCGTTTCACGTATCAAGTATGCCTAGTTCGAATACCGGCCAAGGTATGGATGTTTATGTCTATGTCTACCTCTATTTCTTCTTCATGAGTAAGAAAATAGCAATTTGTAATATTTGTGAATGTGAAGGAACCAACTTTAAATTTATATTATTATTTTAATAATAAATTTAACTAATGCCCAATTGTACTAACAAGGCTAAAATTTTAAGGAACACTTAAACAAAAAAATATTCTAATTGAAATTTTGACAGCAATTTTGAATAGTTTATTTGATGCTTTATTCCTATGTGATACTGATAAAACAATATAGGTATTTTATTTTTACATAATAAAAGAAGAAAGCAATTGCAGCTCGCTTAAATTGTATGAAATGAAACATGTATTAATGATCTTCAAGTCCTGTTTAAGGCTCTCAGATTTTCTTTCGATCATAAATTTTAAATAATTTAAGTTATTTATTTATGCTTATTTTAATTAACATGCTCACACAAAGTATCAAGTTTGTTATGATTTTTTTTATAAATCTCTGTAGTCAGGGAGACTTCTTATTTAATTTTACTTTATTCCGTCATTTTCTTCACTTGAGAATAAAATAGACTAGTATTTGTCAATTATCAAACATAGGTATATATAAAGTGATGGTATATTCGCAGTCGGGAGAAAAATCTATTTAAATTATAATTACAATAGTTATATTTATATAATATAAAATCATTTGTGAATAAAAATGTACCGGCAATTTTGGCAGTCAGGATTTTTACGCTTTATCACGTCTTTCATGCGAAAGAAGTCAAAAATAATATTTCATTTTAAAACTAAAGTAGTACAATATTAATATCGTTGAAAAGAGAAAAATATTACAATTTGTTAAGCCTAAAATAAAATAGGGCTTCTATTGTGCCTCTCAAAAAAATTTTGCTTGCGCCACTGACTAGATAATAAAAGTATTTATGTTTTTTATTTCATTATTTTATCGGACATTCTACTGTTTTATTTGAAGAAGAAGAAATGGATCAATAACCGTTTTCCGCCATTTTGGTGGAAATTTTAAGAAAACAGGGACACAATAAATCCCAGTTAACCGAAGTTGTTGCTTTTATAGTTTCCGAGATCCCAATTGTGGCCGATGAAATCTAGGCACACAACATATATTTTAATTAACATAATTCCGTGTAATTCAAATATCTTTAGTACAATTCATCAAAATATTGTGGTATAATTGATGACAGATTATTAGCAGAATTGACATATTGATTACAAAATAATATTTAAAAAATGAACAAGTTATGAGATGCCCTATAAGACGGTTAAAGAAAAATTTGTAGAATAAATCATCTCGTGTGCGTATTGTATGTATTTATATTGGTATTCAGTAAATAACACACTACAAGATTCTAACTCATTCATAACTTAGGTGCGGTTAGATGCATGTAAATGATAGATGGTACTGTATACTTACTGCACATGACTTGATACTGAATAATTTTTCTTTATTTCCTACTTTCTGAACATGCGGAAATTGTTCCTTGTTCATTATTATAATTTCACTTGTTTAAACACTTAATTAACAAAATGAGTTAACCATTTCTTTTTACAATGAATAAACAATTACGAGCATATGTTAAGTGTAAACAAATATGAGTTGTCCTTCAAACATGGAAGTCAATGTGAGATTTGCGCAGTCATCAAATGTGCACCAGGTGCAGTTATTCAAATCACGATACAAACGGAGAAAGTAGATGGATTGACTGCGTAACTAGAATACAATAAATGAAAGGTTTTTCTTTCTAAAGAATAGTGATCTGTTGACATTCATTTTAAATTGAAGGTTGATTTGCTTTTTATTACTATTAAAATCTGATGTGGTAAACACTTATCGTTTAATTTAGAGTTCCTTATACATTTCTTTTGTCGTTTTGCTTCTTCCAATGCAAAACATTCATAAGTTCATAATTATTGTGTCTTTTTATATGACATACTTCACACTTGACTGCATTTGTTTTTGTAAAAATATGAACGTTTACAATGGGTCATGTAATTAATAATTTTTCATTAGTAAACCAGAAATTCACAACTAAATAATTTATGGCAAAGGAAATATCAAGATAAAAAAAAGGTTTAGAATTTTAAAGTACCAGTTCCAATTGAATAACTGTAACTAAAATCTTTTTTCTGTATATAACGTAAAATTTAAATTCGTACTTCCATATTTTCCTAGTTGAATGCAATGGGCCCTTTCTATGATTTTTTTTTTTCAAAAATCGATATAACTATTTTGTTCAAATATATATAAAGAAGAAGAATAAAAATGTAAGTGTAATTATATGTAAAAATAACAACCAAATTCTACTTGTTAACAACGCAAATGAAATGTTTTTGTGTGCTTACAAACAAAACGTCATATTTTCTGTGCCATGTTTTATGTTAGTCTCTCTCATCTGTATGTCCATTTCTATAAAGGCACTGATATGTCACAGCGAAATAGCGGTAAAACTTTATAATAAGTAAATGATATACTTTTTAAGTGAAATTATGTATTTGTTAATATTGTTTAAAAAAATAGTAAATTATTTAAAACTAAACATCTTCGTAAACATGATAAATGTATTTTTTTTTATCATGATCTCTGATATTACCAAAGTACTCATGGCATGTCCAGGGACCCGAACCGGAACGAAATCCTAACTGAAAAATGCACCGATATTTGTCTTTTTATGAAACCGTAACCGAAAACCGATACGAAAAATAAATTTATTCTCTAACCGAAAACATATCCGAACCGAAAAAATATCAGTACTAAAAGCAATATAAATATAAATATTGTACTAAACTGAAAATATTAAATTATTAACCATAACTTATACTTATTTTTATAAAATTTTCTTATATTTGACAGGTATATAACCAAATTATTATTATTTTAAAATGTACATGCGGAAGTGCAAAAAAAATGGATATACGACAGGAATAAAGTGCATTTAATCGCTCAAGGGATTATTTCCCTCTCGTACGGCTCGTGAAATAATCCTCACTCTTAAGATTAAATCATGCACTTTAGTGTATAATATAGTGTTAAAACTTTACGTCAATTTTATATTTATAAACGATCCTATACCTTAGTTATCATGGAAGTAAAATGTTGACATTCATTTTAAATTGAAGGTTGATTTGCGTTTTATTGATATAAAAATAATTGAAGTACCGCAAATAAAACAACAGTAACAATTGTTATAAAGTTATAGAATCGTATCTATATCGATTTTTATTGTTAATTCACTGCCGTTCCGATTTAAGGTTAAACAAAATAAAAACGGAAACATGGTACACTGAGTGCGTAAAGTATAAATAATTGAACAAAATTATTCACTTATATAGGTCAGAATTATATTTATAACGGTTTAAAATTAAGAAAAAATAAAAAATATTTTACTTAATGATAAAATTAATGGTATATTTTGCAATATTTTAAATGTGAATGCAAAAGCAATGTTTTACAAATTCATGAAATATTTATTGAAGAATGCAAATAACATTGAAATCCAGGTCGTCTTCAATAACTCACTTTCTCAATCAGTTTTAACACTTCATGAGTAAAATCAGAAATCAGTACATGTCGCTGCATATATTAAATAGAAATAAAGTAAAACCATTCTTTGTTTTTACCGTGAAAAGTGTTTCACATCTTGATGATAAAACATGTACAAGGTTCTGGAAAGAATATACTGACTACATATGTTTATTTCATTTGTTATCGTGAGCTACTTGATATAAAATCTTACAATAATGTAGCTAACGGAAAGGCAGCTGTGAAATATTTTCTAAAGCATTGTAACATTGTTGCTGTATGTCTTGTGCAAAAACATACACTACTCTTCCAATTCAAAATCTTATTCGTGTTATTGAATAATAAAATACCAAATAGTTTTTATAAATAATTTAATATAATTGTAATAAATTAGAGATGTTTTAAAATTATTGCAAAAAATAAGGGTAGGAGCCAGGGTCGTGTAACTAAAATGGGTGACAATGGGCTCGTTTTGTCCTTTTGGTTGCTCCCAAGATGCTTTATAGAAATAATTTAGTTGACTTTAATTTTTATAGAGAACATTTTTCTTTCTTGTTAATAAATTGAGTACGGTTGACAGAATTGACAAGGACAAAATATATTTGGTGAGATATGTAGCAACAAGTATTTCTTTGCAAGTTTTTGAGTGGAAAAAATAATTTTATGTATTGCAATAAGGAATATTGATAAATATTTTAATAAAATTTTGCATAAGATAATCCATTTGGAACGGAAGATTGAAGATAAGAAACGAATGAAAGTAGAAGATATATAACAAAGTAACGTGTGATAATCTGAACTGAACCAACTGATCTAACTGGGCGAGTGGATTACTTTGGATCAGTTCATTCAGCAGAGGGGGTAAAGTGATCCAGTCAAATGGAAAGAAAAATAAGTGATCCAGATTCAAAAGCATAAGGTGGATCGGTTCAAAATGGAAAATGGAATACGCCTTATAGACTTTAGTTGGGGGAGCTGAAAACAGTGCAAATTGGTATAATTGCAGTTTCGCATCTATAGTACACAAAAATATTATATATAATCTATGGTAAATTTTATTAATAATTTTTTTACGCACAAACAAACTACTTTGATTGGTTGCATTTTCATTTTGCGTTTGTAAAATTCATAGTTATACAACTACTTTTTTATTAATTTGCAAATAAATAGTGAAAAGCAAATCAACCTAAAAGTATAATTGATTAATTTAGTGACGAATTTATTTGAATTAGATTGGGTTACAAAATGATTTTTGAAGTTTATTGAAACAGATTGTTAAATTTTGATTAATCGGTTTTGAGTTGACTATTGACTAATCATGGGCGTGTTTGGAAATTGTTGAATTTGTAATTGTTAAGAAAAATCTAAACCAATTTAAAATTTGTGAAACACATGCAATATTATACAATTATTATAACTGTGGTCAAGCAGAAAATATCCAATTAAGTGTAGTAAGTATTAATTTATGAGATTTGTTACAGAATACTGTTCATTATAAAAATATAATAGTCGGTTATAATAATTGGTCAAATTAACGGAGTTATTAACGAAGTAAAAGTAAAGAGGACAATTTTTTGAACCTACAATTGTTGGTGAACCTTTCTATAAAACTTCGAACGTTCACTAACAAGAGACTTTTTGAAACACATTCATTTAAAAGGATGTTAGAGCTTTCTTCTCTCTAAAAAGCACATTAGAGGAAGAAATACTCGATATATCACTCTGATATGACCTACAAATGGCAGTGCCACTTTCTGTAAATTATTCATTTTTCATTCTTCGCCATTTCTATAATCGTCATTTAATTATGACTTTCGCAGTATGCGTTACTACATGATTTTTAATGGAATAGTTTGTTATTTACTTTCAAGAAAACTGTAATTGTGATAAATGTGGTAATCATAATGCTTGTATGCTATTTGCGAAGAAATTTAAATGCTGCTAATATATTAATAATACATATATTTAATTTTCTAGAAAACAATGCAGTTTTTATGCGAGTTTAAACAATAATCGTTCATTGTATATGCTTTATTATTAAATATGTTTTTCTCTTGTACAAAAAAATACTTTCCTTTTGCATATTGTTCTAATGTTAATTTATATATTCACTTTAGTTAAATATTATTATTTACCTTTCGCTATTATACCATCAATTTTCAGTTTTTTATAACCCACTACTATTGTATTTTTATTTCTTAAAATATCTATTTCTATCTATGTTTGTCAATTGTTTTGAGAATGTGTATAAGTTTCAATCTGTTTTTGAAAATTACTTACAATGGTCAATGGGTAAAAACAACCCAAAATATTAAAAAAATATTGAAAAAAATTTAAAACCATTCATAGACACTATTGTTTATTTAAATAAGATGGATACAAATTTTAAGTGTTTTAACTGATTACAATAATTTGAATGTTAATTTGGACTTATGTTTTTAATAACTTGATTTATTTGTACTATATAAGAAAAATACCAGAAATAAGTAGAAACAAGTAGAATAAAAATATTAAATCATTCTATATTTTAAGTGGTTTTAAATTATTCAGATGAAGCAGAAGTATATAATCTTTACACATTTTTAAAAAACAATTTGCTTCTTTTAGTTAAGTACCACATTCAGAATAGTATCATTTACATAAGAAAAAAATATGTTTTAAGAAAAATGTCATATTTTATTTAAATCGTCATATAAAAAAATGTATTACAGATTGAATCTGTTATTAATAAATATTCACCGTTTTTTTCGGTATACCTGTCCTTACGGCAATATTGATTGCATATATTTAAACTGAATATTAATATAATGATATCAATATTGAGCAATAATTTTTAGCAAATCAAGTTTCTTAATGCTAATTATGAACCAATTTATTATATAAATACTCTTCAAATTAGCGTAGGTGAAATTAGAAATGATTTCACGGATTACATATCACAAAATATAGTGTTTCTAAAAAAGTATAAAGGAAATTTTGTTTTCCTTTTTAAAAAAGTTGTTAAATGATGTCCAATGTGTTCTTTTTATTATTGGTACCTATAATTGCCATATTCATTATTACCTGTAAATGAAATATTTGTTTGTACCTTCATTCAGAAAAATAGTGATATTTAAAGAAAAAAATATTAAAAGTGGGTTGAAATTAAATTTAAAACATTTGTATAAAATAAACATGTATAAATGAAGTATTATACCAGTAACATTTATCAAATGAAAATAAATAGTTCTTCCTATTCCCAATGTACTTGTAACTTCGTAATGATAGTGTTGTGAATTTTCGTGATGTATATTGAAATACTTTCAATTCCAATAATGAATTATTGTTTTCTTCTTCAAAAGTCAGTGTTACATCAAAAATATGAATAATTACTTAGAGGAAATGATTAAAAAGTAAAGTGTTTGAATATTTTCCATTAGTTATTGAATAGCTCGCAAGGTGAAAAGATTCAGCCTTCACATTATAACGAATTTTTCATTAAATGCTAGAGCTGCGAAGTGCACAGCCTCCTGATTGGTTTCAGTTTCGTGCGAGCTACCCAACGTCCTCTTGCATAGCAAGGTTATGTATTCGTAATTAACTCGCTTAAGCCTTTTAAAGATAAGTAGATCGGAAATTTTGAATTAATTATGTGCTGATATGGAAAGTATTTGGGGACTTTTACTTTTTGTTAATTATACAGATTAGTCACTTTTTAATTACACATTATGAAGATTACATTTCCTACGCTATTAGAAGATTGTTAATTTAACAAATAAAATAGAAATTGTTTTATTGTTTATTCATATTTAAAGAAATATATAATTATAATTATTAATAACGGTCCTACTAAATCTTTCAATAGATTTTTTTAAGCAAGTCAGTGCCAGCGTAAGAAATATAGCGCCCTGAGCAAAATTATATTCAGACTTCCCTTCCCCCCTCGTTACAAAAATAGTTTCTGATTTTTCGGAATTTAAATAACAATACCAACTTGTAGGTATATGTACATATGTATTATAAACAGCAATACCAATACAATAAAATAGAAATACAAACTCAAATATTAGACGTCCTTACAAGATATATGTAATTCACATAATTCCTTTATATTAGGGTATATTTTGGAGTACCATACTCGTATTTCATGTTCTAGCAACTTCAATTGTTCTCTCTTTTTAGTTTGGTGTTAACAAAAACAATCGTAGAAATCTTAGGTCACATTCTCTCAAGAGGTACAAAATTGAACTGATACTGGAAGTGCTCTGACTCCTATATTACAATATTTATATAATAAATATCCGAATGAATTCTAAGGAAAATTCAGAATATTTCATTCGCAACGTATCCAGTCAAAACTAGCAATAGATGTACCTATCTGGAAAATAGTGGCAAATCTGTATTCTTAGTGTTAACTAGTGTTTTAGGTGTTCTTGTAAACATTGTTTTAGGTGTTCTTGTACCTAAACTTGCAACTTGTCTCAATTTGCCAAAATTGTACCTTGTCTTTTAAAGTTCTAATTTTATCGGACGATTTTAGAAATTTTAATATGTTTTTGCTGGAATTTACTTTATTTAATTCTTTAAATAGATTTTTCAAGTTTGTTTTGTTGTTAAAAAAGTGAGTAGGTAGTTCAACTAATTTGTAAACACGATTCAATACACATTCTTTGGACAATCATTTGACATCAGTATGAAGAAAAAGGTTCAAATGCTCAAATCCAAGAATTGTTAAAATACCTACCACGCTAAATTTCATACTACATCCGCGGCACTCCTACAAGTAATGAAAATGAAAGGCACCCTAAGGTGCCGCAGTATCCACTTTGGGGACTGTTGCCGTAAAGAGTTCCTCAAACGTCAGTTTCCGGTACTTCTAGCTGCATAAAGAAACCATTATGTGACCACTAGAAGTACATAATTTAAATCTGTATTACAATTTGAGGAAATTCTCACATTTGGCCATTCTATCTACTAGATCAGGGACACCATAAATATAGAAAATAAAATAATAATTATAATTTAACAAAAAAATGTATTGTTATATTCCTTTTTAGGAAATATATAGTGAAATTTAATTCTACTATCATCTATACCGACTTATAGGCAATGAAAATATTGTATTGGTCAAATTTTCAGACGGTGACTTTTTGACATATTCGTATATAGATTTAGCCAGTACGGTTGTGTGGTCGTGGCGTGTCTTGTCTGATCGTGTAGATAAGCAACATAGCCCGCCCTGTCCAATTGGATGGGTTGCCGCACAACGGCTCGGTGTGTGCTGGCCTTGCAGAGACTGTAGGCTGACAACCTACATCACTAAAATGCAAGTAAAACATGTCACGAAATAAGTACTTCAGGTACTTGAGGCCCTGATCCACATAGGAATGTTGTGCCATTGATGATGATGATATAGATTTAACATTTTTGTAGAATAAAGTTATACGGAATTAAATGACTTGTGATAAATAACCTGCTGTCGAATATCTGCTTTATATGATTTCTAAATACTGAAGTGGTATATTGTTTAGCCTTTACTTAATTAGAAGAGCTTTGAATTAAGTTTATCCTTATGACATATATTATTATGTTACACATGCAACATGGAATAAAACTATCATAGCACATTTATAATATTTTTTTTCTACATTTCTTGCAATCTTAAAATAAGTGTAGTATGTGACTTGTTAATGATCTTCTTAGATCTTAAGACTTTAGGTTTGAGAAGAAGCGGGAATAAACCCCTGCAGGTACAGGCATTCATATCCCCAGAACCTTGGAGGGTTTTAGTTTTTAAACCATGGATTTGCGAAGCTGATAAATTTAAGTAGATGCACCCGTACTGTTCAGAATCACGGAGGGTTGTAGACCTTGGGTTTGAGAAGCAGGGAAGCTGCAAATTGAAGTATTCGTACTCTTCAGAACCACACAGGGTTTTAAATTTTGATTTTGAGAAGTTGGGAAGCATCAGTGTCCTAAGAACCACGGAGGATTTTTCAGCTCGGGTTTGAGCAGAAGGGAAACTGCAATGGTAGATGTTATGCCAGATCTAACCCAAACCCACGAAGTGCTAACAGAGTTGTTACTAGTTGCCTATTTGCAGTAACAACCTACTCTCACAGTCGTCTCTATACTACTCATAACTCCGGTATCCGAAACTCTTTTCGGGTTTGTCCAAATCCCTACAGAGTTTGCAAGGTATCTGGGGAGGAATGGGTGACGGTGGAAGCTTAAAGCGATGAGACTCCTTCAATTTCAATTTTCAATTTTCAATCAAGAAACAAAAGTAGCAAAATAGTTATTTTTTATACAAGACGATAAAATAATATTTTATCGACAAGCGGAAAGTGTTAATTCACGAGCGATATAATCGCGAGTGAATTATTTTTCGCGAGTCGATAATTTAATTTTATCGTCGTGTATAAAATTCTATTTTTTTCTATAACAGGTTTTTAAGATAAAGAATTAGAAAAATTAAATTATTATTTAAGAACAATTTTAAAATGTCAGTAGTGTGTGTTGTTATGGAAATATACTTCTAATAACAAAAGTTAAAGTACTTTATCAACCCTTGCTGTTAAAATGTTACTTTATCTACCCTTGCGGTTAAAGTGCTACTTTATCTACTATTTTGAGTTGATAAAATTGCACTTTAACATCTGCTATAGAAAAAATAAAATAATATGATTCTGTATTTTCAAGGAATCCAAAAAATAATAATATTTTCTATTATCGTAAAAACCATTTTTATTTAGTATTGTTCTTTTTGCTGGTTGCTTGGACATTGAATCATCTAGTAACATTACTCATTTTAAAAACAATTTAGACATTGATTTTATGATTCATAATTTCACTGAAATTAAATTTTCTTTTATGTACTTTTTAACTTGAAATCAAGGTAAATGTACAGATTTTCCTTCCAACGAATTGATTAATTTTTGTATTGAGTTCAATAAGAGATTATTATAGATAAAAATAATTGGATATGTACTGTAATATTAAAGAGTGAAAACAACGTTAATATTTGTAATTTCAAGAACATTAAACAGGAACCATGCATCCTTGTAAATGAAATTTACTCAGCCATCAATATCTAAGAATTAATTATCCGTTGTTTGGTTGTTTTAATTATCTAAAATAATTTTATAATTACTGTGTCAATCATTGTTTAACTCTAACTTTCGTTTGTAATTTGATGAGAATAAAAGTAAATTTTTAGGTTAAGGTTTTCTAAAATTACCTGCGAAATGTTTGAAAAATAGCATAAGCGCTTTCTTAACGGTCATCGGAAAGTGGCATTAAAAATTCGAAATGATCGCGGTGTAATTAGCGGTAAATTGTCGCTAGTTGCACGCCATTGTTGTAGGCCTAACGCGCATGTATAATAGTGTATAATAGTGACACCGATTCTAAATTCAGGTTAATTTTGTTAGTTCAACATTAACTAATTATATTTATGTAAAAAATTATACCAAACCGCCTATTTTTTACGAACAATGACGTTCCACATTAAATTAATGCGTGTGTGTGTTTCTCAAATAATTATTATTATAAAGAAATTATACTAAATGAAAGCAAGTTTGGAATAAAAAAGTTGTTGTTGTCTTTGAGACTATTATTAAACTTTTTTTAGACAAATTATTATTTTTTGTTGGGAAAAATAAACGTATAAAATAGTCCAGATTGAATCGGATTTAACGCTCATTTTGTTAGGTTATTCACATTATTTTTACGCAAATGTTTTCTTGTAATGATTTTTAAAAACTTAGTGGAAATTTCAGTTCTCTTAACTTTTATCTCAATTTAATATTTATGTTAATAATTTATAAACAACACTGGTTGGAAATTCAAAAGTTACGAGTTGAATTTGTACTCAGGCATGAATCTCTGTGTACATTAGAGAAGAAAATTACGTTTGATAAAATTATTATACACTACATTTCGTGTAGTAAATATATATTTTTACTTTAAAGTTTATAATTTGTAATTCAATTCAGTGTTTATTTATTAAAATGCTACAAATGTTTAATTATTTTTTATATGAGAAATGATTAAAAATACGTACATGAATATTTTTAAAAAGTATTTCACCAAAGAGTGAATTCATGTCATCGAAAAATCTGATAAAATAAAAATTATTCCTTTTCCTTTTTATTTTGTTTTGAGAACTGTAATTAATTTCTTTATATTTAACAATAAAATTTGTGTATCCATGTTCAGTAAAGTGATATAATAAAAAAAATCTATTTTTATCTGCTCTCTTAGGAGGTAAGAGGGCGTGCTAAAAACGCATATCCAGTTCGTAACAAATAAGCAAGTTTCAATGTCTCTTCAATAAATAATCTGATTTTAACACTTTTACTACGTCTCTCTGTGTGTATGTAAATGATTTTATTACTTTTACGTCTATGTCCGAGTGGTTAGGATCTCACTAAACTTTGTATTTTATGTTTAGGTATATATATATATAAGTCAATTTCGAAATCATTTGCCTTACGTCCCTCGAAACGTCCCCGAAAGAAATGATGAGATACTACGAGGGCGGTCCGATAAGTACTTAGCCTCACCGCCCTATAGCACAACAATCGCAAGAGCAATTTTTTATTGCTTAGAACATCACCGTAGACAGCTACTGTCAAATTTTCAGCCGAATCGGACGCGAAGTTTTGTTTTGACCGCGTGTGGAAGCGAGCGTGTCCGCAGATTTGAGAAAAATGGAAAAAGAACACTATCGGTCGGTGATTTGATTCTTGTTTTTGGAGGGGAAATCGCGCAGCTAAATTAAAGACCGTTTGGATGCTGTATAGGGTGACTCTTTTCCTTCGATGGCGACCGTCAAAAATTGGTTCAACTAGTTTCAACTTGGTCGCACGTCGGTTTTTGATGAGTCACGCCCAGGTGCCCCGAAAACGGCTACCACGGAGGATAACGTAACAAAAATCCACGATTTCGCATTGGCAGACCGCCGATTGAAGGTGCGTGAGATAGCTGACACAGTAGGCATCGCAAAAGACCGTGTGGGTCATACCTTGCATGAATTATTGGGTATGAGAAAGCTGTCGGCGCGATGGGTGCCGCGTTTGCTCACTCCTGACAACATGCGCATCCGTGAGACCACTTCAGAGCAGAATTTGACGATGTTTAGGAGCAATCCGAAGGAGTTTCTGAGTCGTTTCGTGACCGTCGACGAAACATGGGTACACTGGTACACACCAGAGACCAAGGAACAGTCGAAACAGTGGACTTCACCCGGCGAACGTGCTCCAAAGAAGGCGAAGACTGTCCTATCGGCCGGAAAGGTTATGGCCACGGTTTTCTGGAATTCAAAAGGTGTGATCTACATCGACTACCTGGAGAAGGGTAAAACGATTACAGGGCTCTACTATGCCGAATTATTGGGCCGATTCGACGCCGAATTTCAGAAAAAACGGCCCCATTTGTCGAAGAAACGAATGCTTTTCCACCGTGACAATGCACCGGCTCACACCTCCGCCGGCGCCACAGCCAAATTGGTAGAATTAGGCTACGAACTGCTACCCCACCCACCGTATTCTCCGGATTTGGCCCTGTGCGACTTTTTTTTGTTTCCAAATTTGAAAAAGTCACTCGCTGGGCAGAAATTTCGGTCGAGTGGGGCAGTTATCACCGCCACGAAAGCCTACTTTGCACACCTTCAGAAAATGTTTTTTTCAGACGGGTTACAGAAGTTGGAGCATCGCTGGATCGAGTGTATAGAACTCAAAGGAGATTATGTTGAAAAATAAATCGCCATTTTTGAAAAAAAATTGTTATTCTTTTGTAGGCTAACTACTTATCGGACCACCCTCGTATATAAATATATTTCTTTTACAATAATAATATCATGTATTATTAACACAATAAAGTGTATAATTTACTATAATAATTTTTTGTACTTTATTTTAAAATATCTAAACGCACTTTTGTCTTGAATATTTATTAGGAATATTTGTATACTCGTAGAATTTATTATAATAATTTCTAATTAATTTTTTTTTTAATAATTTCTTATCAACTTTAAGTATAATGTACTCGTATTTAGATTAGGTTGTCATAATTATTATAGATTGAGTTTTTGTTGAAATCCCATCAAAAATATTTAACAAATCTATATACATACCTTTGGCGTATTGAAAATTCCGATACAAATTTTTGCATTGCCGCAAAAAATCTAAGGAATAAAATGGAAAAATTCTATCCCAGTTCGATTTTTCTCCCTCCAATGTACGTTCCCATGGAAACAACGAAGGGCAACGCTCCCCTTGACTGCACATCGTCCTGCGGTCCTTGCCAGGGATGTTATCCTGTTACCGCCACCTGTACAACGCGCCCAAATCGTGTCATTTTGATTGATATCTGTCAAGACGACGACTGCCCCAAACCTGGCATTATTAATGTCAAGGATAATGTCTTAATTGCTTTGTCTTACTATAGGGTATAATTATATTGCAAACCATTAATTTGGTAATGTTTAAATGTTTGTTTGTTATTCAAATTAAATTGTTTATAGTTCCCATAGGTGTATATAATTAATGAAAGGAAAATTCGGCTGCTGAAAATTGGCGGGAAAGCTCTGGAATGCGGCGAGCTCTGAATTTCATGCTATCCTAATACTGAAAATATTTATATGTAATAATATATGTAACAAACTGTTACAGAAACATATTTATTGTATTTAATATTGAACTTCACATATTTAAATACAAATTATGATTCATTTTGCACGACATTTCTAAGAGGAACTTCTTCCTATACTAAATATCCAAACAAAGTATACTTACGTACTATTGGTAAAATATTTGAAGCAATAGAAAAATGAATAAACGGACAAAGTTATGCTATTTTTGTGACAATTATAAATCAGAACAATTGATTATCAAATAAGTGAGTTATAAACAAAATTAGAAACACAGTAATACATTAAAAAATTAATGTTTCAAAAGTAAATATCTATTTGAAGTGTGAATATAAACACAATACTTTATCAGTGATTAAGTTAAGATATTTATGAAATATATTTATTATGAACAAACATGAAATTAACAAAAAAAAATAGTAAAAGTTTACTAAGGTTTTCTGAAAATTAGAATAGTATCTTAATATGAACATTTAATTATTTTTATACTGTGATAAGGGACCTTTTTTACGAAGGATAAGAGAACTTTTCAAAAATAATATTTTTATGATTTTTAAATCTTTAAATTTAGATGTCAGAAAAAAAAATTGTATTAATTAATATAGAAACATTAATTTCTAAACTGTTTCGTTTAAATACTTTAAACCCATTATGCAGATACTACTTTTTATTAAATTTAATTCAATTGTATAGTTCAACATATAGAAATTGTAAGGTATAATTTAGTTATCGGTTTCTGTATCAAACCCCAGATCCTGATCTCACTTCATACATTTCGAAACTGAGCTCGCTAATCAGTCAACTACCATTCACCATTGCCCGATAAACTACATAATAGTAATTATTTAAATAAATAAGGACAGCTAATATTTGCTCTCATACACCTGTAAATTAATCTGTTTTCGGACTTGTTCAAGGTTAGTCAAGGACACTTTTTAGTAGATCTTTAAACGCTGGGAATTGAAACTATAACAATATAAGTTGTAATTTATGACATAAGTACAATTAAACCGAAAAAAATTGCTTGAAATGAAACCAGTAGTTCTGTAACATTTAGCAACATAAGATTATAGGAATTTAAGGTAGATGAGGTTTAGTTTAGTTTGCTTATAATTGTTCTTTTTACGAAAAGGAACAATAATAATGATTGAACGATGTATAATTGTAATATAAACTTTTTGACATGCTTGAGTGTGATGATTACATTTTGGCTGTAAGTATTTTACCGGATGTGGTACTTTATTTAAAACTTTAAACTTGTTTTCTTTAAAATAGTATATTACGTACCGTGAACTGTAAGTGACAGTTTTTAGGTCGAGAATGTTGATTGGGAAGTCGAGACCCGAAGGGTCGAGATTTCCCAAATATTTGAGACCTCAAAGATCACTTACAGTTCAAGATTAGTAAGTTATTTTTTGCAATACTTACAAAAATAATAGAAAAAGAAAAATAGGTTTCATAATTAACGTCTGTCAGATTCATGTCAAAAAGAAAAGTTGAATTGCAATTGAGAGTAAGAGTGCCATGAATGTTTATGATGTGGAAACTAAATAAAAGAAAGAATTGTAAATAAATAATTCTTGAAAAATTGACATTTGCAACGGTGTGAAGTTTTATTTGCTACTTCTTTGCGTAAATAAGTTAGATAAAATGAATGTAAAAGAAGCCGCAATTATTGCCTGTGGATCGCTTCTACCCGAGAAATCCAGGAATAGGTACGAAATCGCTTATAATCTTTTTCGACATTGGTGCAACGAGAAGAAGGTAGATTTCCATATCAGTGAGGCAGTTTTACTAGCATATTTTCTAGAAAGATCTACAAAAATATTTGATTTTAATATGAATTTGGTTTCCTGAATTTCTGCGTAACTACTACTAAATACTTACCATCCAACATGAACTGTAAGTAACACACTTACTCTCCACCGTGCACGGTAAGTGTTTACTATAACCATGGAAACCAAATCTGCAATAAAAGTTCAACTTACTGTTTAAATTTTATTATTAATGGGTAACTTACTGTGCAGGTATTGCAAAAAATACATTACGTGTTATATTTTGCGAGTTATGTTATTTTCATTATTTAAAGATAATTTAGGTTCCTGTAATTCTCTTGAATTTTTTTTTCTCAATGTCCGTTTAATATATTGAATTATTGTTTTTAACCATCGTTCAGGCAATGTAATTTCAAGAAAATATAGTTATCATTTAATAACCTCTCTCTCTATGTAGAGCAAGACTACAAGAGTATAAAGTTGTGCAAAATTAAATTCTATAGATAAGACCATAACTGATGCAACAACACGTCTGTAGTACGAGACTTATTAAATATAAAGGTAACATTTTCGTTCAAAATCAGGCAGCTATGGAAATAAACGAAAATATATAGGTGACAGTTAATGCCATGTCATTATAGATAATGTAATTCTATATTAATTATTACATTTTGTTGTATTCTAAAATTAGTTTAAAAACGGATGTATCTTTCGTAAATATATTAAAAATTTGTTTATTTGGTGTACATATCATACTTCGTATTTAATACTTTTTGTAAGTTTACATTTTTATAATATTTCTATATTATTTAAGAAAAAGAATCTAAATTAAATTAAGTGACAATAAGAATTACAACTAGTGATACTTTACTAAACTCAGATAGATATTTTCTTCTATTTCCATGGCTGTTGAAAATATTACATTTTATATTTTATCTATACGACAGTGCGCTAATACGAAATTAGTACATTAATTCAGTATCATTTAGAGTTTCTTAATGGTTTTGAGTGTCATTATGAATTATTTATTTTGCAAGACAAATAAAAATAGAAATTCAATCTCAAGTTTTTTTTCTTGATAACTAAGGTTAAATGTACCCTTTTTAAATAATTTTATAGAACTTAAAAGATGTAGTAAGCATAACAATAAATAAAGTAATAGTGTTTTTCACAATGTCAAAAATTGAATGAAAAATGTATTTTAAAACAAATTTAAACTGTTGTACATAAAATATTGAAAGGTACAACACCTTTGATATATCCTTACAACGAAACCTGCATGATTAAAACAATCGGTTCGTCACCTTGTGATTTACCATCACACACGTTTCATTATGAACGCTACATCAAACTTGAACTTTTAATATCTATAATATATGTATCTCATACTGCAGACGTTCTGTTGCTTCAGTTATGTTATTAGAAGTAGAATATACTTTTGAACAACTTTTTACTCTTATAGATTTGCTCTAAATCTATCAAGAGAGAGAGTATCCGCAATTTTTTGAAATGCCATTTTATAGTCCAATGTTGCACATAATTTATAAGTATATACCTACATAAAAGTTAATTTAATTGTCGAATGTAATATATATCTTGCAAAAACATTTAACAATTAACTAAGACTGAATATTTTTGTTAAAAAAATTAAAGATAATATATTATGCACAAAGATTTTTATATAACTTTCTGTTTATAACAAGGAAATTATCTATTTATCAACAATATATAACGGATATCCGTTATTTAGTCATGTATTATTTTTATTTTGTCTTTTATAATCATAACTTGATGTCACTAATACATATGTTGACGTATCAATTGCCACAAAAACCCTAGCAGGATATGAAACTTTATATTGTGGAGGTTGTGACGTCAGATGGTTAGCGACTTGTCTTCAACAAAAGACAAACATAAACAGCATGTTTTGTGCAAAAATGAATGCAATCTGACAATCGTTAATTCAAGTCATCTATAACATTCATTTAATCACGTAGTTTTCACCTAATTTATATGGACTGTACTAGATCATTTGATATTTTGTTATACTACCTATAAGGTCAATGAAGAACATAACCATAAACAAATCAATTGTTCCTTTTTGGGTTTAACAATACATAAAAAAGTAAACAGAATCAATTAATAATTTGTCTGATGCATGATATGCAAATGTTATTGTCAAAAATTAATAGATTTGTTAAGTCAAATTTCTTATCACCTTTATTTATTATTTCTATCATAAAAATGTTTGTGTAGTGCACTCTCTTTACCAGTTAAAAGGTCCCAGGAGTGACATCTTTTATGAATGTCCTTTTCGTTATAAGTATATTATTATTGATAGGTATCTGCTGTTATAGAATAAATCTGGCGCACCCAGCAATGGGTAATAAGCTGCAGATGATTTATTTATTTAAAAAATGAATTTAATATTCCAGGAAAATGAAAGTTTTAGGGATTTTCGATTCATCAGATTAAAAATAGAAACCAAAAACATAAATTATTATAAATATTTTGTGTACTGTAAATAGTAGGATGGTTTATTTTTTATATTATTATATTTTAAGTTTTATTTTATAATATTAGTTATTATAAATTATAAATTAGTTTGTTAATAATATCGAAAAACATTTCAGTATTTGACCTTGTAAATAATTATGATTTTATCTAACGAAAAAAAAAATAATGAATAAAACCATTGTTCAGAAAAAAGGTTTTGTTTTTTGTGCATACTGCATAGGACGATGACATAAATCGTAAATTTACTTTTTCCTCTACCATTCTCTATAAAATTTTCTTGGCACTTATTAAACAAGTTGTTTTAAATTTATTGTTTAATGTCAAAAGTTAAATTTGTGGAACAGCCCGAGATGTTAATTAATAAATTTAAAATATGAGCTACTTATTAACTTTTAGCTTGACCTGACCTATAACCTGTACCTTATGCGTGTATAGAGTAATTGTCGTAAGTGCTTTAATTCTACTTTTGAGGCCAATGGTGTTTGTGAGAGGTACCGTAGCCGTAGCGAACGTTGAGTAAATTTGACACTATCATGTGATCAGAACCGAAGTGAATATATTTGTCAACCTTTTTATAAACCTTCTTAGTAGTTTAGTAGATAAAAAGTAAAATAGGTCACTTTTTATTGTGAGGTGTGATAAATTTAAAATTCACGTGGAGATATTTTTAGCTTTACCTTTAGTATGTACTCCATTTATTTTTACACTTACTTTTTTAATTTTTGTTTAACTTTTTTTACATACATACAATAAAGGAAGTAGAGTACTGTGATTATTATGTCTAATGTGTTATTGTTTATTAATGATATGAGTCTGGATTTATTGTTAATTTTATGAAATAATAAATACCCTCGAGGGCATTACGAGTTGCTATAGTAATATTTACAAAAAAAGCTAATTAATATAATTCATATTAGGACAAAGTATCAATTGGACCAATCTTATTTATAGACTACTTAGCAAATAGAATTTTGAATTTTCTATTTAACCAGGTAGATATTCTTTAAAAAAATGACTAAGAATGTACGTCGCAACAAAATTATTTTTGGAAATTCGAACATTAATAAAAGATATTTTTAAATCTGTTGGGTAATTCATACTCAATCTATAAAACTTCATTCACGTAATCAGATAAATAAATACATACGTACATACAGTGGGACCGTTTTAAGAGGCTAACTATTGAGATCTCGAGAACCATAAGAGATTCGTTGGTTAAAGTGGGGCAAAGAACTGATTTTGAAAATTTATTTTTTTGACTTACACCTTCCTTATTTCAATTTATACAAGTATCTAGTTTGCACATTCTACAGACACTTTTTTATGAGGAATTGACAGTGGTCCTCAAAATTTTTATAGCTCCAACATTTTCGATGAATTCACTCTTTAACTTTCAATGGTTAGTCTCTTAAAACTGACACTCTGTATATCAATTATAATTTATTAGTTATAACCCATTGCTGGGTGTGGTAATCTACTGTATCGCAAATATCGATAATGATATGTTTATACCATAGACATAGGCGTAGCCAAGGTTTTTTTTTCAAGAGAGGCAAAAATAATTACTAATTTGAATTAGGTAACTATTTAATAAATATAAATATGTAGATATGTGTATGAAAAACAGTACTCGACTCGATGATTGACTTAAGTAAAGAAATTGTGGAAGAACTCACTCAATTTTGTAAAATACAAGTCAAAATGTTGGTGTGTATTGTAATAAATTGAATTCTCCAAGAATTCCTTTATTAAGTTATGAAATTAGATATGATTCCTTAAAACAAACTAAGAATAACACTAGTATAAGATTTAAAGTAGCAGATAATATTATGTAATAGTAAACAATGAAAAATATAATGACTAAAGACTAAAATTAATTAAATTGCAATCTGTCATTTTTTCGACTAAAAGTGTCAATAACAGCATTTATGGAAACTGATTCATTTTGAGTTCTTATATTTCATAACAAATAAATTTACTTTTTGTTAAAATATTAACTGAGTAAAATTACAGTAACATGTATTTTCTCAGAGGAGACAAGAGAGCTCTTATTAGACGTCATCTCTCGGGAAAAGAGCGCACCACAGAGACCGTTTGTATGTGGAAAATAGATGATAATAAATTTTCACAACACGCGGTCATTTAATCACTGTTCCACGGTATCCATAAAATGTTCACTTATTTTTAAAGTGTTATATACAATTATAAGATTTATCGATGTGAAATTTTTCGATACGTCCCTGATCGTGTAGAGTTTCATTAACAACTAGATCACGTTACATTACCGCATAGATCAAGTATCCTTTGGTCTAGTCATTGTTTTAATTTCCGCCTGATTGACTGTTTGTGAGTGTTTCAGCGATGTAAAACATCTGCTGCTCGTTCAATGAAGCTGCCGTTCTTGTGATTTCTGTTTTTATTTGTGCTGAAGATTATGTTTCACTCTTCTAAAGTAATTATCATGTGTTAGTGACGTACGCAATCATTAAATATTTGTTATTTAAACTATAACTATTTAGTATTTACTAATGCGTAAGCTATTTTGGGTTGACTATCTATCAGAGAATGTGAAAATGTTGATATTGTTGATAAAATACAATGGGTAATTTGAACTCAAGAATACAAGGAATATTTCAGGAAATTGTTATGGGCATTCAAGGCAATGTAAGATTTTCAAAAGCTTATTGTAGTTTCTATTAGGATAGAATAGATGCATAGAATAGAATGTTTGCTACAATAACAAATCATTATAAATAAATTTGCAAACAGCGGTAGTACAATGCTTCACACTGTTTACCTGTTTACTGTATGGGAAAGTTGTTGGTCTAAATCTCGCAAATAATAACATTATTTTTTAATACAATACAATAAATATAAAAAAATCGATGTGTACCTACTTTCGTTCTTTTATTTTTTCATTTTTTATGTACTTATTTATTTATACTTATTTTAATTTAATGTTTAATTAATTTCCAATACAATATTTCTGTAATGATTTATTTATTTCAAAATTTTTATGTCCATTAAATTAATTTTTCGTACCATATACATTCAAGCGATAAATTAAATTACATTTTAATTAATACTTAATTTCCAATAACTTTCAAATACTTCAACTTTACTTTTCAAATTGCATTAGAAGTAGAAATATTTTATTCTATTATATTTAATCGAAAATCGTAAGTTATATTAAAATCAATTTAAGCGAATGATATGGAATATTTAATTATTGACTAACTAAAAATTACCAACTGATTTTTTCCCGATTAACATGGCTTGAACTTAATAATATAACTAATATATTTGTTATTGTTATGCACCCAAAACAGTGCATTTTTACTATCTTAGTACATTTTATTTTTGAAGTTTTTTTAAATAAACTTACCCTGACGATTGTTAAAACTTTATTTTTGTGTAATTTTTAAAAGTAATAGTAGGAAAAAAAAGATAAAATAATAATGTCGATGGTTGGTCTGGGAAAAGTGCAGTTAGATTGTCTTGTCGAACAACAATATTATTATTATAAACTAATATAAATTTGAACTATGATCTTTTATTTAAAATATGAAAAAAAATTCTAGTTCTTTAATATACTATTACTAATATATTTTTTTTTTGTTAAGCACAATAACAAAATAGATGTAGGTACATAAAGCAATTTAAAGGATAATATTATTTTGTTTATAAACAATTTAAAATATTTGCTCCCACGATAATCGTGGGAATCACTGTTATACCTTTAACAATGAATTTGTTTACTAGCATTTTTTTTTATAAATTATTTATAAAATAATTTAGTAAAAACGTAGGAAGTATGAAAATACTTTTAGAATTTGATGAGCTCCCACAATTTTAAATATCATATTATCACAAAGCATTATTCATACACTGCCCACGTAAACTTTGCTAAATTATTTATAATTCAAGGTGAGTCTATAGTTTTAATAATAACAAAAACAGTTTTTGTTTGAAAAAAGTTTGGGACTAGCTGGTAGATGTAAACAGCGATACATGTGGAGTAGTTAATTATAGCATTTCGGTTCCCGAGTGCGCTGCTTGAAATAACCTCACTCTTCCCTGCATTGGCATCGGCTGGAGCAGTGCATCCTACGGCCCTAGTGTCACTCACACGACCACGCGAGCCATTAGTCAATCGCTAATTGTTACCGCCGCGGTATTGCACGAGAAAGCAGTGAGTGTTCAGCCTTCATTGGTGATGTGATGATCAATAATTGTTACCTATTACAGCGAAAGTGCTTTTCAAACATGTGAATTGTTTACGCGTACACGTTCATACCTGCTCAGATAGTGCCGTTGTTTAATTGCAATAATTCATTTAGCAATAAAAATTGTGTTCACTTACAAAAACTACTGCAAAGGGGAAAGTGGTTTGTTTCAAATACGTGAATTGTTGACCATCACAGACATTTATACCGGCTGAGTTAGTGTCATTGCTCAAAGATTGGAAGAATAAAAATAAGTCTGGCACTAAAAGTTAAGTTGTGAAATTGTGGTTAATACTCTTTCATTTGCTGGTAAACGTTTATTACTCCAGGGAAAGTGATTAGTTTAAAATATATGAATTGTACATCAATCACATTTATATCTGCTGAGTTTATATTAGTTACCATGTCTAAAAGAAATAAAAATAAATTAGGCAATAAAAATTAAATTGTGAAATTGTACAATAAACTGCATAAAGTGCTGAGCAGAAAAATATACATAATCACATGCCCAAACGAGTGTTTTTACTGACGTGAGTATATCTACTAACTACTGTTTAAGCAAATAGTCGAGATAAATTGGAGGTCAAACTTATATTATGTAAAAAACATAAAAATATATCAGCACAATGAAAAAGTTCTGTAATAAAATATCCAAACAACAATGGCGAGTAAGCGTTCCGAATTTAAATTCCACACTTTTCCGAAGAAGCGCGTCAAGTCCAGATGGAAAGTCTGACAACGAGTACGATTTGACAGCCCCACAGATAGACAGTTCCGAAAACTCGGGAAGTTATCTAACGATCGACAGTGAAAACAGCGATAGAAGCAAAAGTGTAACGAATAGCATTGTTATTGCAGAAGGAAATGAAGAAAGCGATTCGGACCAAGAGTCCCGATACGAAGATGCGAGTCCGATGTTTGAGAAAAAAATAGAACTTCCGGATTTAGAACAAAATGTGTACGCCGACGTTGAAAACTCTTTAAATACCTCGAAAGACAGCGACGAAATCTCCGACAAATTCGTTTACGACATTCCTAAAATTAGTTTCTCATTTTTTGAAGAGTCTTCTGACGATTACGAACCGCTAACCATCAATCGTTGCTCAACACCAAAAATGAAATCGGAAGTCAGAATCGTTTTATCCACGCCTTCTCCGATTTATTCAAGCGATATGGATCTAGATATCGGAACAAATGAAAATGACAAATCGAAAATGTCTTGTCAAGATGATGTGTCACTTTCTGAATCTCGATGCGAAGTACGAAATGAAAAAACTGTTGAATATGACATTTCCGTATTAAGTCTCGATGATTTCACCGGTTCAAATTTAGTAAAATGCGGAAGTGAGCCTAGTGTAGAATTACGTTTAGATGAAGATGATGAAGATGGTCTTTATAAAGTTCCTACTAAACCATACAAAAGATTATCTCAATCATTACATGATTTCAACGCAATTATATCTCCTAAAACTGAAGAAAAAAGTTCAAGAAATACGTTAACATGTCGTAGTCAAATAATTGAACATCATGTAGTGGTTGAAAAACCTTTAGTGGATAAATGTATGGAGGACAGTGCAAAATTAGATTATTGTAATGCTAGGAGAAAAATGCCATTAAAAGTTCGACGTGCCACATTGTTACGGAAGCCACAAATGCGTTTAAAAACTCCAGATTCCTGGTCTCATATTCGCAGCAAAGTTAGCAACATCATTTCTACCCACTCAGCTGCTCAAAGAGTCGGTGCGGGCTCTACTGATAAAGGAATGACACTAGATAATTTTTATAAAAACTCGCGAAATAAATGCAAAAAACTTGTTCAAAAGTTTGGTAAGAAACGAGGGCAAGAAAATGTGGATCCAAACATTGAATCTTGTAGTGATACATCCTCTCAAATTGTTAAAAACGATGCGTTTTTCGCGAAAGTCGACTATAAAGACTGTGATGATTGTGATAGCAGTGATACTATTGTAGAACGTAGCGAATTAAGTGATAAATTCGACACAAAAACTTATTTGTCAGTTCGTGATGAAGAGAAAAGTGAATTTGATTTTAACACCTTAAAGAGTGCGTTTAGAAGAAGCAGAGTCATCACTGAGGTAATTAAATTGAGTTACATATTTATTTTAAAGCAAAATTAGTCAGATTTAATCACGTCATATTTTGAAAAAAATATCATAAATCAAATAGTAATGAGGTAATCAAGAAAATGAGGTGTATTCATCACTCTAGTGAAAGTGCCCATGCAGTGACGTTTGTTAAACGGTTTCTACGGTATAAATAATTAATTACCGATATCTAATGTAATCAAGCATATCTGGCACATCCAGCAATTGTTAATAAATTTAATGATAATTATACGGTACAGTGGCGGAATTTTGGGGAGAGCAAAGGTAGACAGTTGCCCTCCAAAGTTTGAACAACCAGGAACATATTATTTGGGAAAATTTTACTAACTTTAACATTTCTACTTACTCTTTTAACCTGTAGGCTAATTTTTTTTGTTTATGTTTGATATCTTGCAACTGTTGTGGATCCAAGTGATATTCTCATTTAAAAATAATTTTCATTTATACATGATTACATATTGTACATTAATATCTACAGGATGGCCCAGCGAAAATTATCAGCGCAGTTTTTGGCCACTTAACATCAGTTTTGCAAAAAACGCTCAAACACGTCAATTTTAGTATAAAGTCATTTGTTTAAGCCTACTTGATTGCAGTTTTGGACACCTGATAAAATTTGTTTTAAACGATATTTCTCTGGAACTAATGACCGGATTTGAAAAATAAAAAAACTGTTGAAAAGACAATTGAAATGCCTTTCGAACTGTGTAATGTTTGACACCCTTTTCCATTTAAAATTTTTGAGGTGCAGACCACCCCCCATTTTAGGGTTGAAGTTGTGCCATTGGTACTAATCTATTTAGGTGTCCCCCTTTATATTAAAATTGACGTGTTCGAGCGTTTTTTGCAAAATTAATGTTAAGTGGCCAAAAATTGCGCTGATAATTTTCGCTGGGCCACCCTGTATATCGCGATGCATATGCAAAATATCAGAAAAACAGCTAAAAGCCATTTAATCTATTTTTCCCTATTTGCGATCTTAAAATTACTTTTTTTAATATCTAAATAAACCAAATAGTTTTTATTATTAGTTAAGTGATCCTTGTTTCTAACATCTATTCTGTTAATACTTTATTTATTCCATTAAATAAGCCGGAATGTCAGGGGGAGGAGGATAGTTTACCATCCCCATCTATTCGCACCTGTTCTCTAGACCAGATGTTGCGAGTTCATACCCCGCAGAGACAAGGGTGTGTATGTCTTTCATTCCATCGTATCATCCGCACTCGAATGCATTGACCGTAGAAATTAAGAGCTCTTTAAATATAAGAGAAAAAGTCTTAAAATATAATTAGTTGTTAAAAAAGTTTATTTCTAATAAAAGACCATAATAAAACATTTAAGTACTACATAATGTATAATTATAGATTTAAAATATATGGAATATATTAATAGCTATTAACATACATAATTTCGAAGTCGGAGCAACGATTTAAGGCTTGGAATAATTCATAATATCCGTGATTTGTTCAATAGTTTGCCGGTTTCATATTATTAGTAAATGTTATTTTATAAAGTTTTCTTGTGAGTAACGTTTTCGTGAACAAGTGTTTATGGTTTGATAAGATATGGCAATTGTCCCATATTATTTTGACAATTCTCTACTGTAATATTTTTACCATACTACTAACTTGTCAAAATTACTTAGTATACAATTATGATCTAGTTACCCTGAATACTGTCTATCTCAACAAACTTTTAATATCCTGAAATTAAATCAATAATAAGTAAAATTGTAAAATTGCATTAAATAATAAAAAAATTAAAAAAAAAACATTGTTCTGAATTTAGGTAAGAGCTATCTAGATACGATGCTAAAAAATTGCATATTAAAATTTTGATGATTAAGCAAGTTTCAAGGTCCACGTAAATACAATCATACTTTCATCATTTTAGGATGATGTTTGTTATTACACAGTGTTACAATATATCATGAGTGTGAGAATATGTATATCATGTATTCTAGCTTATTTTGGAACTTGTATATTTGTACCTATATATATAGAAACTGGAAATAGTTGCATATTCTGGTTATAATTGTTCAATCAAAATTAGTACTTTAATTAATTCTGTGAAATATTTTTAAAATATATATTTTAAATATTTTGTAGTTATCAAATATAATAATTACGTACCATTGTATAAGTCACTTTTATTTTAGGTTTGACAGTTTATAAATTACATTGTTTTCATTCGGCGTCTATGCTAAACGAATTTAAGTAAAGAGTTCATATGTTTTATAAATTATTGTATTAACTGGCACAAAAATTCTGTATGAAAATATGTGTTGCCTAGAAACTGTATTTAATAGGAATTTTGATAAAAAGTGCCCTATAAACGTAGTTATTAAAATTTAAATCAATTATGCATTTGTATTAGAGAGCAGCAGATTTGGAATAAATTAATGCAAATATAAATGAGGTACTTCGTGATGTCACAGTCTAGTTACAAATATTGATGACGTCTTACAAATTTTAACTATACACGGTGAATGAAAATCTTATCGATCGATCGTATTGTTTGATGTTGTTATTTATTACTATACCTCTCACAGATGTTAATATGAAAACATAATTTATTAAATTGATAATTATAAAGTACTAAAGAAATTAAATCGGCCAAAGTCGATTACGTGATCTTGTATTATTATGTATTGAACTCAAAGAAACTGGAAAATTGGAATGAATGATTTAATTAAAAACAAACTGCAAAGACAAAGCAATTTTTATTTTATCGCTTCATATTGTATTTCTTACCGTTATATTTTTCTCTACCTTTATATTATAATAAAGAAAAGAAAGTATTTTTGTAATTTTACAATTCTTTATTACAATATTTATTTAAGGGTCCAAAATTTCTAGCAATATATGCAATTTCATAAATTTAATTTTATTACTTAGAATTCTTTAGTTCAAATTTTACATTTGATATTTATACTCTAGGTACTGTGAAATATGTAACATTAATTAATGTTGGTAACATTTATTCAAAATGTGATAAAACAATTCAATGTTTTTTTTTAATCATAATATTTTTCTCCAACCCTATCCAGTGTCATTGACTTTGAGAAAAATGGCTGTTTATTTTAAATAGCTTTCTTTTATGAATAGAATTGTCTAACTTTCCCTACTTGATTTAAAGATTATTTCTCACATTAAACGAGAAAATTGTGCGTAATGTACAACGTTATTTTATAGTTACTTAAATGGCAATGTACGTGTAATGTTCCACATCGTTTCGCAATAATGATTTTCAATTAATATTCTTCGCTAATTTGAATAATTAAAACATTATCAAAAATAGGCGTTGTCATAGGCGGTGTTTAATTTTTATTTTTATAATTACATATCCTTGATATTGTTCGTAGGCTTCAAATAACTGAATACTAATCTATTTCTGTAATTTTAATTGGCATTCTAATATTACTATACATTAATATTTATATCATTTTCTCAAAAAACTTGTTATACATATAATTATTTTGAATGTCAATGGAATATATTTTCATAAACTATCAAATACAAAAATTTCTATTCATTGTTTGTCATCATTGTATGGAATGTCGAAACGGGACCTTGCAAATAAAAATGTTACACATGGGTAGAAACACAGGAAAATGATAATTTAGCGAGAATGAAGCCATGGGTATCAGCTAATGACCATATGTGGAATGGGTTTCATGGAAAACATTAAAGTTCATTCATAACATCACGGAATTTACCAAAATAATGTTTCCATTCATAGATATTCTTCGAGATATTCTTGAATAATCTAAAATGTGCAATACTTTATTTTATTCGTACGTATGTGTATTGTTTTGTGTTATACTTTTCTTTTGTTTAATTAAATTTCGGCTTACATTCGCACAATACAGTATTAGGTTTTAAAATTCGTAGTTTTGAATGAAATTATTAAATAAATTGGCTTAAATTTATTCCTTTGTGAGTTCAATTGTAATTGTAAATAAAAAAATTTGTTTGTAAAAATATACAGATATATTTACACATAAATTTATATATTTATGTAAGATTGAACGTTATAAAAAAAATCATATAAACCATATAATGATAATTGATTGACCTATTAAGTTGAAAAATATATTAAATTTTATAATAAAATGGTTTTACGTAAAGAAGTGTAAAATCTAAATTACAGTTACTTTTCGAAAATATTTTATTTTAGATTGCAAGTTTTCAAACCAACATTAAATCGTTTTAAAAAATGTCATATTTGGTTTTCTTGTTTCTTCCATTATGAGTAAACAAATGTAAATGCGGTGAAAAATACAAAAAAGAGTTTGATATAACAACAAAATTATTTTTCTTAAAAACATTGGCCCGTATTACGAGCTCACTTTTATAATAAAATCGCGATTTTAACGCCCACTTTTATATCATAATCTTATGTAAAAATAAGCGTTAAAATTACGATATTATTATGAGAATAAGCTTACATAAGATTATGACGTAAAAGCGAGCGTTAAAATCGTGATTTTATTATAAAAGTGAGCTCGTAATACGGGCTATTATCTTCATAAAAAATATGAACGTACCAAAATTATTGTCGGAATAACTAATCATTTACGATGATAAAAAGTAAGAAACATTTATATGACTAATTTATAAGTAAAGTTTATAATTTGACAATAAAAAGTTATAATTCTGTGATCGACTAATGGGCGGTTGCACCAGAATTACTTAAATTTTAAGTTTCCCTTAATAATGAACAATAATAAAATGTCAAATGTACTGTTTAACATTGCTGTCAAAATATCGATTAGCATTTTTTTTTGCTGCTTAAAATTTAAGCTTTTTGGAGAAACTGGACATAAGTCACTAATATTAGACCCTGTTTTCAAATGTAGGTATCTTATACTAACAATGAAATAAATAAAATTGCCACCCGCTTTATTTTTAAATGGTTTTTACTACTGATTGTAATATACGTATTGTAAATTGTAATGGCTTATTTGAAAATGATCTAAGACCTATCTAGTCAGGGGCAGACTGGGCCGGTGAGACATTTCCCACTGGGCCGCTATGTTTTTGGCCCAAGAGGGCTGATCGACAATAACGATAATATTTTTTTATAAATAACGCAGACAATCCGCCTCCTTTTCTTTAATCAATTCACAATTTTGAATATTTTGTACAAATAAACGAAAATAATTCATACATAGGATTTGTTTAGAATCGACTCCTGCTTTTTTTCTTAAGATATGTGATTTATTTAATTTACAATTTTACTATAATTTTGCTTATTCTCCCTTTGAGCAGCGCATTTTAATGGCTTGGACGAATTATCTAAAAATAGGTTCAGCGACCCAAAATACATTTAAAAACTTACTGTCAGGTAATTCGCCCAAACCATTAAACTGCGTCGCTCAAGTATAAAATAATAGAAAAATTGATAATTTAAAAATCATATATCTTACGAAAACAATCTGTTGTGGATACCACATAACTTCCTTGTTGTGTTGTTGAAAGTGAGATACAATTAATTAGCCCTACATACAAAATTTCAACATTCTACGGCTAATCATTTTTTGATTAAACGGAAAATTCAAAAATCCCTTCAAGCAAACTGCCATTTTGGTACTGCCGATTGCACTACGAAAGGGAGGTGTACAACGTGTCCCCTATACAAAATTTCTACATTCTACGGATAATCATTTTTGAGTTATACATACATAGGCACATACATACATTCAGAAGTCATGAAACTAGTCAAAATGGATTCAGGGATGGTCAAATTTGAATATTTCCATTAAAATTTAAGAACAGAAATTTTTCATTGAGACTTTTCAGTTGATAGGTACCAAAAAAAGTCGGAAAAAAGTTATTTCAAATTAACATCGCTTTGGCTTGTAGTGACGTTCCTTTTTGAGAAGCCATCGACATCAATGTCAATTTCAATAACAATGCAATCATTGGTAGAAAATTATACACTTAATTATTAAAGGAATGCATTTGATGGAATCAAAGACTTTGATTTTTCGCAACGAAAGATATAGAATTTATTTTCACTTTCTGTAAATCGTATAGGAGCTGGTTCGGAGAAATATATTTCATTGCCAGTCTGCCTCTATATCTAGTTTATAATAAGCAATCTTACCAATTGCATTTACTTAGTCATGTCATCCCATTATTTTTTTCATTGTTTTATCAAAATTTACCGGACATACTTATATGTTCTTTGATATGTCATATATTCAATTCAATATCTGTATTTTATTAATTTAGATAATTTAGACATTTTTTATAATAATTGTATTATATTCCAAAGTATAAATGCAAACAAAATACAATCGCAATGAATCCGTGAGAACTGTTACATACTACTCGCAATACAACTAGTATTTGACTAGTGGCACACTTATAATTGTTTTCATACGCATGTTATGGTATACTTTGTCATAAAAATATTTAAGAATAGAGCTATTATATTTAAACAATGGAATATATCATGTTATTGAGATATCGCAGATTGTAAATCAAACAGAGAAATGCGAAATAAAATATCTCCATTAAAAGTTGCGTAGATTTAAATTTGTTTGTACGTTTGGTTTTAATTATATTTTTAATTTTTAATTGAATATGACCTGCTAAACTTTTATGATTCTTTCGTCATCAATGTAATATTTTCGTTCAGTTAAAATGAGATTTTAGTTCATTCTCACCACATAAGAAATTTCTTCATACTTTGCGTGAAGTAGTACAGCATATGATGTGTACTAAAACATGTATATTTTATTTATTTATTTTGTAATTAATAGTAACAAAAGCTTTTGAAGTGCACCATAGCAGGTGGCATTTTCCCTGTAAAAAGTTTAATGACACCAGTCGTTACGGTATTTTGAGTAACTAACTCATCCACTTACTCACTCCAACCATGCATGTAATTGTAAGTGTACAACAGAACCAGTGAGTTCTTCAAAGTACTGCACCGCAAGAACACGGTAATGATTTTACTACACCTTACCGTTCAGTTGTAGCCATGACCCGCCCTTTGTTTCCAGGATGAGTGATGTTTAATTGTATGTAGATGTAGCCACACACCGTACAACACATGTAGGATGAAAGTTTGAGTAGATGAAAATTAATAAGTAGGTATAACAAGATAATGTTTTGGCATATGACATATTTACATTGCAAACATATTGTTAGACCTTCAGTAATTAATAATAACAAAACTTAATTACAAATTACAAATACAAAATAGACCGTGGCCTCTGCCGAATATGTACCTACGTTAAAAATGTTACACCATATTTTTTTTCACATAAATTTGTCACTTCAACACTTTAAAATAATTTTCTTGAAATATTTTGTTTTAAATATTAACATAAAACGGCAATAGTAAATTTATTGTCTCTGTCGTCTGACCAATTTTATTTAATCAACTCCATTCATGTTAAAATTATAAAGTTTCATTAAAATCTGTTCAGCCGAATTTACTCTGCACGTCTATATACATATGTATATATCCGGATAGATTGACATATCACTCTAAAAATAGTTAAAACATATTTAGATGTATTCTGTAACTGTTCCGCTAATTTTTAAAGCCCTTTAAAAATTTAACAGGGTTAAAATTATTTTGCAATTCTTTTGTGTAAGCAAATCTGTTAAAATTTTAACAGAACTTGCTAAATAAATGCGCGAAATTAACAAAAATTAAAAGCTCGTTTTTTAGATGACATTTAATACTATAATTTAAAACGTTAAATACTAGAAAATGGCATTTGATAATTAATCTTATTTTACTAAAGAAATAGATTTGCTAAAGAAGTACTTATAAATAATTTATGTTACATAATTCTAATAATAATTCTTTGCTGCATAGAAAAAATTAATCGCGACTCAAATAATGTATTAACACAATCCGATTTTACGGCAATGCAGCTTTTTCGACAGTAATGAAATAACACGTTTTGTAACCTTATATGCCATCCAGGTTAAAATTTTGGATTAAGACAGCATGTCGTGTATCGGTGTATTAAATTAACAAATGAAATGAATAAAATCAATAATTTTGTAATTTCTTTGTTTATTTTCATTTTAATGTTCATGTGTTTTATATCGTTAGAAAGAGAAAATAAATCTCTATTTAACAGTACTAAAGACGCAAGTGTTTGACCACCCTATGAAAATTGAAAGTTAGTATGAATTTCTCGAAAAGGGATCGGGCTACAAAAATTTTTGAGAACCTCTGTCAATACCTCGTAAAAAATGTACAAACTAGAAACTTCTATGAATTAAAACAAGAAAGTTATAAGTCAAAAAGTAAATTGGCCAAAATCAGTTTTTTGCTTATATCTAGTGACCTATGCATTTTTCGGGAAAACCAATTAATGCAGCAACTTTGTCCAATTTAACCAACTTACGGTTCTCGAGGTCCCAATGATTAGCAATACGGATACCCTGCATTGTTATTGTTTTTTGATTGAAGTGAAAATCATTAAATAAGTTTATAAATAGGTAAAATCTAAAACTTGCGTCAACGATCCTCAAAGTAAAATATTAAAGTCATTTTTTATCAAATATGAATTTCTCTCTTATTTCTGTTATAAGTAGAAATGGACATAATCCAGGAAATCAAATAAATTTACAAAATAGCTAATAAAATGCCTTTTTATTTATTGATTTTGTTACGCCTTTCATTACCCGTATGCCATTTATTAGTTACAGATTATAAAAAATAGAAACTTTTTTATATAACAATAAAAACCCGTAGGTATAAAGAGTGAAAAGCATGGGCGTAACACTTTCTTTATTGGCCCGATACCCCCTTACAATTAGTGTCGTCGCGTGCATGAAGGGAAGCACCTTGTATTTATCCGAGTGTGACGTCGATCGTCCCTAATCTAGGTCCCTAGTTACGCTGATGGTTGTTATTATAACATGTGAGGTGATTGTATGTTTTGATTGTAATTGGAGTTATTTTGTTGCAGGGTCAGAATGGGTTCGAGGATCTCAGGCGATTTGTCAAACAGGGCGGGGACTTCTGTAAAGAGTTGTCTGCCATTCTACAAGAAAGGTAAATTAAACAAAAACACCACATTAGAGAATGTATACTGAGTAAAAAATATGGAAGATCATGGTTAATTTAAAACCACAAATCCGATCTAAAACTCTCTAAATTCTGTTGACTTTTTATTTTATTCTATTATTTTAGATTTCACTCATTCATATGTTTTCAAATCATATATGGATATGGGTTTCCGCTTATACTTATAATGATAATAATAGTAACAATAAAATTTATTTCTCTATTATTATATATTTTTAGTGCTTTGAAAGTTCATTTTAAATACATGAACATTACAACGCCGTTACAAAATTTTACTACATTCAGTTAATAAATTTTTGATTGAATATATTTCAGTAAAATTTCGTTCAACTGAATATGTTCTACAGGTGTTGAAAAAAATAATGAAAATCATCTTAACCTAAAAATAAGAATTATTATTACCTGTTTACCGGCTTTACATACATACGAGTACCTATATGGTAATCTATAAAAATATACGTACTTCGGAAATCTTGTTCTTATCTACTCTTATATTTATATAGAAAATATCATACCCATGCAATACATGATTATAAAATTTTGTTTAGTTTAAAATATTATGATATAGAATGCAGATTCCAAACTTCATTTCATTATGTCCAAAGAAAATGCAAGTTTACAACCAGCATTTTAAGTCACTTTTTTGGAATTTGGTTATCATTTATCACTATTGTTAACATATATCACTTTTTTATAAAAGAAATATGGAAGAACGGAAATAAACTACAAAAGAAAAAAAAACTTAATACTCGTTATGAATAATTGATCTTATAATATATATCTTTTTGTAATATTAATGAAAACGTTAAGAGTTTCAATTATTTAAAATAAAATTTCTTTATACTGGGTGGGTTAGTTTCGAGTGTCCAGACGATATTTCCTAAATTAAAAATATTAGAGAAAAGATTTTCAAATAAAACTTATTCATATTATGTGTTACATATAATGACATTAAAATTGTTTTTTTGATTAAGATATCTTTGTGCTTTTTTTTTTTTCTTAAATAGAAATATATATTTTTTTTTAGTTTCAAAAACACCGTACATAACAGAAATATTGAGAATATTGCAAATAAATAGCTATTTATGTAACCAGTTAGAAAATGCTTCATGTGTGATATTCCACCGTTAACACAAAATTACATATTCTATACAAGTCTTTTAATTTTAATTGTTCCTTCTAATTTTGAATTTTCACATATAAACTATAACTTTTTAAAATTGATTAACGTTTGGAATCGGAACACTTTTCAAGTTAAGAAATTCACTTTTCATCCCTCAGTGATGAAATTTTTTTTTTTAACTGGTTATAAAAAATTTGGCCTTTCAAAACGTTAGTCAGTTTTGAAAAGTGACACGATATGTCAAAATTAGAAAAAAAATATATTATTTAAATTTGATAGAAAAAGGATTGCTTTGATAGAAAGAATTGAAAACAAAAAAAAAGATACATAAATAATAGTTATGTAGTAATCAGAATTTCAACAATGTTTATGAATATGTACATTCATATTTTTTTAGTCATAGCATTCTTATTTCTATCAAATTTAAATTGAAATATAATAGTTTTCATTTGCATTATTCTCAAAAATTTTGTTATGTAAGACGTGTATTATATCGTTGAAATCAAAAAATTATTTTCTTTTTGAAACTGTAAAAATATTTGTTCCTATTTCTAGAATCTTTTTTTTTCTATAGGTATACAGAAACAGCACATGCAAAAAAAAAAAATAATGCTATTATTTGAAACATAATACCGAATAAGTTTTATATGAAAAAAAAATCTCTAATATTTTTAATTTAGGTAATATTATCTGGATATTCGAAACTACACCATACTGTATATAGGGCTTGGCCTGATTTAAATCAACTGTGTTTTTTAATAAAATCATTGACTTTTATCAAAGATTAAAAAAAATTGTAATAAAAATGTATTTATTTGCTATAAAACTATTAATAACAAGTAAAATAACTTCCATATTCAATAATGTCTTAAAATTAAATGATATTTTTTCACTTTAATTGTCATAATAGAAGAAAGAAAAATAAATATTTAAATGTTGGTACTCTTCCTAGTTTTCTTCGGAATAGTTTTGGTTTTATTACAGATTTCGATTTTGTTTATGAAATAAAATAATAATATTGCTTTTAAAACATTTTTTTTAAATCAATGACTTTTGATTTTTTTAAATAAATCATGTTTTTTGCCAACACTGCTGTATACTATATGATATCGTTTTATTCCCTGAGCAAACCACTTTTTTGTCTACTTTGATTTTATTTCTCGCTGGCAGTCCTGCAAGTAATAAAAAATATTGTAGAAGATCTATTAAACACTGCAATAGAAATAAGACGTGAGCTACCGAATTTTGTTTAATGTAGACTAATATTTTACCTCGTATCTTATAAATATGTATATATCGTAGTTATCCAAATATGATTTTAATATGTTAGCAATTTATTTACGAGGTTAATTTATTTGAATATTTTTATAATATAACCATTCACACATAAAATAAATATATTGCAAGTATTACTCACTGTTTATTATCTATTTTTGGGTTATATATCTATAAAGGTGCCCGTTTTAAGAGGCTAAACATTAGGATCTAGAGAACAGTAAGAGATACCTGCCGGTTAAATTGAGGCAAAGTTGTCGCATTAGTTGGTCATTTTAATGATGTTTTTGTTTTCCCAAAAAATGCTATAGATATAAGCAAAAACCTAATTTAGCAAATTTACTTTTTGTCTTATAACTTTCTTGTTTCAATTCACAGAAGTTTCTAGTTTGCACTTTTTTACGAAGAATTGACAGCGATCTTCAAAATTTATATAGCTTGTACGCTTTTCGAGGAATTCATATTCTAACTTTTAATTTTCATATGGGGCTCAAAATTGTCTTCAGTACTGTTAAATAGATTTTTTTCCTCTTTTCAACTATATAAAACACAGGTACATTAAAATTAAAATAAATTAAGCAATTAGAAAATTATTGATTTTATTAAATTTAAGTCAAGTGTGCTTTGGAAACGTATAGATATCCATAATTTTTCCCAAAGTATGAAAATATCCTGTACTATATTGATTTTATTTATAGTTTTATTGTATCAATTTATTACGAATTTCATAGTTACAAATTAAATTATTGTTTTCTTTGTAGGTCAGAAGCAGAGCTTCAGTACGCTAAGAGCCTCTCCAAGCTAAGCACCAAGTTGTCCCGAGCGTGCCGCGACGGCGTTGGCGGCCTCAACGACTCCTGGAAGTCCGTAGCCGTGGACATGGAAACTCGCGCGGAAGCCCACAGACAGTTCTCATCAGCGCTGGGCGACGACATCGTCAAGCCACTGCGACAACTCACAGAGTCTCAGCACAAGCAGCGGAAACTCTCTGAGAACTCTGTGGATAAGACAGCCAGGGGACTCGCTGACTGGAGAGCAGCGGAAGCCAAAAGCAAGAAGCAGAGCCATCAGTGCGCGAGGGATAATGAAAAGTTGCAGGATGCGTTGCTAGATGTCAGGTATGTACTTAGTTTTATTCAAGGTCAAAGATTACTTAAAGTACCGCGAGTTTTAAAGGCTGTATATTATGCAATTTTGAGCTAAAATTGCTGTATACTAAATACGTGCCTATTTTTTGTAATTATCATTTATCTTCTATTAGTGAGAATTAAAAAAAATATTGTTTATTGTATAAGGGGCTGTATGACAAAAGCGCACCGTTTATATTTTTAAACATTTCATACGCACACCAAAAAACAGCAAAAGCGCACTAGTAAAATTTAGGAATTTAGTGTGTATGCGTATGTGTGTATCTGATTAGATCAAAATACGAGTGAATTTGTTCTGCTCGCGGATAGTACTTTTTAAATAGATACTCGCAGAGGTATGCCTCCAAATCTTCCTCTTTCGTCACGAATCTAACCTAACCTAACCGAATGTAATCTAATCTAACATAACCTAACCTAACATAACCTGACTTAAACTAACCTTATCTAATCAAACCTAACCTAACCTGACCCTAACCTAACCTAATCTAACTTAACTTGTAAAGTAATCTAAACTAACCGAACTGAACCTAACCAAACCAAACCTAAAGTTGTCTAAACTGACGTAACCTAACCTGACCTAGCCTTATTTTATTCCATCATTGAATAAATAGTTACATTAAATTTATTAAAATATTTCAATTATAGACACTGGTACGCTAAAGTAACATACTTTGGTGCGCTTTTGTAACAAAAAATATTATTTAGTTCAAAAAATGTCGAAAGTTTATTGTATTATAAATATTTTTGAAGAGCGATGCTATAGAAAAATTCATATTGAAATAAAATTTTATTATACAGACTGAATCAAAACGTCTCTCTTTATATTTTGCAACAAATTTAGGTATTCAAAATAAAAATAATAAAGTATTTTCATAAATTTAATTCCTTTCAAAAGCTCTTTCTTCCTAATAAATATTATTTATGAGATGTACCGCCGTTAGATTAATACTTGTGTTTTTCAAGTTTAGTATTTTTTCACGAAAAAATGTTTATTTAAAATACATTCTTCACAGGACAGTGATTGTATGTATGGGAATTATATTCACCTATTTAAGTTAAATGAAGCTTTCATTTTATATAATTATTATTATTATTATTTTATGTATTTATGTATTTATGGGCCGGGAGTGTCATAAAATAAAAATTGCATTTTTTACTGTTTTTTTTTTTATATTCATTTATATATTGCATATGCATTTACATAAGTAAACATATTTTAATATTATTGCAATTAAAAGTATTCAGTGTATTACAAAATACATATTTATGTATATAATTATAAGAACATTCATAACTGACCAAATATAGCATGTGCTACAGCGTGGTTAAAGCTCTTTACTTCGCGTGTACATCTTTGGACATAATCGCCATCATTACGCCCTTGCCCTTGGTATATCAATAACCATTAGTGTTTATACATCTATAAATAAATTTGTTTGTTGTCTAATCTTAAATATGCACATTTAAACATTATAATTACAATAGTTTACGATATAATGAATTCTATGCATTTACCGTGATCAGTCTAATTTGTGACGTCATAATTTACGAAATTGCCTACCTCATCAATTTTACACTTTTTTGTTCCAAATGTAAATGTAGCATTTTAACAAAAAATATGTTTATACATATAATTTTGATGATTACGGTTCCAACCCAATAATGTTATCTACGTAAAAGTTTATAAAAAAAATAAACATATTTATAATAAATACCATTTAAAATATGTGATTATAAGTTGATATCATTTTTTGCATACAGGGTGGAATCGAAAGTTGGGCATATGGTTTTACTCGGAAGTTATTACAGATTATAGAATAAAATATTTTTTAAACAAGTAGTTGGAAAATTAAAGCAAAAAGATATTTTTTATGGGATTATACATATTTTTTATAACTATTCAATAGGGTATTTTTTTTCTGAATTCAGCCATGTAAAAGTTTTGTATCCTCATATAATTTTTTATTTTTAAAATTAATATACAGTAGGCTATGGATGAAAAACAATAACAAAATCTAGCGGCTGCAAGTAATATTGAAAAAAAAGGGGAGATTTTTAAATATTTTTATTTTTAAAATCTAGCTTCTCGTTAATTGAATAATCACCCATTATTGAAATTAATAATGTAATTAGTAATTACCTAGTCAAAATAAACTTTGGTCTCCAAAAACTTTTTTATTTAGTATATTTTTGTATATGTAGTAACTTCCGATTAAAACCATGTGTCCAACTATCGATTCCAAACTATCAATTCCTTCCTGTATACGGTAATATAATTAATTTAGAAAAAAAAAAACAATAAATATTTTTATTAATGTTATGGATTTCTTATCTTTTTACAGATTATCAAGAAGTACAAGTTTAATACAACTAGCCCATATGCATAATCACAAAACACTGTCAGACAAAGAAAGTGCAAAACTGGAAGGTAAGAAGCGAAAAGCCGAAGATGCTGTCAAGAAAGCCGATATCGAATATTATACTTTGTGCGTCCGAGCCGAAAGAGCTAGGTATGTCATATAAGCCACTATTTTTTTAAATAATAAACTATTGCATAAAATTTTAATTTCACAGATTAGAATGGGAATCTGCCGTCTTGAGAGGCTCAAAAACATTCCAACAACTGGAAGAAGAACGGTTAAACCATCTGAAATCCATTTTGAGTTCGTATTTAAACCTCAGCAGTGATATGTGCCCCAAATTATTAGAAGTAAGTTGTATATATTTAAATATTATATTTATATTAAATAATTTTAATTTTAGAGCACAGATAAATTGAGAAAACCTATAATGGAAGGCGATGCAACAAAAGACATGTCTGCATTTATAAATCTTCGAAATTCATCTCAACATGTTTCAGAACAGCTTCTTCCAGATTTTTATTGCGAGCATATTACTTTAGCTATGAATCGAGAAAGAAGAAAACAGGTATGTTCATGCAACAAACTATATTTTGTGTAGATATAAGGAGGAAAACGCAAAAATGGATTAGTTATCAAATATCAAAACATTTTTATTTTTGTACTGAATTATATGTATAATAAATATAAAAAATTCAATGAAAATTATTAATATTTGCAAAAGTATATAAAACTGGACCAAGACTTGAGATTGGTAATAACTAATGATTAGAACCGTTAAACTAGAATTTGACTTCTTAGTTCTAAATTGTCCGAACGGCAAACTCTGCAGGTATTCTGACAAACCCAATGCAATTTACGATGTACCGTCTTGAACTATTCTTTTGTAGTTCTCTCAAATACTCATGAGACAAACTATATGTTCGGACAAACTCATTTCGTTAGCATGTCTGATTCTAGTGATATATGACAAAGTAGCAGATAAAATTCAAAATCTCAATATTTTTTAACAGTAAATTATACGGAAGTCTCTAAATAACAAATAATATAATAAAATAAAAATAGCCTGTGAATGTGTTGTTTATGGCCGGTTGCACCAATAATACTTAATTTTAAGTTTTCCTTAAATGTACAATATCATATTGGAATAAAGTGTCAAATAATGTATTCAACATTGCAGTCAATATTTAAGTGTTGCTTAAAATTTAAGCCTTGTTAGTGCAACTGGGCATTATAGTTGTATTTTTGTTTTACATTTGTTTTGTTTTAGGCTCTTGTAAAACTTCTCCACTTAATTCGACAAGATTTAGAAAGAGAACGCAAATCCAAAAACGGGTTAGAAAACCTTTCTCGAGCTATCAAACAAACACCAAACTTCGGAGCCGAAGATTCTCAGCAAAATGTCACAGAAAAACTCTATCATGTAATTATTCTTGTTTTTATGATAGTTTTTTACGTGCTAAATGCTGTTGTTTTGAACAGATGCGTTCCATGTTGACATATTTGGAAGGCGCCAGATACAAGGTCCAGAGTGCACTTGCAGAATTAGAAAACAACCAACGGATAAGCCATCCTCTCGCCGCTCACATTACAATCACGAGGGACAAGTCTGGGTTGCAGCAAAGTATTCTCAAGGTGAGAAAAACATATTGCTAGAATTAAAAAATAAACTAAATTTATTATAATTACGTATATTAACAATAATAAAGAATTCTGATGTAGAATGATAATATTTGTATGATGAGTTTTTTTTTTTATTAATTTGAAGGTGCCACAGTGGTTAAGAGAAGAATTTATAGAACATGACAAAAATCCCCAAACAGAAATTTGCGAAACTGAATTACCAGATTGGACTGATAGGGGTATGGCTGATGGAAATTCTAATCAACATGATTCTGATTTCGGTAAGTGACTTAAGTACTATTATATTAATTATTAATATAAGGTCATCAATTCTTAACACTCAAATTATTAATCACAATAGTTTCTGTTTTAGTAAATATACATTTTTTAATTTTTGAATTGTAATTATATTAATAATTCACGGTTGATAAAATAGTAGAGGTGCCTCGCAATAAACAAATTAAAATTTTAAAAAATAACTTATCCATAGAACTTTTCAATAATAAACCTTGTTCACTGAAGATGATAAGTTTGTTTTGCAATTCATATTATGCTGTAAGCGAAATAAAAATTGAGCTAACGAAAGAACTTTAATCACTCAATTAGTATTATGTTACACCCAAACTAATCTTTTTCTGTACGCTTTTCTGATTTGCGGAGAAAGTTTTTAAGATGTAAGTGCATTTTTTAAGGATAATGTAACTGTATAACTTTATTATATAATCAATCAAATATAGACAGTAATAATCTTTGACTGTCATTGTTTTATGACGTATTCACATAAACATATTCCTGCCGCTCAGCTCATCTTTTATTTCTTCTACAGTATTATTTTTTGATTGGTACAGACACACATTCTTTTAGTTACTGGCTTGCCGATCCGAAGTGCCATTGCCTATTTTTTTTCTTTTTTGATAACATTTTGTCACTTGGGATAGTGTAAATTTGCAGTTTTTGATTTATAATTACTGCGTTGTGGCATTGAGCAGTATCTATGGCATTTACTGGTCATTATTAAAACACTATATATCTCACTTTCTTTTACAACAAATAGAAATTAAACCTTTTTAAAAATACATACTTTTCAAAGTATGCTATCCACGTTTCCTTATTCTTCTAGTTCTCAAATCTGCCGCCAGACTTCCCCCACTTTGAATTTTTTCGCCAATACAAGTAAAATCTAATTTCTCTGTTCTTTCCAGATGAGTTCAGCTCCCAGGGCAGCAGCGTAGCAGAAGACTGCCACAACGTTCCCTTGGGCCAATGCAAAGCTCTTTACGCTTACACCGCCAACCTGCAAGATGAACTGAACCTGCACCCCGGAGACATATTAACCGTGTACCGGAAACAGGAGGACGGCTGGTGGCTCGGCGAGTGTAATGGTTGCGTAGGAATCTTCCCTGCGACTTATGTGGAGAATGTGTAAATATGGTATTTCATACAAAATACCTCCAAAACTTTGTTGTTCTGAGTAATATATTTTGTATATTTGTAAATATTTAAGTAAAATAATATTGTTAATTATTTTAAAGATATACATTTTGTATAAGTAACATTTTAAGAGATTACTCATATTAATGATTTTATATTATTTATGAGTGTAATGAGTTGATTAATATTTTATAATAAAAATATTAACATTTTAAATACGTTTCATTTATTCTTAAATGATATTTATTATAAATAGTTTCATCAACGATACCTTCTGTCATGTTTAAATGTGAAATATCATTATTAAATTAATTAAAAATTATCAAAATTAATTTTAACAATTATTTTTATGAGCTTACGTGAAATAATACGTTTAAATGTTAAAACAGCATTATTATAAAATATATAAAAATGTAATTTATGTGTCAGGTTTTGATATAGATTAATTATGTTGTTAATTTGATTAATTATACCATTAAAGTAAAAACCGGAGAGAAATGATTTTTAATTAAAAGTTTTTCATAATTTATTTTGAACAAACACCTTCATAAAATTTTTCTCGAATATATATTTTTTAGAGATAAATTTTCAAGGCTATTCCTATAGTCTATAGTACCAACTTAGTAACGATAGTGATAATAAATTCGATTTATTTTCACGAGGATTGATCTAGGCTAGACCATTGCTTATCAATATTTAAATATACACGCTTTATTTGTTTACAAATTAAATTTAATTTATTAACGTTTGTTTGTTAATTGCATTGAAAATTTGTTTTTATTTTAAATGTCATATTATTATTTTAAAATTTATATACGAAGACGTTTAAAAATTTTATTCAATTCGCTGAAATGAATTTTTTTTGTTAAAATTGCCGTTGCTAACCTATTCAAACAACAACTTCATACACATAACTAAAAAAATGCAAATAAAATAACTAACAAACAATAGCTATTTACGTAATCAATTAGATATTTCAATATTTGCGGAACAACTGAAGCGACACCCCGCAAAATCTCACAAGTTTTTTTTTCTCTGCTCATACAAGATTTTTTCTAATTTTGATGTAATTCTTTTAATTTTCCTTTTTTTTACTATTTTGACATATAACCTGTAACTTTTCAAAATTGACTGACTTGAAAACGGTACACTTTTCATAACTAGTTAAAAAAAACAATTCACTTTTCATCACTCATTGATGATTTTTTTTCTTTTATGCCTTCTTTTGAGTTTGTAAAGAGTTACTTTTCACGCACTAAAGCTTGAAAAGTAACCGTTGCTAGGCAACGTAAACACATTTATTAATGGTTTAAAATTAATTTTTATTAATATTTCGGTTGTAGGAAAAATGTTGCATGCAGCACATGTGTAATACAGTGTTTTTTATCTCATGCTATAATTTCGATATTCGGCTACTAGTTGCATAAATAACTACCTATTAATTTATATTTTCATATCAGGGGAGGGCTATAAAATCTTTATAAAATATACAATTTGGAATAACAGAATAGATTTAAGTTAATATTTTTATAATTATTTTTTAAAAGTGTTTATATTTAAACGAAAACTATTTAATTCAAATCAACAAATTAATTCTTAGCATTCAATTAATAATTAAATTGAAGCGCAGCTGCCGTACTTGTAAGAAAAAATAACATACTTTACGCTTGGGAGAAGTACGGGCTTCTCTCCTTCGTGTGAATTGGCAGCAGTTGCTTCGATCACGGCAAACTTCATACTCAGTGAAAGAAATCTCTACTTCTCCCACTAGTCAAGTAATATTCCATACTTCCTAACTGGTTACGAAAAGTTTGGCGTTTTAAAACGTTAGTCAGTTCTGAAAAGTGACACTTCGTGTGTCAAAATTAGAAAAGTATGTATTATACATGTAAAAAGCTGTAAAAGGTCCCAATAGTCCAAGATACAGAAGGACCGACTGTCTCAACTAGATTTCAACATCTTTCGCAAATACTATCCACTCGAATGGATTTATATCATACGAACCGCATATCAAACAAAGCATATAGCACTGTCAGTTCAACACATTCACCAATGGGCAATTTATAATCGCCCTGCTTGAGTGCGGACGCCGTCCACGTGCCAACACGTGGCGTTCTTGTAGCACGTGGCAAGTAAAACCCCACTTACATACGTCAAACATCGTACGCTACAAGCCATCATCGGCAGACCACCAAACTCTCTTATTCTGAATCAAAGAATTAGAAGTATGCTCAATTGCTCAACCGAATATATTTTATACATGTATTATACCGATTTTGGTATCACTCTAACCTTATATAAATAAGGGTGATTGTGCAAAAAATTGCATATAGAGAATAATGGAGGAATAGAAAAATGCTAAAGCGCTTATGTTTTGTATTATATTGGTTTAACGCATAATTCGAGCACACTCTAAGGGCCGGTTTTTCAATCTCTGGTTAAAGTGTCTGTTACCTTAACCATCGGTTAACAGAAAAATATCGCATCGAAATAGTAAATAATGTGTATTTTTGACAACTTACATCAGATTTTCGATGCGATATTTTTCTGTTAACCGATGGTTAAGG